>OZ014508.1:48545956-49745956 GCA_963966075.1 Aphodius sticticus | reverse complement strand
CGAAAAAAGCGGTTACTTTTTATATATTAATTAAACCATCTGGTAATAATACTTATTCTAATCATATTCATTAAATTAAATAATTAAATTAAATTAAATTCCCCACACTCATGGCAAACCATGAGTGTGGGGAATGGTTAGTATTACTTATCATAAATTGTCATGATAATTTATTATTATTATTATATATTATATTCATATTTATCGGTTATTTTGGAGTTAGATATCTAGTCATCCGCAGTCGCAGTCAATATTTGACACTTATAAAATTTCATTGCATATAGTCGTAGAAAAAGTATGGTTTTCCATTCGTAAGTAATGACAATTACTCACTCAAACGTCTCGAACTACATTCTCGAGAATAATTGCTTGCTTATAGAATAATATACCTACTATTTCTCTTACTATTTTTGTTTTCGTTTAAGGGCACTGAAGCAAGTGAAAGTAAACCAATATGTAATAAATTAAACCGATATTACATCCGGTTAAAGCAGTAAACCCTTGTAAGCTCTCCTGTAGTACCAAGTGATCTATTAAGGGGGGATTCCGGTTTTTTCCTGTAAAATTACCGCCTTTTTTAGAATTTTTTATTGGCGAGACTATGCAATAAATTGATTCCAAATTTGGCACAAATATTTATTAGCTTTTCAAGTATTTACAAAAAAAAAATAATACAGAAATATGATGAATCACGCTCACTAGCCACCCGCGACCATGACACTGCGCGAAGATCCGCGGTCACTGGTTGGCATGATTGGGCCACTCCAGGTGATCTGAAATAAAAATCTCGAATAGCGGCCTACTTAATACATAAGTAGTTATCGTTTGATGAACCAGAAAATAAAAATATTTATATTTGAGGAAATGGTGGCTTCTTAAACTCAAAATATCGATTTTTCTCAACAAAATTGACAATGTTTTCTCTATAAAAGGAAAAGTACCTAACTTATTACAATTCTTGTTCATCAAACGATAAAGGCATGTTTACTGAACATCCAGTTAAAATTTGAAGTCAATCGGTCCAATAGGTTTCGAAATATTATGCCAACCGTTTGCGAAAAAACTGTTCCGAGAAAAACACGTTTAAACATTCAAGTACAGTTTCTTACGGGACATCGATTACTTACAGTGTTTTTCTGCTAATATGCTATACCAGAGCCATACTTTATTCCTTCCTCCACTTCGTAGAATTTAGTTTGAGACTTGCTCATTTCTACGCCTTGTTTGAGCTTATTTTGCAGCCTCTAGTGCACGTCTCGACGACATCAACAAACGAAGTTTCTCGCGAACATTTGCAAATATTTTCGTTTCCTTGCCAATAACGATTCCTATAGTTTAGAGGATGGCAGAAAAGCCTTTATTATAAATGCCTGCTGCTGCATAAGCCGCAATTTTGACCCACGGTGAAGATGTTTGGGTGCGAGGCGGCAGACAGTAGAATTGAAGCTTTAGTTGTTGTTTTGTGTGTCACCACTAGGGGTGGGCGATCTCGGAAATTTGTGAACGATCTTTGATCACAATTTGAGATCGACCTGATCGATCGATCGATCATGATCGATCAGATCGATCAGATCGATCAGATCGATCAGATCGATCAGATCGATCAGATCGAAAAGATCCATCAGATCGAAAAGATCGATTTGATCGAAAAGATCGATCAGATCGAAAAGATCGATCAGATCGAAAAGATCGATCAGATCGAAAAGATCGATCAGATCGAAAAGATCGATCAGATCGAATCCGAAGCCGATCTTTTCGATCTGATCGATCAGATCGATCTTTCAGTTCTTTCATATACATACTGGTCTAAGGAGTTAGAGGCTTCCCCGTCATATAGCGACTAAGGAGTTAGGGACTTCCCCGGGATAGAGCGAGCGGGCGCACCCTCCCTAGACTATCGACATACATTCATTCTGTATAGAGAACTCTACGTACGACACGTGTCCAACCATGTACGTTTCATCAAAAGATCGATCTGATCGATCTGATCGATCTGATCGATCTTTTCGATCTGATCGATCTTTTCGATCTGATCGATCTTTTCGATCTGATCGATCTTTCAAATAAGATGATCAAACGATCGATTTTTTTGCCCAGCCCTAGTCACCACCCAAACACTGTTCTAGCAACTCTCTCGACGACAAGTCGTTGTAAATCGGCTTGATGGCATTTTCGACATTATTAGCATGTGTTATTGAATTCATCCAGAGTTTTCTCGGCTTCAGTTTTTCGCCATTTGCACCAACTCTGTGATCCCACAGGGCAGTACATATGCTCAACCACTTTGTTAGTATATTTCTCCATAAATATAGTGATCCTATACACCGGAAATGTGACCTCACTTCTTCCATATCCCGTCTCCAAAACCCAGCACTATACTTTTCTCGTCTTCCGCTGTCGACAATTTATCGGCAGACGTACTAGCAAATGCTTTTCTTTCACGAGTGTGCATTCTCAGAAAATTTTCTTTTTTTTGTTGTCCATCCGCACGTGTAGGAGTTTTTCTTGAGTGTTTTTTTATCGATGATTGTTCACGAGAGAATTTCACAGAATAATAAACCACACACTGCAAAATTTTTTGGCTTGTAAAACTCGAAAAGATCGATCTGATCGATCTGATCGATCTGATCGATCTTTTCGATCTGATCGATCTTTTCGATCTGATCGATCTTTTCGATCTGATCGATCTTTCAAATAAGATGATCGAACGATCGATTTTTTTGCCCAGCCCTAGTCACCACCCAAACACTGTTCTAGCAACTCTCTCGACGACAAGTCGTTGTAAATCGGCTTGATGGCATTTTCGACATTATTAGCATGTGTTATTGAATTCATCCAGAGTTTTCTCGGCTTCAGTTTTTCGCCATTTGCACCAACTCTGTGATCCCACAGGGCAGTACATATGCTCAACCACTTTGTTAGTATATTTCTCCATAAATATAGTGATCCTATACACCGGAAATGTGACCTCACTTCTTCCATATCCCGTCTCCAAAACCCAGCACTATACTTTTCTCGTCTTCCGCTGTCGACAATTTATCGGCAGACGTACTAGCAAATGCTTTTCTTTCACGAGTGTGCATTCTCAGAAAATTTTCTTTTTTTTGTTGTCCATCCGCACGTGTAGGAGTTTTTCTTGAGTGTTTTTTTATCGATGATTGTTCACGAGAGAATTTCACAGAATAATAAACCACACACTGCAAAATTTTTTGGCTTGTAAAACTCGGGCGGAAAAATTGTTCAGCGCGCGATACGGCCGATCCGCGCGCTGCATATTTTTGGCACCTGCACGCCGTTGGCTAATTGCTTACAACTTCGCTAATTTTGCAAAACCGGAATCCCCCCTTAAAGGTAATACAGCCCTAGGCATGGGCGTATGCAGGAATTGTGGGGAAACTTTATTATAAGTTACAAAAACACATATTCTAGTATAATTTTACATAACTTCATCAACATATTGCAATAAAGTATTAAATGTTGCTAATACAGAGTAATTTAACCTATTTTGTTTAGAATGGTTTATGTGTCTTAGATTATGATGATATCTAATGTTTATTTAGATCTAACACGAAATTATTCATTTCGTCGATGTATAGTATTTTATTGATATTTTACCGAGTAGATAATATATATCTACACTATAATCGACACCATAATTAATGACATACATTAACTAAATGCAAGTATGTACCTTTATTCATTTACTATAGGCGATTATGAATCATATGTGAATATTCTGTAAATATAATCCCTTTTATGGGATTGCAAAAAATAAATAGGTAAGTAAGTACTATCATAAGTAGGTACACAATTTTGCTATATCGGAAACAAATATAAGACTATATATTTTTAATATCTAACTTTTCTAGTCATTTTCAGGCCAATATTCTTTCTTAAACAATCCCCTGAATAGTGAATAGTGTAGTTCTTTGAAATAAGTTCGTCAAAAGTAAGCTGATAAAATAAAAATAATATCAGGCAATTTAAACTAGAGTAGAGATTTCTAGAATAGTTTTAATATTAATTTTGTATTATTCCAATGACAATAAAATAAACGCATAGGTCAAATCTTCACATGCACCGTTAATCGATTTTGATATTTTTGCGTTCATTTATAGGATAATTCCTCGGATGTCTAAACATTTTATTTTTTTATTCATTTTATTTTTACTGGTAATAAAAGAATTGGAAAGTGTCCATAATGCAAAGTAATGAAGTATAGAAAAATGAAAGGCCTCTTTTCTTTGCAAAGTAAAATTTAATTTACTATACTAGTTTCGACATTTCTGTCATCTTCAGTAGCATAATACTAAAACCAAAAGATAAGATAGCGAGAACAAGTTAATTAATTAAGTAACAAAATAAAGGTGGTTCTCGCTTATCCTAATCCTTGAGTGTAGTTTGTCTAACTTAATTAATTAACTTGTTCTCGCTATCTTATCTTTTGGTTTTAGTATTATGCTACTGAAGATGACAGAAATGTCGAAACTAGTATAGTAAATTAAATTTTACTTTGCAAAGAAAAGAGGCCTTTCATTTTTCTATAGGTAATAAAAGAGATGCAAATGTAACCATCCAAATGCTCATCGTGTATGCGGACAAAAATAACTTGTTGGAAGAAATATAAAGAATCAAGATGAAATTATTGGGATAAGGGAGATAAAAGAAAGAACATCAGCGGCAGTGTTTTATCGATGATTACATAATTAGGGATATTCAAGCATATGCACAAGGTCATAGTAAGCCTTGTTCTAGGGAAAAAGAATTTAATTATCAATAAGTAATCTTATACACACCGAAAAACAACCAACCAGGGCTGTGGAGTCGGTGAAGAAACTTATGACTCCGACTCCGACTCCAGATAACTTTTGTAGTCCGACTCCGACTCCGACTCCGGCAAAATTTTATTTGTTTCCAGCGCATTTGTTGGCGTAAAAAACTTAAACTGGCATAAACTAATTGTAAATAAAATCAAAAAGACTAGTTGATCGGACCACAAAGTTATGACCATATTTAAAAATGTCGCTTTTTTATTTTTTCAAAATATTTCTGAAATCATTAGAAATTCAACTGTTTCCTGTTTCCTAATTAGAGAGCACATAATTCTGAACTAGTTTGTCAATTTAAACGATTTTCTATATTTAATAATAACAAAAGCAATGACAATCCACTGTATAGTACAAAGTAACTCATTCCAACTAAAATTCATTCCAATGAATACAAAATTAACTGCAAAATAAGCTGAAAATAATCTCAACCCTTACTTCTGTTAGTGGCAGTGACGTCACAATTCTGGCTGCAACGTGTATGACTTACATACATGGATATTCCTATATTCACCTTAAATAAACTGTCATATGTCACAAACTTGGTAACCATTACATATTTTGTTAAATACAAAGGGATAAGTATGATACTTTTAATAAATTTGATCATGTGTCGAAAAAAATAATCAATTGGGGCTAAAGTTTTAAAGTTATCAAACATTAAAGCTAAAATGGCACAGTTTTACTAGTAAAGCTGTATCTTTTACAAACAATCAGATATTGGGGCGAATAAAAATAAAAATAAGTTGAGAGTTGATACGACTGTGACGCCATAATGACAATAGGTAGTGCCAAACGCTGATGTTTTGACAATACCTACTGTCAATAGAATCAAAATATCTGTCAGACCCTGGCTAACTCGTTTTATTTTAATTATATAGTATGCTAAAAATTTTATTTTATATATAGTATGCTAAAGTCATGTGTCTGACCACATAATTTTTTTTTTATTTGGATATGATCGAGCTATCATGATTAGCACATTTAAGTTGGTTGTTGAAAATTGGAAATAAACTATATTATATGCGACGCGGCAAGCGTCTCACAATAATCAGTGCTAATCATCATTCACCATCCACCTGTTGTTTTGTAGTTTAATTATATTAACATATGTAGGTAGGTACTTTGTAAAATACCTAATAATATGCTTAGTTAATTTTTTACTATCTATTGAGGCAACGGCCATCTGGCATGTCTTTTTCTACATTATTTACCAGGGCCGTGGAGTCGGAGTCGGAGTTCAGACAAATTTCAGAGGAGTCGGAGTTGGAAAAAATGTATCGACTCCGACTCCGAGTCCAGGTTTAATTACTGTCGAAAAAACATGAAAGATGGACGTTACCTCAGTAGATAGTAAACAAATAAAACCAATATGCTATTAGGTCTTTTACAAAGCACCTACCTACATACACATATGTAAATAATCAAATTACAAAACACACTTTCAACACGAAAGTGAAAACGAGTAACAAAAGTAATCTGTCAGAAATTTGAAAAAGGAAATTTGATCAATAAATGAGATTGAGAATTAGGCCCGTAGTTCAATGTAGTATCATTTATTCAGAAGTTATGCCTGTAGCCACAATTATGATTATTTTCATCTTTCAAAATAATTAAAAACGATTTAAGGGCATCTTTGCAGGAGAATTAGTTGGAGCTATTCTGTCCCTCACAACAATTTTATAAACGTATATTGTACTTAATTTTGTTTTTATTAGAATGAATTTTATTTCGTATTATACAATGTGTCTTATAGGTGCTTTTGTTATTATTAGAGATAGAAAGTCGGTTAAATGAACGACAATTTTGTTCATAATTATGATTATTTTCAGCTTTGAAAATAATTAAAAATGATTTAAGGGCATCTTTGCAGGAGAATTGCTTGGAGCTATTCTGTTACTCACAACAATTTTATAAACGTATTTTGCACTTACTTTTGTTTTTATTGGAATGAATTTTATTTCATATTATACACTGTCTTATGTCTTATAATAAAATTCATTCCAATAAAAACAAAAGTAAGTGCAAAATACGTTTATAAAATTGTTGTGAGGAACAGAATAGCTCCAAGCAATTCTCCTGCAAAGATGCCCTTAAATCATTTTTAATTATTTTCAAAGCTGAAAATAATCATTATTATGAACAAAATGGTGCTTTTGTTATTATTAGAGATAGAAAGTCCGTTAAATGGACAAAGTTGACGATTTGTATGTTCTCTAATGAGAAAACAGTTGAATACAGATATTTTGAATACACAAAGAAATTAAATTTTATAAATAACTATTTTATTTATGGTCTGTTTATTTGTGTTTTTACATAACTTTTCTATTTGTGGTCCGATCAATACGTCTTTTTGATATGTTGTAGATCGTTTTTATTTACATTTAGATTGTCAGTTTAAATATTTTTGCCAACAAATTCGCTAGACACAAATAAAACTTCTGTTTTTCCTATGTGTGCAGCATTTGCTTGTGAGCTATTTGATATGCACAACCCATATGTTTAATACAATCACAATACTCGAATAGAAATTTAATTTATTAAAGTTTCATTTTTTTTCTTGGTAGTATTTTTGTTTTCATAGCAAATTTAATATTGCTCGGTTGTATTATTCCATGTCAAATTTGTGATTATGTACATGTAAGATTTTTATTACACTGAATTATTTGAATATATTTTTGTATGCAATTTTTCTGGAGTCGGAGTCGGACCACGAAAAATATCTTGAGTCGGAGTCGGAGTCGAGAATTTTTTTACCGACTCCGCAGCCCTGTTATTTACACATTGACTCGGAGTCGGAGTCGGTACATTTTTTCCGACTCCGACTCCTCTGAAATTTGTCTGAACTCCGACTCCGACTCTGACTCCACAGTCCTGCAACCAACACTCGCATCTAATGGGCGCCAAAAAATAATATATGTATGTAGTATCCTATAAGTGCTTTTGTTGGGCGATCTCGGCATGAATCAAATATCTATCATATATTACAAATCTGTTTTTTCAACAAAAAGGAATTTGTCACAATGAAAATTAGAATACTTTATTTATTTTAGAATTAGTTAGTCATTTATTGGCTAATCATGTTGAAGGAAAAATTACTAACCTATCCTAAGGCAAGTTTTTAGCTTTTGTGTAAGAAATTTTGTCCTACCATTCATAGGAAAGCACTAAATTCCAGGGGAAAATTGAAAATTCGTAATAAAATTCTAACAAAAAAAGATTTCTTTGTTTCCGAAAAAACGAACAAGATACTTGGAAGTAAAGTATAATAAATAAAGGACGTCTTCAGTTTCCACACATTTACAATTAGTTGTCATTTACATTTTTTTTAAGTTAATCTGAAATACAATTGAAATAAATAAAAAAAAATATTATTTTGTTAATTAGGTATGTATAGCAAATGTTCTAGTTCTAATCTTAACCAACTAAAATAATTATAAATGGATTATAATTGTTTTTTTGTACGTATGAACGTCCGGACGTAAATATCGTTTCGAGTAAAATGTTTCATATGGACTGATTTGTTTCTTCAATGTCTTAAAATGTAGAAGTTGGAAATAAAAACAAATCAGCACAGTATTATAAACGGCTGTAAATTCTTAAGGAATTGGAAAACACAACAACAAAGTTCATATAAAACGTTTGACTCTAAATGAAGGGTTCTTCATTTGTTATTCATTAATTCTTATTATTATTATTTTTTCATTAATTTATTTATTTACATTTTCTTATTTTAAAGAGTGTTATTAGCTTTCTTTATTTGTTTTTGCATTGTTTGAAATGTATTTTCTTTTTTCTGCCTTTTGTTAATATTATAAACAGATGTTACTTTTGAAGGAATTGAAAAACAATACAAAACATTTATACGCTGAGAAAAATTACTGCAAAGTTACAAAAAATTGAATGTAATAGAGCCACAGCAAAACTGCTGTGAAAAAAAGGAATACTGTCGAATTAAATTAAATGATATGTAATAAATTACAGATAAAAGCAGCTGTAACAGCTGTTATTTGCGCCTTTTTTCTCATACTGAAGCACCGCTGGTTACTTGATACCAGCATTATTGCTGTGTATATGTAATGATATGTTCCTGTGATACTGGAATATTCTTGTAAAATTACAGCATTATCACAGTCATTTTACAAGATATTTTGGCAATTTTACTGGTAAAGTACGGTCAAATTGCTGTAATTTTGTTCCCTGCGTCTGAAAAAACCTGCACGAAACTTCTCCAAAGAACAACGGTTACTTTCTAAAAAATCCGTGCTGAGTGGGGGTCTCACGCATATTTTTAGTTGTGGTTTCCTAGGGTTCTCATTACATTTCTAGGCGACCGCAAGGGTAAAAAGCTTGAGAAACGCTGGTATAAAATATATCAGGTAATCCAAACAAATTGCAAGATCGGATAACCCTTGCATTTAATTGTCCGGATTAACGAGGTTGTACGCCGGATTAACTGCGTTATCAAATTACTCGAAATTACGATTTAAATGATCTTTTTTTAATGCTGCACATTTAAAACACTAAATACGAGAATAGTTCATTTAATAAATTTTCGCATTTGGTTTAAATACCCAAATTCGGTATAAAACAATTATTCTATGCACGTAAGAACAAAATCAAAAACAATAAAAAATTGTATCCCTACATTAGTAACCTACAATTTGACGTATGATTAGAAAGTTATGCAAATATTTTTGTTAAAGTAATAATCATTTTGTTAAACCAGCACACGAAATGCATTTCGTGTCCAGTTAAGTGCATAAAATATTAGTACAGTATCGTCATTTAGGCTTTTTTTGCCCAGGATAAAAACTTTTTCCATTCACGTTTCACTAGCCCAATTAATAACCAACAATTTTGTGTATGACGGAAAGCTATCAATATGTTCACTAGGTGCTCTACATAATATTGTCATTTGGCATTTTCTCGCCTTCGAGAAGTATTATTTATAAGTGATTCCCAAATTAATTACATAAAATTTGGTTTATGAGTAAATTATATTGTACCGCAATTCTAAACTGTTTTTTTTTAATCCCGATGTGTAAGAGTGTGGAGCTCCGGAGACATATTCTGTTGATATATGCGTAATTGAGCCCTAAATTTGATTATGATCGTTATCATAACAAATGAACCAGAATAAATATAATACCTGCTATTTTATTTTATAAGTGTTTTATAACACTGTTTTGTAAGCGACCTCAAAACAGTTTATCAACCAACCGGCAAATTTAACAACCATAAAATTACGATCCGTCATGAAAGTTGTTTGTTTATTTCGAGTTTTAAGCGTCAATATATACCAGTGTATGTAGATATTCACATTCCACGTTCCTCGTTACTGGAATTTTAGGTAATATGTTTTTTTTTCAGTTCGCACCAACGAATCCTTGCAAATTGAAAAATGATTGCGATTTACAGGAATGGAAACGTTGAAACAACAGCACTCGAACACCGGAACGCAAGAATTTAATATAGGACATACCTGACTGCTTTGAGCCATCTCCAAGCTAGAATTTCCATTTGAGTGATTCGCGGGCATCTTTTCAGACACCTCAAATGTTTTCCTCGAACCTATTTTGTCCGGAAACTAATAATATATCACGATAAAAATAACTTGAAAAACAACACCACTTCCGCAAAGAAATTCAAAAATTGCAAGTTTTCCAATCGAAAAAAATTAGAACCGATTTGAACTCCCCGCCGTTAGTACTGCGTCGGCTTTTGTTTTCGTTTTCTACAGTAGGTATCACAAGCACGCTATTCAATACTTTCACTCGATGAAGGTACTACCAAGCAACACGGCCGCCGATAATGTACTGGCGCTTTACTGTGCGATTTTATAAACTGGCAATAACAGCAAACGGCAAGGTGGCGCGACGATCAGGTGGGGGATCTACAAGCGATGATATGCTTGATCTGAAACTTGAAAGGTTATTGAAAACACTGTGTTAAGAGAAAATATAGTTTTCATAAGACATCGTGCAGGTCTGGTTAAACTAAAAATAATGGCGAAGAAAATTCTGTAGAAGACAGAGGATACTTCACATAGTCATCATCATCAGAATTTTTAAACACACTGTTAATTGTCTGGTGAAATGTATCCGGAGTTTTTCTTACATAGATAGAAAAAAAATCTGTAGTTTTTAACAATAGCCAACATCTGGGGTTCCTCAAGACTAAATTGGGACCATAGCTCTGTACATTGTTAATTGATGAATTTGAAGCAGCGGAACTTGGATTAAATTCTCCTATTCTGTCAGAACTTTGGGCTTTTACTGAATGTTGGCACCATGCAAACGGAATGATCTTGAGTTCACGTTTAGCTGTAACAGGCCTAGGAGATGTATTTGATGCATCACTGTCCTTTAAAGATCAGTTTTATTTATGACGCTGGACGAATGAAATTCTGAGAAGTGCTAATAGACAAAAAATGCCATTTCTTGGGATACTCTTGCGGTTAGTATGACTTCCGGTTTTCTGGAAATGACGTCATCTATAAATTAAATGGCACCCAATAATTATTTTTTCTATTTTCCTACTTTAAACAGCATTTCCACAATACGATTTTCAGTAAAATAACAAGTATTTAGTGTCATTGTGATCCGAAAAATGTTTTTAATCGAATAATCAGGATATACCCATTAAGTACACGGGAAAAAATGACTCATTGGCCAAAAACAAATCAAATCACGGTAGAGAGCGCCAGTATACAATATCGGCCAAAATCGATTTAAGCAGTGTTAATTTGTCAATTTTCGAGTATTTTCACGTATTCCTAAATTAATGAACAAAGAGATTTTGTTGTTGTCTTGGTGATAAAAATGTCACACAAATATAATAGGATGGTATTTGGTATTTGAAGAATCTGCAGGTAATACGTTACAATCCCTTCACAGTGCTTTTCTGAGGAGTAAAGTGCAGTATGGAGACCTAATGCGTCACGCATTTCGTCAGTTGCAGTTCCAGAAATCCAATTTATCATTAGAGGAAGGTCGATCATGTTGAGCTGCTACAGCGTCACGAATTGTCTTCGCGAATTATCTTCTCTTGCTGACAGTCAAATCCACCGGTCTGTAGCCAAGAATTCCTCTTCCCAATGTGAAGAGAAGGTAACGTCAATGAGGGACAGATACTTTTTCAGTCCGAAATGTTTAGTGTAGATTCCGGAAAGCAGTATGTGGGAACCTCTGATAGGTTACAGGTTGTAGGACGTGAGAAAGACTCTGTGACGATTTGCTCTTCTTAGAAATCTTTGTACACGTCGAGTTTTAATGATTAAAATACACTTTTTTATGAAAAATTCAATTTCACATTTTCAATTACTGATTTATGACGTTGTCGACACCTTTTTTTTAGTCGTTTTACCCTATGCTTTTTCTGCTTATTTTGGTGGATCTGTTAAAAGTCTTAATGGCACCGGAAACAGTTCATTTCTGTACATTCTTGTTCGAGAGAAAGACAATTGAAAAAATGTAACATACTGATTAACTCCTATAGCTATACATACTTGAAAATTGTAAGGTATATTTTTCCTTTTATAACATAGACAGGACATAAGAATAGATGGACTCTAAAGCAGTGAAAACGGGTAAACTGCTTTATAATGAACATTTTTTGGTATGTCCTTTTTTGTGGATTAACTTTGATTGCTGTATTTGCAACTTTGTTTTGATTTGAATGAAGTTGTATCTAGTTTTTTGCGTGGCCAATATTGAGTGCAAAATACCGAGCTCAAAGAAAATAGGTTACAGAAATGAATTCAACATTGTACATGGAGTTCCAAGATTTATATATCCTTTGGGCTCCATGGCAATATAGCGCACCCCTAACTCCGCAAATAAAATGTACAATGTAATACACTCTAAAAACGCCAATCTATTGACTAATTCTAATGTAACATGGTCAAAATTTGTTTTTTATATTTGAATTTGTTCCTAAATGAGAGAAAAGAGTCCATACTTAAGAGTTAGAAATATGGAAATATCACCCAGTAGTTTATTCAAAACCTTTTGGAAAACGTTGCATCCATGTTAGAACGACAATATTGTAGACTAGAGTATAATGTTTTGATCAATGTAGGTACCTACAGCATTTGAATACATAACGTATTCGAAAATATAATAGCTTTAAAGTTTTTAAAGTTAAAAAAAAGCAAATGTTGGGCGCGGTTGCTCCGACATCTTTAAAGTAATCTTAATACCTAATAAGCTATTACGGTCATGAGGAAATTTGACTAAAATCACTAAACAAGTAATTCTACACCATGTAAGATGTCATCCTGAGAAGTTGGCTTGTTTATGATAAAATTGCAATTAAAAGTGGTAAATTTAACTAGTAAGGAAATTATCTTCAGCCGTCCTGAAGTTAAAATACCCCCACCGCAAAATATTTTTTAAAAAAATTAACCGATTCACGAGCTTGTCCTTACTTTTTAAGAGATAAGCTTGTATACCAAATTTCAGATCAATTACTTCAAAATTACAGCAGTTATCGTGTACACAGGCGGACAGACAAAACGGACAGACAGACGGACATTGTGGAAAACTCAATATACCCTCACCACAGTAAATGTGGGGGTATAAAAATTAGTCCACCTCCGTCGTAAATATTATAGCCGCCTGTGGTTTGGCAACGATGTCTCGTTTAGGGTATTTTCTTTCGGTAAGGTTGCCGTCACTGTTGTTTACCCTATTGCGCCAATAGATTCCTTATAAAGTCCGGGCCACACTAACGCCTAACGTGTAATGCCTAACGCGTAATGTTTAAATGAATGGATTAAAATCGAGTGTGACCACGATTTAACTAATTAACTGGCCAATCAGAAGGGCGGAAAATTATGACACGTTAGTGTAGCCCGGACGTTAGGCGTTAGTGTAGCCCGGGCATTAAGTAAATCCCAATCAAATTTTGATTACAAATAATGTCATTTTCGTGCCAGAGGTGGTGCGAAGTTAGGAACAAGTGACCGCTCAGTGCGGAACTGGCCTGACCTCACCCTAACCCGTCGCACGCTGAGCGGATCCGTAGTATGGAATGGGATCCCAAAATAATCAAGGCGATCGTAAGGAAGAAGATATGCAAAGAGATAAGGGTTCATTCGCCCAGGCTTCATTGAAGGAGGGCAGAACGAGTGAAACCCCGGAAAACCGCTACAAGAGAACCGGAACCTAACACATAGTAGGAAAATACCGAAGCTCTGACGATAGGAAAGGAAATTGGTGAGCAAACTGGATGGGTCGAAACTGGTGGAGGCGAAGCAGGTGCGCTTGGATTTTTGCGTGTGCAGCGGTCGAACGTAGGTGCGTTGAAGTGTCATGTTCTAATGTATTGTATGTCACACTTGTATTGCATGTCGTTATATGTAAATACAGCACGACAAACAAAAGCATAAGTTAAAAACAAAAGGAAAGCTTGATAAAGGATGATGGCGTTACATGAACAATGCCCATGAACGAAGAATGTGATCCCTACTTTTATTATTATTAGATATTTAATTGGTTTTAACATGCTTCTTCATTTCAACTATTACTATTTCAATACTATTTCAAACAGCACAAGTGATACAAATTTCACTTAGAATTATTGATGAGTATAAAATTTAGTAACTACCAAATTTTGTCATACTCTTTATTTCTTCTACATAAGTACTGTGCCTCAATTTTGGTCCGTCATTCAACATGTGTACCACTCTGATGTACCTTCATTTCCCATAAAAATATCCATAAACGATACCATAAATGTTTAAACATCTACAGATATGTCATTTAGGTTTGAATTCCGATGAAAAATTTCACTTGTTCTTACGAAAGTACGTATATTTAAAATTTTTGAGATAACCGGCGTAGCTTGCTAGATTAAACGTTATAATTTTTTCGGGTTTTCCGAACCCATTTATAACAATTTACTTGCACAGAAATAGACATAAATATGTCTACAAATATTATTTAAAAGTTGTTAAAACGAAAGGAAATCTAAATATGAGTACCTGGAATTTTATCATTGCTCCAAACTAGTCCAAAGTAACGAAACTTTACATCACTACTATGTAGCTAAACCTGAATAATGTGAATCATATCAAGATGTCAAGCACCACCAATGCCCAACATTGGCTACATCGTCTGGGAGCGGCCTTATATTTTATGTATCGGAACATTTATGTCAAAATATTGTGCACAGTGGCGTAACTAAGAGTGAGTGGACCCGTGTGCGAACAGAGACAATGGGAGAGACAATAAAATACACTGGGAGGCATTTTTTCTTAAATTTAATTTTGTTATTTTGCGTTTTGTTTATTAAATACTTTGAAACCCTTAAACCCTGATTTGACTGCGCACTAACAAGACTTTTAATACTTTTTATACGTTTGAGCGAAACGATGCAATCAATATGTATTACAAAGAAAATGGAATGCTTCGAAACGGCATGTCATATAATTATTCAAACAGACATTTTGTCATCATTAAACGCGGTTTGAAAATTATTACAATCGAAAAACTACGACTTACAAAAGACCGCTCATTTGTTACACACAGCGTATGACAATGTGGTCAAGTTGAGAAGCGATTTTCAATATGCGTTGACGACAGCTGCAAATTTAGCAAAATTGTGTAATGAATTAATAATGAATTAAAAATTATGTATAATTTTACACAATTAAAAGATAGATTCAACAGCTTAGAAAATGTTACTAACTTATTCAAATCAATTTTTCCGGAAACTTAGGCCAGAATGCAGACGATTTATCTGCAAATTTCATTTCACAGTTACTAACATTTAGGAATGCGTTCAAAAACGAAATAAAAAACATAAATACTGTATATGACTTAGCCCAATTGTTATTAATTCAATCGTCTGTCTTGTGTACTACGTTTTCAGAAATAAGCACAGCTATTTATTAAAAGAAAATGTCTACAAAAATATATAATTTGACAAAACTAAATTTTTATATCGGGCTTGTCGTAGTCCAGGTCTACGAAAGCTCGTAGCCTGCTCAACTTAACCCTATGAAAACTATAAGCTAACACAATCAATCATTAACATGGCTGTCTTTTAATCAATTAATAAATTCCCTGTATGTAATCTACAATACTAAAGGAAAAACGAGAGAAACAAAAACTATTTCCCCGAACCAATAAATTAAGGAGAAAACTTAAAACAATATCCGATCTTATTACCTAAAGAAAAGACTGACCTTCAAGAGCCTCCTAAATAATAAATAACAATAAATATATGGTATCGAGTTTAGAATGGTATCCGTGGAGGCCTGAGTAAGTACCTACTTTTTAAAACGTTCGACTTCATTTATTGACATTATGCTTGCATCTTATTGCAGCCCAGGGCTCCAGAAACTGCTCACATCTCTTTTGTTAGCCCAAAACCGTATCCCGCGCTCAGAGGGGCCCTCAGTAAATTTTTTTAGAACAATTATGAGAAATATCAACATAACGTCGGCTTAAAGGTAAAAGTCACTAACTAATATTTTGTTACATTTTATTGAGTTAACAGGAATGAATCGTAGCCAAATGCTTATAAATGCGAATCTTATATGAGGAGGCGATCAATAAGTGTTCTAAGTTGTCTAAAATCCATAAAATCTCTAGAAAATAGCATCACATTTATTAGCATTCGTTCTTAAAGTCAGTTTTCGTAATTATTAGAATTTAGTTAGTTACTTTTACCTTTAAGCCGACGATCTTATTTTTTTCGCGAGAACACCCGGCCGGCTCCCATGGGCCCCTCTGGCTCGTGGGCCCGTGTGCGCCGCACAGCTCGCACACCTGCTATTTACGCCACTGATTGCGTAGAAAGTATATAGTCATGAGTGTAAAGTATACACTCATTTCTATTCATATCACCCATTAAATGCAATATACATACATTTAAATGCAATATAGGTACTTAAGTAAATTAAAATAAAGCGACAAACTTCAGTGCAATGTTCGTCACACAGTGATAAAAAAGAGGCTATAACTCATTAACTATTAATCACTTTTTCACTGCTTCTGTTGATAAGAACTCCAACATTAATTTACATTAATTTACCCGCCATGCTTTGCCAGTACAGCTAGTCGATTAACATTAATCATTTCTTTTTCGAGCAATTCTTTCATATAATTGTTACCGGTATTTGAAATATTACGGCACATATGTGCATGTGTAGGTAAAAATATAGTTGCTTCTGATTTGCTGCCTTGCCTATGTTAATAGATTCTAAACAGCAAGGTTTATGTTGTTTAAATATGTTTGTTGTACTGGTAAGTTAACGTATGGTAAATGCACTTTTTAGCCCCCAGATCACTTTTCTCATATGTTCGAAATAATGAGTAATTCTCTCATACATATCCACTATCCATTTTAACAAATTTTCCTTCCCCTGCACAGAGTCAAATTTTTACAGCTATATTGCTGATTATTCGAACCATTGCAGTAACAAAATATGCAATTCCATTTAAAACCCTGTTTTACCTTATAATGCAGAATAAAATTTTAAGGGGTTGAATACATTAAAATGTAAAATTTACTGTTCTCCATATTTACTAACATTACATAAACATGCTGCAAGTCTATCGGCTGGAATTCTTACGATAGGCTCTTCGACTATAAGAAACGCATCTCCAACCACGTTTCCCTAATAACAATATTCCAAAGAAAAGTATAGAAAACCCCAAAATATTTACACTTCAACAAATAACAAAAGCATGATGTCAACAAATACCAGATATTAAATATAGAAGGAGACATGATTGAAACATACAAGTAGTGATCAAGCTAAGAAAAACACTGTACACAAGGCTCAAGAAAAATCCCATTATAATACCCTCAGAAATAAGTACGCAGAGCAAAAGAAACCCACAACACAACTGATCCATACGACAAAGAAAAGCTACTACAAGACGATGTTGAAAAAATGCAATGGCAACTCAATCAAACCGTGGAGGGCACTTCTAACACAATCGTAAACAGGCAAACTAGATATGGCGAGCAAATAACTAATACAAATAGGAAAACATCGTAACAAAAAAAAATGCAATAAAAATTGCTGACGCCATGGATAAACAATTTGCTACAATTGGCGACGTACTTGCAGAATTTTAAAAGTTACACTGCACAGTAACTCGACAAGTTTACAAACGACATTCTAAAATCAAACAAACACATACTAACACCAACCATAACAACATTAATAAATAATATACTACAAAGCGGCATTTATCCAGAATAAATAAAGAGGAGTATTATATTAATATTATAATACCATTGCACAACAAAAGGGGGGGGCCGAAAGACATTGGAAAATCACAGACCCATTACGTTACTATTAGCAGTCTACAAAGTACCGGAAACTATTATAGAAAAAAATTCGACAAACAGATATTGGAAAATGAAATAACACACCAACAACAATGCACAGTCCATCACGGTCTCGGCTACATGCGATCTTGCCAACCACGTTTATCGCAACATAGATAAGAAAAAAATAGTAATTGTAATTTTTATTATTACATGAGGAAAATGTTTGGCGACGTATGCAAACATAAACTAGTAGAAAAGCTAGACGCCATGGAAATTAGGAACAAGAACTTAAACCTAGATAAGACATTATTAAATGAAAGCCCGCAAATAATAAAGAAGATCAGAAAAACATCGACCCATGGGTTGCTGAATATGGCATTCCACAAAGTGGAAACTTGTAGGAAACTTGTGTATGCGGATGCCATCGCGCTGGCGTAGGTCCTCAACTCACACAGCAATCTCGAAAAACTCCAAAAGAACATGGACGATGACTTCAAGTTTTCTCTATTCCGTTTGTTATTCTGTGGACTTGATCTGTAGTGGAATGCTTCTCTCAAAAACCAAACTGGTGGTTTGGAACTGTTTTTTTATTCTCAATTATAGGTTTCTTACTCTTTAGAAGCAGCTTTTCAAAGAGCTTTGGTTCCATTGGTAACATGATATGGGGCGATATGGTTTGGCCTTACTCGGTGGTTTGTCTTATTTTAGTATAATAATGATTTCTGCTACTTTCCCCACACGGGATACATATTTTAATCTGAGCGCAGCATTTACTAAATACGTCAGCATAACAGTACTTTGCTTTGGTAACTGTCTAAGGACTTTTCTGGTTATGAGATTATAACCAGATGCCTTTGTTCAATTCAAATTTGCTTTTATCCTTTTAGCGACTTGCTTTAAAGCAACGCACTGCTTCTGCTTCAAAGTTTATAGCTTACTCCGTGAATGGCTCTGACTCAATGTTGTTTGGTTATATGCTATATGTCCTGCAAAAGTATTCTGTTTTTTGTCTCTTGCCCACGTGCCATCTTGTTGTTTATAGGTGGGACTGGGTTTTTGTACTTCCTCACCGATTTACACAGCAAGTAATCTGTTTCTTCATCAGGAGTTAATTTTACTAAGATAGATTCTAATTATGCCACTTTTTAGTTGCTGTATTTTGCATTTCAGTTGTTAACGAGATAGAAAAAATCTTAATAACTTACTTTTACTGCATAAAATCAGAGTTGCATCACAAAAAAACTGGTTGAAAATCGAGGCCTCTCACACAATGTCAGACACATTTAAGAAAAAGATGAACAGTGCGCTACAATTGACAACCTAACACACTGCCCTTAAGCAAATGATGTCAAAATTAAAAATGCTCTTTGTACCATCAGTGCAGGACGGTTCATGCCATTAAACCATAAAACCAAAGGAGAGGAATGCCTATACAATACTTATTGTGAACAAAGTTAATTAATAGTATATTATTTGACGAGCACATAACTAAGGATATAAATCGCGAGCATGAAGTTTATACGCGAGCCGTAGGCGAGCGTGCAAACATGCTAGCGAGTTATATCTGTTGTGTGCGAGTCGAATACGACGTTTTATCTACGACTCACAATGTCCACATTATATCGAATATTGTAAATGTATTTGTCAATGATGGCGAGGCGAACTGTCACTTAACCGTCATCCACGTAGGTTTTGACAGACTTTGACACTAGCTTTGTATAATGATGACAGTTCGTTCAAATAATGAAGTCATTATTTGAACGAACTGGCATTATTATACAACGCTAGTGTCATTATAATCATTGGTGTGTATCATGATGGGGATTATACATATAGTCATAGATACGTGTAGCATATGAGAGGGCTGTGCGGGGCTGTCACTGTCGTTTCTGGGGATACAAGCTTGTCGGATAGACAGATTAGACATGATTAGAAGTTAGAAGTTGTTGATTGAGAAAGTTCTCATGTATTATTGTTGCTACAAAATATAATAAAAGGTGTTAAGAAGTACTGGAGTTTTCCTGCAGAGTCGACATTCCTACTGATTCCTACATTTTGGGGGCTCGTCCGAAGAGAGTAAAGAGAGTTTGGATTACGCAGCTGCGGTTGGCGTAAAGGATAGAAGAGAGGTGCGTACGAGATTAAGAAACGTGAGTCAGAAAGAGGGATTGCGCAGCTGAGGTTGGTGCAGAAAGGGATAGAAGAGAAGAAGATGTCTGCTTTGCGTGAGTTTAAGAAGATAGACAATAGTTTAGTACATGGGAATTTAAAGGTTGTCAAGGCGATTCACCTTATTGTTTTTGGTCACGAGGGCCATGCGAGGGCCAAGGTAGAAAGACAAGACAGGCAGTGCGGGAATTTGAAGGATTTCATTTTAGTAAAAATTCGAATTATTATTTACAAAAACTTCAACAAATAAAAACTACATTTGAGTTAATGGATTTGGTATTAGTTTGTAGCGTTTTGGGATTAAGCTATGATGGAAATTTAGATCAGGTTGCAGAAAGAATCTGTCTATTTCTAAATGATTTGAACTCGTCAGAAACAGAAGACGGCGATGAAGACGATGTCAATGGGAGCGATGAAGAGATTGAGGATGATGATTTGGTGGTGAAGGTAGAAGGTTCTTCATGGTACAAAAAAGGTGAGAGACCCCAATTAGTTGCCGAGAAGTTGAAAAAACGTGACTCGTTTACGTTTGGAGACATTGAAGGTACAATCAAACCTTTCGATGGAAAGGATGATTATCCGGTTAACACGTGGTTGAACGATTTTGAAGAAGTAGCTGAAATGGTTGGATGGAGTGATCTACAAAAGCTGATATTTGCTAAGAAGATGATGAGGGGGTTAGCAAAATTATTTGCATAGTCGGAGCGAGGTATTAACTCATGGGATGTTTTAAAAAGAAAACTTAAACTGGAGTTTGAAGTTAAAGAAAGCAGTGCACAAGTCCACAAACTGCTGATGTTTCGGAGGAAGAAAAGGGACGAATCTCTCCAGGAATATGTATTAACAATGAGAGAAATTGCTAGCAGAGCGAATGTTGAGGTAGAAGCAGTGATTCAATACATCATTGACGGTATACAAGAAGAGAGTTCAGCCAAAATTGTTTTGTATGGTGCTAGAAATTTCAGCGAATTCAAAGAAAAAATTAGATTGTTTGAGGAGATAAGACGAAAAGAGTTGTACAATAAAAGTAGAATAGAAACCAATTTTGGAGGTAAGAGAGACTTCAAGGAAGAAGATAAGTTAAAAAGTTTTTTCCAAGATACATGTTTCTACTGCAAAGAGACTGGACATAGAAAGTTTAACTGTCCTAAGAGAAAGGGAGTAGAATGCTACAGATGTGGAGTTTATGGACACGTGGCAACGAGTTGCCCAAAAAATGCAGATAACAAAAGAGAGTACCACAAAGATTCAGCGGATACCAATATATCAAGTAATGTAAACACGATCGAAGTAAGTTTAGAAAACTGTGTTATATTAAATGTTGGAGGGGCTGAGATAAGAGCAATGTTAGACACTGGTAGTGAAGTAAGCAGTGTAAGAGCGGACGTATACGGGGACAGTTTGACCAGAATCCCGCTAGAAAATAATTGTGTTACCTTGCAAGGGCTTGGAGGAAAGAAAGTGCTCACGTTAGGAAGCTTTCATACCAAACTTTTGGTTAATGATGAAGAAGCAGAACTGAGATTGCATGTCGTCCCAACACTAGCCATGAATTATAAAGCAATCATAGGAAGGGATGTTCTCTTACATGTTGACGTTCAACTGAGAGATGGAGAAGTTATTGTGTTTAAGAAGAACAGAAGCAATTTTCTGATGCATGTCGCTGTGCACAAAAATGAAGATGGAAACGTAGATCATGTAGAAAATAAGGAGTGCAAAGAAAACGTGTGGAACGATCTCAAAGATAAAACCGAATGGGATAAGAAGGCAGCCAAAGCCAAGGAGCAGTACCAGAAGACCATCAAAGAATACGAAGCCTCTGGTTGTGCTGCAAAAGCAAACACTGAAGCTGGAGAGAGAAGCGACAAGAAATCTTCTGATAAGAAATCTTCTGCCAAGAAGGAGACTGCAACTGTTTCTACACCGAAAGGTGGTGGAGGCTTCAAGAGTAAGGAGTATGTGGAGAGTGATTATAGTGGTGATTATAGTGGTTCGGATAAAGATGTAGATGAAGATGAGGATAAGGATAAAGATAACGAGAAGGGCAAGAAAAGGAACCCAGCTGAGAAGAGTGATAAAGATAGTGATAGCGATAAGGCTAAGAAGAAGGTTAAGGCCAGTATGGAATCGGATGAAGATTTTTGTGCAGAGGAAGGAATCGTCCAGCCTAGTTGTTCGGATAATGCTAGTCCTATAGTGTTGTTCAAGGAAAAAGACGGCCAGACAACAATATGCGTTGATTATAGCAAAATAAATCGCAATATAGTTAAGGATAGAGGGAAAAAATGGACGTACCTCTACCTGTGCTGAATGTATAAAAAGGTGGGTTGAAAACGACAGCCACAGCAGCGAATCTGAGTCAGGTTCGCATGAGGCTGGCCGAGTGTAGGATATGAGAGGGCTGTGCGGGGCTGTCACTGTCGTTTCTGGGGATACAAGCTTGTCAGATAGACAGATTAGACATGATTAGAAGTTAGAAGTTGTTGATTGAAAAAGTTCTCATGTATTATTGTTGCTACAAAATATAATAAAAGGTGTTAAGAAGTACTTTTTAGTTTTAGTTTTCCTGCAGAGTCGACATTCCTACTGATTCCTACATACGTATGCAATGAACTTATTATATGTGAGTCGTAGATAAATTTTTATATTTTGTACATGGCGCTTTTGATTAAATATACTTACTAAACTTCTGTCAGTGTCATTTACTGCATTTTCTGTAGTTTATCACTTAATTGGTTTGAGCCCATTGTGCAAAGTAAATGGATATTGTAGAAAAATAGCTTCTTCATTCAGTCATTCATAGTCGCTCTGTCTCGTTCGAACCACCTACATGAATGATGTGTACTTATTCGACATTCTCCGAATTTGAAATTTGATTTAGGAGATAATTGCTTGCTGTTTTAACTTTTGACTAGCCCGTTTTACCGATAACATTGTCTGGAATGACATTTTAACCTGTAACATACACGTTTCCGTTTGTCACCGTTTGGTTTTGCCTCCAATTGCGTCTTTGCGGTGGCTTTCCCGATGCTTGTTCCGTTTGTGCTTCGGATTTGACTATTATGTGCTGAAGATGACAGTTTAAAACTGTCGAAACATGTCCACATAGTAAATTAATAAACAATTGCAAAGATATAAGAAGCTATTTTTCTACAATAGTTTATCACTTAGATAAACTTTTCTCTTTGTGGGTCACTGTTTGAGGTCCGCTGTGTTTGCGTGAATAGCCCATGGACTTATCAGATAGGAAGGTAGTCGATGAGTTTCCTCTCCATTCAGGCATAAATTGCCTTTTCTCATGCGACGCCGGATTTTGGCGGAATAGCCGTTAAGGGCCGCGGAAAACGACGATTGCGTCACCAAAGTCAACATAAGTAATGGACAGGAAACTTGCGATGTAAGTTAATGTTAATCGTTTACGTCAGATCAGCGCGCCGAATACAGTTCATATTCATGCGATCGCCATTGGTCACTTACAATGTAATACTCCTCCCTGTGCGAATGTAAATATTATTTATTGATTGAGTTCAGTGTTAAATAAACATCACGCGCATACGTCTATTTTGCGCCCATTTGCGTGGTGCATTTCGCCATTGTAATACAGTGAATCTATTTTGAATAAATTTTAATTATAATGGGCATGATATCAGATCGAGCAAAGAATAAGCAGTCATGCTTGCAATTTTAATGCATACCCTTGGTAACAGAAAAAAGGGCCTCGTATGCAGGGTCGAGTCGGTCAAACATAATTAATTTAATACTGAAAAAGAATAATACATTTTAGTAGAGTGCTTCTTTGTGGAAGTTAGAGCAAATACAAGTAAAATTCTTAATTACAGATTAATAAACAATAGACACGCGACAATATTAGTTGAAATTCATCGAGAGACTTTTTGTTGTTGGTAATTTAAAGCATTGTTTGACATTTTGTTTGTAAAAGTACATACAGAAGGTTATATTCTTTGTAGAAAATCATATGTGAAAAGCGCTGTAATTTCCTATTAATTTTGTTTGTTATTGAACTTAATAACTAATTCAGCAAAAACAATAGCTATTGGAAACGTCGTAATAAGTTTCCTGTAAAGGTTATGTACACTTCTAATACCACTATTTTCTTTTTCAATATTGTAGTTGGATTAACTTCGGAAATAGAGATGGGAATGTGTTTGGGGTACATTGTTAGGCAGATCTCGAAAAATACCTATGTACCTAACATAAAATTTTTCAAATACATTTATGTGATTCTTTTCGGTCTCAAATGATACCAAATTCAAAGATATTTTTGTGGGGTTTTAAACTTGTATTATATATGCGGGTTAGTAACTTTATAGCTATGATAAAGTGCGACTAATTCAGTTCATATTGATAACAATGTAGCAATAAGTAAGTTATCAAGCACTACCTAATATGAGCCTTGTTCGCGGTAACAGTTTGGAACTAGTTTGTACACTACTTTATAGTAGACGAATGCGATCTCTCGCTATGATTCTCCCACTCTTCTCACGCCAACATCCAATATAGTGCTCAATATAGTTTCTAAGCTGAATGCTGGCTTTAAAAGGCAAACAAAGCTATAATTTTCTCAAATATCCTACTCAGAGTTATAGGATTGTGTTTTGAAATCAGAATTAAATCGTGTTACAAAAATTGTAAGTCATAATTAATCATTAATCTGTTAAGAAAAAAACTCATACTATCTCTTGCAAACATATAGATAATGACAATCTAGCATATTTCGCTTCCGGATTCAAAATCTCTAAGAGTTCTCTCACAGATAGTGTACCTAAACAAAATACTAACAATGGAATCAACACATTACGTTGGTGAAAGTGACGGACAATGGGGGTATGCTAATTTTTGTTAGGAGCTTCATTGTTATTCCCGTGGTGACAATTACTTGATAAAAGAATAACAAATATTCCACTCGATATGCGCCTTGTGCATGATACGATGCTGTCGACAATCACGGTTCCCTTTTTGTTGAATGTATCTTACATTCCCGTGTACTCAGATATAAAGTGTCTGGCACTAACTTGGACACAAACGGGAAATTTTTTTATTATCAATTTTTCAGAAAATTTTATTTCAGTAAAAAGTTTCTGTCTTAAACCTAAAATGCAAACATCAAGATATAATTATCTGCTTGCGTATACCGGGTGTTACAAAATTAAGAAAATTACTAAAGAGTAAAGTACATTTATTTTTAAAAATACGCAAAAATGTTATTTGCAAAAGGTATTTAGAAACATTATAAGGTATCAATTACGAAATTAGAAACACTTTCGTAAGATTTTTTTTTAATCACGAGCTTACATTTTTATGAATTTTATAAACAAAAAAATAAAAACAATACCAAAAGTAACAACAGAGTTAAACATTTCATTCATTTAAACATAACTGACCAAGAGAAAAAGCAAAAACAAAAATACTTATAGTATTACAAACAAGAATTTATTATCAAAACATTTACAACACAATCTAACATTTTACTGGATGTTGCCTCTTTCATTTTCAATGCATAATATCAAATCTTTTTATATCCTTATGCACATTTCGGATCATTTGAATGGTTGATGTTTTTGATGCATTTTTAAACGTATCTATGTTAAACAGGCTGCGACCTGAGTACAGTAATTTTGACAAGTAAAAAAGTACCAAATATGTTACTTGACTAGTGTTTTCTAGAAACGTCAACGAGACCACAATTGTTATTTTGACATGACCAACAATAGTTGCAAATTAAGTCATCTCAATACGTTTACATTTTTAAAGCGAGTAGAATTTGAGAACTGGCTATGGTACTGAGTTTGCAAGAAAGAATTGAAATCGTGTTAATACATGGCGACAATCATCACTTGTAGGGAAACTGCTATCATTTTTAATGGAAGGCACCCAAGGAAACAATTAAAATATTCAACAGTAGCGGTAGTCGTTAAAAGGTTTAAGCAAACTGGGTCCATTGACAAAAGGAAAAACGTATCGCGCAGAAGAAGTGCAACAAATGAAGAAAATTCCGTCAGACGTCAGCACGTTCAATTAGGAGAATCTTGAAAAAAACAAATTTAAAGCATACAAACCTCGTTTTGTTCATACATTACAAGATAGAGACTTAAATGCACGGTTTGATTTTTCTTTTTGCTTTCAAGGCAACGTAGAAGAAGATTCACATTTCTCAAAAAAACATTCTTTATTCTGATGAGGCAACCTTCACTTCCAACGGTACTATTAGTTCGCAAAATTGTAGATGGTTGGCGCAAGAACCTCCAAATTTTAAAATATAATGTCGAAACCAGTATTCGTTCAATGTTAATGTCTGGTGCAGAATATTGAACGAACATATTGTCGGCCCCTGTATTTTTTAGCGAAACTTTAAACTCCCAAGGATATTTGGAAATGTTGCAAACATTCTTATCCGAATATTTGGACGATCTGTCTTTAGATATTCGGGGAAATATGGTCTTTCAGCAAGATGGCGCACCCGTTCATGCAAGTGAGATTGTGGTTAGACGAAAGTTTTCCAAACCGATAGATAGGAAGACATTTGAATAACTCATAGCCTGCGAGGTCGCCCGGCTTTACCCCAATGTATTTTTTCTTTGGGGCAATTTGAAGCAACGTGTGTACGCATAACGGCCCTTTAGAGACGTTCAACATCTCACAAATGTAATCGAAAATTGCATCCAAAACATAAATCCTCCAAATGCTCAGAAATGTGAATAAAGAGATGAACAAACGTACAATATTATGCATTGAAAATGGAGGCGGTCACATTTAGTAAAATATTGTATTGTGACGTGTTGTTAATAAACAAATTTCTGTTTTTAATTACTTTCAGTATTTTTCCCAATTATTTATTCATTAAAACAAAATGTTAGAAAGTGTTATCTGTTTAATATTTAAAAATATAAATTCCTGTATCTGTTGCTGTTGTCGTTTGTTTTTATTTCTTTCTGTTGTCAGTTATAAAAATTAAATGTTGGGTGTGTTGTTTAGTTAGTTTTCTAATACTAATTTTTTTTTTAGTTTATAATATCGTGACAAAAATGTTAGCTTGTGATTAAAAAAAAATCTGACGAAAGTGTTTCTAATTTCATATTTGGTACCTTCTAATGTTTCTAAATACCTTTTTAAAATAAAAGTTTTCGTATCTTTAAAAATAAAGGTACTTTGCTCTTTAGTCATTTTCTTAATTTTGTAACAACCGGTATACGCAAGCAGATAATTATATCATGCCGTTTGCATTTTAGGTTTAAGACAATATCTAAACATTTTACTGAAATAAAATTTTCTGAAAAATTAATGATAGAAATTTTTCCCATTACTGTCCAAGTTAGTGCCGGACACTGTTTATGTTTGCGGTTATCTCTATTTTCATGTATCCTCTACAGCTGGTCTATAGCTTTATAATTTTTTACACGAAACTTATTTCCTGTGATAACTACAGTCCTAATTAAAAACCGCGGCTGTCCAATATGGTGTCAAATGTTTGACATCACAATACATTGATACTATTATTATCATAACATTATTTATTTTCTAACTACTATCGTACCTTCTATATTATCTCACCAACTTTTTGTGACGTCCCTGTATGTTGTTAGTACCTACAACTAAAATTCAGATGTTGGTATTCACACAACAGTGAGACGTATTTGGAATATAGGACAGTGAAGGAACAGAAAGGTATTCACAAGATATTCGATAGGGACTATTATCATCACAAAGGGCCCTGTCAAGTGAAATATTCTCCCGGGTACAATCGTGTATGCTATACGGTTACACCCAGTTACACAGATACGTGTCATTTAATATAATACAGGATTAAAAATGTTAACAGTACATGTATATTATGAATAACGGGTGATCTAAAATGACTGAGGACAGGTTGAATTTCCCGCCACAGCTTTGAACTTATTTAGTGTTGCTAAGATGGTATGCGTGCATGATACAGGTTATGATCAAGGTCTATAAAGAGAAAGGTTATCCAGTTTGCTATCTTTCCTATAGTACACTTTACATACCCCCCTCAGATCCCTATATGCTCTACTTTCGTGACGTCACTAGAGTCCCGGCACACTTCGCATCACGTCGCATACATCGCTCGTTTAGTTTGTTCAAAGATACGTTTAATTATCGCCAGCTCAGCTCGTTATAGGTTTTTTACTGAATTAGAAAGGTTGCTTTTGTTCGTGTTTAATCGTTATTCTGCGTTTATATTGTTATATTCAATAGTTGATAGTTTTACGTTATTGGTTGTTTTATTAGTGTAGTATTTTATGAAGTAATTAAGTTAGTAAAGGTAAGATATTAATTTATATTGGAAATTACATTATTCTAAATCATGTATCAATTTTAGATGCCTATGGTTTGCTCCGTACCGGGTTGCGGTATGAGGTATAACATTTCAACAGTGCTTGGATTAACAATATCATATTTTACTTTTCCACGTGATCAAAGTTTAAAGCAGAACTCATCCACAATTGGGACATTACTCATACGAAGACCAGCAAGAGCACCCATACTCCCTTCCATCCTGGATACGTCATTTATCTTTTGACGGCCTAAGAAATCCGTCGGAAGAATTTAAACGCTTGTTTAATAAAATGAATTAGCAAGTTCGAAAGACTTACGGGGGATGGGATTAATAATTCGAAAAGAATTAGCAGTAAATTAAGAAGAGAACTTTTAAAACAAGATCCAATTATTGATACCATTGTTTTGAAAGCTTTTGTCGAGCAAAGAATATATTTACGGATAAATTTTTTTAAATTTTACTTTTCAACAGCAAAAAAATCTAAATATTTAACGAAGAGTAGCTGATATTAAAAATAAAATTACAACAAAGATGAGAAAATTTGTACAATAAAGCTTCTTACTGATTTTTTATTTTTTCTTTGTACGTATGTTCTAACCAAATATTGTAATCAGGACAAGCCAATGAGTGGTTAATAAGCAAGTTGTACCAATACTACCAATACTGATTTAGTTATAGTTTTTCTATTTATTTATCTGTAGAGTCGGTAAACCAAACATTCGACTTCAATTCCTGATAATTTTAGTGTTTCAACCCCCAATTTGCATGGTTGCAAAAATATGTGGTTGCCGTTATACCACCTTCGACTCCGGCTCTTGATTTTGTTTGTAGGTTGACTCCACTCACTGAATTTCTGCTAAATTTTGATTCCAACTGCAGAGACCTGGTTTAGCACAACACATTTCTTTAATCGGACATACATTACATACTAATGTACTTATTCAGCATTATTAACAAATTATTGAAATAGCATGTTGTGATAATCACATTCATCATTTTTGTTTTCATCCTAATCATTTATAAATGATCACAATAAAGATGTATTTATTTTTTCAATATAATTATGCACCTACTTAACCTAAATCATACAACGAAATGAGCATCCAAATTGGTGGCAGCGCACGACTCTAGTGACGTCACGATCTCCCTTTACCCCTCAAACTGAGAAATCTCGTACTTGGACAACCTTACTACTTTATAGACCTTTGGTTATGATCACAGTCAGATATCATAGTGAACTCGTCAGTAAGGGTTACGTTCCTCTGCAACGATATTTCATCTTTTTTCTGAATTAATTTGAAGAGTCTTTCTAAAAATACATAATATTAAGGATTTTTCATTATTCTGGTAAGTTCATGCAGTTTTCTTAAATTAAATTAACCTAATTATAATCAGAGAATGAATCCATTTACAGGAAGGAACACCTACGCCACTGGACCAAAATAACAGCTGTCATTTGCAACCATTGCCAACATCACAATTATTCAAATCGGCGGGAAATTCAACCTGTCCTCAGTCATTTTAGATCACTGTGTAGTATATTATGCACATCAATGCATAATATATGTCTTCGTGATCGAGATGAATCTAGTTGAATAACAGGCGATCTATTTATGTCCTGCCATATGCTTGATAAATATCCTATTTGTCCTCTTCACAAGGAAAAGGAAAATGGAACCGATAACCTACAGTGGGTAGGTTGAAGAGCGCTTCTAAACACACAGCTAAGTCTAAGCACCGGACGTGAAATGCCTGGTTACCTACGATGCGAAACTGAACTGGAATCTCCACCTTGAAAAGGAGAATAAAGAACATCTCTTTTGAGTAGCGCCTCAGAACCGTTGGAAAAACCTGGGGAATGCAACACAGGGTAGCCATGAGGATCTACACCGCCATCATGAGACCAATGTTAACCTACGGATCAGTTGTTTGGTGGCCAAAGAGCCAACAGCTTACGGCAATGCTACACGGTAATTACTAGAGGGCGGAATTATAAGCAATTATTTTTGGAAAATAGATGCTTAAATTAAGCACAAAAAAAAAAAAAAAAAACAAAAAAGCGTTATAAAAATACGTATACTTTGTATTATTTTTGTATATATGTATTTATGCGCACATGCACATCATACAAAACATTGGTATAACTGAGGAAATTGAAAGTAACAATTGTTACATTATTTCAAATAAACTATACACAATAAGTAAACGATTTATATTTTATTTAAAAAAATGTATTCGCTTATTATACGCAGGTAGAATATTGAGCACCTCAGAGGTATACTGGGTTAAGTACATAGGATTAACCCTGTTTGCTTATGTGGGACTTAATTGAACTAAAAAGCATGTGGTTTTCCACCTAGTTGCGCGTGTGCATATGTGCTTGCATTTTTCGGCGCAGGTTTAACCACGTGAAATATTCTTCTTAGTCCAAATTGCCTCTATATTTAAACGTAGATAAGCAAATTGAACAAAAAATGAACTAAGTTAATATGTATTACTGAAACAATAAACAAAAAAAAACAATAAACTTAAATATTTTCATAGTAATACTGTGAAAAAAAGCGACAAAATATAACAAACAAGGCCTAAAATTAAAACAATCACTACCAAGAGACAAATCGTAAAATAAATAATTGTAACTTACTGTTTTCACGCACATTCTGCAGAGTATTTTCTTGTTTTGAATAATTAATTCGGGATTTTTTTTATCTATGTGGAAGACAGCCATTTATCCTTAATAGCATTTCAAATACACTAAAAAGTCGAAAAACTGTAGTGATGTGCGCACAGTTCTAGCTGGTATATCACAATGCAGTAGAGGCGTTTTTGAGTGATTTTTGAGACGCAAATGCGCAGACCTATGACCCAAACCCCCTAAAATCGAAATAAACACCCAAAAAAAAACCCGTAAAAAGTTAAAGATGCAGGAATATGGCAAAATAAGCGCATATCTGCAAAATCCGGGAAAAAGAGAAAAATAAGCAAAATAAAAATAGCGATCCTTAAGCTTTTTAAATTGCTTACATTAAAACTGTCCAACAAAATGCTTAGAATCGGCACTAGTAATTCCAATAGCGCGACTCGGGACTGTTTGAATCAAGGTGCTGCCTATGGAAGGAGGTAATAAATAAAAAACCATCAATCTAAAGGCACCGGCTGACAATATCCCCGGTCAATACGTCTTCCAAAAACCCTCCAAGATACACCTCACTGAGGGCACAGATCCACCCGTTGAAGGACAAATCAATGTATTCAGAGGTACAAGTGTTATTTCAGAGGTACAAGTGGAATTGTAAACAAACTTTCTTGCAGTGTTACCGTCATTGCTATTTCTGCCAGTTCGACGAGGTTGGTCTATTATCAAACCAAAATCTAGACGTAAACGTTTCTGCACTAGGTTCTTCTTAGATGCTTTTGCCTTCTTATTTTGTTCTGTGGTTATAGATCACCTTAGGAATGATAGATCATAGGATATCTGAAGAACTAACTCCATAAATCGGAGCCAAGCGTGTAATGTTGAAAGCCCAAATCTGAAAGTTACCTTTTTCTGGGTTTCACATTGCTCGTGCATGATCGTTCATTACTGTTGGCTTAGCTAGGTATACATTACATGTGGAACATGATAGTGTATTTGTTAAGAATTGGACCACTTTACCATCTATCATACTGAAGTGTAAGGTGTGTCATTTAAACATAATGTTTAATAAGTATAATAAGCCGTATACTCCAGGGAGTCTATTCTCGTCATCCTTTTGAAGCGAAAGCGAGACTTCTCGAAAGGTTAGGTTAGTTGACTTCTCGAAAGGTTAGTGGGGATATCGGCGGTTGCCCTGTGTTTGGAACGTATGGGCGTGGCGCCTGCGTTATTGTTCTTAGCAACGAGCAAACTTGTTCATAGATACATTCGTATGGGCGTGGCGCGTGCGTTATTGTTTTTAGCGACGAGCAAACTTGCTCATAGATACGTTCGTATGGGCGTGGCGCGTGCGTTATTGTACTTAGCGCCAAGTAAATTTGCTCATAGATACGTTCCAGAGGGAAACCGCTGATATTCCCACTCCGTCCACATAACCATTCGAGAAGTCTCGCATTCGCTTCAAAAAGATGACGAGAATAGACTCCCTGGGCATTCCAAGTTTTGCAAGCAAATATCGAAATATCAAGTTATTCAAAAGTTAGTATTGATCATACAAAAATAGAACTAACGAATGCGAGAAATAAGAACGCTTGTTACTAAAGATACATGTGATTATGTATAAACACCTTAGAAGTAAATTACGAAGATAGACGTTACTTGTTAGAAACCTGTTATCGTACACTACTTCAGAATTTTTCAATTTTAGCATAGTTGTGCAACCCAGTGCAGAAGAAATGGTTTTTCCTGTGATATAATACGTTAGGAAAAGTTATGCATATATAACTGTAAATTAGTATTTGTGTGAGGTACGCGCGCAGTAATTTTTCGCGAGTAACCGAAAAGGTCAACTTTGACGTCGTGTAGAATAACAACGAGAGCTTTACATATTAAAACTTTTGGGTAAATGAAACTTCAATCTATCTACTTTATTATAAAAATAATTCCTACGTTATACAAAGTAGTTGTTGAAAACCATTTTTGTCCCTCCCGTATTCAGCGCAGCCGGGTGCCTTGCAACCAGAGCGACTGACAAGCTGGCGGATAATGACAGAAGGGACGAAAAATTTTGCAGTGGCTCTATCTAGTCTATCGCTAGTGGCGGCTCGTAGCTAATATTAGTGGGGGTGCTGTTCCAGAAAATTTTTTGTCATTGTTTTAAAAAATATTCTGTAAAAGGAAAAAAAACGTATAAAAAGAAAATTTATTCAGAAACTTGTTGATACCGGAAAAGAATTTAGGGAATGAAAACGGATTTCTGCGCTTTGAAAAAATTCACTAAAAATTTTAGGTAAAATATCGATTACAAGATTTAAATGTAGCAAACAAACAAGTGAAGTTAAGATAAGCGTGGTAAAAATTCTTCTTGTTTTACTTTGCGCGAAAATGTCAATAATTTTATCCTTGGTCTCTGGATGAAAACTGAGGAATTTTTTCTCCATTGAAAGCACTGTAATTGTTGTAAAATACGTTTTTACTTTTGATATGCCATCTGCAGTTTGTAAAACTACCTTCCACCAGCACGACAGGGTTGGCACGGTCGGCACTTCGGGAACAACAGTGCTGTCTCTATTCATAACATGCCGCTGCCTCGCGTGCTGCTTCCTATGTGCGCATGTGCAGAACAGCCAAACACCTCGCCGAACAAAAAATCGTTGTATGGAACTGTGAAGATCACAGTTCCATACAACGATTTTTGAATCTGTTTCTTAAACTGGGGGTGGTAACTGACATTAAGGTTTAAGGATTATACTTTGTATAAGTATAAAGAAAGAATTAAAGGAAAAAGGACTCATTATAATAAATGTATCCATAATATTAAGCGGAAGTAATAGGGGGTGCTGCAGTTCCACAGTGCCTATACGCAAGCCGCTACTGCTATCGACATCAACACAGAAGCTTTTAATCCAACAGCAAACCCACGAACACTTCATACTGCAGTGGGGGCAAACAAGCCGCTGTCACTTTATTAACCAACTTACACTACAACCTGACATGAGAATAGCCAAACAATACCTTGCCATGTCCAGAACCAAACTGCGCCTAGCGAAAGGTATCTTTACTGGACACTGCCAACTACGAAGGCTTATGTATAACATGAGAATTTCCAACACTCTCCTCTACAGGGAATGTGAACAAGATGATGTATCACCGGCCTATTCAAAAGGATAGGCTGGTATAACTCAGATGAGACTCCCACAAGAGGAAGCACAAGGGACCCACTTGGGGTCTAAATGCAGTGCCTGGATCACCTTTCTTCAGTTACAATTACAAAAAAGAACACAAATTTGTAAAAATAATTAAAATTTCGTGCAATTTTTAGACCTTTCTATTCCAACATATTTCTCTTGTAATTTATACAAATATTTGTGCGAACTTTTACAGCCATTTTTCACAGAGAAGACTGACTTGAAAGAAACATTTGGACCAAACTGGGCGTTGAAAAATGGATTGACTAATGGGTCGCAGTTATCTTATATATGTATTGTTCGTACTGATATAACAAAGGTTTCAATATAAAGTATGTATTTTTTACCGTTCAATATACTATAAATGTAAATTAATTCTTAAGCCAAAGATGCAAATATAATTGCTCCACGATTTTTACTTAGGTCATGCGGTATTTAGATTCTTATAAGTTATTTTTATCTATTCGTTGCGTAGATCGTTAATTATACCGTAGGTAGAATTGTTCAAGCTAAAATTGTTCTTTTTCTATTTTTTATCGTGCAAATCTTTATTTCCGAAACTAGTGTTACTTTTTATCATTATTAATCATGGAGATAGTCTACAGCGGCGTATTTACTGTATTTATTAAATAACTAGTATGTTACTATTTCTTATTGATCTTAATATACGAAACTTTGTACAATAACTATCTCGATAACGGTAACGAATTGGACATGTCTATTATGTAAATTATGTTTATATGAATTTGTATGCTTACGTACCCCATTTTTGTGATTGGCACACGGGCAGTGAAACACCATAATATAGAGATGCAATCTGTAGAATATCTGAAGCACATTCTATGGAAAAATTAACAGACACTTTATATTGCTGTTCAGGACTTCAAGAAACACATTTCAAGATTCAACTCTTTAATACGACGATGTGAACAATTGAATAATATTTATGCGCAATTGGAATTTGAAATCAAAAGCATTTCCAACATCATCATGAACCGTCTGTATATATTGTATTACTCCTAATTTGTTTCCATATTTTTCATTTGAACATGTAATTTTTACGTAAAAGACTAGCAGCCATATAGATATACCATATACCATATAGAGATCTGAAGCACATTCTATGGATCAATTAACAGACACTTTTTATTGCTGTTCAAGACTTCAAGAAACACACATTTTAACTCTTTAATACGACGATGAGAACAATCCATGGAAACTACACAGGTTGGAAATGCTTTTCCAACATGGAAAGTGTCCATGGATAGCCATACATAGAAACTAGAAAGTAACATTGGATGGAAAAGTTCTATTATTGTGATTATGGCATGTTTTCAATCTTCACAATATTAGCAATTCGTTTTTTAAAGAAATACTTAAATTTATTAGAGTGTGGCATATTTGTATACTTTTATTTACAATGTTCATTCCAAAGTATTTATTTTTTATAAAATAAGTGACCAAATTTCAATTTGAAATAATGTTCTTCATAAGAGGTTTCAATGTTTGACACTAGTTTTAAATTACCTATATACATTATATCCGAAATTTGATGTTTAACGCCATATTTACATACTACCGTGTACCTCCTAAACGTGCATCGTTTGTTACTTCCTCGACTTCCTACTTTGTTCGACTAGAAGGCAATTATTCTTCCGAAAATAGGTTAAGGTAAACAGAGCATGAAATGTACATTCTCTTTAGATGTTTTTATCGGCGTGAGTCGAGAATCTTCCGCTTGCTTTTATTCTATTTTATGTATTAGATATTATTGAAATTCGATACTCTATCAGCACTTTTTATATGAAATAATTGGCGATCTTTGACAAAATATGTGTACTAATTATAAAAATAGGTAAAATGTCTATTCTTGTATATTTTACGCGTTGTGAAGTATAAACAATTGTTTCACTTTTCACAGATTTGTTTGAGTGAAATTTATGCTTATGATCTGAGAAACTAAGATAGTATAGAAAGTAGAACCTAGGTAAAAGAAATAGTTTTAAAAATCAATAATAACAAAATTGATCAAAAAAATATTATTAAAAATACATAAAGATAAGTAGTTGAAAGACTTTCCAGCAATTCCCATACCTTCGGTATTTTAAAAAAATCGGGAAATTATACATTTTTAGCGGCGATGTTCACCTGAAATTTTAAAATACAATGACAAAACATATTATTTTTAGTTCTGGCGAACAGGATCAAACCCGTGGCTTTCAATTAAAAAGAAAATTCCCCAAATTTATTGGATTTATTTCTTTTATTTACGACTCACATATAATAAGTTCATTGCATACTTATCTATTATCCATGACTATATAATCTCCATCATGATACACGCCAATAATAATAATAACACTAGCGTTAAATAATAATGACAGTTCGTTCAAATAATGAGTTCATTATTTGAACGAACAGTCATTATTACACAATGCTGGTGTCAAAGGCTGTCAAAACCTACGTGGATGACAGTAATCTGACAGTTCGTCTCTCCATTATTGACAAATACATTGAAAATATTCGATATAAAATGGAATTTATGAGTCGTAGATAAAACGTTGTATTCGACTAGCACACAACGGATATAAATCGCTCGCATGTTTACACGCTCGCCTACGGTTCGCGTATAAACTTCATGCTCGCGATTTACATCCTTTACTCATGTGCTCGTCAAATAATATACTTTTATCTGTGCTAATTTTACTGTACTACAATGGTTCTACGATTAGAGGTATCATTTTTTTTTTAATTTTTGGCAAAACTAAATGTTATCCTTTCCACAGTTACTAGGAGTATGTATGTCACCAAGAAGGCAAGTAATATTATTATTTTCAACCAACTTGTTTACTTTGAAAACAAAAACCGTACAACTATATTAGTCTGAAGACATACATGCTTTACTGGGTAGGAAATAATGAAATAAAACATTGCATTCATTATTAATAATCAATATTGATTAGCATTTTTGCTTGATTAATAATTAATCAGACTTATTGATTTATTTTATTCCTTTTGTTCTTTTTTTTCTTGTTTTTATATATTTTTTTTTATTTAGTTGTTTAGTATATTTTATTTATTTGGCCATGTACAAGACAGGAATCACATGCCAGGGTTAGGACATTTTCACAAAACTTGGTATCAAAATGACCAAAAAAATATGTTACGAATATACAAAATAAAAAAAACAATCAATTAGTAGGTTTATTATTTTACTTCTTCTATGAAATAGATAGTAAAAACATTATACAAACTTAATAAATCTAGTTAATAAAACTTTAGCGACCTTATAGTAAAGAAGGGTCTATACCATGTGACATTATAAACTGTTTTGGTAAATAAAAATACATCTTATTGTAGAATCAGCCATTTAAGAAACGTTTATAATTATTTTAAAAATCGGTTGCAAAATATTGCAGTCCATGTAGGATACCGTACTTATCAGAAATGACTTGAATAACGCTTGAACTCTTGAAGTAACGCAAAAGTAAAAGTGTAGTTTAATTGCACCACACCGGCACGTACAGACATACCTCAAGCCTTTTAAATATGCAATGTTTCTTCACTTACCATAAGGAAATACGAGTACAAATCAGGTTCTTCGTTAAAATTCGGGCCATCCTCCGTTTTCAATCTGGTATACTCAACATGACCGTCAGCGCGACTCAAGAAGCCCATTTCTCTCACCGTACTCTCACTTTCATATTTTAGACGGAACTGCGAATGCACATCCAGGAGATAAACCCATCTAGATACCTTGCACTTTCTCTCGATTTTAAGCTACTTGCATTTACACCGGTTAATAACAAGACGAAACACCAAGGTTGCTAGTTCTCTGCATATGTTATAAATATAAATACATTCTGTACATAATATTAGCTAGTGGAAAGCAAGGTTAGTTCCATGCCGCCGTTAGTGTATTTTTGCAACCAAGTTCATATTAAACGTTTAATTTCTTTCTTTCACTATGTATATTTGAGTAGTGCTGCCGCGTCTTCTATGCAAATGAAAAGGTTGTCGACGGTAGTATACTAATTAATTGCCGTTTTATCACCTATTGGAACTGACTGCGGACATAACATGCTACAATAAAGATTTTATGATGCTATTTAAAATAATACGTTTGTCAATTATGTAACCTACGCTACTGAACTACTTCTTGAAATGGCTATTTTCATAATTTTTTCGTTTTGCAACGTTTTGCATTTGTTTCTTTTCGATATATTATTATATTATAACCCAGGCAGTTAAGACCTAATTTCGCCAAAACCTGTAAAAAATATTGTAAATCTGGTAATTGATGTTTCTATTTAGTTGTCTGAAATAGGCAAAATTAGGTCGAAAATGTTTCATTTAGTAAATGTCGACGTCCTGAATAATAAATCTTCAACAGATGCGCTTATCATCTGATTTGGCCAGCACAGAAAAGTTGTGGTAATCTCAATTGTAGTTATTCTGGCGTTAAATTTTTGGTCAGAAAGCAATACTTAATTAGCTATTAGCTGAAATATCGGTTGGACTTGATCTGTTTTTCCACCCAACGAAATTTGTATCAGTATACAGGGTCTCCCACGACGAGCTGCCATTAGAAGTATATGGAGAACCAAATGAAATGAGAGATTGAACATTTGTGGACTTATATTGTTGGACACGATCGTATCAAATAAGCTATTTAGAGTTTTCGGTTACTTCCGGTTACACCGGAAATTATATTTCAAATGGGACAGCCTGTATTTTTTCGCATTTTTGGTATATTCATTACATTTTAGATCAATTTTATGTTACATTCCCTATACCTAACATGTGTCATTTTTGAGATACTAATTTTTTTCATTAAAAACTGACAGCTGCACGGTTACTTTCAATTACTTATAAATTATCACCTGTGACCGTTGGAAAAAAGTTGTCCGGCAAAAATTGTTGTGAAGGTAACATATTATCGACACATCGGTAGAATTCTTCTAAAAGTTATACAGGGTGTTCAAACTCTAAGATCAAAGTTGAATTCGAGAAAAGTACTAAAAGTCGCCTTTTTTCAAACGGCAACCCTAATATATGAATAAATTTCTCAATTCTATAGAAAATTTTAGATCAACTTTGTGTACAATGTTCTATACCTAAAATGTATTTGTACCTACTGAAATCGATTGTTAAACATCACAGTAGAAATTGCAAACATTGTCAAATCTAGATTGCGTTTAAAAACAACTGAACAATTTGGCATAAACAGAACTTTATTAAACAAGTCTTTTAGGTCATGTTTCATTATAATTAATTTAGTATTTATAAAACTATAAGCCCACATAAAACACAATATTAAAAATAAAAAAAAAAGCGTAAGTAAATTTTAAAAAACTGCTTCGTTCTATTTCAGAAATTGTTCAAAAACGTTGCCGTTTTCCTTTAAACATGCTTCAATTCTTTTTAACATATTATTGTTGGTGGCGTTCCTGATAGAGTTAGCACATAACCCATTGAAATCAGCTCGAACTCTATCTTTCATGTTCTCCTTATCAGTTATTTGGTCCTTATTAAATACGTGTTTAATTGCTTTAGGACAAAGTAAACATAGGACATAGCACATCAGTGGATAGCCTATTAGAGACAAGTAGCTGTAGTAAGTTGAGATTTTGCGCGCGGGTTTGGATGGATGTTTGAATTCAAACCTTGGCGTGCTTTGTGTTAGATTGGTATTGGCGGCAACCGGAAATGGCCATATTCTCAAACAGTGGTTTGGGGGCGCTGGGGTCGACACGAGGGGTTCGACCAAAGGTTTAAGCGAACGATACTTCCTTCTATTTCTAGCCATCATGGGGTAAAGACGTGTTTTTCTTATGAGCAGGGGCTCTATAAGATAACTGTGGTGTCTCGTGTTTCTTGTGCTCAACCAAAAATAATAAGGTATTTATTTGTTGTCTGTACTTGCTGATTTGTCCATCTCTGCCAAAGAATATTTTTGTTTAGGATTAACATATTCAAATTCCATGTAAGCAGTTCTGCATTATTGTATATATTTTTGTTAATAGATTTTATTGTGGTTTTCTTCGGTATATTCATTTTAGAATAATAATATAAACCTGTCCCTTTTATAGTAAAGTATTTAGCCTTGCATATGGTGATTAATAATTAGTGAGTTCAAACGTCTCTGACAAAGTCTCAGAGAAAGAACTCTTTGATGCCTCCGTAAGAGAGATAATTAATTCACGCTACCGTAAGATTAGTTTGTTTAAATCAGTTAGTACCTGTGGTTGAAAATGGCGGACCAAGCGTCGCTTGAGGCGAGTTACCCTCTTTCAGTTTAGAGTTGATTAAAGTATAATAGTAAATATTGAGAAGGGTGTCCGCCCCATCACATAGCTAGTTTTAAGAATTCAGATTTAAATTGATTGTTAATCTTTTAGATTAGTTTCAGTATGTTAAGCAGCTTATGCATATTAAAAAAATAAAGTTTCGTTTATTCCAAATTGTTCAGTTGTTTTCAAACGCGATCTAGATTTTGCAATATTTGCAATTTCTACTGTGATGTTTAAAAATCGATGTCGGTAGGTACAAGTACATTTTAGGTATAGGACATTGTACACAAAGTTGATCTAAAATTTTCCATAGAATTGAGAAATGTATTCATATGTTAGGGTTGCCATATGAAAAATTCGACTTTTAGTCATTTTATCGAATTCAACTTTGATCTTAAAATTTGAACACCCTGTATAACTTTTAGAAGAATTCTACCGGTGTGTCGATAATATGTTACCTTCACAACAATTTTGCCGGACAACTTTTTTCCAACGGTCACAGGGGGTAATTTATAAGTAATTGAAAGTAACCTTGCAGCTGTCATTTTCTAATGAAAAAAAATTAATAACTCAAAAATTACACATGTTAGGTATAGGGAATATAACATAAAATTGATCTAAAATTTAATGAAGATTTCAAAAATGTGATAAAATACAGTGTGTTCTATTTGAAATATAAAAGTTGACATCATTTCTGGTGTAACCGGAAGTAACCGAGAACTCATAATATTTTAGTTGAGACGATCGTGTCCAACAATATAAGTCCACAAATTTTCAATCTCTCATTCCATTTGGTACTCCATATACTTCTAATGGCAGCTCGTCGTGGGAGACCCTGTATATATCACTTATTTGTTGACAAAAGTCCTGCTATTAGCAAGAGTTGTAAATAACAAATTTATCATTTGGAGAAAATTTTGAACCAAACAAAATAAACATTAATAATCACCTTGACTTGAGTCTCCCAACTACTACGGTTATAAAACTCAAAATTTCGCCTTCTTTGTACTAAAACATATTCCTCATAAGTCATAAGTCACCGTTCTTGTGGAAATTGGTAAGTTATGGGTTTATCTACGCAGAACTTTTTGGAAGTGCCGGTGTATTTACGGTTTAATTTAATAATTTGAAAGCAGGAAATAGACAGATTTGTTGTAAAGCATGGGCGCCCGCAGAAATATTTCCAGGGGGGTGCAAAAAGAAAGCCGGCCATGGGTTGGGTCAAGAGTTGCCAACTCCAAAAAATAAGGTTAACGGAAACCGTAGCTATCGTTCCGCTTTTGGTATAAAGAGCCAATCGTTTATAACTTCTGCAAAAATGGTTGCATAAATTTCTATCATACTCCAAATTGTAGGTACCTACATAATTAAAAGACGTAGAGCGGAGTTTTGCCCCATGGAAAACAAACCTTAAATGGCGATTATGTCCGTTCGTATAGCAAACGTATTTCAAACATTTGCTCCAGAAAAATGTTTATAACTTTTGTAAAAATTATTGCATAAATTTCTATCATACCCCAAATTGTAGGTAATTGAAAGACCTAGTAGCCCTTCGACGCTCGGAGTTTTGCGATAATCTCCGTTCGAATAGCAAACGTATTTCAGTCAACTTTTGTAGTTGTCACTTGCTTGTTTCTGTTTTTTTTTGTAGTTGAACATCTATGAATTTTTATGTGTAAATTCAGAAGTTTATGAATTATTTTATTATTAAGTTCAATTATTTTAGTATTTTTTTTCAATTATATGTTAAATGTTTTTCACAGAAGTAAATCGGCATGCATTTTATGATTTTTTTCTTGTTGATCTTTTCCCTGTTATATCAAAAGCCAGGGGGATGCAAGTACACCCCCTTGCCCTTCTCTGCGGGCGCCCATGTTGAAAAGGTAAGTTTTTCTTGTGTGCTGCCAACACTGACATTGTTCGGGACATCGAACAGGATCAACGGAATGGTGTGTGTGCACTGTGCAATGTTTTATGAATGCTATGGTGCTTTGAGGATGCCAGTTCTGTAGGTTCTAGTGTACCAGTTCTGTAGGCTCTAGTGTACCTACACCGAGATAGTAGGTACGTTCTGGTCCAGAGTAACCCTACGCGGTCACCTAGTATGTGTTCCGCAGTTTTGGGTGCTTCATCACAGAATCTGCAGATATCATCCTTGGTCTGACCCATTTTATGTAGGTCTGAGTAGACACTGTCCTGTGAGGAGACCTGTAGTCGTTCTTAGGACTTCCTTTCGCAGCTCGAGGTACTGGCTTGTCCTTGTCCTATCCTGGTTTATGGTTTATGATTATGATTGTCGCAAAATATCAAATCAGTCAGATGTGAATTAGTTGAGATATCCGTTTCTGAACGACGCCAGAGGAGAAATGCCAGCGCACCGCCATTTTAATTTTATTATTGTTTTGTGTATGTACGTTTTATGTAAGGAAGTTATAAAGTTATTTAATGGTGTAAGACAGAGATATATTTGATTTTTGAATAAATCTGGGTTTTCCACGTTTAATAAATGATTAAAGTTAATGTATTATGTTTCGACTTCAAGGATGGTAACGTAATAAACATTTTGTAAGAAGTAATAAACATATTTAAAACTGCAGAAAAATATGTTATTTTTTCTAGATCTTTTTTTTTCTAGATCTTTTCACATTTCCAAGCAGTTGCTTAATGGCTGGTTATCTTAAAGCTTTTGCTGTACTATAGTGTACAATGTTTTTCGACTTATCATTCTAAAATATGAAAGCCCTAGAAAAAAAATGCAAAGAATTTAAACGAGAAATTATCAATATATTGAAGTTACTGATGGCTTTTACATCGGAATTTTAAACTCAAGATCCGATTCTGATATTTTTCTGACGTGGCCGGCGAGTGGACTCACTTATACAAGTCAAAATAAAACAGTCAAAATTACAGAAACACCGAAACAATTCTCCAAACGTAAATTATTTCATTTTTTTTGTTTTAAACAAGCTATCGTTCAAAAATATTTTTAAAATACAGTCATTCACAGTTCATTTTATTCTGGAAATTTGGTAACCTTTTCTTTTTAACATGGAACACCCTGTATATTTTTACATTTTTTAATTCTAAGATTAATTCCAAGAATTTTTTGTAGGAATCATGTTTTTATAAAATGAATCTTATAATATAAGAAATTAATGAAAGCACATAACCAACCGGATAAAAAAAATAAGAAAAAATAACAAACCAATTAAATAGTATTAAATTTCATGTTCAAGCTGCCAAATTTAAATAAATGTGTATGTATGTGGGAAAATATCCGTAATTTGAAGTTCAAGGGTTTTGATTAATGGCTTCTAACTCAAAAATGATCAATTTTATAAACAAATGATTCCTATAAACAATTCTTCTTCAATTCTTAAAATATAAAAAAAAAATAAAACATACACACTGGGTGTTATTAAAAAAAGAAAAGGTGAGCCAATTTCCATAATAAAATGAATAATGTTAAAAATATATTTAAATGTTTTAAACCAAAAGCTTTTGTTTAAATATTTTTTTGAAATTGTTTAAGTTTGAAGAAATATTTAGGTGTTCCGGAAGTTTTGACTAATTTTGATTTATTGCTGACAACTCAAAAGTGATCAATTTTTGAGGATTAAAAGGTGTCAAAGTGTGCGTATTAACATCAATAATAAACAAAATTTAAACTCTATTAGATAATAACTTGCTCGTCCACCATAAATTTGCTCCAATATTTTACATTTTTGTAAAATGTTTCAAGAATAGTCACGGCAAAATAACGTGATTGATCACCTCAAATTTACAATTTTACAAAAAAAAATTCAAAATTCAATTGTTTTCTTCGTTAAGATAAAATTGGATAACTTTAGAATTCATACGTCATGGATGTTTAAAATGCCAATAGACAAAAAAGATAGGTATACATTTAGAACCAGTTCTAAACGCGTTTTCAAGTAAAAACGATATTTATTGTTCAAAATTGATGAAATTCAGTGGAACTTCTTAGAATATTAAATATTCAATTTTTGTCATGAAACAATATTACTTGTACGTCTTTCGGTTTTGTCAAATACATATAGTTCAAATAGTCCAACCCACATTATAAAAATAGAACGAAAGAAAAAAATATTACCTCTGTCACAGCTCATCACAAATTTGAGATCTCCGGCCAAGGCCGCGTTTACCAGTAGGCAAAATAGGCACGTGCCTAGGGCGCGGCGAAAGGGCCCCCTTCTACTTACATAAAATAGGGGCTAAGGCCCAATAATTGTATAATCAATAAATCGACTTCGAATTAGAATTCAAAGTTATACCTATATAAGTTAGATATTTTTGTATGTTTAACAGTAATGAAATAACACACTTCACATAGTCAGTAATGCCAATCTTCTTTGTATTGAAGTTCTAAGACTCAAGATTACATTTCAGCCTAACTAAAGAATACAGTGCCAAAAAAAACGAGATAGTTGGTATTTTGATACCATTTTTGAGATTTTTGGTTAAAATCTAAAAAAAAAGTCGTAATGACCTGTCTTTTTCTTTGCGAGACACAAAAATGCTCGAACAATGTCGAGTATTCTCAAAACCGCACCGAGACAATTCACGTATTTTTTTAGAACTGCAATTTTATTTTTTTTTAATTTCTTTTTTATTTTTAATGATGACAAAAGCTAAATTTGTTACATTTGTTAGGCATTCTACAAATATGAAATTTCAATAACATCCATTACTACCAGTGCCGGATTAAGCAGGTGCGGGGCCTGTAGCAAATATTATCAAAAGGCCCTTGGTTTGGTGTAGGATATAAAATAAAACACAATTTTTACAACAAAACTTTTCTCGATTTAATGTTAGCAAATTTAGAAATAAAACTAGCAAAATCAATTTCTCGAAGTAAATAACATTTAATGTTCATTAAGGTGAGATTATTTAGGCGATCTTGTCCCATAGTGTTTCTTAACTCATTTTGTATACGCCTTAATGCCAAAAGAGAACGTTCTCCACTGCAGTTAGTAATCATTAAGGACCCTTAATGACAAATAAATGCGTAAGACTATTTCCACATTTGGAAAACACGCCTATAACGAATTTTCCGTCATAAGTCTACAATATTGCAGTTCGCGCTTTGTTACGCTTTGTACCAGCAGCGTAATGTTGACCCGTATCTCTGGCTCTGCTGCTCATATTGACTATTTCAATCTGGATACAAGGGAAAATAAATTACAAAATAAAATGTAATCCAATACTTTCTACTAAAGTATTAAATTATGTGATCTTACAGGTAATATTAATATTACAGAATGTACAAAAAAGTAAGAAGGAAATATCTCGTCCTCTGATAATTTTATAAGAAAAACATTCGTATAAAACCTCTAGGAAATGACATGAAAAATTACATCATGAAAGCTATAAATCTTAAGTACTTTTGAATATACTGGGTGATTTTTTTTGCACTTAGCATGCAAAAGTCGAATGTTTTTAAATAGAACACCCAGTATATTTTTCAGTTTTTGTTAATCTATTGAATTACAAATTTATCTGTGAAAACCTCATATCTATTAAGTTGTTTCGTTCAAAAGTTATGGGCTCAAAAAGAAAAAAAAACATTTTGAAAAGTTTTATTCATTCTGATCAAGTTGCCACAAACAGGGGTTTGGGATCGCTAATCGATCAGATCAAAAAGATTGTTATGGTCAAAAAGAGATATTAGATTGAAGATTGATCATAAATTTCTGAGATCACACACCACTATTTGTGATAACGCCAACGGTAACTTAATTACAACAAATAAAACTTTTCATGTTGTTTTCTATTTCGGCCCATAACTTACGAACGAATTTACTTATGGATATGAAGTTTTCAGTGATAAATTTGTAAGTCAACCATGTATTCGAAACTGAAAAAATATGCTGGGTTTTCCATCTAAAAATATTGGACTTTTACGTGCTACGTGCAAATAAATCACTCTGTATATTCAAAAGTACGTCAGATTTATAGCATAAGTCATTTCTTAGAAGTTTTCTTTGCATGTTTTTCTTGTAAATTTATCAGAGGACAAAATATTTCCTTGTTACGTCACTTTTTGTACAGCCTGTATAAATGCGGTACTTAGTTTGAAAGTTTGGATAGAACTACAGCGTGTTATGATCAAACAATCAACACATGATACATTGTCTTAGATAGCATAAAGCTTTCGTTTTGTTTGTTATTTGAAGAGTATGCAGACTATGCAAACTAATAACTTTACATAATTACCTAATGCTGAACGATTTCCTCAGAATCTCTAATGTTAAAATTTTAAAAAAGTTTCTAATACAACAGGAACGGCTAAACCACACGACAATTGCACAATATCTACATGTCTGTTGTCCGAATACCGACAGGCGACAGCCCTCTTGTCTTATCGCCCGGTAACCTAACCTAAACAAAAGTTGACAGTTGTAGACTTGGGTTCCGGTTAACATATGAGTAGTGTTCGATTGCCGGCCGCGCTCAGTTCAATCTGAGCGCAAATTTGAAATACTTGCTTCCTATTGGTGGAATCAGTTGAACAGAACCATAAAAGAACTAACCACAACTAAGCGCGGCAGCAATCGAACACTACTATAGTGAATATTAAGTAAATTAGAATTTTATGTAATAAATCAGTATGCATTAAAGACGAATAATCACAAAAAAAAGTGTGGAGGGTTCATAAATGAAGAAATTATTAAATATTTCTCTCTCTCTCTCTCTCTCTCTCTCTCTCTCTCTCTCTCTCTCTCTCTCTCTCTCTCTCTCTCTCTCTCTCTCTCTCGATGTTTTGGATGTTTTGGATGCGAAGACAAGAAGTGACGTCGCCCCGGAGGTGACTGGTACACCCCAGGTACACCATAGCCCATGGAAATTAAAGGAAAGCTGGTTAATCGACGGTGAGGTATAAAGGAGAAAGGTATTTGTCGGGCAATTCCGTCATACGAAGATCGAAGATCGAAGAAGCAACCGTAGACACGTGTTTCGGACTATTAGTCCTCATCAGTACGGTATAGCCAAGGAGCAAGATGGCGACGTCACTTCTTGTCTTCGCATCCTGAAGATGTTGGGACCGAAGCACCAAATTGGCGACATTGGTCACCCCCTGTAGGGAACCATTTGAGTGTTTTTCCATTGAGTGTCCATCTTGCTCCTTGGCTATACCGTACTGATGAGGACTAATAGTCCGAAATACGTGTCACGGTTGCTTCTTCGATCTTCGATCTTCGTATGACGGAATTGCCCGACAAATACCTTTCTCCTTTATATCTCACCGTCGATTAACCAGCTTTCCTTTAATTTCTGAGCGTTGGAGAGTTAGTTGGGGCCACGACATCCGGAGGGCTGGGGTTTGCGCAAGATTTATTCACAGATTATAGCGTTTTCGACTTATACACTTTTATGCACTAGCGTCTAGCCAGCAGGTGCAACAAACGATCTTGCCGATGTATGGCTGCAGGTATGCCACCCACCATACACTATTGGCGCGCGCGCATTGTGGACCTAGCCGGTAATATCTCGGTTCTGTTTATTCAAAAGAGTGGAATCTTGTATAAACTTTATGAACTTTAGCATAGTCCTAGAGGCAGTTTTAGCCGTTAAACTCATTTTTTTCCATAAAAGAAACATCTAGTTTTGAGAAACCCTTGACAAAGTTGAAGAAGAGAAAATACTGTATGAATACATTGATGATTTTCAATCGACACTTTTTCTTTTGTTATGGAAATCTATTCTGCAAAAATTAATTCTCCAAAAAAGTCTGTAAAATAAAAATTCGATCTTCAATATTTTTCAAAAAAGTTGATAGGGAAAAGATTCCAATTAAAGTTTTAGGAAATTGCTTAAGCTACAAATTTGAAATGCTTAGAAATGTATAAAACTATATATTCAAAAGTATTTTGTATTTATAGCTTAAATCATTTTCAAGAACATTTATTTGTAGTTGAAGTAAGTACGTAGGCTTTCACGGCCAGAATCATTTAGAAAATAAACTGCTTCCGGGTTATGCCGTGTGTCAAGATTTGATAATGCTGACGTTTCGCGAGCCATGTTGCTCGCTTCTTCAAAGCTAATTGAATACTGATTGAATACTGTATTCAATTAGCTTTGAAGAAGCGAGCAACATGGTTCGCGAAACGTCAGCATTAAGAAATCTTGACACACGGCATAACCCGGAAGCAGTTTATTTTCTATTTTGTAGTTGCTTTCTTTTAACATTTAATCATTTTCATTTAAACGACTGATCTCAGGGACTTTTGGACAAGAAAAATATACAGGGTGCTATATTTAAAAAATGAATTTGGTCTGCTTCTTACAAATGCATAACCCTGTATATTCAAAAGTCATTTAAGTTTGTAGCTCAAGTAATTTCCTAAAATTTTTATTTGGTTTCTTTCTTCTAAACTTTCAGGACCATATATTGACACGTTACGTTTCTTCTTGTTAACTTTAGGAAATTACAGTTTAGTGAAAGAAACATCTCCAAAAGACTATGAAAACTGCATTACAAATTTAACAAGTACATATCCAGAGGATATAGATACTGGCTATGGCGTATTTAAGGATGAACTATCGCAGTGCTTGCAATATGCAAACGTACTTAATTAAAAAAGCTGTTCAAGCAGCAATATATCTAGATTCCCTAATGTGAAAGATTATTTATTTCTATTTGTTAAGAATATCGATTTATGAATTAAGATAATATATTTTATTTGTTACGAATTTTGATTTTTAAATTATTAAGCTCAATATTTATTTTGTATTTCTTAAGAATATTCATTTGTTGCTCTAAATAACGATGTAGGTACTTATAGTAAATGTTGTTGCAAAAAATTCAAATACCTTACTTATTATTTATGATTTTTTTAGTATTAGTACATATTATTTTTGTATAAAAAGTAATTCTTAAGTCAACACGTTATATGGGGCCCCCCAAATTCAAAATTGTCCAGGGCCCCATGATGGCATAACGCGCCGCTAGTTATCATTGGTTTCTTATAATGACATTTATAGATACATAGCTATAGCACTTTTTTTAAGTTTGGCTAATTATCGATCTTTCTCCGTTGTGTGCCTTTAAGATATGGTAACGCGGTTTACGTTTATTATTAAAGGTTTTGTCGCAATTGTTACAAGAAACCCCAAATTCGGCACAGTCTTTATAAATTCGCGGAGCCAACACGTTTATTTTACGTTCATGGAATTTTTTTGCGTGACTTCTTAAATTGCTTCTACTGCTAAATTTTGTACCGCATTCATTACATTTGTTTGACCGATTTAATTGTTTTTGTTCGTCACCCATGTTGAGGGAATAATAGGCTTGAGATTAATAAACTAGAAATACGTTTACTGTAAAGTCGTTAATATACTTGTATGTATGTAGGGTGTTGGGGGTCAAGGATAAATCCTCGTGGCACCCAGGCCCCAATGGGCCCCTTGTGCCTCACCCTGCGCTCTCTCCAGCTATGTCAACCAGCCTAGGTTGATTACGAAGGCTAGGACGCAGCTCAGAGGTGCGTTCCTGATTCCGTCCATGGTCGGCCACGGATCCCCCAGCAAGCGTTCCCTGTATTCGACCAGGTCTGGGCATTCACATAAAATGTGTTTTACCGTCTCATCCTCTAGCTCACAAGCTCGGCATATAGACGTTTCAGCGAGATGCATCACGTGAAGATGCTTCCGTAAACCGCAGTGACCCGTTAGAATACCCGTAACTAAACGTAGCTTGTTTCTGGGCAGCTGTGTAAATTTCCTAGCAGTGGAGCTGGAGGAAGGGGGGAGCCCTTCCTTAGCTTGCTGACAGCCAGGTAGATTTTCCCACTGTCGAAAGAATTTCTTGTGGGTGATGTCCTTCAGTGATTGTAGCAGAAGGTTATTAGTGGGTAGTAGGAAGGGTTCCGGTGAGCTTACCGGTCCGTTGGCAGCTCTTCTTGCTAGTTTGTCAGCGTGCCGATTGCCCTTGTCCTCAGAGTGCCCTTTTATCCATGTGAGGTTGACATTGTTGTGTCTGGACGCCTCCACAAGGGTGTTATGACAGTCCAAGACTAAGTCGGAGGTAAACCTGCAACGACTTAATGAGAGTATGGATTGTCTGCTGTCTGTGTAGATCGTTACGTTCCTGCCAGTTTTGTCGGAGCTGATGATACACTCCGCGGCAGTTTTTATGGCAAAGATTTCCGCCTGCGTTACAGAAGGATACTTGCCTAGGGGGATGGACTGTCGCAGCTGGTAGTCATGAGAAAAAATCCCAGCGCCAGTTCCACTGTCTTTCTTGGAGCCGTCTGTATAGATCTTCAGGCTCGTGGTGTTCCCTTTCTCCTGCGGTATGTCCTCGGGAAGGTAAGGTTTGTTGAAGACGTAACAAGGTGGGATATAGTCCGTGCGGTAGTCGAGAAGCGGCACATCTTTCGATGCACTACTCCATAGACTGCCCCACATGCCGCCCTTGTCGCCTACTTTTGTGTAGCCCACCGTGCGAAGCCTGAATAGTGTTTTCAGGGCCACCTCTTCAATGAAGAAGTCAAGTGGTGGCAAGTACAACATGTACTCCAGCGCAGCGGTTGGGGTTGTGCTCATTGCCCCGGTTGTGCCGAGGCAAGCAAGTCTTTGTATTTGTGCCAGTTTGATTTTGGTTGTGGCCAGCTTGACTCTAGACCACCACGCAACCGCCCCGTAGGTGAGCATAGGACGAATAACGGCAGTGTATATCCACAGTGTGATCTGTGGTGAGAGACCCCAGGTTTTCCCCACGGCTCTACGACACTGACCGAAAGCCATCCTTGCCCTTTTCATTCTTTGCTCAAGATGTGTTTTCCAGGTTAATTTCCTGTCGAAGGTCACACCGAGATATTTGACCTCTTCTGACAGTTTCAGTTCGCTGTTGCAGAACTTTGGTGGTGTGAAATTGCCGTGTTTTCTCTTACTAGTGAAGAGTATCATTTCCGTCTTGGCTGGGTTGACAGAAAGCGAGTGAGCTTTGCACCAGTCCTCGACGTGTTTTAGCGCCACTTGCATTCTTTCCGAAAGTGTGTTGTGGAATTTTCCGCTGATGAGTATAACAAGGTCATCAGCGTAGCCAATGGTCTCAAATCTTTGGCCATTTAATTCTAGAAGCAGGCTATCAAGGGTAAGGTTCCACAAAAGTGGTGACAACACTCCTCCCTGTGGACAGCCTCCCGCAACTCTTCCCTTCAGTGTAGTGTTGCACGCCTTGAGGCTCACTATTCTTTGCGAGAGCATGGCATGGATCCAGCCCTTGACGGTAGGTGCCACGCCGCGCTCTGCGAGAGCCTCCTGAATGCAACGGAAGGTGGTTTTATCGAAAGCTCCCTCAATGTCGATGAATACACCCAATGTGGATTCCCCGTTGTCAATTGAGGAGCGTATTCGCTTTGTCACACTGTATAGAGCAGTGTCAGTGGATCTACCTTGTGTGTAGGCATGTTGGCTAGGGTGCAGTGGTCTCGTTAAGAGTGCTGTGTCCCTGATGTATCTATCGCAAAGTCTTTCAATAGTCTTCACAAAAAAAGAGGAGAGACTAATAGGCCTGAAAGCCTTTGGTACCGAGTAGTCCTGTCTTCCGGGCTTAGGTATGAAGGTGGCTGCAACTTCACGCCAACGTTTTGGGACATAACGCAGCGCTAGACACGCTTGTGTGATCTCCAACAGATGTGGTTCGATCGTTTCAAGTCCCCACTGTAGCAGGGCTGGAAAGATACCATCTGGTCCCGGAGACTTGAAGGGTGAGAAACTCTGAATGGCCCACCTTAGTCTGGCGCTGTCTCCAATACGACTGGCTGTAAGCCAATCTTCCTCGGAGGCTGCGCTGTTTTATTCTGCAATGGTAGTATCCAGAGTGGTGGAGGAGCCTGGAAAATGAATACACATTAGCAGTTTTAAGCTCTCCTTGAGGTTGCTGGTAAAAGAACCATCAGACCTCCTCAAGATACCTACTTCCTGTCTCGGATCTTTAGACAGTATTTTTTTCAAGCGAGAGGCATCGGCGATGCATTCCACGCTTTCGCAGAAGCTGCGCCAGGTAGCCCTCTGCCTTTGCCTGATTAATTTCCTGAACTCGGAACGCTTACTTCTGTAATCGGCCCAGTCCAGGTCAGTTTTTGAGCGTTGTGCCTTATTGAAAGTCCTTTTGGTATCCACCTTGAGTCTTTCGAGCTCGGAACACCACCAAGGGGTGGCGCGTCCCAGCTCTGGTTCTTTCCTCAGGGGACAGGCCTTTTTGTACGATTTCATCAGAGCGTTGCTTAAGACAGACGAGTAATTGTCCAGGTCTCCGATGTTACGAGGGCGTGAGATGTTCACATGTTGCAACTCACCAGAAAGATTTTCGCAGAAGGCGGCGATGTTCGTCCTTCTGGCATCTCGTCCCAATCTTTTCCTGGTCTCGTGACGACCAAGGTCGAAGGTAATCCATCTGTGGTCTGACAGGGAAGCTTCCTCTGAGACACGCCAGTTGGTGATTTGTTGCGAGATACCTAAGGTGGCTAACGTAATGTCAATGACGGTCTGACAGCGTGCGTTGACGAATGTCGGTTCCGTCCCACGATTTAGTATATCTAAATAGCTGCTAGTAATAAATTCAAGCAGTAACTTACCCCTGATGTTGTCCTCTCTGCTGCCCCACGCAGTGGAGTGTGCGTTGGAGTCGCATCCAATGATCAGCTGCCATTTCCTTCCGTTGCAGGTGTCGACTAACGCCGTCAGCTCCTGCGATGGGGGTCTTTCCTCCCCTGGGAGGTAGGCAGCTGCCATGGTGATCTCATGTGCTATCCCTTTAAGGATCCATTGTACCCTCACTGCAGTAACGTCCCTGTTCGAGCATTGAGGCAGGAGGTAGGCATGAAGATTCCTGGGCACAAAAATTGCGGTCCTAGGTCTGCTGTCACCGGCGTTGCTGAAAACAGTACCGATAAGATTACTAAGACCAAGTACCCTGGACCCAGAGGTCCATGGCTCTTCAATCAGAGCTATAGTATTCTTCATCACGTCAAGATGACGGCAAAGAGTTGCCGTTGCTATCTTGCTGCGATGCAGATTGCATTGTACTACCCTGATGGTGATGTTGTCCATGGGGCTGTTTCTGGCTTCCTGGCTGCTCATTTTACTGAGAGGGAGAAGGTGGTTCGACAGTGGCTGTCGTTTTGCTCGGGGGTGTGTCGAGGATGGAGTCCGACACACAAGAGTCCGGCGAGGATGGTGTCTTCGGCGTCTTCAACTCCGTGAAGCCCCTGAAACCTGGTCCTGGTTGGGAGATGTCCATCTCCTCCGATCTAGCCACTGCTGGTGCTGCTTCCACGACAGAAGGTGTCGGAGCAGGTACTGGCGCCGTCACAGTCGAGGGTGCTACAGCTGTAGTAGCCGTAGAAGCCCCCGAAGTTGCCGTCGTCTTTGTCTCGGTGGCGAGCTCCTGTTCCAGGTCTTGCCGCCCACTGACGCGGACCTTAATCGTTCCGAAGAACAGATTGACGATCGATCCGTTAGCGCGGAGCCAACTGGCATCCTTCTGGGTTGCACCAAATGCGAGAACGTATCCCGCATCGCCAGAGCTGTTGGAGACCTCCTCGAAATTGAAAAGGCACCAGCTGTGGATGTCCAGGTGTCTATTCTGATCAGCCAGGATGTTGATCAGTCTGTCGCTGGAGGGCTTGACCTCTGGGTCCAGCAGAAGCAATGAGGGTATCCAGATTTGAACTCTGGGCATCCTCGGAAGCTCGTCCTCCCTGATAACGCGAAGCTGTGCGTCTTTGGCGCAAACTAGCTTCGTGATTTTGCCCTTCAGCCATGCAAGGGACAGGTCGTCACCACATGTGACCCTGAGCTTCTCTCCCTTGAAGCTCCAAGATCGGAAGGTGATCTGGGGTTCGTTGGATCCAGAGGGTCTGACGCTCAGTTCTTCCCAAAGAAGTCTGAAAAGCTCCCTCTGTACTTCCTTGCCGTCCGCTTCCTTGATCTTACCAAGTGGATTGCGGCCGTCAATGATGACAACCCGGAGGTGACTAGTCAAAGCCTCCCGGAAGCTGATTGCCGCTGTGTTAGCGGTGGCGTTTTGCGGTGCGTGTCTCGCCCTCTTGTGGTGAGCCGGTGACTGCTCCGAAGATGTCGCCGAGCGCAACCTTTTGTTTTGGGCATCCCCAGTACGCTCCTCAGCCCTTCTACCGGAGTATTGGGGTTGGGTCTTCGTACCGGAGGTGCTTGGTTTATCCCTTTGATCGTTAATATACTTATTATAATATAGATTACTTACCGATTACCGTTAATATTCAGCTTTTCTTTACCGAAACAACACCAAAATCTTTTGAATAAATAGAACCCAGTATTACCGGGGCTAGGTCCACAATGCGCTCGCCAATACTGTATGGTGGGTGGCATACCTGCAGCCATACATCAGCAAGATCGTTTGTTGCAGCTGCTGGCTAGACGCTAGTCTTTTATGCACGCACTAGGTGCGATCTGCACCGACTCTGAGCATAAATATACAGGGTGTTAGTAAATAAGTACAACTTCAGGGGGTGATTCTGCAAGAAAAAATAATGACGGTTTGCTATATAAACGTATGTCCGCAAATGCTTCGTTTTCTGAGATTACAGTTAAAGTTTTTCTTAAAAACTGACTATTTATTTATTGCTCTGAAACCGGTCGAGATATGCAAATGAAATTGAGTGGGTTTTAAGAGGTAGTTATTGCGCATTTTTTGACATGCAATTAAGAATTTTATGTTCATCATTGGCGCGCATGCGGGTAATGATTTTTTTAAAGAAAAGAATGGTACGCCACTGAGATATTTCAAATTAAAAGTCATTTTGGAATTCCTCGTTCAATTTGTGACAAAAAATGTCTCTCTGCCTTTTTTGTAGGGGGCACAGTTTTTATGCAAAAAATAAAACATCTTAATGATCTCAATGTTTTTAAAGAACTATTTAATACAATAACTTTAAACTAAAACAATAACATAAAATAACACTAATAAAATTTTAAATAGGCGCAAAGCCAGGGCCGTCTTAAGACATTCGACGCCCGTGGGCTATTAAAATTAATGCGCTCATCTTCATAAGAAAACACACGAGATAACTAGCGGATGCGGGCTGACTGACAAAGTTATGCAAAGGTGTCAGAACTAGAAAAGCCAATTCATTACCATTATACTAAACAAGAAGAATATTTATACAAAATTTTAAAAAAAAGACGAAAGAAAAAGAACAACGTTTATAGTAAACAATAACAAATAAGTAACTCATATATATTTGTTGTACTTGCATTTTTTCCAAATTGATATCACAGGTATTTAAATTATTAAATAGGTGACTCTATATAAATAAAAAACTCAAATTATTTCATTTGCTCTGCCCTAAAGAAGGTGGTAAATAATTTGTTATCCTTTTCGGTGCTGCAAAAGATCATTCGCCGCTGCAATTTGGAGTGGCATAAATTAAAAAATGCGCAGTGCGTAGTGCTGTGGTCACGTTAGGAAATATAGATGCAATTTTTTAGTAAATTATTTTCCTTGAAAAAATGCCAAAAGCGAAACATCTTTATGTTGAAACATTTGATTAGATTTGCCATAAGAGATAAAATAATCTTAGAAAAACATAAATAAGCAGTTCTTGTAGTGCTGGAATTCCTATAAACTCCCTTTATAGGGAATAAATTGGCTTTTAAACCATTCCTTCATATAAATTAGTCCAAATACTCAAATTTTGCCAACATCATTTTGTGTTACATAATTCGATGAGCAAATTTCGCATCGATTAAAGGATGCAATAAGTATCATAATAATTTATAGTATGTCTTTACATCCCTAATAAGTAAAGAAGCTAGTCTCCGTCTGTTTCTATACAAGTCTGAACCGCCTTTTCTCTACTGTAAATGTTATTATTTTTTATTTAAGCCATCTGAGTATTAGGCCGACACTGTTCAACATCAACAAGTTGTTATTTTTCTATTTATTGTACGTATACAGTGGGCGCCTAAAGTATGTAAATAAGAGAAAATCTAAATGAGCGCTAGTTATTGTACAAAATCATGGAACACGTTGATTTTTAACTCTTGGGAACATGGATATTCTGAATGGAATATGAATGCGTTTTGGATAAAATTAGTTGCACTGTGTACGAACAGGACTCTCCCGTAAGATTTTCGAAATAAGTGAGATAAATATGTCAAAAACCTGAACCCAATGTCTCGAAACGTCAAAAGTGTCTCATAGTAAACTATAAACTTTGTACTTTTACCTGAAATCCTAAAAGTTTGTTCACAATATATTTGAATCATTTACAGCGATCCTAAGTAGTGTGCTGATGGTTCAATTCCTATTGCAAAGAAATCTACCTAAAACGCCTATTCGCTTTTCGAAAATTTTCTAATGTAATCATACAATTTGTATGCTACCATGAAGACAATTAACAGCTCTATCATAATCAGAAAAGAAAAATATGGAGTTGCCATTTACAAACAGTGTCGATGACATCAAAAGTACTAAACAATTGAAGGGGGAAATTGAATTTGTTACAAATATGTGTATAGGTAATTAAAAATCGACGTGTTCATATGTGTATAATTAAAAATCGACGTGTTCACAAATTTTTGTAGTTACCAAAAAGTTTCCGAGATTTTGTCATGATTCTCTACTTTGCGCGCTCACTGAATATTTCTTAAGAAATAACAAACAATAAATACGCAAGGACGTTCATAATTGAGTAATAATTTATTCACATTTGTAAAAAAATTAACATTTCATAACAAGCCTATATAAAATAAAAGCAATAAATTTGGAATACCAAAGTAACAGATGCAGTTATCATTATTAACAATGAACAACAATGAAACTGTGATCAAGTAGATCAGTATCTCATATTTTTTTTCATGATCTCATACATGTTTACTAGACGTCTCATATATTTTGATAAGTAAAATATGACAACCCTAGGCTGGCACATCATAGAAAACTGGTGCTAACCGAACCAAACCCGATTATATTTCATTGATACTCTATACTAGTATAAGTGACTTGGGAAACTCTAAGAGCATGAATACAATTTTCTGTTTCATTTAGAACAGGTTATTTGTTTAATTTTGTCATGAAAAGACTTACAATGAAAATAAGTAATAATATCAAAAAATTACCGCCAATAAAAATTGCCGCCCCCAAAAGGTTGGCGCCCCAGGGTTATAGCCCATTTAGCCCTGTGGTTAGGATGGCCCTGCGCAAAGCTACAAAAAGTTTTGAAAATGATCGACCTCCCTCAAACGAGATTCAATCGTCAGTTTTTAAGAAAAACTTTAACACCCCAGTATCTTAGAAAACGAAGCATCTGCGGACATACGTTTATATAGCAATCTGTCATTTTTTTTCATGGAGAATCACCCCCTGAAGTTCGTCGCACTTATTTACTAACACCCTGTATAATAAATATACATCAGTGTCATTTTTAATGTTTGCACGTCACCATCAGTGTATTTAAAAACAATAGTTCTTTTTAGGGCTCTTTATTGGTTTTGGTAATCACCATTTAATCCTTTGACCACGTTCCCACAATAAAATGGTACGCCACTGCCCTATTTATTTTCGGCACGGAATTGCTTCCAATATATATTTGGTTGCCTACATCGGTAGTCACGTGATATATAACTGTATAATTCGAAAATACTTTAATTTGTGAATGAATCTTGCTCAAACTCCGGCTCTTTGGATGTCATGGCCCCAACTGACCGATGCCTAACTATCTATATCTGTTGACAACGGTTATATAATATACAGGGTGTTAGTAAATAAGTGCGACAAACTTCAGGGGGTGATTCTGCATGAAAAAATAATGACAGTTTGCTATATAAACGTATGTCCGCAAATGCTTCGTTTTCTGAGATACGGGATGTTAAAGTTTTTCTTAAAAACTGACGATTTCTTTATTGCTCTGAAACCGGTCGAGATTTGCAAATGAAATTTAGTGGGTTTTAAGAGATAGTTATTGCGCATTTGTTGACATGCAATTAAGAATTTTATGTTCATAATTGGCTAAATGATATCAATATTTTTAAAGAAAAAAATGGTACGCCACTGGGTTATTTCAAATTAAAAATCATTTTGGAATTCCTTGTTCAACTTGTGACAAAAAAATCTCTCTGCCTTTTTTGTAGGGGCCACCGTTTTTATGCAAAAAAATAAAACATCTTAATGATCTCAATTTTTTTAAAGATCCATTTAATACAATAACTTTAAACTAAAACAATAACAGAAAATAACACTAATAAAATTTTAAATAGGCGCAAAGCTACAAAAAATGTTGAAAATGACCTCCCTCAGACAAGATTCAATCGTCGGTTTTTAAGAAAAACTTTAACACCCCGTGTCTTAGAAAACGAAGCATTTGCGGACATACATTTATATAGCAAACTGTTATTATTTTTTCATGGAGAATCGCCCCCTGAAGTTTGTCGCACTTATTTACTAACACCCTGTATATATATATAATGAAAAAATACTGTTTTCCGGTAACTGCATACCAAAATCCAGCCGGTAAAGCCAGCTATAAATGTGGACGATAAACTGCAACGATTTAACTGTGAAAAATCCGCGCAGTTCGGTCTGTACAGTTAAATTGTTACGTTTATAGTTGGTTTAAGTAATGCTTGCAACCTTATTAGAAAGATAAAGCTGTTATCACAACATGTTTTTCAGCCTGATTTATGTCGAATAATAATACTAATATAAAGAAAACACCTAGTATATACAACAAATTTATTAAATACTATTACAATCTGTACATAATTGTAAGTAAAATCATGATAATTAGTCAAACAGTCTATAATATAAATCCGTTTTCAATTACAGTTGCATTGGACCTTAATGTAACAATCAATTAATAAAAAAAATTAATAGCTTCTTACAAAAAACTATTTTAATTACGTGACCGTTTTGGCCCGTCGTTACCAAAGTAGCCTTTACGTTTCCTCCCTTGCTTCTGTTTCTTCCTATTCTCCATTACCTTTTCGACAGCTTTCTTCAGATACTCATCTTCTTCTTCACCTTCCAAGACCCTCATCTCCAAGGTCACTTCCCCAATTTCCAACTTCCCTTCCAACTTTTTGTGCAACTCATGTCCATCATTCTCGTTCCTCATCCGGATATGTCCCTCCAAATCTCCTTTGTTAAAATCTAAAAATGCTGTCTCCATTTCCGTTAACTCCTTAATTTTATCCTTAATATCCTCCCGTGTTAACGATTGCCCTTCTTTAATACCCTTAAAATGCAATGCAACACCTTTTTGAATTTCAAATTTATTTGCCTCCTTCTTCTGTTTTGCATCGGCTTCCTCCTTCTTCTTCTCTTTCTTGGAACGGCGATTGGCAAATTCTTCCTTTTTGTCCGCAAAATAGTCTGATTGCATTTTACGAATTAGATCTTTTTCCTTGTACTTAATATCCTCGGCATCTACAAACTTCTTGCAAGTCTCGGCATCCTTGAAGATTATAAAACATGATCCTTTGAATTTATGCTCCTTTGTGGGTTCATGCAGATAAGAACGCATTTGAACAGACTCAACTGGTCCATATGGTTGCACAAATTCTGTTATGTTGTCGAGAACTTCGTCTATCGGAAAACCCTTTGCGTAAGCTGCAAAAAATAAAAACGGATAAAGTTTTCTACTCAATTAGATCAATGTAGATAACCAAACAGCCAAGTAAATATTTAACGTAATGCCTTAATAGTATAGTATAATACAAGTTTTATAAGATGAAAATTGGCACAAGAGTTGCTTGGAACAAGTCTTATAAAACGAGTGTTATATACTATTTTTTCTTCTGACATCAATTTTACAAAAATTACGAAAATTGTGGTTGTCATCTTACAATCTAGAGCAGGGCTGTCCAACTGAACCGGTTCTGCATATCACTTTATATACGAAGTGCGGCCCGCGGGCCGCATATCGGACAGCCCATAGATCCAGAGTAGTTTACCGGCAATCCGATTGAGGCAAGCAAATAGCAATTGTGATGTGAGCATTGTTTGACGTTTGGGCATCAAGATCACCAATCTTGGAATACCAAAAGTTACTCAAAGATAGTTTGTTAGTGTTTTCATAACGACACCAAAAACAGTTTCGTTATGAGTTTATGACGTACGCAAAGTAGAAAATAGCGTATAATAGTAAAAGTCCTTGTGGACTATATGGAAGATAATGCCTTAATAAACAAGAAACGATAGCGTTTAGGCACTAGCTTCAATATTTGGAAACCGAAATATCTTATATAAAAAACTAAATAAATATCGTACAACGATAAACATTGTAATTCTAACCTGTACGTGCAGCTAACTCCCTCCTTCGTTCTTCATTCAATTCCGGTAAAGCTTTATCTGGATTTCTACGTAACTTTTTGCGATCCTCGCTAACCTCAACAAGTTTGTTTTCGGATTTTTCGACAGCGGCTACGATGGTCTCGGGATCTTTGCTTAGATTAGCCAAACGTTTGAAAGTTAGGAGAGTGTCCAAGCTTACCCAGCCTTCATCTTCTTTGATTTTCTCCTGCATAAACTTGTCCCTCGGTAAATTGATGTCGCCGAAGTAGTATTCGATCTGGGAGATGATTTTACCTTCTAAGTCGATAGCCATCTCAAAGTATAATGCGTGTTTTCAATAGTAGAATAAACAGCACGTGTCTTTTACCGGTCAGATAGACGCCAATATTTGTAATGGTGGATTCTGCACAGCTCGATCGGCAAGGTGGAGCAGCGCTCGAGCGCCATCAGCGCCATCTTCAGAGCTCGTCAGTCATACCATGTACAGTAAGTTCATAATAATTGAGTTGTTTACCTGGATACGTTAATAATAGAAAAGGGCTATTGTTCAACTGTTGTTTAGAAATCGGGGGTGTCTACTTGGAATTTCTAATTCTTGGTGCCGCTTTCACCTCAAACTTCTGGGTAGAGGGGTAACACTTTTGTACTTAGCGGGCTTGCGCAGAACCTATCCGTGGGCATAGTAGGTCCCCTATTCGGGATTATCGACCTTTTTTGCCGTGTCTCCCGTGGTGGACAGTTGGGTCGTAATACCAGGTTAAATTCTCTAAAACATCCACCAAAATGAGAATCTACAAAGATATTATCACAGGTAAGTTAATTGGATAAGATACGTTTTTTCGATAGCCGATGGTATTTTTTTGATATATCCTGTTAATAACATATGATACGAGTTTTAAATTGCTACCTGTCATTTTGTTCTCGAAAATGATTCAACGTTGTAAATTGACGATATTTCGAAAAATACCCGAGGAGATCGGAAACTTTACACTATCTATGTGCTATTGGTTATTTTTTTTGTTTTTTTCATATATTTCTTTGCTTTTAGGTGATGAGATGTTCTCTGATACCTACAAAATGAAACTGGTTGACGAAGTCATATATGAGGTATATGGTAAGCACATTCAAAGAACCCAAGGTGGTATTGAGCTGGCCGGATCTAATCCATCAGCTGAAGAGGCTGACGAAGGCTCTGAATCAGCTGTCGAATCCGGCGTTGACATCGTATTGAACCATAGACTGTGCGAAACCTTTGCTTTTGGAGATAAGAAAAGCTACACCTTGTACCTCAAGGATTATATGAAAAAGTAAGTTTTTATTTCAATATGTAACCTCAAAGTATGTACGACAGTGTGTGCGATGACCGCTGCTGGTCGATTAGTAAAATGTAAGTCTTTTCATATTAACTCGGCTTACGGGATAATCCTAAGATTTTTCCTACAAATTATGTGGTAAATATTTGATGGCCACCCAAATATATGATTTGGGATTAAATGTTAAGTAGTAACAGTGGTAAACGACTAATTCCTGCTATGAGTACAATCACGGTAAAAAGATAATATGGTTGAAAAATAATCAAGTATGAATCTTTTATAGAAACATAAGTAACATATGTGTATCTATAATCCCAGTGAGTAGAGTGTATGTCATTATGATAAACTGCATTTTGATTATGTTAAAATGTTATCTAAACATCAATTTATTTATAATTATTAAGCGTTATGTGCATTTGCTAAATATAGACTTACGGCCATGGTAACAACATTTCAGCCAAATATTTTTTTGTAATAACAACGTTAAATGTTACCATATGGCAGCAAAATATTTTTAATTTTAAATCTTTTAATTACATTTACTTATTTTATTTAGGCTGTAGTGTAGTTTAATTATTATTGATGACTTGAATTGTTTAATTGCCAAACAATAAAACTGAAAGTATACACCGTGGTATCATGTCTGAATGTAGACTCTTTTGTATTTAAACTGTAACTTATTCTATTAAAAGCATGTACTAATACTGGATATGGTTGTTTAGTACTGTATTCAGAGCAATTCATGCAAAATAAATGTTGAAAGGGAAAGTAGAATGATAACGTATTACTGATGTACGTATACCAAGTACATACTCTCTCGTACATCTGAAAAATAGCTTCCAATGCAGGTTTTCTAAAGATGTTCCTAAGGATGATTCTTATTAATTTGTTAACTTTAATTTTTGCTTATAACGTTTTCTATTGGTACAACACGGGCTCACCAGTGCATAATGTATGCATTCTGTTGGTTGCAAAAAACCAACAGTGCAACAAAATCTGCACTCAGTGAACATTTTTCTCCACGAGCTCTGAGAGCTCGTGTTGGCGACTGCAATATGGCTCCAATGTGTTCTGTTGGAATCGCGCTCGCTTGCCCTACACTCATGAAAATTTGTACCAGTGCGCTCGAACTAGTGGCTAGTGCCTCCGAGTTTTACCAAAAGAAAACACTATGAGTTTCCGTTCGTATGTCATGCAAACGTCGAACGATATGCTAAAAGAATTACTGAATTGCAATAAATCCAAGCAGAATTTAAAAAGGTGGATAATTACGAACATTTTTCGGGTGGCCCGTGTTTTCTGACGCGCAGTGTAGTTATTAGATAATAGCTAAATGACATTTTTTTAATGCTAAATGTACAGTTTATTTGTTTGTTTTTGATTAAGACCTTGCTGGAGGAAGCATTATTGATTTACGAATTGTTCACTAAAGTATTTGCACTTGAAGAGTTGAAGTAAATAATGAACTAAGTGCCAAAAATTCAAAAATTGGTTTTATTACTTTAAAGTGGGCTGGATTTCACTGGCTTTAATGTAAATAACAGGCTACGTAAAAATATGTCGTGATATGCCTAACAAACGTGAGCGCTCAATCTCGCATGAGTTCACTTTCGGCGTAATTTCGTAAATAGCGCGCCTTGATACATAAATTTTGTATACTTTTAACTCAAAAATGATGCATTTTATAAAAAAAAAATGATTACTATAAACAATCCTTAGAATTCAAAAATGTAAAAATATACAGAATCTATTTGAAAAAAGTTGAAAAGTTACCAAATTTCCATAATACAATAAATTTAGCGATACCTTTGTTTAAAGCCAAAAAAAGTTTTGTTTGAAATTTTTTACGGCTGGCGATTTACTTGCGTGTTCTGGTAATTTTATTATTAAAAAAAGTTCATGTTACTTCTGTTTTTTTATTTTAGAGTTACATTTTATTTTGATTTTTAATAAAAAGAAAATGTACGATATTGTTGGTATCAATACTGTGTGATGCCTTGAGTAGTTTGTGAAAAAAAATATCAAAGCTTGTTTTTTTTTTAAATAATAATTCAAAATAAAAGGAAAACATTGAGTGGATTTAGATTTCTGGGTCTTACTTTTTCTGAAGGAAGTTACTAAAATAACTCATTTTCAAAGTAAACTTTATATAAACATCTTTAGATCAGTTTTAAAGAAAATTAATGACTAAAAATGATCAGAACTATCAAATTTTGCATGGCTTTCAGTAAACGAGGTCCCCATGTATTTTTTCGAACAACGGACACTATGAAGTATACTTGGTCAAGCAACTTATTTTTATTAAGTTTTACTTTCTAGTATAAAAAATATCAACTTAGCTTAAAATATGTATAAGTAAATATTATGGCACTTAGCACCTTCTACGAATTTTTGAATTTATTTTAGATTTGTTTTTCTGATACAAGACCTCAGCAAAAAACTGCACCACCATGTGATGTACAATCTGTTTAAATATGCACCAAAAATTAGGGATGGCTTCCTATAAAACATTTATCTTGCTGCACACTATTTTTTAAATATCTCGGGATAATGTTTTTGGCACTTAGTTAGAAAGAGAAACTTAGAATTGTTTACTATAGCATATGGTTCCCAAGCAATTTTAGTTTTTGTTGTTGGTAGACCATAAGTCTAGTTTTTACATTTTTCAACTATACTTATAATAATTTTTGTATGATTTGAAAGCAACGATTATGCAGCAATACCAAAAAGTTTGTTCTTTGTGTCTACAGGGTGTTTACGGTCTTATTTTGTTTTATTTTTAATGGCTGACAGAGGGACCATAGTTGTCCAACTGTTCATAAGTAACGCATGTACTGAAACTCGTTGTTTGGAAGCTGCAGGAAATTAAAAAGTGCTGGATGATGGTACCAACTTTAGAACAGCATAGATAAACTAGGAATTAAACTAGTAGTATGGAATATCATAGGATAACCACAGTTTTCCAGCTCTTTTCAGACATATGTGTTCTTTATCAAAAGTCAGGCCACTTTAACCTCTATGCATTAGAATACAACGAAACATAAGTATGCAAAATTATTAGTGAAAGTTTGTCTGTAATTATTTCATTAGCTAATAGAATATTAACGTTACTACATATTTTATCATAGCTATGGATAGTATTTTTATTATTCACTGGTTTTGGCCACTCACAAACATAAATTATTAACTCATTATACACATGATTCATACTAGTTACAAGAAATGAAACCGCACATCATACAGCATTTGTTAATTTTGCATATGTGTGGAGTTATTAGAGTTTGACTTTTTTCCACGTACCAATTTTATGCTTACTACTATTAGTATATTTTCATTTTTTTCTTCTAAATATTCTTTTTTCTGGTTTGTTTAGTTTCTTCTTTTTGTTTGTTCTTCAACTTCCGTTTTTTCTTTTCTCAAGCACAGTCAAATTTATGGGGGATTTTCTGATTGAAACATTGATAGAACAAGAAACTTTTGTGGTTGATAAATTTATGTCAAATGAACAAACCAGAAGGCCCAAATTTTAGTTTAATATTGTAGATGTTTTATTTTATCCAACTAAATGGAAATTAGTTCTTAGAATTTAAGAAAGCGTTTGCATTTGGGCTTTATGTACTGTAATTAAATGCAATATGACTTATGAGTAACCCTAAAATCTATTTATCAGATAAATTAATTAACTGTTATATTATAAATTATTAACAATCCTATCCTTATTCTTTGCAGATTGGTAGCAAAATTAGAAGAGAGCGCCCCTGACCAGGTGGAAGTGTTCAAGACAAACATGAATAAAGTAATGAAAGAGATCTTGGGCAGGTTTAAGGAACTCCAGTTCTTCACCGGAGAGTCCATGGACTGTGACGGCATGATCGGTCTTCTAGAGTACCGTGAGATCAACGGCGATTCTGTGCCCGTTTTCATGTTCTTCAAGCACGGCTTGTTGGAGGAGAAATTCTAACGTCATCGCTCATAATTAAATATACGTGCTTATGTAAGACCGAAAGTAAAAATCTAATTTTATCATATTTTTTTGTTTTTTTTATACGAAATATATGTATATTTAAATCTTTGCATTCGTCTTGTAAATTATTTAAAATGTTAGGAGATATTTTTGCTACCGACCACTGTGGAGACACCCAATCGTCAGCGTTTATTAAAAAGCGAGATTATTAAATAAAACCATTTTCATAAATCCATAAGCAATGTTTTATTTTTTTCTCTGTCTATATTAATCTTAAGTTTGTTGTGTATGTGACAACAAAAAAGTATTAAAAAGAAGTGATTACCATTCTCCCTATGTTTTCAAACAATTTTGGTGAGGTACATATCTACACGTGTAGTTGAACGTAAGTTTCTCGATAGATTAAAATAATACTTATTAAAAATAGTTAAAAAAATGTGATGTGGCCAGGCACATGACTTTATCATACTATATATAAAATTAATGTTTAGCTGCATGAGATTTTATTTGATCGAGAACGACTATGTCTGCATTAAAATAAAACTAGTAGAACTAGACAGATATGTCGATTAAAGCTGTGTTCGGATATTGTACTCCGTTGACACCGGGTACACCGTCCAAATGACACTTGTTATTGGGTGTAAAAAGTGTAATGGTGTACAATTTCTGAACGCAGCTTACATTGACAGTAGGTATTGTCAAAACATTAGCGTTTTACACTACCTACTGTCATTAGAATCAAAATATCTGACATATCCTGGATCCTGGCTACTAGTTTTAATGCAGTACGACCGATCTCGATGAAATAGAATTTGGTCATGCAGCTAAACTGTTGATTGTACCAAAAAATTTCATAGTCATAAATTATTCAGAAATTCCTCTACTACAATTTATTGTTTAACTTTTTCGACGAAATTCTAAAAATGGCGACTTATTTGCAAAACCTTTCAAAAATGTTAAGACTAAATCTTCAGTTCCTTTTGGACTCCATTTGGTCGTGAAACTTCTAAATATGAAGTTTCGTCCCGATACCTTTAGTAGTTTCTCGGGAATCGTCGCCACAAAAACGGGTACACACACAGGGGACCCAATAGGACATATTTCCGCTAAAATCTCAAATTTTTTTTTCGGCACGATTACAATGCGTATGATAAAGTTAAAAATTAATATATAACTCCATGCATAAATTCCTCATATACACCAATCGTTAATTAACTATCTGTTGATTCGTATAATAACTGAATAGCCGAATTGCAAATCGTACATAATGAATTAGGTTATGAATCTGTGGCTTATATTTACAACGATATTTCCATTTCATCTCATCAACTTCTTCTTTGATGAACTACTTGCTGATTCGTATAATAACTTTAACGATAATTTGACTATTTTGACTAGCAAACCCTGCAGGAAATCGTACTATACAGGGTGTGTATAAATTGGCGGAAAAGCTACACGTGGCGGTGTTCTTCGCAAAATTCTGAGTCGACAATCTATAATCTAAAATGTTGTACCGTGCTTCTTGAGTCTTCACGAGGTCTCCAAAGTCATGATATCCGATCTCTTGAATGGCGTTATTATTTGAAATCTATTGATGGCGAAGCTGCAGTTTAGAATAAAGAACAATATTGAACATTTTTCTTTTCCTAAATGTTATCTTTCTGCCTAAAAAGTTTGTTTTTAATTTCGGTATTTCGTTAATTTTGTCATAAAAATACATTCGGCAACACTGTAGAACATATGGGTAACTTAATTTTGGCATTTGTCACTTTTGACAGTTGTATAATCAAATTAAGTAATTTGACTTGTTTGTGCTAATTTCGTCAGTTCTACCGTTCTACCGTGATTATTCCTACAGTTCATTAGTTAATTAGTTTATTAGTTATTGTATTTTACGTTATCTTTTCATTCGTTCAACATGGAATATACGTTTAATGAGTATGCCGATATGTATATGGTATACGGTTATTGTAAGGGAAGTGCATAGTAACACGAACACCTGTTGGATTCAGTGTTGCCAAATCTATGTTTCTTTCAAATGGCTCCTGAGGGCACAATAATGACGCTACAACATTTTAGTATAAAGATTGTTTACTCAGAATTTTACGAAGAACATCGCCACGTATAGCTTTTCCGCCAATTTATACACAGCCTGTATAATTAATTAGGTTATGTATCTGTGGGTTATGTTTATCACGATATTTACATTTTTTATCTACGAGTCACATATAATAAGTTCATTGCATACGTATATAATCCGCATCAATCCCCACCATGATACACGCCAATGAATTATAATGTTGTATATTATATAACGCATTATACAACGCTAGTGTCAAAGTCAAAACCTACGCGGTTGACAGTTATGTGACAGTTAGCCCCGCCATCATTGACAGATACATTTAAAATATTTGATATAAAATGGAATTTATAAGTCGTAGATAAAACGTCGTATTCGACTACCACACAACGGATATAAATCGCTCGCATGTTTACAGGCTCACGTATAAACTTCATGCTCGCGATTTATATCCTTAGTTATGTCCTCGTCAAATACTATAATATTCTCATCGACTTCTTCTGCTTTAAAAACGGAATTTGACGCTTTTAATTTTGTTAGGTTACCAATTTTCGCCGCTAACTATCTTGGCAAGAGTTTTCGAAATCCTGTTTCAAGGTTGGATCTCCGCTATGATGTGTACTTTTTGTGACAGAAAACAAAAAAAAGCAGCAAAAATGTTTAATTACTTATTGAACCAATCGTGTTTTTCGGTAGAGTGTAGGTACTTATATTATAATTTTATCTTTTTTTATCACCACAATTTTGAGCATTCCATACCAAAGTTTATTTTGCAGAACAATATTGCTCCTACTAGTGGAGTCAAATTACACCGAAATAGTGCGTTATCTCGAAACTTGTTGGAAATACTCGAATTTTTAAAGCACTGAAACCTTTCTCCACACAGAATGTCCGATAACTACGTATTGATTTTATAAGTATTCGCATTTGTTTAAATTAATAAATTGCATATATAAGCAATCATAATATGAATTTAAGTACATAATTATGTACTTAAATGATTTCAGCACCTTAAGGTTCTGAAATCATTACAGGATTAGGATTACACAACCTCAATTAATCACCTCCAATTTGACGTACATGATAGAAAATTATAGAACAACTGTTGGAAAAGTTATTAACATTTTTCTAAAAAAGATACACTGTAATGTATGTTCCATGTTCAGTTGAACCCACACAATGTACGTCCAATATCATTATTTAGAGGTTGTTCGCCTTGGAGCAAAACATTTTGCATTCATGAATATCACTCCAGTTAATTACCTACAATTTGGTGTATGATGGAAGTTCCTCCACTCGGTGCCCTACATAATCGTCATGTGGAGGCTTACACCACAGAGCAGCATTTAATAGTAAAATCCCTAATAAATTACCTACAATTTGGAAGAAGAGAAAAGGAGTTCAAAAGTTTTTGTATGTTATAAACATTTTTCTGTAGCAGAGATATATTTAGAAATAATTACGAAATTTGTTTCTCGTACACTTTTTTATTTTTTTTTAGTAACTAGAGGGTGACCGGTTTCGCTAATAGCATCATCAGACCCTCGTGTCAAAGATATAAAATATATAGTTAGACGCACTCACAAACATTTTAAAATATGACATGAAATTGTAGATATAAAATAATAAATATATATAAATTAATTAAAAACTGTATACGGGACTTTCACTTAGCACAATACTGGATACACACAGTATTGTGCTAAGTGAAAGTCCCGTATACAGTTTTTAATTAATTTATATATATTTATTATTTTATATCTACAATTTCATGTCATATTTTAAAATGTTTGTGAGTGCGTCTAACTATATATTTTATATCTTTGACACGAGGGTCTGATGATGCTATTAGCGAAACCGGTCACCCTCTAGTTACTAAAAAAAATAAAAAAGTGTACGAGAAACAAATTTCGTAATTATTTCTAAAGAAAAACGTACACAGTATGGATAATCAAACATATAGAGATATATTTGTACCGCAATGTCCACATAAGTAATAGATAAAATTATTGCGATTTAGGGGTTGTTTGCCGCGGAGAAATTCGCCAGTTTATTGGTAAATACAACGATTAATTAATTACAATTTGATATATGAAGCAAAAATATACAATAATTTTTGTAAAAGTTTTATAAAAACTTTTTTTCCGCAGCATAGTTGGTGCGAATTATTGTGATTTAGGAGTTGTTCGCTACAGAACGTGAAAAGATGACTATCTAATCGAGATTGTCTAGATGTGGTCTAGATTTTGACGTATGAAATAACGTCATGCTGCAACTTTTGAAAAACAAACAATTTTCAGCATCTTACTATAATGTGTATCTTTGGCAGTCTATACTCAATATTGGTACAAATGTTACAATAATTAATCACCATATTTTAACGCTCTGTGAATCGTTTTACTTTCAATTTGTATCGCTCTCAAAGAAAAGTCTTATAACATTAGTGCATTTTCCTTTACAAACAATCTATGACTGAAGGCCTTTTTACATTTTTAAAATTCTACTAATTGTTGGTGTTTTACCGACCAACAGAACACATTTTTCAAAACTAATGCCTGTTTCACCAGTTTTTTAATACTTGTTCCTAGTTGGCGACAGGTACCGATCGCCATTTTGATCTGAGTGATTTGTTACTGATATGAGAATTTTAACTTGATAAGAATTTTAACCGTGACATAAACCAAACCGGCCGGGACGTATAGTAAGCGTAATTATAAGCAAAATTGCGGCCAAAACAAGCAGCGAAATATATGATTTAACTTGTTCCCACTGCATTTTAGAGCAATTATATATTGCATTTTATATATTTCTATATAAAGTTATAGAGCATACAACTTTTGAATGAATCATTTTGTTGTTAGATTAATAGTACGAGTTGCCAATACTAGGTCTGTTCAGTTCTCTTGCAAAGAGGGTTGACCGCAGCCACGGCGCCCCTATGCCGTATGACTCCCCATCGTGTTTTTATAGAGTCTTTCAGGAAGACCATCCATTAGAAGTGGATAAATGATAAGGAGAAACAGATGAACTGAGAAAAATGTTGTTTCCAACGATCTTTTCTATCTCACAAACAAAATATGTTTATTAAAAACAAACAGTTTTAGCGGTCATTTTGCCCAAGAATGAGGAGATTCCCGGAACGTGTCAGGGTGCAAATTTAAACTTTTTATAAGTCAAAAAAGACTTGCATTTACTAAGTTTGAACTGTCCTACCTTTTGCAAACTCATATTTTTTTCTCTCCATATTCACTGGTCTATAAGTATTTTAATGAATGTTTTGCTTGTTAATTATCCTTATTTTGTTTGATAATTTATAGCTATGATAGTTTACAACTATGGCAGGCCAATGCAAGGACTTACTGCTCAACAAAATTAACAAATTCAGGCTAATGAAAAATGTAGCAAGTGCGGGATATATCAATTATTATTCGGCTTGCAATACAAATTCAAATTAAAATTATGCAAAAGCACAAAATTGCACAAAACTGCAATACATTGGAAGCAAGAGTGACGTTAGAATGAAGTAAAATTTCAAAAACTTAAACCCAATCAAGTTAGCAATCAAACAGCTGAGATACAACGTTAAAACCAGTTATATAGTTCGTGTCAACTCAAACAGAAGATTTTATAAGAGAACTAAACTCTCAGTCAAGACACAAACCCATTCCATTATTACCAAACATTATCAACCACTACACCTACACATACTGGTTGTAATCCTTCATCGATCAAGGGTTTCAATACAAAATTTACATTTTGAATTTTTTTCAATTTTCATGCGTAAGTATACAAATATTTGATAATCATATAAACAATAAAAATTGCGACCATCAAATAATAATCATGATAAGAAAATAATACAATGTAATTAAACGGACAACCTGGTTTTGAAACGTACCTACCTATAATTCCAATTTATAATTATTGTGGAATGCATATTCTTTATTTATATCTCAAAAATTTTCTATTAATATAGCAATTGAACTGAGGAAACCGTAAAAATTATAAACAATTAAAACATGAGAATATTGCATTGAAACTAGGGATGTTCCGATACACCTTGCTGTACCGGTATCGCGTATCGTGTCGTATCGTATCAAATGTACCGGTTCCGTACCATACCGGAGCACAAAGTACCGGTACTTTTTTTCAAGACGTAAATCCGACTAAAAAGATATTTTGCGTAGCGGCAGATACATACACACATTGAAATAAAATAATGTAGGTACAGTAGAATAAATCGTGGGCTTAAAGGTAAAAGTCACTAACTAACATTTTGTTACATTTTCTTGAAACACGAATTAATTGTAGTCAAATGCTTCTAAATGCGAATCTTGTACAAGGAGGCGATCAATAAGTGTTCTAAGTACTCGAAAATGCATTAATTATCCAGAAAATATCATTATATTTGTTGGTAATACATCTTAAAGTCAGATTTTCGTAATTATTTTAAATGTTAGTTAGTGACTTTTACCTTTAACCCGACGAAATATGTACTTATATTTTAAAATAGCATATATCATATGTACGTATACATAAAGTCCCAACTGATTGTAGTACGCATGCACAGATAGAAATTTTTGTTTAACTGCGTGCTTAAATAGAGGCAAAAATATATTTGTCAAATACCATTTGTTTGAAGTTAAGTAATATTGTTTTGACTCAAATAAAAATTCTTTGTAGCAAATAAATATATTTTTGCCTTTTGTCAAACAAATATTCATTTGAGTTAAACAGAAATTTCTATCTGTGTGCGGTTTTTTTAAATATTTGAAACTTTCTTTATCTATGGTGCTTAATTTATATAATCTTTTGCTATCATGCAATAGTATTATATACTATTGCATTGGTCCCATTGGCTGCTTTTGTGCCTCCTACATAAAACGTAACAAAATAGTGTATATAGCCGTAATGCAAGTACAGCACCGATTATCCGACGTCTATCATCTAATTTTATTATTTTTTTTTGTTATTGTAGAAAAGAAATACAAATGTTTCACAATGTTGAAAAAGACGATCATTCATTATACTGTATTTTCAGCCACAGTTGGCATGTGCATTTACATTCAATAGAATGTTCATAACTGATAGATGTCATTTTGAAATACGTCAAAAAACCGCAAAAATTTAACACTTGTCAAAATAACATCGGACAACTCTCGCCTTAAAAGTATAGTAAAATATCATACCACCCATGGTATAGGAACTACTTGATTCACCATGGTACCACCAGTGTCTTCCAGAAATTGATGGGCGTTTTAATTATGATTTTGTATAAAATATATAAATGCATTATGAATGTATTTTTCCGAAGAAAATATCAAACACTGCTATATTATCACATGCGGAACTACTTGTTTCACCATGGTAACACCCACAGAATCATCAGTGTTTTCTTTGTTTCTAATCTGTATGTTGGATGCCACCGCTGAAGGTTTTTCTTTTTTAAGTTTGTCGTAAATTCCGCAATTTTAACGTCAGTGTTACCATAGTATTACAAAGTTCCCATTTTCCACCCAACTTGTTTTAATAAACACTTTCCATACGCTACTCGACTAACAAGTTTGTATGTTTGGATGTATTTTGCTTGTAAAAAGCACTACGGCTAATGGATTTAATGACCTTCGCACTCAAAGATTTGCACAGCAAAGTTAGGTTAAATTTTAGTCGGAAGTTCCCTGATCGTTTGCTGATAGTGTAAAAGAACACAAATACAAATTCCTTCGTTGAACGGTTGTAATCACGTCAGTGTCACTTGTAAAATAAACTTATATTGGTTTGCCGCTAGAGTACGCTAGTTGTTGGCAACAACAAATACCGCGATACAATATCGTCCAAAAACGTATCGTATCGTACCGTATTGGATGCTATAGTACCGGTACAAAATATCGGGTATCGGAATGTAAAAGACCGGTACTTAAAAATATCGTATCGTATCGAACATCCCTAATTGAAACTCGGCACCTATGCGAAGTTATAAAATTCGATTATGATCAAGTGTTTTTCTAATAACAATTAGCCATATTTGCAAAGTCGCATTAGGCTTGCCTAAAAATAAAATAACTAGGACTGTGTTTACCTAAAGTGTGTTACATTAACAAGGTATGATATTCATATTCCAAGCAGGTTTGTCACTGTTACATCTGGGATATGGTGCGTCAACAGATTGAGTACCGCCATTTAGGTGTTTCGTAAATAAAACATTTTTTTACAAATTTAAATAGTACTTTATTTATTTATTTTTCCATACCATATGATAAAAATATGAAGTTGAGCGTTTTGCCATTTTATTTACTATATTTTTCAACTTCTTGATGTATTTTCAGGTTGTATTTGTTATGCTTATTATCTTATGAGCTACAATACTAGCCTTAATAACATCCTTGGCATTTTAATTACTTTAATTAAATTAAAAAATGGCAACCGTTCGTTATCAGTCGCCATATTTTATTTTTGTCCTACAAATGGAGTTCTAGTGTTCCTCGTGGTGTTTTGCGCTGTGCTCTTTCCTCGCCGTAATGTAGATTCTCCAACATAATGTAGTTATCAGGAATCCTACGCCTAGCAAACCGAGGCCCTTTAAGAAAATTGTAACTCCTTCGCTGAAGGATATTTCTTCTTCCTGTGATCTGCATTGTGAGCTCAAACCGCTCTGAAACAAATAAAAAAAAAGTGTATTAGTAAGGTATCTATTTTGTTTGTTTGGCGTTGTATATCACTAATTTTTCTACTTTGCGGTTGTTATAAACTCATAACGAAACCGCTTTCGGTGTCGTTATGAAAACCCTAGATCACAAACTTTTAGTGACTTTTGGTTTTCCAAGATTGCTGCTATTGGCGTCAAGTGTAAAATGAGGCTGACATCTCAATCGCTATTGGCTCGCGTCAATCGTACTTGTGAATTTTACCACAACTACCAACTGTGTAATATGAAACTACTCTAGATTGTAAGATGACAACCGCAATTTTCGAAATTTATGTAAAACTAATGTCGCAAAGTAGAAAAAATAGTATGTTACACTCGTTTTATAAGACGTATTGGCGCACTCGTTCCATTTGGGCACTGCTCGCTACGCTCGTCGTGTCCAAAACAACTCGTGCGCCAATTATTGTCTTATGAAACTTGTATTATAATATACTACTAATTATGTGAGCAGATGCAGTAGATCGATTCTATAACCCGTGATCGACTCACCGGGTCTAGATATGTTCAAGATTGTGTCCACCAGGGCAAAACATCGGCTTCGGCCAAAATTAAGCCAAAGTTTAGCCGAAGCCGAAGGTTCGCGCATAGCGCATGCATAGCGAGAAATGTGAAATATTAAAGTTGCTTGGCAAAAATATGCCTGAAATTCTTTGAAATGATGAATGATTTACCAATAACACAACTTAGTAGAAGAACCATTAGGAAGAATTGGCAGTAAACAAGTTCAACAGGTCTGACAAACTACCTATGCCAAATTCCGAGGTACAGTTTTCACGGGGAAAACAAATTTATAAAATTTTGGTGTTATATTTATAAAATTTTAAACACGTATGGAGGAAGGTTCTTTTATATCTTCATATAATTTAGTAATTTTTCAAGTTCCGCCTGATTTTTAAGTTTTTGAAAGAATAACATTGTCTCAAGAGATTCTATTTGATCGACAACGGCCATGTCTGCATTAAATTAAAACTAGTAGAACTAGACAGATATGTTGATCAAAGCTGCGTTCGGATATTGTACTGCGTTGACACCGGGTACACCGCCCAAATGACACTTGCGTGTTATTGGGTGTAACGGTGTACAATTTCCGAACGCAGGTTATATTGAGAGTAGGTATTGTCCAAACATGAGCGTTTGAATTAGAATCATTTTTTTTGTGCCTTGGTAAAAAATGTTTAGGGGACCCAAAAAGACATATTTCCGCTAAAATCGCAATTTTTTTTTGGCACGATTATATACTGCGTATGATAAAGTAAAAAAAAACGTACATCTTATCTTGAACAACATTAGCTCAATTTTAGTTATATATGTAATATACGCAGCATCAAAAACAAATACCAAGAAATAGAAATAATCCCCAGCCCATACGACCCGACCGTACTAATTATAACAAAAACATGGCTATCTTCGCATAATGAAAAACTATATGGAATTGACGGCTACACCGCAGAATACCGTAACCATTATAACAGAAACATGGCTATCATCGCATAATGAAAAACTATATAGAATTGACGGCTACACCGCAGAATACCGTAATCATTATAACAGAAACATAGCTATCATCGCATAATGAAAAACTATATGAAATTGACGGCTACACCGCAGAATACCATTCTAGAGAGGACAATAAAAGAGGCGGCGGGTTAGAAAAGTATATAAAACTAGCTATCGTGAATACTAACAGTAGTTATTTTGTATTTACCCATCCTCCATTACTGGCAATCCAGTCAGCTAAACAGTCTTCTAAAATCTCCTCCATACCATCCATCAATCCATGTAAGTACTCAGGATGCCCCTGGCAAACGCAGTCCACGGCCAATCCACCAGCAACGGCAAAGATAGACACCACTTTTCCCCAAGTAATATCACACTTGAACAGATCATGAGCTATAGCAGAAAGTAGCGCAGCGGCGGCTTTATCAGAAACTAAAGTCCCACCAGGTGTACTACTAGCTTGCCTAGCAACATTAGTATAGAGTTTAGGGTGTAATCTTTCTAATTCGACACCGGCACAAACCAAACCCGGAAATACGTCACGAACAATCACAGCACTAGAGGTCCCCACCATACTACGAATTCTGTACAACCCCAACTTTTTGCTGAATATCCCTGAGCGCTTCAGCCGGTTTCGTATGTATTGGCCACACAATACTCTTCCTTGGGCTATGACCTCATCAGGTGGGACGACGTGCGGTAGTCTCCAACCTATGGTAGTTGATAATTTCCTGGAGACTGCATCGCTGACATTGCTAAAACGACGTTTTGTGTTGTAGTTAACGTCTTCTATTTTGAGAGTGTTGATACCTAGGAGGTTGCCATGGAGGGCAGCTGGGAAGCTAAGTTTACGTTTGGCAATATTTGGGATTTTGGCTATGGATATTTTTGGCAACGGGTTGGTCACCCTGTCCTCTTCGCCACCATCCTCGTCGAAATGGTTGAAGTCGGTCGTCATCAGGCCTGTAATTGAGAAAATATAAACGATTAATTTTATACCATATATTTGTGCTCCAGTACCAAGATTAATTTCGGATATTTTCACAGTGTTAAAATTGGAGTTATTGATCACGTAGCGAGTAGCACTGTTGGGAAATTCTGTATAAGTTTCGTAACCATGTTGTTCTAGGACACTAAGTAACTTCTTCTAGGATTACTTAGTACTCCTACCAACAACTTACTTAGTATAAATATATGGAAAAAAGAATTTGCATCTTTTTTATATAATATATTTACATTATATATTTAATATCCTTTATATTTAAAAAAAAAATACTTGTTAAGAGAAATCCGCAAAACCATAAACGCTATAATTTTAGTGGACGCATTAAAAACGGTTAGGCACTTATAAGAAGACAAACTTTAAAGATAGTAAACAGGTTCTGATTCAGCTTGTCTGAATAATACAACAAAATATGACAAGTTCAGGGGTATGATTTGAGGAAAAAACTTTATATCAAATATTGACATTTGATGTGAACGTTTGTGTGGACAAAGGGGGTTTCTAGCTATATTATTTGGTACTTTTCAATGTTGACCTGTTGTCTGTACAAAAATATTAATACTATTAAATTCCATTTTTAATTTATACATATTCTATATGTGACGCGATCTGGGAAAATAATTTTTGTTTGTTTTAGCGGTGTATGATTCTTACTTTTGGCCAGTCTACATTTTAAGCTATATAAAGGTACTGTAAAGCCAGAAAAACTGGACTCCGACAAATTTGGAACCTTGAGGTGTTAGGATCATGCAAATTAGTAATTCGATTCTGCTTTAAAGAAACCTAGTCTCACCATTTTACGAATATACAGTTAACGGGGGTAAAAAAATGGGCCCTTAATAAGGAATGTTAAAAGGAGGCTATACATGAAAGTACATAGCGCTCCAAAGCCATAGAAGTTACAAACGTAAAACAAAATTATGATTCTCCTTTAAGAGGCAACATACACCTTGTCAAGAAAAAAATAATCGACTTTTTAATAACTACATTCTTTTTCGATAGTACTCTGTTTAAAGAATGTTTCCTGAAAATTTTATTTAAATATTCCTAAGACTGCCGGAGATGTGAGTTTGGTAAGTTGCGGGCAAATAATGATGAGAAAGTAACGGGTCTCAGTAGATTGCTTGCTTACATCTCTGATATTTTTTAATATTTTTTGTTGATATTTCAGGAAATATACTTGATTAGCTGGATATTAAAATGTGTATTCATATCTTTCAATAAATACTTATGTTTTGTTTAGTACACATTTTTTCATAATTTTTGCTTATTGTCTATAGGCTATACTATAATCTAGAACTGAATATCCCTCTGTTGCTTAATAAAAAAATAACAACTATTTAGTCGTAAGTAAAAGAAATTGACTACAAATCGCTGCCATTTTGATTCACTTTAGAATATTAAGATTAAACGATCATTTTGTTGTTTAGGTTTTAAGTTTTAACAATGTTGTGGAAAACTGGTCTTAGTAGATCGCTTATACCTATCCCCACCATGTTTAAACGTTTTTAGTTGAAATTTTCAAGGACAATACTTTATTAGTTTATGAATTAACAGGAGCATTGAAAAATTAGTTTTCGATTTCGGTGAAATTTTTAATTGGGGAAAAGATGTTCTATTTCCTAAAATGAAGATAGGGGTATGAAAATGGGTGGCATGGTTATTATGAATTCTAAGGGGTTTAAAAAAAGTGTCTTTTTAATGAAAGTATTTGTTTATGAAATTTACATTTACATTTGCCTTTTTCAAACAAACCAGTTAAGGGATGTGAAAAAGAAAGTGATTTCTTGTTTATAATAGTACGCATTGCTCAAAAGCAGGGTTGTTATAATAAAACGTTTTTTTAAATTTAAAACAAAACAAACATGTTTTTTTATAAAATGATGTTTTTTAACGAAACAGTTTTTAAACACTTCGCAAAAAATATGTTTTAAACATGAAAAAAACTGATGTGGCCAGGCACATGACTTTATCATACTATATATAAAATTAATAGTTTAGCTGCATCAGATTCTATTTGATCGAGATCGGCCATGTCTGCATTAAAATAAAACTAGTAGAACTAGACATATATGTCCATTAAAACTGCGTTCGGATACTGTACTCCGTTGACATCGTGTACACCGTCTAAATGATACTTACGTGTTATTGGGTGTAAAAAGTGTAACGGTGTACAATATACGTACGCAGCTTATATTGTGTCAAAACATTAGCGCTTGACACCTACTGTCATTAGAATCAACATTTCTGACATATCCTGGCTACTAGTTTTAATGCAGTACGACCGATCTCGATGAAATAGAATTTGCTCATGTAGCTAAACTACTGGTTTTACCAAAAAATTTCATAGGCATAAATCATACAGAATTTCCTCCACTTTAATTTATTATTTAACTATTTCGACGAATTTCCAGAAATGGCGACTTATACGTATGCAAAATCTTTCAAAAATGCTAAGACTAAACCTCCAGTTCCTTTGGACCCTTTTCAACAGAAAGCTTTTCAGCTCTAAGTTTGGTCATGAAACTTCTAAAAATGAAGTTTTGTCCCGATACCTTTAGTAGTTTCTCCGGAATCGTCGCCAGAAAAAACGGGTACACACACACACACCCACATCCACACACACACACACACACACACACACACAGACATTTTTTTGTACCTTGGTCAAAAATGTTCAGGGGACCCAAAAGGACATATTTCCGCTAAAATCTCAAAAAATTTGGCACAATTACAATACTTTACATACTGCGTATGATAAAGTAAAAAACATGTTCTAAATCACCAAAAAAACATGTTTTAAATAAGGAATCAAACTTGTTTTAAACATGTTTAAAACACAATAGTTTAAAACGAAATATCTGTTTTAAAACAAAGTGTTGTAAACATTTAAAACAACCTGTTTTAAACATGTTTAAAACAAAATATTTGTTTTAAAACATGTTTAAAACAATATTTTAAAACAAACTGTTTTAATCATGTTTAAAACAAAATGATTTAAAACAATATATTTGTTTTAAAACATGTTTAAAACGATGTTTTAAAACAAATGTTTTAAAACATAACAACCCTGCTCAAAAGCCAAAGACGTTGCAGACATAAAATTTAATAGTTAGAGTCTCCTTTAAAAGTAAAGAAACATGTCTTTAAAGTGCAAATGCTAAAAATAGGTGGTGATGGTAGGATTTTATGGTCACTTTTTTTAATATGTTTTTTTTATAAACCTGTATCTCAATAATCGGAAATATTACGAACGTGCAGATTACTAATTATTTTCTGTTTTATAAATAAATGTCACCTTAAGAAATGCAATTTTGTACAGAAAATAAAAATGGATGAAAACATTCTAAAGTAATTTTATCAATAACATTTTTTTTGGAAACTCGGGGATCTAGATTACATACACTGCTCAGTAAAATCTTAAATCAATAACTGTTCTTAAATTGTAATTCAAAACCAGTCAACGTTGACATTACTAACCTAAAAACAAAGAGAAAAATACACCAAGAAAAGACACTAAAACACGCACAATGTAGTCACGATTTCGCAGAGAACAGGGCATTGTTCGCCACTATAAAATACAAAAAGACGTCCAAAAATTGCCCAGTGTATCAGTAGCATTCCGAAAAAATGTTTACTGCAATTATTTCGTTGTTATTTGTTGTAGTGTCTTCACAACTGGAATACGGTTCAAATTTCAACGGGTTTCAACTTCCGGAAGTGTTAGACAATCGTGTTAGATCCGCAAGCGGTTATAACTACCCAATTCCTGGTATCCCTTTTGATGAAACCACCCCTATTGTACCACCTATCTTTGACCGACCAAATAACATTACCATACCACCATTTCAAGATGATGTACCCCAACCAACTTATCTACCACCATTTCAAGAACCTGAACCTCCAATTTACGATCCCCTTCCACCATCAAATGCTTATTTACCACAGCAACCCCGTAAAATGGCAAAATCTCTATCAGACAATACAATAACAATACTAAAAATGACTTGCCACAGCTCAAAAACTGTACATTTCTTTCGAGCACAAGTACAAACCAAGTTTTCAAATTTACCCCCTGTTATAGAAGACACTACTGGGGTCAATGAGGCTTGTATTTCTCCTGGGGGTGTGAATATATACAATTTGAATTTTGAACAAGAGTCTATCGTGAAATGTGGTGTGAGGAGGTGCGCTAATAGAGATTTGTGCGTCAAGCTTAGGATTCCTACCGTTAGAGGGCTTAAACTACCCGAGGACGTCACGGTGGTCTTGCAGTGTAAGCCGCAGGACTCGGTCGCCTCGCAAGTTAGGAGTTTGAAGTTTAATCCCAGGATTGTGTGAGTTTTGCTAAGAAGATTATTTATTGTTTGGATAACTGAGTACTTGATTTGTTCTAAATGTTTATTTATATCTAGGGTTGCCAGGTGTCCTGGATTTCGCAGGACATCCTGGATTCAACCCTAAATTTTTCGCGTCCTTCATAAGACCTCCGCAGGACGCTTAATGTCCTGGATTTTAAGATGAGCAGATTAGATTTACAGTTTAAAGTTATTAAGACATGTTTGCTATCAAAATTTGTTGTATTCACTAAGAACTTGATGTCCAAACTTACAATAATATATTAATATATTATCCTTAAATCATGTATGTATTTAGTTATGAGTCACTCACTCACTCTTTGAAATAGGCACTGAATTATCGATTGCTATTGATGTTGACACACTATGGAGCATACTGTATAATAAAATCAGTTGCTGAGAAAACACACAGCTACTAGTTCTGTCATTGAAAAGTGGAGTAAATTCTTTTTGCGAATAGCGAATTACTGGTCGGATGCTCGAATCAAACTGCTTGTAGAATTCAAGTAAGGGACTTCAAGTAAGACTAATTTTAGTTTTTCATTCAAAGATTGCTACCACTATGCACTTGAAATTATATATAAATATATAAATAGTAAAAAATATATAAATATTATCAGTTTATTTTATGGATTTACCAGAGTATGCATTGTTTTCTATATTATTTTTTATATTTTTGTATAAAAAAGTTTTTTTAACAATGGTAGTGTCCTGTTTTTTTGACATGCGTCCTGGATTTTTATAACCCTTGTCCTGCGAACTCGATTTTTGGACCTGGCAACCCTATTTGTATAGGATCAACTGAATGAAAAATGTACAGAACTATTGTTTAATTAACTGCTTTATTTTCTGTTTTTCTCTGTCATTATGTGATTTCGGTTAGAACTTTTTATCTACGGATTTCTTCAATGGATAGCCCTGTATATCATACCACATTATGAACACAAAATAAGTTATCAGATTGTACCCATGTAAAAAAATAGTTTCTCAGATATTCAATTGATTGTCAAAAAAAAATGGCATTTGAAGGTATTTTTAAAAGCTACGTGTAAACTTCATTTTTACAGATTTGCAATTTTTGGTCATATATTTGGTCATATAATATCATAACTAAAGCCATAGCTAGATGCTGATGTCATAAAAAATTAAATATCCGCTATACAGGATGATTGTAGTATCAGTAGTTAGAAAAATAAGATGCGCTATACAGGGTGATTGTAGTATGCAGTATTTTTTTAACATTGTCAAATGACTCTTCCTTGAGATTTTTAAATGGAACACGTGTTTATTATTTGCTAACTGCAATATCCCGTAACTTATTTGTCGTTAATATTCTGTATGTCCTATATCTATTTGAACTACAGCTCCGCCAACTTAAAGTTGACTCGACGTGTGCGCAGAACAAGAACAAGGACGACATTCGGCGAAAGTGAAAGGCACTGTACGCTCGGCACCAACACACTAATGATCCCCTCCACCAAAACTATCCCGTGTCCACTGCGCTTCCTAATGATTACATTTCTCCGAATGACTTCTGAGTGGCCACTGGCCGGGCTGTAGTTTTCGTATTATTTGCAATTTAAAGAGTAGTACGCTATTATAGTGCGTTAATATTGCTCTGTATACAGTGTGGCGTGTAGTTTGATGTAAAATATGTAAAGGGTTACAGAAGAAGTCATTTATATGAATAAATCTAGTTAAATATGTTCTAAATGACTTCTTCTGTAACCCTTTACATAAAACTTCATATGAATAAATCTAGTTAAATATGTTCTAAAGTATTACGGTTATCACGGTATTACGTGTAATAAACTTCAATTTTACTTCGAAGTAACCTTAAATAGTGTATTTTTAGATGGACTCTCGTGAAAATTTGTTCAGTAGGATAAATAAGTTTTTATCCGCTTGAGGATTGAAAAGCAACGTTCAGCTTCAGCTGATGCCAACGGAAATATTATTAAAATTTTTAGTTTTTTACTTTTACAGAAAGTCTTAGATTTTGTTTTATTTGATCATTATGCAATTGGATATGCCGTCGATATTTAGTGTGGACCTTCCAAGTCTTTTTATTTTAGCCTTATCGATGCAATTGCGACTACAGAATGGTACATCTAAAAAATTCTGCACCGAATTCAATTTTGGAGATAGCGAAAACCTGCAAACCAATACACGAGCCGCCACAACGGCCTGTATAGTGTATACAGAGCAATATTAAGGTTGGTACATGAGACTTTCGTTAAATTGCAAATATCACAATAACTAGTATTATTCGGTATATGACATACCTACTAGAAATAAATTGAAGAGAAGTAAAGGATTATTACAGCCAACATAAATTATATAATGCAGGGTACTCATGCAACATCCAGTATGAATAATAATAATTTTGTGTTATAGAAAATGATGGGCTAAACAACTTTTGTGTAAAATATACAAAATACAGTTCGTAAAACTAACTGATATCTAATATTGCAAATTGCAAAGGTCAATATAAATCTCTACTATGTACCAAAGACACACGAGGATGACTGTAATTAAAAACAAAATTATTTAGTTTTGATACATTGATATAACATACCTCAACACTACAACTATGTTAGGAGTTATAGTGAGTGTTATAGTGTTCATATAAACCTAATTTCTTCTCCATTTTTAATTCTTTATGTATCCTTGATCAAGACACCAAGAACTCAAAATAGAAAGTCAATAACAAGTCGTAAAATTACAATGTCACTTATGTACATGTCTATTTTTAATTTATTGTCATATATAATGAACTTTGTATGTCTCAGTGGCTATAAATTTTAAGTTTTATTGCTTGTAAGTGATTGCAAACACTTACATGATCATGCAAATTTTAAAACATATATATATATATATATATATATATATATATATATATATATATATATATATATATATATATATACAAGGTGTTCCTAAATATCATGTAAATACGAAAAGGGGTAATTCTTTGGCTTATTTAATGACTAAAAATTCATATAAACATAGGTCCGCAAACGGCGCAAACGCTTCGTTGCCGATCTACAGGGTGTAGAAATTTCAAGATTTTTTTAGTTTTTTCTATATAACTCTTGTAGTTTTTGAGATATTTAGCTCTAATTTCTAATTTAGGTTACGCTGTTGGACTTACATCATTCGGCATAGCAAATGGTTTTAAGAATCTACTGGGAGATATTTTTTCAGGGGTCATGCCCCCTTTTCTCGCCATGAACTTTTTTTCGGTGCGCCGCTGGTGGATTCTAAAATACAAAATGCATTTTTTGTTTTGTTCTAAAGCATTTTAATCTCTTGTAGTTTTTCGTATTTACTACCATTATCGAGAAAAACATAAAAGCTTTTCTGTGTTTCGCTAGATGAAATTAAAACTTTTTAAATAATTAGTCTAATATGCCTTGGCTTGATAGATAACCTTTTGTATGTATTTATTTTGACATTCTATTCTATATTCTATATTCTATCCTGCATGAAATTGAAAAAAATATGTAAAAAACACACACAAATTACATTACATACATTCACCTGAAAAATCTCCATATTATTATTAGCCACGGTCGCCGGACCCGTGCATGCTCGGTAATTTATCTATCTTATATATTGATATTAAGCGAATTTCAAGTAATTTTGCCTATCTATAGTTTATTAATGTGTAATTAATAATTTTTATTAATAAACATATTACAGAATCATTGAACTGATTTTCAACCAATATTAAAGTTTTTTTTTTATTATACTTCTAATATGCTAGGACTAATTGTTGGTGATTTTCTATAAGGATTTCTAGTTCGTTTTCGAGCACGGCCCATTGTATAATGAACATTTGTCACCTTTCCATAGAAACGAAAATAGTGTCATGTATCAGGATATCCCCTTTAAAACCAAATAACTTTTGACTAAAATTTCTTATTATTCAACACCATAGTGTTGTAATTTTGGTACCAATTTTAGCCAACATTGGGTTATCTTCCTTGATATTCTTTTTAAACACGTTAAATAAATAAGCTAGGTTAATAATATGGTAACATACAGGCGGGATGTAAATTTTAAATAAATCAAAAATTACAGCTACAACCTGGAGCTTTAGCTTTAAACCAGGGACCTTTACGTTTTTTTACCTTTTTTCAAATCCAGGTTGTGGGTGTAATTTTTGATTTATTTAAAAATTACATCACGCATGTCACCATATTATTACCCTATAATATTACTTTGACATAGTATATCGTCAAACATTTTCATTAAATAAATAAGGTTTCACAAACAAATTATTTAGTTTCAAAATAGCTATACTACGATACTTCACACAACCTACTTTCACACAACCTAATGCAGTTCCTAAAGTTGGTACCACATTCCGGCTTCCTGCAGTGTTCCTAAACAATGTATTTCTGGGCATAAGTTCGTTATTAACTATGACTATTTAGTATAACTTATCAATATTTTACGCCTTTTTTACACCCAAAATTGTCAAGATAAACGCCTCAGCATTGCAAAAAAGTGAAAGCCCAAACATCAAATCGATTATCAAGTGTTTTTCTATAGATTTAACAGATCCTTACATTTGGCATACCAGAATCGAGAACACCGGAAGCTTCGGCCCCTTCGTGAATAATTGAGGTAATTCCGTGAATTCCGTTTCAGGCAAGGGCGTGCATTAAGTACAGTGGCGTCCGGTGGCTCCCAGCGTAAATTCGAAACAGAAGTATCCCTGTACAGGAGGGCACCGGGGAGCGGGGAATTCGCCGAGGTGGTGAGCCCGGGCAGCTCCGTTCAACTTGGCGAGGATTTACTGCTCAGGGCCGCGGTTCGTGATGGAGACGGTAAGAAATTTATTAAAGTCCTTTAATAATGGAAAGTTGAGCGCTAAGTGTCTTTGGGTGTCTCTGAAATTATTGCTACTCGTACCTTCACTAATGAACACGGGATTATTATTAAAGCTTTTTGCAATTCATTCATGTTAAATTCCTTAACGGTTTTTGGAGTGTTTCTTAATTAATTAAGGAAAATAAGGAATTCCTGAGAATGATAATTTGGTAAATCCTCTCGGTTGAGCATATAATGATTTCTTCCTTTAAATAACCATACATTTTTAACTTTAATAGCAGTTATATTGCAGCATACAAGTAAAATCACAGATCAGCAAAATAACAGACATATCTAAATAGTGTCCGACCGAAGGCGATTTTTTGGGCCGAAGCCGAAGCCGAAGCCGATGTTCGGCTCTTCCTATACCTTCGGCCAAAGCCGAAGGAAGTTCATAATGCTAAAGAAGTGACGAAATTTAAAGATAAATTTGTACATACTATCTTAGTATGTACAAATTTATCTATACCTACAGTGTATCCCCATATGGACAGTACTATGTCTGTAATGGATGTCCTAAAAATATCGCCATTATTGTTATACAACGAAAAACAAGAAACTGTTAAATTTGCTCAAGAGTAACCAATCAGTTTTTCACAATTAAATGTGAAACGTCATAAAGAAAAATTGTTTTAAATTTAGTTTGGTGCTCATATATAAAACTTGAATATTGTATATAAATTATAACTAGATATGAATATAAGGATATACCATATCATACGTACTTACCGTAAGCGGAGGTCCACTATGAAGCCCAGGGTTCAAGCCCAAGTTAGGCAGGGATTTTAAAAATACTCCGTCTCCACGACCGCTGACAAGAACACAGATAAGCCAACAGGCTTTGTGCACATGGCAACATCAAAAAAAAAAAATGGTGGTATACACCCCCCTGTATATCACCATTCTATACATGATCTATAATCTATTATTTTAGCGTTTGTTCTTATGTTTTTATTTTATCGTTCCCCAATAATAACTTAGCCTGGCCTTCAGTAAAAAAATAATATCAGAAAATTCTTATTCTTTACTATTTATCTTTGAGACTTATCCTGCTGATTAAAAAAAAAAACATGACCCACATAAACCTACCACGCAAGAAAACTACTTTAGGGTTATTTTTTTACGTAATACACATCTATTCTCACATTTAAAATCCTGATTCCAAAATTTCAGATCTCTATTATTTTTAATTAGGCTCGTGCCGGTTCAGATCCGCCATGAACTGGGCCGATATCTGATATTTCAGGCAGTTTTAATTGAACTGTAAAGCAACTACTTTAGGTAGTTTAGTTTAGGTAGATAGTTTAGTTTAAGTATATTATTCTTGAGCAAATTTAATCATTTCTAATTTTTCGTTGTTTTTGTTCTATCAAATTGCTGACTATCTGGAGACGCACAGTAATTGATTTAAAAACAAAAAACTGATATCAATAATCAATATTAAAATACTTCAGAGGAATCAGTACCTTCCATTGCTTTCTCGTCGCAAAACACTTAGTTTTTTCTCCACTATTGATTCATAGCAACAAAACAGAAAATATTACTTTAAATTTAATATAAAAACTGTACAATTTTCCGTCTAATGATAATTTTCTTTATATTTGGATTCAATTAATGTGTTAATTTTTATTGGTTCTTGATGATTATGCGTAGACAAAGTATCACCAAACAAAAAATTATTACTAACTTTTGCGAGTTTTAGGAATCAGGCCGAACTTAAAAAATTATTTAATAGTACGTAGAAAAAAGAATTACAAAGATTTTATAACTTTTTTCATGTCACAACAAAATTTCTTACATGTATTTTGTTGCTAACGTCAGGCGTGTTAAATTTATTTACTACTAATTCCCTCTAATGCTTCAACTGTTGCTTTAGCAGTTCTTTATCTAATTATATTACACAAAAAGTTCATCCATATTTTCGCAAAGCACCAAAATAAACAAACTATCAAATATATCACTTTCTTCTCACAATTTTTGCTACGCAGGCACTAAGAGCGAACCTTCGGCTTCGGCTAAACCTTCGGCCTAATTTGGGCCGAAGCCGATGTTTTGCCGAAAGTTCAATTTTTGGCCGAAGGTGGCCGCAGCCGAAGCCGAAGCCGAATGTTCGGTCGGACACAATATCTAAAGAATAAAATTTGTCAATTTTATGTTATACATATACAGGCTGTCCCATAAATATTGCTACAAACTGAAAGAGTTTGTAGGAGCACCTAAACAAGCAATTTTTGCCAATAAAGTCATGTCTGCAAAAGTGCCGTCTGGTGTACAAGACGACTATACACACGGCTGAAGATTTTTTGCAATCTGAAAGAACTAAATGATTCCAGTCTATTTCTTTTTGATTCAGCGTAGTGGCTAAACGGCTCTTTTCCGGACATGATTTTATTGACCATAAATACCAGTTTAGGTGTACACTACAATCCCTAACGTACCAGGTAACCCACGCCATAGGTACGCCTGTTTATTTTTTTATTTATGATGCTGGACGAACGAAATTGCCAGAAGAGCTAATAGAATAAAATGAATTTTGTTGGGATATTCTTGAAGTTAGTATCGTTAGTATAGTCGGAAATGACGTCATCATTGAAATTTTAAAACGCACCCAATTTTATTTGTGTGATATTTTCAGGTAGCATGATATTCTGAACACAAAAACAACAAATCTTCCATTTTGACCACCAAAGCAACAGAAAATATTCTTTTTGTTTATGAATCTAGGTGACTATTAATTGGTGAAAATAGTCGAATACTTCATAGGTATATCCTGATATTCGATTAAAAACATTTTTTGGACTACAATGACTTGACCAAATACTTGATATTTTGGTGAAAATAGTAGCGTGGAATGTTTTCTTTTTTACAGCAGGGAATAAACAAAATGTTTGAAATAAATCCCTACTTTGTTTTGACTTTTTCTACGTTATTTTTAATTTACAATCAAAGAGGTATGTATGTAAAAGTCCTGCTGTGTTTGAATTTTCTTTTTTTTAAGTGAATAGTGATTTATTTGCTACTGGGCTAAAAGCACAACAACCTTATTGTGCAAAAATCTTTCGTTTTAATTAATTCGTTCGCCAACATTGTGTGTCACTATCAGTAATCAGTTATTACTGGTCAGATAGTATTTGACAGAAAATATTAGACACAAATGGGAAACTTTTTTACTATTAACATTTCAGAAAATTTTATTTTTCTTAAAAGCTTTTCTATATTGTCTTAAACTTAAAATGCAAATATTAAAATGTTTGTATGTACCGGTTGTTACAGTTGTAAAGTACGGTTATGTTCAAAGCTATGCAAAAATGTTAAAAAAGTATTTAAAAATATCAGAGGTCATCAAATACGAAATTATAATCACCTTCTCCATTGCATATGCTGGGTGTTATTATTCACAATTAACATTCTTATTATCAATTTCTCAGAAAATTTTATTCTTTATAAAAGTGTCTTGATTGTCTTAAACTTAAAACCAAATATTAGGATGTAAGTATTTGCTTGCATGTACCGGATATTACAAAAACTATGAAAAACGCTGAAGAGTAGAGCACCTTTATGTTGAAAGCTATGCAAAAATGTTATTTGAAAAAAGTATTTGGAAATATCACAGGTCTTTAAATACGAAATTATAATCACCTTCTTCGGTGCATATAGAGCCGCTGATAAAGAAGGATGAAAATGATATAAGAATAAAGTGGCTTCATCTTTAAAGCTACGCAAAAATATTATTTGAAAAAGTATTTGAAATTATAGGACTGCATTAAAAATGAAATTATAGTAACCTTCGACGTTCCATATACCGGGTGTTAATGCAACTACAAAGGAGATTATAATTTCGTATTTAATGCCCTCTAATATTTCAAATAACATTTTTTCATAGCTTTTGAAATAAATGTACTTCACTCTTAAGAGATAAGTATATCCTAATATTTTCATTTTAGGTTTAAGTGAATCCAGAAGCTTTTATGATGAATAACATTTTCTGAAAAATTAAATTATAAAAAGTTTTCCCATTTGTGTCTGAGTTAGTGTCGGGAACGGTATAATAAGATAAACCCATGCATAACATTTGCATTTGAAATATACATTTTATATTTTAATGATCCTCATACTTTAATTCGAAGTTTGTGACCCCTTTCAAGTATTTTTCATTATTTTATTATTTAACCTTTTTTTTGTCGATGGCACACTATTCGCCCAAAATTGAGGGCGGCCAACAAGCAACGTGATTTATTGCTTATATCGATCCAGTGCTCCTCGGATGATACTCAGCCGGTTTAATTCAATAATCCCTGGGCTGAGATACACTTTGCTCTGCCGCATACCAGTAATACCAACGCATATTATGCTACAGCAAATCCCAACAAATAAATTTTACCATAAAATTCGGCGTATATAAATGGTAATAAAAGCCTTAAAATGTCCTTTGCAGGATACTAGAAGTGAGCACTGGATTTCGCAACCATAAGGGATGAGAACATATCCGAAAAAAAATCACTAATCTTTTCATAAAATGTAAAATATTGTTACACCGTTCAACAAAAATTATCTATTTTCTATTAAATTAGGTATGCTTAATTACTGTACCATAAAATCGAGTGACTTGTGACAATTTTGAGGTTAACCAGAAAACTGATTATATTTTATCAAAATAAAATATACCATGCCAAATGATTAAATACGTAGTGTGCCCAATTTCGACAAAAATCAATTTGTTTTTATATTACGCGGCTATGTATTGGTTAAAGTAAATTTGTCCTTAATATAATAAACTAATTACATTATAAAATATATTTAGTATTAGTAAGCTTAACCAAATGGCAGTTACAATAACTGTTCATTGTTCAATTTGACGTGCATTTTGTTGGATACAGCTGTTAATCCGCCGAGTAAATTCTTGGCGCATATTTTGCAAATTGGAAAGAGGACACCAGTAATATAATATCGGCTAAAATAGATTTAGTGTTTATTTGACAATTTTCGACTATTTTAACCAGTTCATAGCCGCCTAGATAAATAAAGAAAATGATCTATTCGTTGCCTTAATGATGAAAATTGACGATACATATGCTTTTGTCATTCTTATTTTAGCCCTGCTTAAAACAACATTTCCACGCTACGATTTTCAGCAAATTATCAGAAAAATCGGGAATATGTTCTCTATCGAATAGTCAGAGATTACCCATGGAGTACACATGGAAACAACGACTCATTGGCTAAAAGCCAATGAAATCACAAATCGATTTAATTAGTGTTTATTTGACAATTTTCGAATATTTTCACCAATTTATAGCCACCTAGATTGATAAACAAAAAAGTGCTTTTTTTTGCTTTGGTAATAAAAATGGACGATCGATGTTTTTTTTTTTGGTTCAGAATGTCGGTCGTCCTGATTGTGTCACAAAAATAATATAGATTGCTATTAAAAATTTCAATGTTAAAGCCGTTTCCGGAAGAACCGGAAGACTTACTAAAATCAAAAATATTCCAAAAAATTGCATTTTTTTTCTATTATCACACCTCCAAATTTTATTCATCATCATCAATAAACAAATGAAACGGATTTTATTATAATAAAATGTTGATGTGATTTTGAGTCTTTAATAATTTAGAGTTAAAAACAGAATTTTAGAATTTTACCACGCAAAACAGAGCATTTTTCCTTCTCTCTCCTATTGTGTAAAAGAAATCTGCGCAAAAGGAAACAAATTTTGTAAAATTCATTTTCTTAGTCAGCTTGAAGTTTTAGAATCTTTGTCACACTTATATTTTTTTTATGATGACATCATTAAAAATAAAGACATATCAAACTGTGCTGTGTCTTATGAAAATTACAAATCTCTCCTTTCTTAAATTCACTTCTTCTCAGTGCTATTATCAAAGAAACCGTTTCACAATCGTCAAAATAATCAAGTTTCCAAGATTACATTTAACATTAATAATAATAATAAAAATCTGACCATGCACATGACTTTATCATACTATACAGCAGTGTCAAACTGTATCAAACTCTGATGTTTTGACAATACTGTCAATAGAATCAAAATATCTGTCAAATCCGGGCTAACTAGTTATGCAGTAACAGCAATCTCGATGAAATAGAATTTGCTTATGCAGCTAAACTATTAATTTTACCAAAAAATGTCATTGACATAAATTATTCAGATTTTCGTCTACTTTAATTTATTATTTAACTATTTTGACGAAATATCAGAAATGACGGCTCAATTGCAAAACCGTTGAAAAATGCTAAGAGTAAACATCCAAGTTTCTTTGGACCCTCTTGAACAGCTCTAAGTTTGGTCACGAAACTTCTAAATATGAAGTTTCATCCCGATAATTTCTCCGGAATCGGCGACACAAAAACAGGTACACACACACACGCACGAAAAATCACTTAATCTTTCATTAAAAATTTTGAAAAAAATTCTAATTTTTAAAGAAATTATAAACTTTAGGCTTCCTGCGGGAGACATAAATATTTTTCAACTGGGCAATTTTTTGGTGGTATATGTGGTTTCATTGGGTAATTTCTCCGGGTTCATAGGGTAATTTCCCCAGAATCGTCGACACAAAAACACGCACACGCACGGAAAATCACTTAATCTTTCAATAATAAAATATGAACAAATTCTAATTATTAAAGAAATTATAAACTTTAGGCCTTCTTTCGGGAGACGTAAATATTTTTCAACTGGGCATTTTTTTGGTGGTACTTATATGTACTATGTAGCTTCATAGGGGCAACATTTTAATTTCAGAAAACGTTTTTTCGATACCTACCATGGGCGTATCCAGCTCAAATCGGAAGGGGGGGGAGAGCAGTTTTATAAATTTAACTTGCTGTATGGGGTAAGGTATTCATTAGGGTGGTTTAAAAATGCATTTAAAAAAATTTGTAATAATTGAAACCAAATCGTTTTCCAAATCCAAAAAAAGTGGACACGTATTTTTTTGTTGTTGAAATTTTGAATGTTAATAGCGCCTGTCGAGGCCTTAAATTTACAGGGGAAAATGCATGAGAAGAAGACATTTATTTTTTGGTATTTTTCAAATAATTGTTCGGGATTTCAGAAAACTTAAGATTACTTAATGACTTTCCAGGGAATAATTTGACCTATTATACATGGATATGACATACATGGATGTGACGCCCCCAACCCACCCCACAGTGCCCTTAAAACTACCCAAATGAAAAGATGTACATTCTTCAGAAAATTGAACTATCTAATCATTTCAGTCTATTTTTTGTGGAATGTTTTTAACATTTGTCAGTTAATTTCCATTTGTTTAAACCAATTCTATTTGTTTAAATAATTTGTTTTTCTTGCAAATCCGTCTGAATTCTGTTTACTGAGTTCGAAATGGCAAATTAATATCTTAGAGTGACATTATTCATTAAAAAATTCTTCCTATTGTTTAAACAATCAATTATAATTCATTTTCAACTTTTTTCTAAATCTGGTAGAAAATCTCAACCTTTTTGTTAAAAGAACTATATGTTTATCCCAAGTGATATCATGTATATTTTGGGATGATTTCCATTGTTTAAATAATAAAATATTATTCGTTTTAATATCATTTATTCGAAAAAAATTAATTGATTAAAATCCTTTTTCGGGAACTTGGGGGTTACATTTCTTTTAAAAATATTAAATGTCCTAATGTCAACCAATTTTATTAATTACATTTCTTTCTCCATTTCTCATTCAGATTTCCTACCACTGTGTGTCGCAAGATAATGTTAATTTGTTGCTGTCTGGAAACTATTCCGTCTACTCTAATTTGATGAAATACTGAAAGCGAATAATATTTTATTATTTAAACAATGGAAATCATCCCAAAATATAAATGATTTCACTTGAGAATAACAGTTGGCCAGACCGATCTAAAAAAAAATAATTTTAGGTGACCAAATGTTAAACAAATGGCATTTGATTAAACAAATGTGGGTTTATTGTACAATATAGGCAAGATATCTCCAACATGAAAATGAAGTTAGTTTCACAAAAAAAGCTGACGTTCCTATCATAATTAGAAAAAGTTGAAAATGAATAATAATTGATCGTTTAAACAATAGGAAGGAATTTTGTAATAAATAATGTCACTCTAAGATAATAAACTGTCCTTTTGAACTCGGAAAACAGAATTCAGACGGATTTTCGAGAAAGACGAATTATTTCAACAAATATAATTTGTTTAGGCAAATGGAAATTAACTGACAAATGTTTATAAACATTCTACTAGACTTATAGTAATGATTTCTGTGAGAAAAAAGAGAATTACATAATTAGAACGGTTCATTTTCTGAAGAATGTACATTTTTTCATTTGGGTAGTTTTTGGGGCACTGTGGGAGTGGGTTGGGGCGTCAAATCCATATGTATAATAGGTTAAATTCTTCCTTGGGAAGTCCTCTACAAGTCCTATAACTTTAACATAAATTGTTCCAAACCCCGAACAATTATTCAAAAAAAGTACTTGTTCACTTTTTTTGGATTTGGAAACGATTTGGGAGGATCGTTGCTTTCTACATAAAAATAACCACCCTAGTGTCCATAAAGGAAAGAGTGCTATGTAATAAACATAATACCAAAATACGGAAGGGGGGGCAGCTGCCCCCTTGCCCCCCCCTGGAGACGCCCATGCAACCTACTCTATCAGACTGTATACCACATATTTTCAGAATTATTTGATATTTGTAATTTTGTAAATCACATGCGTCAAATTAATTAGTTAGTCAGATTAAAAATGTCAGACAAGTATGCAAGATGATAACAAATCTCTTGCTAAGATCCACTAATGTTATTAAAATTTTAGGTTGGGCGTTCAGCCGTATGGGAGCGGTGGTGATGCAGCGAACCGCCGTTAAAAACAACCATCAAGGGGCCACTGAAAACTTCAAAACGCTCGTCGATGAGGACGGCTGCCGGAGCCAGGCCATGAAGGCCGTATGCCCTGAACAGCCGCGTCAGATAAACCCCCTGGTGACCACGTTTCCCTTCAGAGCGTTTATGTTTCAAGGGTCCGTTCCAGGAGACGAGATGATTTTATCGGTTAGGATGTACGGTTGCCTTCAATACGAGGATTGCCCGCAGGTGAGCTTGACTGACATGAAAGTTCTTAAGGTACAAACGTAAAACAATTTCGTTGAAAGCGTGGAAACATTATCTGCAGAACTCTTATCTTTTCAACCTTTCGTTTACGTTAAAATCATAATGGCTACCAGTAACTTATAGAAACATTTAAATGTTACTTACTATAAGGACACTCAGCACTTTTTCTTTCGGGAGAAAGTGAATGCTGAAAACCACAATTGACTATATATAGTCTGTTGTTTACGTGTTATAGACAATTATCAATAGTTCGATTTTTCAATATTTTCATGCTTGTCAGCATCTTGGTGGTTTGTTAAATTAGAACACGTTTTGAGTAGAATTTAATAACGTTGACAGATCTTACATAGGGCTATTATTTGCATGATAATAGGTATTTTTCCTTGTCCCAACCAACGATGTTTTTTGCAAAAAGAGGTATACTCTCTACGAAGATAAAAAAAAATCTATTTTGCAGTGTGATTACTGCTGGTGAACTATATCTGAAATAAAGGCAGAAAGAGAGCCATAAAAGTAAAATTATATATTTTTATGTCCTACATGATCATAAAGTGACATATTATATCTTAGTTACCGGGACGAAAACAGCTACTTTTTGCGCCCTAGGGCGATAAAGATTCTTTATCTACGACTCACATATAATAAGTTCATTGCATACGTATCTATGACTACATAATGCCCATCATGATACGCGCCAATGATTATAATGACACTAGCGTTGTATAATAATGACAGTTCGTTCAAATAATGAATTCATTATTTGAAGGAACTGTCATCATTATACGAACGTACTGTCAAAGTCAGTCTAAACCTACGTGGATGACACTTATTTGACATTTCGTCTCGCCACCATTGACAAATACATTTAAAAGATTTGATATAAAGTGGAATTTATGAGTCGTAGATAAAACGTCGTATTCGACTCGCACACAACTCATATAAACCGCTCGCAGGTTTATACGCTTGCTTACGGCTCGCGTATAAACTTCATGCTCGCGATTTATATCCTTAGTTATGTGCTCGTCAAATAATATACTATTATGCGCCCTAGGGCATAAAGTATTGCCATGGTTATGTCAAATATATCAAATATTTGTCATTCAAATTGTAAATTTTAAATCGTCAATGTCAAATATTGGCGATTAAGGTTATAAGTTTGACAATTAATTGTCTGTATTGTCACTCAACTCCGAATTGTTTGTATGGTTATTCAACTCCGTAGATACGCTGTCACTTGATAACGTCAAAATATTTATTACTATTATTCAAATGGAGGAAAAAAACCATTGCAGGACATAAAATTTCGTATGTACCTCGGGCATTACTTGATGTTTATACCCTCGGGCGACTTAAAAAGCTCTCGGGCCTATAGGCCCTCGCGCTTTGTAAACTGTCACCCTCGGGGCATAAACATCCGTCTATAACTATTTCGCCCTCTACGAAGATTTTTTTTTTATTATTAGTTAACAGCGCCTCATAGGTACTTGTGTATAACACCTAATCTGATGACTGTCTGTGAAAATCTGTGAAATTTTTTTGACGACTGACCACAATCCGGGATAAAGTTCTGGCATCTGCTTTTGCAACCAGAATTGTTCGTACCCATTTTTAAATTTTAATTTCAAATATTCTTCTTTTGATATTTCAATTAACTCTTTCTGCAGTTGTCTGTCAAAGCACAACATACAAAAACTCAATGGGTCTCCATGCGGGTGTGTGTGTACATATCTACATTTAAACAGTCTACAAATTAATTTTTTTTGGCACGATTACAATACTTTATCATACTGTGTATGATACAGTAATAATATTGTCCATTTTTTAACTTCTCAAACTTTAACTTTTTAAGACTCCTCGAAATCTGTACTCGTAAAAGGGTCCAAAACCCAATCCGAAATTTTCATTTGGAGAATATCCTCAAACTATTGTTGGACGTCTTCTGGAGTGCCTGCAAATGCCGACAGTAACTGCAACTGGCACTGTATCAATTTGTGAACTGCTTGCAACAGAGTTTGACAATATACTAAAGGTGCATCTCCTAAGCGACATAATCCTCTAAAAAGAGCCGAAAAGATCAATCCGTAGTTATGAGTCGAAACTACACCACAAAAAAGCGCCATCTTTTTGTACGTGCCAATGCCCAACAAGTATAAACAAACAAAACAGCAAGTCGGGAATTACCAAAACATGACAATTGAACAACATTACCTTTCTACACTATGCCAGTCAAAGATATTGATATAAAGCGTACAAGTGTTCAATTTTTGACACCATTATTCATTTATTTATTATCTCATCACGGAATACTTATATCCAATTTAGAATTTACTACCCTTTTATCCATGATGGGCCTACCGCTAGGACCAAACGACCCCTGGTGGGCGGTACCGCCCACTTTGGGAACCACTCGCTTATGAATCTAAATATAAAAGCAGTTTAGAATAAATCTGTCTAACTAGCGTATCCGACAGCACATATAACTTTATCTTAAACCAGCATGAAAAAGAACAGGCATCAAACAAACTACACGACATCAACTGCCGGGCTTTGTATTTACCCAGATAGATCAAGCTTGTCAATTCAATTCCACGCTGTAAGCTGACTTGATGTATTGAATACCGTGTTCTGTTTAAGATGGGCTTCGAAATGAGTAGGCAACTTACTATCTGCAGTTGAAAACATTTCCAGTACAAGTTAGATTTTCACCAACCGGCGAATCCACAAAAATGAAATCTTTCCAGGGATATACGCACATATTCGTGATTTTTCAAATATCGCTTGTGTAGGCCTATAATAAAAAACTAAAATATACTTATATTTAAAAGTAGGCACACGTGGACCGCCCCGTACCACCATAGCATCGCACAAAATTCACTGGGTATTATTATTACTGCAATTATTGTAGAATTATTACTATTATTAATAAATTATTTTTCACGTTTTATCTTTATTTTCACTTTAATCTAAACAATCTCGACATCAGGCCGATAAGAGGAAATAATTTCCCATTTTTACTTAAAATATGATGCCATTGCGTTTTTTGCCTAAGTATAAATTATATTGTAGACAGTCTGTCCCGAAACTTACGCATCATATCCGTCCCGCCTTCGGTGGGACAGTCTCACCCTTTCACATTTTGGAGATATCTCGCTTTTTAGGAAATATTAATTTTTACAGAATTTTTTGAGAATTGCTAATAATTGTAAATCAGAATATAACAGCGTTCTCACTGTTCTTGAATATCTACGTTCAACTATTGTTGACCATATGTAGGGCTCACAGAAATGGCGATGACGACGTGGGAACGTGTTACGTCCATTGACTGTAGTTGAAGTAGTTGTTCAACCATGGTTGAATGGTTGCTTTACGTTTTCTACTTTTACACTAGAAATTGAAAACTTTTACGATGTTTTGGAGGCAAAGTAGTATAGGTACTTACGTACTTGATAAGTTTTAGGCGAGGTTTGAAAAGGAAGGTGGTACTATTAATATTAACTTAATACCAACTGAGATAAAATAGGATAGCTGTTGCAAAAGTAATTAAGTTACAATTAAAACTTCTTTGATGATATACCTATCTAAAAATATGCATCGTATTTGGATCGAATTTTCAAATATAAAATTTGTTATACATGGTGTCTCAACAGTGTGCTCTCGGAAGATTGTGCATCTGTTAATGAAGATAGGTTAAAACTGATTGCACTCATACATCCAGAACGCCGAGGCGCACATTTTAATAATACAATAGTGTTCGTGACATTTTAACATTTAGTTTTATTACAAAAAATATACCTACCAACAAATCTTTTATCAATTCTTCAACTTAAGTTCTTTCTTCAATACTATTCTCTATTTGTGTTAGTACATATAATGTTTTTTAATGTTCCTGTATACTTTGACTACTCTGTGGTAGGAAGTGTATGCACTATGCAATATGCAGTGTCTACTACGAGTAGTATCTATTTTTATACTGGGTTGATACTTTTACTAAAATAGCCAGTAAATGTATGCAGTGACTAGCAAGTGTATACATTTACTACAGTTTACTCTTTTACTGTAACATATACATAAGAGTCATCTTTTCTGTCTTTACAGTTACGATAACTATACAGACATTTGAAAAGCAAATAATTCATAATATGATTGATTGTACGAAGAGCCGGGCACCCGGTACGCGCTCGATTGCAACTGTCACTTATCCACTGTTTTTTTTTCACTGGTTTCTTTCATACAAAAAAAAGCGCCTCGATGTTGGTGGAGATGTTTTTGTTCCATTCTATTTGCTTCGTTTTGCTTGGAAGTTTGTAGGTCTTTGTGGGGGCTTGTGGTAACAAAAGACGATCGTTTATCTTCATCAGTGACGCATCCCTGATCGGTAGCAACCGTGCCTATTGACCAGCTTACGATATTTTCTAAGGATAGATCCGAGCTGGTTATTTTCCGGGACGAGAGAATGTCTCGATGCCCGGAAATCCCTTTCTAGTGCGTGGTGCGAACACAACATTTTTTTATCCTACAGACCATTATCGTAATAAATTGTCCGGTTTCTAAAGACAGATTGGGTTTTGACAATTAAACAACGTTTTAGTCGTACACGCCAAACTGAATCGAAAGCTGTATATTTATTGAACTGAAGCGACGGTCGCCGCATGGTGGCATATTGTAACTAATAACTTTCGTGGCTAGGTTTGAAGTTGTTCATTACACGCCTAGCGAGCAATTTGCATCTTTCGTGTCCCCATAGAGAAGCGAAATTGTCATTTTCGCATAATGTAGAATAAAGAATAAATTTGATATAAAAGTAATAGAAAATCTGTACGTTGTAAGTACCATTAAATAAAATAAAATATAATATTAAAACATATAAATTTCCGCAAATGACGCAAAAGGTTACGTAAGCAAAAGGGAACGTGCTCTTATTAACAGGTGATAAGATTTAATACTTAATTAATTTTGAGGTTGATAATTGTTAAAGGAAAAGTCACACTTTCAAAACATGCAAATAAGTAGTGAATTTGGGATTAGTTAATTTTAGAGGAAAAAATTATTAAAGGAAAAGTCACACTTTCAAAACATGCAAATAAGTAGTGAATTTGGGATTAGTTAATTTTAGAGGAAAATAGTTCAAACAAAAGTTATTCGATTTATTGCGTTGATCAATAATATTTATGACTTTTACGACGTAAATACATACATATTAACAAATTTATCTACGACTCACATATAATAAGTTCATTGCATACGTATCCATGACTATATAATCCCCATCGTTATACACCGCCAATGATTATAATGACACTAACGTTGTATAATAATGACAGTTCGTTCAAATAATGACTTCATTATTTGAACGAACTATCATCATTACACAATGCTAGTGTGAAAGTCTGTCATAACCTACGTGGATGACAGTTATGTGACAGTTCGCCTCGCCATCATTAACAAATAGATTTAAAATGTTTGATATAAAATGGAATTTGTGAGTCGTAGATAAGACGTCGTATTCGACTCGCACACAACGGATATAAATCGCTCGCAAGTTTACACGCTCGCGTATAAACTTAATGCTCGTGATTTATATCCTTAGTTATGTGCTCGTCAAATAATATACTATTATTTGCCTTTTAACCACATTTTTTGCCCATTGTTGTTAATTCTTAAGATGACAGATTTCGGCTAAAAGTATCAGTCCATGCGAAGTATGTTAGAAACCTTTGTATATAATTTAACAACACGGTGCAGCCGTTTTTCCAGATATTTGTACAAAACCCCATATACCGACACTGGCACTTTGACGGCTGACTGATATACATACCTCCTTATACATTAATAATGTATTTGGTCGGTAAAAACGCACTACAATTTTTTTTATGTCCTACATGATCATAAAGTGACATTTTACATCTTAGTTACCGGGCCGACAACAGCTACTTTTTGCGCCCTAGGGCGATAAAGATTCTTTATGCGCCCTAGGGCATAAAGGATTGCCATGGTTATATGTCAAATATATTAAATATTTGTCATTGGGCGCTTCCAGCAGACTCACCGGTGAGATACCGATCAGTAAAATTTGTGCTGGATGCACATGTCAAACAACCGGTGCGTCTCACCGGTTACCAATTTAGAGATTGTAAAATTATGTCAAAATAAATAAATCACAAAAAATCTGTCATTATAAGCATGGAACATTGTCAGAGAAGGTGACACTGACACTAAGTTTAAAAACGCATCCAGAGTGACAAATCCGGTTAGTTCCACCGCTATTCCACCGGTGACTAACCGATGACTTACCGGTGAGTCTGCTGGACGCGCTCAATCAAATGTAAATTTTAAATCGTCAATGTCAATTATTGGCGATTAAGGTTATAAGTTTGACAATTAATTGTCTGTATTGTCAACTCCGAATTGTTTGTATGGTTATTCAACTCCGTAGATACGCCGTCACTTGATAACGTCAAAATATTTATTAATATTATTCAAACAGAGGAACAAAACCATTGTAGGACATAAAATTTTGTATGTACCTCGGGCATTACTTGATGTTTATACCCTCGGGCGACTTAAAAAGCTCTCGGGCCTGTCGGCCCTCGCACTCTGTCACCCTCGGGGCATAAACATCCGTCTAATTGTCCTTGGTACATAAATAACTATTATTATTTAATTATAGTATATTATTTAACGAGCACATAATTAACAATATATATCGCGAGCATGGAGTAAACATGCGAGAGATGTATATTCCTCATGTGCGAGTCGTATACGACGTTTTATTTACGACTCATAAATTCCAATTTATATCAAGTATTTTAAATGTATTTGTCAGTGGTGCCGACACAAACTGCCAGCCAACTGTCAATCACGTAGGCGTTGACAGTGCATTTGAATAAAGTGACAGTTCATTTGAATAATGTGGGCTTTAGTCATATGAACTGTCATTATACTTAACAGCACTTATTATACTGTTATAATTATTGGCAAGTATCATGATAAGGGTCATAGATACATAAGCAATGAACTTATATGGGAGTTGTAGATAATCTGTTGGTCGTAATATGTAATTTTGTTTGTCATGTTTAAAAATGTCATTCTTATTGTGACATAAAATATATAATAACAATGCCGCAATTAAATGCAATACAGAAGTCAATAAGTCAAACGCGATTTTGATTAATGCTTATCAATGACAACTATTATTAATTTTAGAATAGAAGTGGCTATTTGACTTTGATGCAGTCGACTTCTATGATCATGATACCAAAATACCGGCTGACCCACACCATAGGTACGCCCAGGTACGCCCATTTATCTTTTTTATTTGACATCCGAATTTCACAGTTCTCTGGTTCTCTCTATTGTTGTAATTAGGAAAGGTATTTTTAAAATTGCAATGCAAACAATAATAATCGATATTTAAACAACAGATTAAATAAGAATCAACAATAACCAACAATTAATAACGACCAATAATTATATTAATAATCGAAAATGCGTGGCAATCACCTGAAATAATAAGCAATACATAAAACTGTCAAAATCGGATGTTACCAAATGGTTACCATAGTTCACTACGCCGACTTTGATTGATCATTAACCCAATATTTGTTTTCTATTTCCCTGCTTTAACAACATTTCCACGCTACTATTTTCAGCTCAATATCAAGTACTTGGTGGCATTGTAATCGGATAGGGAGTACCCCTGAAGTACACCGAAAAAGAAATGACTGATTGGCCAAAAACTAATTAATTTACGGTAGAGGACGCCAGTAATACAATATCGTTCAAAATCGATTTAGCTGTGTTTCGCTGACACTTTCTATTTCCATAAATTCGTAGCCAGCTAGATTAATAACAAAAGGGTTACTTTTTCGTTGCCTTGATGATAAAAATCGACAATCGATAAGTTTTTGTGTCAGAATAGCACACAAGTAATATAGGTTGCCATTTAAAATTTCAATGATGACGTCATTTCCGTAAAACCCGAAACTGGCGTACCTATGGCGTTGGTCACCCGGTATACTTCTATTAGTGCAAAGTAACAATCACAAATTAAGCAAATTTAGTGGATTGGTGTCCTTCAGCAATTCTGCACCCCCAAACCTGCCTAAAACGTTTTGTCTGCAAATCTGCACTTTTTAACCTCTTGAACCTAAGTTCTCAATAGCTATCTGACAGATGTGACAGATCCGGCACTACTTCTCATTTAACGGGCTAAAATAGCGCAAAAAATCTGACAGATCTGTCACATAACTAAGCAGAACTTACTTTGCCGGTAGGTGAGAATACCAGCCCTAAATGCAAATAAATCGTTAGGAAATGTTTAGTTTCGGCGTAGTATCCATTTAAACCTGCACATTTGCTTTAGGAAGGCAGAATTGGAAAGAACCATTTTTATTGATTAATTAGATTATAATAATGTAGATAATTGACTAATTTATTTTATTTGGCGTTGATTTGACTTTGAAATTTGTATTTTAAAATCAGGAATGGCAACATAATTCTTAAGAAATGTTTTACCTCTAACCATCGAGGTATAAAAAGGAGCCGCTATGACGATGTTTTCATGTGGAAAAGATTATTGGCGGAAAGTGCTGTCCGCCACTAAACTGACTAAACTGCGAGGACGGTTTATAAATGGTGTGATCTTGTGATCACGCCAACACAATTTCCTCGGACGAAATAAAAACTTTGTGTTCCATTGCGCTCAAACGCCCACGCCACATACGTCAAAAATCAATTTGTCACTTGCCATCAAGTAGAATCTTTCCTATCCTGTGGTTCAGCATTGGCAAGTCGCGGACAGATCTTTTCGCCACTTTTCGAGCATTGCAACTAATGTATTGAACGTCACCCAACGCAATCATAGTGTAGTAGCGGCTTATGTGGCCGCACCATTAGTCACCCGGTATACTATACATAATTATATTATGTTTATCTACGACTCACATATAATAAGTTCATTGCATACGAATCTATGACTATATAATCCCCATCATTATACACGCCAATGATTATAATGACGCTAACGTTATATAATAATGACAGTTCGTTTAACTGTCATCATTATATGCTAGTTGTCAAAGTCTGTCAAAACCTACGTAGATGACAGTTATGTGACAGTTCGCCTCGCCATCATTGACAAATACATTTAAAATATTAGATATAAAATGGAATATTTGTGAGTCGTAGATAAAACGTCGTATTCGACTCGCACACAACGGATATAAATCGCTCGCATGTTTACATGTTTCACGCTAGCGATTTATATCCTTAGTTATCTGCTCGTCAAATAATATACTATTATTTACGTCATTTACGTTATTTAAGTCTTTTTTGCAGTGCATTCTACTGCGATTATTATGCCAGTGTTTACCTCCTGGCCTTCCAGTTACACAGGATGGGTTAATGAGTATTAGGTTTTTATTGCAAACGTCTACCTACGTAAAGCGTCAGTACGAGCATTGCATTAAAGTAAAAAAATACACAAATAAATTGACATCATTTTCCTGTTTTGTTGCACAGCGACAATTTTCTATTGCTAATGTTATTTCTAGGTGTTATTGGTATGTTTATTATCCAATGCCAATTGTTGCCAATTGACTCACTTAACACTGTTTACCTGAATCATATGTGTACACAATTATGTAATATTACTGGAATAGGATTTGTATGCATATGTGTTAAGTGATAATAAATAAATAGCAACAAAATAATATGATCCTCTAAAATTTTACATATCACTATCTATTGTGTTTAGCAATTCAGCATGTGTATTATCATATCTTCTATTCAAGTTTGGCAGGGTGGGCCGATTAAAATAATTTTAAAGCCTTTGCGGCAGTTCAAAACGTCAAAATAAAAAAACATAAATTAGGTGTTTTCTTGAATTCATTAACTCACAACTTTTCCATGATTGCACATCCCTGAACCTGAAAATTTAAAAAATCGGCCCAACCTAATAAATATGAAGCTTGCTTAAAAAACGAACATTTACGTTAAATGTAGGTACATGGAGTTGTATATGTAGAAATACACCGCACCAATCTATAAATAAAAATTTTGATAATTAAGACCAGATAACAAAAATGTTGGTCCTTAGAATTTTATTTAGAAAGTCTGACCAATAGAATTTTTTACACAATTTTTTTTTTATTGCCCTTCCAATTTTGCGCCCCGTCTATTCGTGCGCCTGGAGCAGTTTGCTCCCATGGCTCCACGTAGCTATGCCCCTGCCTCGAACAAAAAAATAAAAAGTATCAAAAATTAAAATAATTTTAAAACCTTTGCGGCAGTTCAAAACATAAAAAAACAGAAATTAGGTGTTTTCTTTAATTCATTAACACACAACTTTTCCATGATTGCACATTCCCGAATTTGAAAATTTAAAAAAATCGGCCCTCCCTATTGCGTATATTGGGTAATATCGAAAAAATACTGCATAAATGACAACCAAAATAAAGTAATAGATAATAATATGGAAGTATATGGATAATAAGAGAGGCCAGTAATTCATAAACAAAACTTTATCCTTCAAAAAACTGTAAGATAATAGATAATAATGATAATGATAACATAATGATAACATTAGGTCAGAACAACAGAAAGGTCAGATAATTGAAATTTTTAGTATGAAAGGTTCTGCAATCTGAAAACAAACTCCTTATTTAAAGTAGCATATCTGGTTAAAATATTTTCTTTAGTTGTTAAATTGTTATAGCTAAGTTTTTTTTTTTTTCATTTTTATGATTCCCGATATGCAAGCAATCATAGGCAAATATTTATTGCTTCCGACCGTGCCTTCAGCGTTATCAGTCATAAAAGTAATAGAGAAAACAACTAATTAAGGCGAGTCATAAATGTTTATCTTTATCACGAACGAACGCTAGCAAATAGTGTCTAAATATAAGTAAATGTATACGCTGTAGTGAGCAGTAGAACACTACTTGAAAGCATAGCCTAACTATCAATATTTTAGTAGCTGCGAACACACCAAACTCGCACCAAGTGAGTGGTTTGTGTCGAAATACGAATATATCTGCCGATTTTATGTTCTCTTCGGAAAATTATATGTTCATACGGGAAATATTTTAGGAAAGTTTTAAGTAACTGCTTTACATTCAGCGATGTTATGATCTTCCGAGAAATTTTTACATTTTTACACAAAACGAAAGTATCAAGTATCACTCTGGTGATATTTGCGTCGATATATCTAAAAAAAAACTATCCAACGCAACATCGTAGTTCAAAATTTTAGTTTGATCAAATACGAAATTATAGGATATCCCTATCCCTATCCCTATCCCTATCCCTATCCCTATCCCTATCCCTATCCCTATCCCTATCCCTATCCCTATCCCTATCCCTATCCCTATCCCTATCCCTATCCCTATCCCTATCCCTATCCCTATCCCTATCCCTATCCCTATCCCTATCCCTATCCCTATCCCTATCCCTATCCCTATCCCTATCCCTATCCCTATCCCTATCCCTATCCCTATCCCTATCCCTATCCCTATCCCTATCCCTATCCCTATCCCTATCCCTATCCCTATCCCTATCCCTATCCCTATCCCTATCCCTATCCCTATCCCTATCCCTATCCCTATCCCTATCCCTATCCCTATCCCTATCCCTATCCCTATCCCTATCCCTATCCCTATCCCTATCCCTATCCCTATCCCTATCCCTATCCCTATCCCTATCCCTATCCCTATCCCTATCCCTATCCCTATCCCTATCCCTATCCCTATCCCTATCCCTATCCCTATCCCTATCCCTATCCCTATCCCTATCCCTATCCCTATCCCTATCCCTATCCCTATCCCTATCCCTATCCCTATCCCTATCCCTATCCCTATCCCTATCCCTATCCCTATCCCTATCCCTATCCCTATCCCTATCCCTATCCCTATCCCTATCCCTATCCCTATCCCTATCCCTATCCCTATCCCTATCCCTATCCCTATCCCTATCCCTATCCCTATCCCTATCCCTATCCCTATCCCTATCCCTATCCCTATCCCTATCCCTATCCCTATCCCTATCCCTATCCCTATCCCTATCCCTATCCCTATCCCTATCCCTATCCCTATCCCTATCCCTATCCCTATCCCTATCCCTATCCCTATCCCTATCCCTATCCCTATCCCTATCCCTATCCCTATCCCTATCCCTATCCCTATCCCTATCCCTATCCCTATCCCTATCCCTATCCCTATCCCTATCCCTATCCCTATCCCTATCCCTATCCCTATCCCTATCCCTATCCCTATCCCTATCCCTATCCCTATCCCTATCCCTATCCCTATCCCTATCCCTATCCCTATCCCTATCCCTATCCCTATCCCTATCCCTATCCCTATCCCTATCCCTATCCCTATCCCTATCCCTATCCCTATCCCTATCCCTATCCCTATCCCTATCCCTATCCCTATCCCTATCCCTATCCCTATCCCTATCCCTATCCCTATCCCTATCCCTATCCCTATCCCTATCCCTATCCCTATCCCTATCCCTATCCCTATCCCTATCCCTATCCCTATCCCTATCCCTATCCCTATCCCTATCCCTATCCCTATCCCTATCCCTATCCCTATCCCTATCCCTATCCCTATCCCTATCCCTATCCCTATCCCTATCCCTATCCCTATCCCTATCCCTATCCCTATCCCTATCCCTATCCCTATCCCTATCCCTATCCCTATCCCTATCCCTATCCCTATCCCTATCCCTATCCCTATCCCTATCCCTATCCCTATCCCTATCCCTATCCCTATCCCTATCCCTATCCCTATCCCTATCCCTATCCCTATCCCTATCCCTATCCCTATCCCTACTATATACTAAAAGTCTAACACAGTCCGCGCAAGAAGTTTACGAAAATCGGCGAATCGGGAGAAGGGTCTGCTCCTCGGAGAAGCGAAAATCGGCGCCGCAGGCGCCGATTTTCCGCCTAAAATTTGATTCTACAGCGCTTAGGCCTTCGATTTCGTCCATTTTCGGCCCTGTTTTCGTTATTTTTTACCTCATTCGGGTAAATTTATGGATTATGCTTTAGGAGTGTACAGGTCAGCGCGTCGCCATGGCAACCGATCGTGGTTGCTAGGCAACGGCCGCGCGCTTCGCGACGCGGTCACCAGACGGCGGCACATCATCATGTCGCTGTTGGCATTACGCTACGAAGCAATAGATGGCGCCCCGTAACCGCTTCGAACGTACGAGATAATCACGTCGCGCGTATAGCAGCATCCGGGCTTTTTGTTTCCCTCTTAACGATTCGGCGATCTACCTAGGTCGACCAGCAGGCCTATTAGGCCTGCACATTCTCCTAGTAAATACTACTAAATTTGTATATCCAACCGTGTATGTTGCTAAGTCATAGCGTTAATAGTGCCAGGGATATTCAACTGTTTTTCCAAAATATGCCCATTGCAGGATCTTTTTAAAAACTATGTAAAACCGACATTTTTGCCGATTTTGCCTTTAAACTATGTGAGACATTAGTCAAAGCCAGTAGGTAGATAATAGTATCCAAAGATATTAGATACACTATACAGGATGTTTTTCAAATGTCTTTTTTTAAATGGAACAGCCTGTATAATATGTGTTGGCTGTAATAACCCTTTATTTCGCTCCAATTTACGTTTAGTATGTCATACACCAAATGTTACTATTTTTTGTGATATTTGCAATTTAACGAAAATGTAATGCAAATGTAAATTTTAATATTGCTGTGAATAAGGTATTTGGTACTTTGATGTAAAGTCTTCAAGTGGCGATAGAAGAGATAATTTAGAAACGATTTAACCAGCTTGATACTACAAAGTATTACCGTTATCAACATATTAATAATTTTATATGAAATTTTGTAAGTATATTTTGCCGTCTAGAGTAAGGCAACCGAACACGCGATTTAAAAATTTCTAATTACTGCTAAAGTAAACTCTAAACACTGTACTTTTAGGTTATCTATCGTGAAAATTTGTTGACTTCTGAGTGTTGAAAATCAGATTTTCTTTGATGTGATTTATGTGCTCACACTCAAGAACCAAATATGCAACAAAAACAAACTGATAGGCATCTTTAGATTCAGATTTTCATTCATAGCAAAAAATCTATTAAAATCACTTCCAAATAACCCACTTTCCATTCACATTATCAATATTACTCATACTATCATTTATATTATCCCAAGTTTGAACTGTCTCTTCAGAAAAATAACCTGTTTTAAACCAATTAACAATAGTAAGTAGATATTGTTGGTTGTTTTTTGTACTGAATACAAATCCGTTCTCAAACGTAGCTCAAGACAGGTTTTAGCGTTTCTGTTTGTTTTTGTGTATGAGCGCACATACTATTACAATGAAACGTCTCCGCACAATTTTCACAAAGGTGAACAATTTTTCACGATAGTCCCCCCTAAAACTACACTGTTTTTGGTTTAGTTTGGAGCCCAACTGAAGTTACTAGGTCTTCAGGTTCGCTCGCTATACGTTTCTAAAAATTGCAAAACATACTTATAAATTTGTGTAATCTTGATAACCGTAATACTTTTTCTATGAATAAAACTATTTAAATAGGTTCTAAATGGCTTCTTCTATAAAGCTTTAAATATTTTACATCGTGCTACTCAGCACACTGTCCCTATCCCTATCCCTATCCCTACTATATACTAAAAGTCTAACACAGTCCGCGCAAGAAGTTTACGAAAATCGGCGAATCGGGGGAAAGGTCTGCTCCTCGGAGAAGCGAAAATCGGCGCCGCAGGCGCCGATTTTCCGCCTAAAATTTGATTCTACAGCGCTTAGGCCTTCGATTTCGTCCATTTTCGGCCCAGTTTTCGTTATTTTTTAACTCGATGCGGGTAAATTTATGGATTATGCTTTAGGAGTGTACAGGTCAGCGCGTCGCCATGGCAACCTATCGAGGTTGCTAGGCAACGGCCGCGCGCTTCGCGACGCGGTCACCAGACGGCGGCACATCATCATGTCGCTGTTGGGATTACGCTACGAAGCAATAGATGGCGCCCCGTAACCGCTTCGAACGGTTTTTTTTTCGGGCTTTTTGTTTACCTCTTAACGCTTCGGCGATCTACCTAGGTCGACCAGCAGGCCTATTAGGCCTGCACATTCTCCTAGTATGGTGACTAAACGACGAATTCTGTTTTGGTTTTCACTAAGATATGCGCGCCTTGTGTTTTACGTAATCTTCTCAATTGAACAACAACTAAAAGAATTGTTATTTTGTATGGTATCAGCTTTAGAAACAGCATACGACACATAGGGCGTGTGCGGTATCATAGGGTAGCTCGTTTAAAACCAAATAAGTTACGTTTTAAAATGTTTCTTTATATACGTCATCTTCCATCTTTCGATTCTCTTCGGGACATGTAAAATCATTGGGGAATAACTCTTGTAGGTTCAGAAAGAGAACTTAACATGACTACCTGACAAATTTAATGACAGCCGTTTTTATTTGATTTACGAAAAAATCATATGTATATGATTTTGACATTATATTACGCTATACGTAGAAAACTCCAGGTACTTTCAAGTTTAAGCTAAACAATAATTAAAAAGAAATGAACCCTTACAAGTAAATTTATATGCTGGAGCACATTCAAACTGAATCTGGAAAATAGAATAAATCTAATTATTGGATTAATGACAGACACAGAAACCCGCTTGGGAAGCCACACACCTGTAATTCCAAGGAAAGTTAAAGATAATAATTACCCAATATAAATAAGAGGTATAGTCATAGAGAAAGGAAAACAAGAAAAAAATACGAATCTAGCAGAAATGCCAAATGAAGCGAGTACAGACTATTCTGTATGGAAGGTAAAGAACTGAAGAAACCAATCTTATTCCAACAGTTATTATAAAAGAGGTTACAAAAAAGTTAGCCGGTCTCGATAACAGAGAAGAGTTTTGCCCTAAATAGCTATAGTAAAGATAACTAACATATGCAATACAGCATTTAGGATTAAATATATGTAAAACTATTTGTAAGCCTGCGGAGGTAGTGATCATTTCAAAAAATGGCCCCCATATAGGTTCATATAACAACGGTCATTGAAAGAACATTAGAAGAGAACAAGGTATGCTCCGCTATATTCCTTGCAGTGGCAAAAGCCTTCGACAAAGTTTGGCACTAGTGCCTAGTCAATATAGAACATCTACTTCCCTTTGAGTATAGCCAGCTATTAATACCTTTCTGACAGATATTTCTGAATAAAACAAGAAAGTGAGTGAACTCTCAAACTCATTAAAGGTGGAGTACCACAAGGTAGTGCATTTGGTCCAATTCTGTACTTTCTTTACACACATCTTCCGCAACCAGATGGTGTCACCGTTGCAACATTTGCAGCCGACACTGCTATTATGGCAGTAGGTAGATAAAAATGTTGTAGGAGCAACAATAAAACTAAATAATGCTGTCAACAGTATTATTAATGGGATTTTCACGAATACGAACATACAATACTTACCAGTGTAAATGAATAAAACCATTACCTTATACTCGAATGCGCCAAATACCTTGGTATGACTGGATATCAAACATCGCTGGAAACACACAAGGAAACGAGAGAAACAGTGCACAAAATACAAAAAAAATCTACTAGCTTATTGGTAGGAAGTCGGCTTTGTCGATATATAAGTAAGCTACTAACCTCGTTAAGCTGATGCTTGACTTGTCACCCGAAGCAATACCAGTATCATCCAACGGTTCCTAACCAAGGAGCTAAGAAACATGGTGAGAATGTTGGTATGTTCGAAATAGTGCTCTTCAAATGGATCTTGAGATGGAAATACTAACCGACAAAATTGAGTTGTAGACTTAACAGAAATAAACCTTTGGAAACAATGTAGATGATAAACTTCTAACGTGTTTATTGTTGTTCTTTTGGCATTTTTTCATAGAACCCCCTTACATCTAACGTTATGGAGCAATTTATATCAATAAACCTTTTGAGTTGGTAAAAGTCTGTGACAAAAGCAGAACTCAGTGTTGTGCGAATGATATGACAAAGCAGAGCAACGTGTAGTGTGTGAAGTTAAAGTAAAGGGTTGGAACCCATTACGAGTAAAAAGTTTTAATTGCGCAGTGAAAAATTTTTGAATCAACTTGCTGTATCCAGCAAATTCAACTGCAATGTTTGTAAAGAGCCTTTGTTCAATTGTTAAAAATTACTTCTACTGTGAAATTACAGTACTTTTGCTGCTAAATTGGAAAAATATCCTTTAAAACAATGGTGATAATGCTGTAATTGTAAAGAAATGTGTGCGGCATATGAGAATATTGCAGAAAAACAAGCAATTAGCTGTAAATTCCTCTTTTACAGCATTTTGCTGTAGTTCATTACATTAATTTCCTGTAACTTATCAGCCTTTTTTCTCTGTGTATAAACTTATTTATTTTTCAATTCAATAATTACAGCCGTTTCAGATAGACAGATAGATAGACAAAAGAAAGTAAAAAGAAAATGCATATCAAACAATAAAAATATAATTTAAAATGTAAATAAATGAATAATAAGTTAAAATATCAATAATATAGTAAAACGAATACATACAAGAAATAAGTAACATTCATTCTGAGTAAAAAGTTTCACACGTACCTATTAATTTTCTTAAGAAGCAGATATTCCTTCCGAAGTTTAACAATAAAATATATAATATTTCTAAACCGTTTAAAATATGTTTTTGTTCATATCTCGAACGGTTGTAATTTGTTGAAGGCATTAAAAAAACAAATACAAATGTGTGCACTCTAATAGAGATTTCGATACCTACTGATGCGAATGTAGTCAGTAAGGAGCTTGAAAAGCAACTTAAATATAAGGACCTCTCAATAGAAGTTGAACGTATGTGGGGAATGAAAGTAAACATTGTTCCGGTGACTGTAGGTTCAATGGCAGCGGTTACTCTAAATTATGTTAAACATGTGAAGGAGTTGCCGTGCAAAATTTCGCCCTGGGAAATTCATGAAATTGCGGTTTTGGGTAGCGCGAATATTTTGAGGATATCTTACTGCTTATTTATAATATTTCATCTTTATCTTCCTTTGTATATTATCTATTAATAAATAATGACTTCATGTGTTTTTACTGACCTATCCACAACGCTGCACAAGATTTCCACAGTTTTCCTTTGCTTTGAAAACTAGTGTTGCCGATTTTCCGCCTAAAATTTGATTCTACAGCGCTTAGGCCTTCGATTTCGTCCATTTTCGGCCCTGTTTTCGTTATTTTTTACCTCATTCGGGTAAATTTATGGATTATGCTTTAGGAGTGTACAGGTCAGCGCGTCGCCATGGCAACCGATCGTGGTTGCTAGGCAACGGCCGCGCGCTTCGCGACGCGGTCACCAGACGGCGGCACATCATCATGTCGCTGTTGGCATTACGCTACGAAGCAATAGATGGCGCCCCGTAACCGCTTCGAACGTACGAGATAATCACGTCGCGCGTATAGCAGCATCCGGGCTTTTTGTTTCCCTCTTAACGATTCGGCGATCTACCTAGGTCGACCAGCAGGCCTATTAGGCCTGCACATTCTCCTAGTAAATACTACTAAATTTGTATATCCAACCGTGTATGTTGCTAAGTCATAGCGTTAATAGTGCCAGGGATATTCAACTGTTTTTCCAAAATATGCCCATTGCAGGATCTTTTTAAAAACTATGTAAAACCGACATTTTTGCCGATTTTGCCTTTAAACTATGTGAGACATTAGTCAAAGCCAGTAGGTAGATAATAGTATCCAAAGATATTAGATACACTATACAGGATGTTTTTCAAATGTCTTTTTTTAAATGGAACAGCCTGTATAATATGTGTTGGCTGTAATAACCCTTTATTTCGCTCCAATTTACGTTTAGTATGTCATACACCAAATGTTACTATTTTTTGTGATATTTGCAATTTAACGAAAATGTAATGCAAATGTAAATTTTAATATTGCTGTGAATAAGGTATTTGGTACTTTGATGTAAAGTCTTCAAGTGGCGATAGAAGAGATAATTTAGAAACGATTTAACCAGCTTGATACTACAAAGTATTACCGTTATCAACATATTAATAATTTTATATGAAATTTTGTAAGTATATTTTGCCGTCTAGAGTAAGGCAACCGAACACGCGATTTAAAAATTTCTAATTACTGCTAAAGTAAACTCTAAACACTGTACTTTTAGGTTATCTATCGTGAAAATTTGTTGACTTCTGAGTGTTGAAAATCAGATTTTCTTTGATGTGATTTATGTGCTCACACTCAAGAACCAAATATGCAACAAAAACAAACTGATAGGCATCTTTAGATTCAGATTTTCATTCATAGCAAAAAATCTATTAAAATCACTTCCAAATAACCCACTTTCCATTCACATTATCAATATTACTCATACTATCATTTATATTATCCCAAGTTTGAACTGTCTCTTCAGAAAAATAACCTGTTTTAAACCAATTAACAATAGTAAGTAGATATTGTTGGTTGTTTTTTGTACTGAATACAAATCCGTTCTCAAACGTAGCTCAAGACAGGTTTTAGCGTTTCTGTTTGTTTTTGTGTATGAGCGCACATACTATTACAATGAAACGTCTCCGCACAATTTTCACAAAGGTGAACAATTTTTCACGATAGTCCCCCCTAAAACTACACTGTTTTTGGTTTAGTTTGGAGCCCAACTGAAGTTACTAGGTCCTCAGGTTCGCTCGCTATACGTTTCTAAAAATTGCAAAACATACTTATAAATTTGTGTAATCTTGATAACCGTAATACTTTTTCTATGAATAAAACTATTTAAATAGGTTCTAAATGGCTTCTTCTATAAAGCTTTAAATATTTTACATCGTGCTACTCAGCACACTGTCCCTATCCCTATCCCTACTATATACTAAAAGTCTAACACAGTCCGCGCAAGAAGTTTACGAAAATCGGCGAATCGGGGGAAAGGTCTGCTCCTCGGAGAAGCGAAAATCGGCGCCGCAGGCGCCGATTTTCCGCCTAAAATTTGATTCTACAGCGCTTAGGCCTTCGATTTCGTCTTAGCCTCGATGCGGGTAAATTTATGGATTATGCTTTAGGAGTGTACAGGTCAGCGCGTCGCCATGGCAACCTATCGAGGTTGCTAGGCAACGGCCGCGCGCTTCGCGACGCGGTCACCAGACGGCGGCACATCATCATGTCGCTGTTGGGATTACGCTACGAAGCAATAGATGGCGCCCCGTAACCGCTTCGAACGGTTTTTTTTTCGGGCTTTTTGTTTACCTCTTAACGCTTCGGCGATCTACCTAGGTCGACCAGCAGGCCTATTAGGCCTGCACATTCTCCTAGTATGGTGACTAAACGACGAATTCTGTTTTGGTTTTCACTAAGATATGCGCGCCTTGTGTTTTACGTAATCTTCTCAATTGAACAACAACTAAAAGAATTGTTATTTTGTATGGTATCAGCTTTAGAAACAGCATACGACACATAGGGCGTGTGCGGTATCATAGGGTAGCTCGTTTAAAACCAAATAAGTTACGTTTTAAAATGTTTCTTTATATACGTCATCTTCCATCTTTCGATTCTCTTCGGGACATGTAAAATCATTGGGGAATAACTCTTGTAGGTTCAGAAAGAGAACTTAACATGACTACCTGACAAATTTAATGACAGCCGTTTTTATTTGATTTACGAAAAAATCATATGTATATGATTTTGACATTATATTACGCTATACGTAGAAAACTCCAGGTACTTTCAAGTTTAAGCTAAACAATAATTAAAAAGAAATGAACCCTTACAAGTAAATTTATATGCTGGAGCACATTCAAACTGAATCTGGAAAATAGAATAAATCTAATTATTGGATTAATGACAGACACAGAAACCCGCTTGGGAAGCCACACACCTGTAATTCCAAGGAAAGTTAAAGATAATAATTACCCAATATAAATAAGAGGTATAGTCATAGAGAAAGGAAAACAAGAAAAAAATACGAATCTAGCAGAAATGCCAAATGAAGCGAGTACAGACTATTCTGTATGGAAGGTAAAGAACTGAAGAAACCAATCTTATTCCAACAGTTATTATAAAAGAGGTTACAAAAAAGTTAGCCGGTCTCGATAACAGAGAAGAGTTTTGCCCTAAATAGCTATAGTAAAGATAACTAACATATGCAATACAGCATTTAGGATTAAATATATGTAAAACTATTTGTAAGCCTGCGGAGGTAGTGATCATTTCAAAAAATGGCCCCCATATAGGTTCATATAACAACGGTCATTGAAAGAACATTAGAAGAGAACAAGGTATGCTCCGCTATATTCCTTGCAGTGGCAAAAGCCTTCGACAAAGTTTGGCACTAGTGCCTAGTCAATATAGAACATCTACTTCCCTTTGAGTATAGCCAGCTATTAATACCTTTCTGACAGATATTTCTGAATAAAACAAGAAAGTGAGTGAACTCTCAAACTCATTAAAGGTGGAGTACCACAAGGTAGTGCATTTGGTCCAATTCTGTACTTTCTTTACACACATCTTCCGCAACCAGATGGTGTCACCGTTGCAACATTTGCAGCCGACACTGCTATTATGGCAGTAGGTAGATAAAAATGTTGTAGGAGCAACAATAAAACTAAATAATGCTGTCAACAGTATTATTAATGGGATTTTCACGAATACGAACATACAATACTTACCAGTGTAAATGAATAAAACCATTACCTTATACTCGAATGCGCCAAATACCTTGGTATGACTGGATATCAAACATCGCTGGAAACACACAAGGAAACGAGAGAAACAGTGCACAAAATACAAAAAAAATCTACTAGCTTATTGGTAGGAAGTCGGCTTTGTCGATATATAAGTAAGCTACTAACCTCGTTAAGCTGATGCTTGACTTGTCACCCGAAGCAATACCAGTATCATCCAACGGTTCCTAACCAAGGAGCTAAGAAACATGGTGAGAATGTTGGTATGTTCGAAATAGTGCTCTTCAAATGGATCTTGAGATGGAAATACTAACCGACAAAATTGAGTTGTAGACTTAACAGAAATAAACCTTTGGAAACAATGTAGATGATAAACTTCTAACGTGTTTATTGTTGTTCTTTTGGCATTTTTTCATAGAACCCCCTTACATCTAACGTTATGGAGCAATTTATATCAATAAACCTTTTGAGTTGGTAAAAGTCTGTGACAAAAGCAGAACTCAGTGTTGTGCGAATGATATGACAAAGCAGAGCAACGTGTAGTGTGTGAAGTTAAAGTAAAGGGTTGGAACCCATTACGAGTAAAAAGTTTTAATTGCGCAGTGAAAAATTTTTGAATCAACTTGCTGTATCCAGCAAATTCAACTGCAATGTTTGTAAAGAGCCTTTGTTCAATTGTTAAAAATTACTTCTACTGTGAAATTACAGTACTTTTGCTGCTAAATTGGAAAAATATCCTTTAAAACAATGGTGATAATGCTGTAATTGTAAAGAAATGTGTGCGGCATATGAGAATATTGCAGAAAAACAAGCAATTAGCTGTAAATTCCTCTTTTACAGCATTTTGCTGTAGTTCATTACATTAATTTCCTGTAACTTATCAGCCTTTTTTCTCTGTGTATAAACTTATTTATTTTTCAATTCAATAATTACAGCCGTTTCAGATAGACAGATAGATAGACAAAAGAAAGTAAAAAGAAAATGCATATCAAACAATAAAAATATAATTTAAAATGTAAATAAATGAATAATAAGTTAAAATATCAATAATATAGTAAAACGAATACATACAAGAAATAAGTAACATTCATTCTGAGTAAAAAGTTTCACACGTACCTATTAATTTTCTTAAGAAGCAGATATTCCTTCCGAAGTTTAACAATAAAATATATAATATTTCTAAACCGTTTAAAATATGTTTTTGTTCATATCTCGAACGGTTGTAATTTGTTGAAGGCATTAAAAAAACAAATACAAATGTGTGCACTCTAATAGAGATTTCGATACCTACTGATGCGAATGTAGTCAGTAAGGAGCTTGAAAAGCAACTTAAATATAAGGACCTCTCAATAGAAGTTGAACGTATGTGGGGAATGAAAGTAAACATTGTTCCGGTGACTGTAGGTTCAATGGCAGCGGTTACTCTAAATTATGTTAAACATGTGAAGGAGTTGCCGTGCAAAATTTCGCCCTGGGAAATTCATGAAATTGCGGTTTTGGGTAGCGCGAATATTTTGAGGATATCTTACTGCTTATTTATAATATTTCATCTTTATCTTCCTTTGTATATTATCTATTAATAAATAATGACTTCATGTGTTTTTACTGACCTATCCACAACGCTGCACAAGATTTCCACAGTTTTCCTTTGCTTTGAAAACTAGTGTTGCAAAGCATGAATGGCGTTGTTTTTCAAAATTGGGTTGAGCTGTGGTTTTACCCGCAAAGGGAGTACCCTAGGCTTCAGCGAAGCTCGGTACTACCAATTTGCCCTGATAATATTCATTACTTTTCAAAATCTATGTATAATTTTAGTATTTATATGTTGTATGTAAATTATAGGTTTAATATATTTAATGAGTTGTATCAGTAAATTCCAATAAATAATTATAATAATAATAATAATAATAATAATAATAACATAATTTTTTACTGACCTGTACGCAACGCTGTACGGGGTTTCTGCAGTTTTCCTTTGCTTTGCAACCTAATGTTGCAAAGCATAAAGGGCGTTGCTTTTCAAAATTGGGTTGAGCTGCAGTGATACCCGCAAAGGGAGTACCCTAGGCTTCAGCGAAGCTCGGTACTACCAATTTGCCCTGATGATCTTCATTACTTTTCAAAATTTATTAGTGTAATTTTTGTATTTATATGTTGTATCTAAATTATATTATCTAGGTTTAATGTATTTAATGAGATGTATCAGAGAGTTCCAATAAATAATAATAATAATAACGCAAGACTGAGTCACGATCACGTAATTTTTTTAGGTAACGTTCTGCGAAGAGAACGTAAAAGGCAATATGATCCGGTCCAAGAGAGAGACGGAAAATGGAACGAGGAGACCACCGGAGGACCGTACGGCGACCGCAGACTGGAAATCTTACCTCGAATTCAGAGTTGTTGTGCCCCAAGATAATGGACAAGTCGAAGGGCACAATTTTGACATGGCTGGTGGACCGCTTGCAATGCCATTTACGGTCGTGTGTATCACGATCGGTGTCCTTCTTCTACTGATTTTGACGGTGGTCTTCATGAGACGCCCCTTGCGACATATCTGACCAATCTCTATTTCGATTTTGGGATAACGTCCGGTCAAAATATTGGGCAATATTGTTGCAGCGAGGTGAATTGGTTAAATTTAGATTTCTACGACAGACAATTTATAGTTAATTTATTATTAATTTTTTATAGCGTGCCTATAAATATTGTATATTATAAAATATTGATGTATGTTTATTAGTTATTAAAAGAAGCCCACAAAACTACAAGTGTTTTATTCAGTTTATCTGAGTAAATAAACAAATATATGTTAGAAGTATGAAGAATCATGAAGTATGAAATAAAGTAGATCTTTACGAACATGTCTTGCGCTGAATATGAATCTGAGCTCAACGGTACATCAGGCGTGGCTTTTCGCGATTTTTGTTTTTGTGACGCAACCCACTACAGGAAACGCCATCTCAATTTTGTTATCACCAAAGCTGTTCATTGTGTCGGCAAGACATTCATCAACTATCTGGTAAATTTAAATAATATTTTGTACCTACTTAAATATATAAACAAGGAAAGTAATTCTTACGTGAAACTCAAATAGTTTAAGTAAATTAGTGACATAAATTAGGATGTGAACAATAATTAATCCAGGTGAAGATAATTTGAGGAACAATGACCTCGGTTTGCATATGAACCAGGAAAGAACCTTCTAACTTCTGGTGGATAGCCCTCCCAATTGAGCTACCGAGGCAGTTGAAGTTTAATCGGCGGAGTTGTCACTTCAAGAAATGATGCCGAAATTCGTATATAAACAAACCCGTGATGACACATACACATACTGGTGAACAGGGATCACACAATAGTGAATAGGAATCAGTTTTAACTGTTATAGTAGTAATTGAATACATAAGCAAGATTTATATCGCTTATAATTCCAACTACGTTTTCATATTGTAGGGAATACTGTATAGAAGTTATATTAAAATCTACATGCAATTAAATGAGTGACTTACGTATTACCTTGCAATTATTCTATTATAGTATTATTGCCCTGCGTTTTTTGTTCGATAAAATTGTTTACCTACTAAGAATACTTCGTTACGTCTGGTGTCACAAAATTTAATGAATTTGTATATATTTCAAAAGAATCGGCAGGTCAGACAACAGTCACGTGTATGGTTGGATCCCATCGGCGACCCCCAAAACGCGAAAATAATCCACGTCATAATTATTGCACCAATCGTGAAAGGGTCGCTACCATTCGATTCGGAAGGTCCTTCTGCAAGTGCCATCGGAAAGGAATTACCATATTTATGAAAATTATTTATTCAAATTTTGGTGTGGACTACAAATATAGAAATGCTTTCCGATGGCAGTTGTGTCTGATTATTGTCTGCTGTAATTAATTATGAAATATAATTAAATATTAACTATAAGAAAGTTATTTTCTTCTGAACTTCTCTAGACTTGCACTCAGGTCTGGAGTATTGTAGTGAGTGTTTGTAGTGAGTTGGCAACCATGTTTACGATAGCGACGATTGTGAAAGTACTATATCATCGACGAGAAAACTCGTCCAGTTTGAATATTTGTACAAATAGAAGCATTTTTTTATTTTTTTAGGTTGTACCATACCTCAAATGTAATAAATACGAAATAGAAACAGACATGTTTATAGTATCGCCATCTACAAATGGTGATTTTTTTATTTCGAAGCTTTGGAGAGAAGTTCGCTACAGTTCGCTATTTGTAGCCTTACGGTAGCCTTACTGTTCTGGAACTTTATGGTGATCGCTAATATGCTGGAGTTAATAAAATTGTTGACCAATGAGCCGGGTCAACAAAATTTTGTCCCAAAAGTATGATAGGTGGATTTCTATAGAATTTGTCCATATATTACGAATCTGGTAATTAAAAGCCTCTATCACGTCACATCTTTGAAAAACAAATGGCTGGAAACTGTTGGCTTTACAATATTATTATACGACGTGACAGATTTCTTTAAGTAGATTCAAATAAAATCTTGAACTTTAACATTCAAAACTATAGAGCAAAAACAGATATGATTTAGCGTGACTACAAATCATCCGTCCGTAGAAATTATAGTTTCTAGTAGTATTAGTAACCGTCGTTATGTTTTTTTTATGACAACAGATTATTATAATAATTTTTCAACGACAAAAAATGTGTTTTCACTGTTCTTCATTAAAACCCGAAAATTAAAACCAAGATGTCAATACCAGCAGACCAAATCAGGAATGTGATGTAATTTTTATGTGGACTAAAACTAACAAATTCCTCCACATATGACAACTCTTTTACACACCCATAGTGTGAAACCATAACTGACACGTAACATGTTAAAAAAAATCTGAGCTTAACAACTACGCACCATGATCATGTAAATTTTCACTTCATTGCTGCAAGGATTCATTTTTACTTTATCAACATAGTACGACAAAGTATTGTAATCGTGTGTAAGTGCGTGTACCCGTCTTGTGTGGCAACGATTCCGGAAAAACTACTAAAGATATCGGGATGAAACTTCATATTTAGTTTCATGACTAAACTTAGAGCCGAAAGAAGTTTTGTTCCAAAGGGTTCAAAGAAACGGGAGGTTTACTCTTAGCATTTATAACTATTTCACAGCCGCCATTTCTGTAATTTCGTCAAAATAGTTAAATAATAATAAATTAAAGTAGAGCAAATTATATTTGACCGAGATCGCTCGTGTCTGCATTAAACTTGTTAGCCAGCATTTGAAAAATATTCTGATCATATTGACAGTACTGTCAGAACATCAGCGTTTGGCACTGCTGTGTAGTATTATAAAGTCTTGTGTCTGTCCAAATCAGATTTTTTTAACGTTGGCACACTATAATATGGATAGTCCAGAGCCATTCTTCAAAAAATGTTATCGCACAGAAAAACGTTCACTCTGGAAGCAAGCGGTCACATTCAAACTGACAATCCTCAAACTGATAGCTGCGTGCTCTACCACTTGTCACAGTCTGACTCATATACAATGTGTCAAAAATAACGGCTAACCTTGGAGCATATGCCTAAGCCCTAAGGTCGTCAAATAGCGTATGGTCTTACTTAAGCTATGTTTACATTTGGATAGTAAGCAGTAGAGTTAGTAGGTAGAGTAAGTACTATCCCGCTACTAGCTTAATGTAAACAAGAAGAGCTAGTATGAGTAGAGTACTAAAGGTAGTAACTGGTAGAGTAGAGTAGATAGTACATGTGAGTAGTACACTATCCACTTGCCTTCCCCCACCATAGTCCGCACTCTACTCCAACTCTACCGGTGTAAACAGCAGTGTGCGGTAGAATAGAATAGGTCAATTAATATTTAAATTTTTTTAAAACGGGTTGTTCTATAAAAACTAGACATGAAATCTTGTTTAGAGAACATTATACAAATTAAATTTTTCGTTCTAACATTCTCTGTCTGTACTCTACTCTACCAATTATTATTTTGTGTGTAAACGGTTACTCTACCGAACACAGTAGAGTAGAGTGATTTGGATAAATAGTAGGCAAGTATACTCTACTACTTACTATCTAAATGTAAACGTGCCTTAGTGCTTTCTTGAGAAAACAAGAAAAGCAAAAATTAAGTGTTCGTCGCAAGAAAATCGTCAATAGCCTACCGCAGTTGTGCTGCAACTGGTGACAAAACAACGCGGTGGCAAAAATTCGGCCTCCCTCCACGCGGGCGTTTCTAGCTTATAGTGACATTGACCTAGATTTAGTCTGTTCATATCATCATAGTCAGCTGTTCGTTGGTTTGTTGACAGAAGTAGTCAATAACAAATTCGTGGGTATGCTGGCATATATGTTCCAACACATTTAGCAAAGAGAAAAAAATATGAGAAAACCGTAATAGAAAAATCTTTAGTTACGTTTAATAGCAAGGTTTTTGCCGCTCTGGCACCCAGAATACCACAAATTAATAGAAATGAACACACTTGGGTGGAATTTCCTCCTGGTATGTATATTCAATTATTTACTGCTCAGTTTGTGAAACAATTCCAAACTACAATAAGGTCGTGACAAACGACGGACAATACTCGTATAGCAAACAGATCGATTTATTTACTCTGCAATTTGATTGTGTTACTAATTTAAAAGATGACCTTAGATAGAGTCATATACATTAACAAGCTCCATTCTTCGTAATATTGTCGTTAAAATTAACTAGCCTTCTACAGACCATAAAACTATGAGATGGAATGAATAATTTTATTGTTTGCATACTCGTACTTCATTGCTATGAATGTGTGCGTAAGTAATTGGTGTGAAATGATAAATTTATAATTATAATGTTTTGTGTTCCGTACATATACTAAACGAGTACTGAAAGAATAAATATTTATAAGTTAATAATATGGTGACATACAGGCGGGATGTAAATTTTAAATAAATCAAAAATTACAGCCACAACCTGAATTTGAACCAGGGACCTTTGCGTTTCTAGCACGATGCTCTCCCAACTGAGCTACTGAGGTTCAAATCCAGGTTGTGGCTGTAATTTTGATTTATTTAAAATTTACATCCCGCCTGTATGTCACCATATTATTAACCTATAAATATTAATTTGTGAAATTATGTCGTTAAACATTTTCATTTGAAAGAATAAATTTATGTAAAAAATACATTTAAAGAAAAAATAGGCGCTATAAAAAATCATTTTGAAACTTTTGGTTAATTTTCCAAAAAATTTCCAGTTCTTTTTATTGATTCACAAATTTTCCAATTTTTAATCGAAATTTTAGAAAATTTGACAGATTTTTTTTATTGATTCGCGCATTGTCACCGGAAATCTGTCTAGATACAAATTTTCAACTCATTTGGACAAATATTCCCAATTTTGAAATTTTGTTGAAAATTTTCCAAATTGTTTTTATTGATTTATGTATTTTCACCGGAAATCTGTCCATGTGCAAAATTTTAATTCAATTGGACAAATTTTCCAAATTTTGGACGTCTTTAATTTTTTTTTCTGGGTTTATGCATTGTCACCGAAAATCTGTCCACATATAAAATTTCAACTGGATTGGATACACTTTCTACATTTTGAAAATTTTTTCCAAATTTTGGTAAAGTTTTCACATTTTTTTTATTTATTCGTGCATTGTCACAGGAAATCTATCCCCATTCAAAATTTCAACATTTCTAAATATTTTTATTTGTTCATGCATTGTCACCGGAAAACTGTCCACATACAAAATTTCAACGCGATTGCACAAATTTTCGAAATTTTGCAAATGTCTCCAAATTTTGGAAAATTTTCCACTTTTTTATTGATTCATGCATTGGCACCGGAAATCTGTCGACATACAAAATTTCAACTCGATTGGACAAGAGGATTTTAACGTAGCAAACAAACAAACAAACTAGTGAAGTTAATATAACCGTAGTAAAAATAGACAGGATTAGTTTCGTTTGTTACAATGCCGACGTACATATATCGACATAGTCAATAATTATTAATTGTGCGTACTTCGAATAATAGGGGTCCGCTTATCCTTGCGCAAATATTTGAACCAATTTAATAGAGCCTCACAAACATTGCAGATCGTTATAATTTGATACAGCTCGCTGCTACCGTGAAAGTCATGAGCCATGAGAGGCACTGCAAGTACTTAAACAGCCAGGCACCTCTTTAAAAAAATGGGGGTTGTTACCGGATGGCAAAGTTGAGAAAAATAAATGGAAGTTTTTCTAAAAAGAAAAATAACAAACCATTTTATTTTTATTAATTAAAAAATAAATAATCGATAAACTGTTGAGTAGATATCAGAGCATTTCACAGATTTCCAATTACTCCAATTTGCAAAAATACAATAATAAAAACTAAATGACTACTCTAACCATAGTCGAAAAAGTTTGAACCAATGGTGTTTCCATAGAATCTGAATTGGAAAGATGAAGTTTTAAATGTTGCCTAGTTTTTGAGAAAGAAATGCGTATTTTTGAATTTTATGCGTTTTTGTTGTACTGATTTTCTATAAAACTCAATATAAGACTCAATTTACAGTTTCTGTTTTCAGATCCATATTCTCTGAAATATGTTGTCAGACATGGTGGTCGTTTAGTTTCGTTTAATATTGTATTTTTGACAAATTAAGCAATTAGAAATCTGTGAAATGTTCGATATGTACACTCAACAGTTTATGGGTTATTTTTATTCAGCTACTAATGACAGCATATTGGTCTAAACCTGATTTTGTCATAGTCAATAATATGCAAATGACACTGCAAAATATTTTATTTTCTTCCAATTGTTTCACAAGTAATAATATATCAGTTTTCAAGAACTTGCAGTGTCGAAGCTTCGTTTGTGCTTATTAGCTTCAATATGTTAATTTTGTTTCTGCCTTTACCGATAAAAAACTGTTGCTAAATCCCGCCGGACCTTTTCCCAATGATTACCAATAATAGGATTTATATTCTTAAATTGTCTATTTGCTAATCCTTCATATTGTATGATTTTTGTTACATTTAAGAAAACACGCCAGTAAAAATTTGTAATCTAACAATAAATTGTATCAATTAAATGTTGTGTCTCATTTTAACCCAGTGTTTTCATTCAGGAATAATAAATTCCACGATTGTTATATATGAATACCGATAATCTGAACATCCAATAACAATTTTCTAAATATTAACAATGAATATACTTTCTGACGAAGATTATTAAGACTTAATACTCAAAACGTCGAGATTTAAATAGCCCAACGAAGTAAACTGTTTTGTGCGCAGGCCGGTTGTTTTCGAAAATTGAAAGTACAGTCGAGCGTCAATAATCCGAACTAATTGGGATCGAAAGTGGTTCGGATTATCAAATTGTTCGGATTATCAAATATTGCAGCTAAATGGTAGAAAATACGAGTATTGGATAAAAAAAAGCAATATATATGTAAACAGGAATCGACAAAATTGGCTTTTGACTCTGTGACTCAGTAATTTACTTTTTTTTATTATTTGTGTTTTGGGCGTTTGGATTAGACATCGTTCGGATTACCGGGGTTCGGATTATCGACACTCTATATAATATTTATTCCAACCTACCATATTAATACAACGGCAGAGTATGAAGTTATAGTTTTCAATGCTATTTAAATTATTATAGTTTTATCGGTATTTATGGGACAAAATTCGAATCTGTCCCGCTCAATTCGGGACGGTTGGTCACCCTAGTATATATGCCTATAGAATTTACTTAATCCCTAAAGAGTCTCTGTTCTATAGAAACTATAGTTTGAAGTTATCCTAACTAAAACTTGGTGTGAAGTGAAGTATTGATCCGAGCTACTTAACCCATTTTTGAAGAACGTATAATAAGGGGTTCGTTATTAGGCGAGTATGCACTTTTGTAATGTCAAAACTAAGTTGCAAAACTAATAGCAAATATTACACGAATCTTTGCTTCGCAATAATTAATTAATTAAACAGTATAACTCCGATTTTATTATTTTAAGCTGTTCAATATATTACATTATTTTAAATAAGCAACATCCAGCTGTTACTTCTTTAAACAATTTTGTTTTTACGTCTTTTTTTGTTTCGTCCAAAATGTAATGTTGAGAATTAACTATAAGAATTACAATTTGAAAACTTAATTTGAAATTTTTTGCTTCTCATGATACATATCGCAAAACTAAAAAGAAATATTTATATTATATTATATAATAATAAGTAGATATATTTTTAGATAATAATTAATTAATCAGCATAACTTTTTCCAATTTAATCAGTGTTGTAGATCTTCAAATAAACACGATACCCATGCATTCTCATGAAAACCAACGTTCAATAGTTTACTTTTTGACCAACGTTGATAGGAAGAATTCTTTTACATACAGAGTGGTTGAAAAACAAGTAGTTGTTGCATTTTCTCAAGAGTAAAGTATAAGTTTATGAACTACACCTAAAATGTCATACGGAAAAAGATGTTTTCAAATTCATTTAATGCTCAGATATCAAATGTGCATATTTTATATACCTTTTTTATATTTAATCGTTTGTTTTTGTCGTTTGTTCTTATTTTACCTATTGATCTGAAAACAATATTATTGTTAACAAATGGTGTTATATATAATTGTTAACAACAAGTTATGACATCTGCATTTGTTAATATACTATTTCTAGTGTTAACTTGGTCAATAATACCAAAATCAGCAATTTTTGTCTCATATCTCAATAAAAGACCGACAAAAATATCAAAAATCTACTATTAGAAGAAACATTTTATATTACCTTTAATTAAGTGTACTGCTTTTATGATTCTGTGAATAAATAACTCAAAGCTTTTGAGGCTATAGGTTATTTTTTACAACAAAATACAACATAGTGCTTTTGATACAATAAAAACTACTTTAGGGTCATTTTTTACGAAATAAGTTTTGCGCACTATTCTATGTGTTATTCAGAAATATTTTCTGTATTTTCTAATTTTTCTAATTTCTAGTTTGTGATGTCACAGGCAAAATATCTACTAAAAAAAACAATATTTTAGGGCAGTTTTTTACTATTTTGATTCTAATTCCTTGTTGTAATCAGTTGTGATCAGAGATTTGAGATATGTAGTATCTACTACATTCCAAATATGTATATAATCATAAAAGTACATTTAATACAACTATTTCCTAACATTTTTAATTTAAATGTAAAAATGATAGTTTACTCTTAAGCAATTTGAACAATTTCTTCTTGCTTAACTATCGTGTATGTTAACACAAAATTCTGATTACGGCTATGGTCTTTTAGAACACCCAAAGCTCTTTTGAAGCAACCAGGGCTGCGGAGTCGGTAAAAAAAATCTCGACTCCGACTCCGACTCCAGATTTTTTTCGTAGTCCGACTTCGAATCCGACTCCGGAAACTAGCATACAATTCGCCTGAACGAGCAAATGTACATGGCGCTAAAAAAATACTTATGACCATTGACCGCTCTAAACGGGATAAAATCCTGGTGTTCTGTGTACATATGTACGTGTTCGATATGACTTTAATTAGTCGGTTTTGGGAAGGCTGGTATTGTTCCGAATAATAATGGTAATGTAATTGGTTGCGGTTCTGTTGGCGAGAACATAGTTGTAAGGTGTTTAACCTCAAAATTGGTGGAATGACAATTCCTCACTGTAAAATGAACTACACTGAGGAACACAACAATAGTTGATACTTTTATTGTTTCTTTTCATTGCCCTTTCCATGTTTTCGTTCAATAATAGGTTTACAAATGCACTAGTTTTCCAACATTGGCCACACCGTATCCCGTTTAGAGTAACTCACTCTTTTACCACGAGGGGGACTCTTTCGTTCGTTTTAGCGAAGATTTTCGAATAATTGTATATAATAAAAATCTTACATATCTAAATAATTACAAATTTGACGCATTATAATAACACAAGCGAGCACCATCAAAAAATAAAACAAAAGATCTTCCAGGGAAAAGAGGAAACAAATTTAATAAATTAAATTGCTACTAGTATTCTAGTATCTGATTGTATTAAACATATGGCTTGTGTCATAGCAACTTAGTCACATACCAATGCCGCTGCCTCCATCAGCTTTTTTGGACAATATTTAAACATGGGCTCGGAGTCGGTACGTTTTTTCCGACTTCGACTCCGACTCCTCTGAAATTTCCTTAAACTCCGACTCCGACTTTACAGCCCTGGAAGCACCTTAAACTTTTTCTCGAGAAATTAAAATGTAATTAGGCCTATTATACGACTAGTTAGGTCCATCTACGGACACACTGTAAGCTACCCCTCAACAGTTTTATTATTATAGCATCTACGATAGGATACTAGGAAATACAATGTTATACAAAACGTATACTTATTGAATTTCTATATCATGAACTGTTGGTGAGAAATCCGAGGTTAAACTCTTTTTGATTACATAATAATATATGCTAAAAACAGCATTTTCTAAAAGAAGATCTTTAACCAATCACAGAAATTAGGAACCTCGTAGGTACCAGATAGATACCTATAATTCAATTCATTAATTCATGTTTAATATTATAATGAAATACATTACAGGAGAAGACAAGAAATTCCTATAGATCTATCAATAAAATATAAACTGAGTTATTGACTAGTTGTTAGTTATACTTATTAGCAATAAACATAACAATCTGCAAGTTTCTATAATTATTTATTATCACATTCCGACCAATTATAGCAATAATTGATCATTGATCAATAATACCATTATTATATTTTACCAATATTACAAATTTAGGACATGTTTGTAATTTAATACTAATCTAATAGATACTACTAATAGATACTTAATACTAATCAATAAATAAATGTAAAATCATGAATTTGTCACTTATAAATTATAATCTTGTTGATTCGCTGTCCGTTACTCATTATTTACACGTTTAGTTCCATTCCAGTTTGTACTATAATAAATCATACTACTTACTTGGTTAAAAAATGAGTAACGCTACTAAAGGTTGCCGATAAATCTATGCTATGTGTGCTTAGCAACAGAAAACAAAACATTTGTCGTTGATGTATTGGGTACTTGTACATATTAATGATGAAGTGCTTGCTAAACCTTACAAACATACATAAATTATCGCATTTTTACCTTTTTTTTTACCTTCGGTCATTACTAGATACTAGATATATATGGGATTTGTTTACGGATAATTGTACCGAATGTAACGGCCCTTATAGCAGAGTAAAGTTCTTCCGATATCCTCGTATTTTAAAAATGCAGTTGCTAAATGAGAAACATATTTACATATTGCCATATCCAATTTTAGTGATTAAACGCTTATTAAATGTGGATTCGAATACCGTTGAACGTTTTCGACTGCAACATTGTGAGTTCTTGTTAGAAGAAATTGTTCGTAAAAAATTGTATTCAATTATCAGTTTTTACCATAGGTTCATAGGTATAACGTGCTCATTTTGAGATGCACATTGCCTAGTAATCTTGAGAATGACTGGTGTTTTATAAAACTGAATTTGTAATTAGCCTACGCCAAAGACTCAACGCTTTACCTCTGTGTAACTTCGTAGCGCTCGCTTCACATTTGTAAAAAAAAGTCATTCTTAATATGTATATGGTAAAAACTAGAACTTATCGCTGTTGGGCAAACACATTGCAATTACGGTGGCGTTTAAATCGGAAATGCAGTTATAATTTTCAATCGGCTATTACATATGCATGTTTAAGTTTAAAGTATTTATCCGCAAAATTCTTATTTCTCTGGCGCCATTTACTTTTAATGAATATTTAAATTCCGATCTTGAAATTAGTTAATTCCTTTCTGTATTTCTTTCTTGTGTTGACTAGTGTAAGCATATTGTAATGTATGTTTTCCGCAATAAATATTATTATTATTATTAAAATCCGTCACCTAGACTCGAGAGAATTGAGCAGTATATTTTTGTATTATCGGCAAAGGTTTCAAGTTCACTATAACTTATAATTTGAATAGAAAGACCTAATCATTTAGGTGCAAATCTGATTACTAAATTATAAACTATTTTTGGCTGCCTACTCAATTCGAGGCAACATTAAGGGGTAATGCCACTCTAGACTCTTTGAAAAATCAAAAAAAAATTTTTTGCTTAAATGATGTTTTGAAATCTTAGAAATACGGTACAATACGTTTCATATTGGAAAAAAAATTTTAAGTGCTTATTTGATTAACATACGGCCAAGCGTCTAGCCAAGCGTACATGCAAAAAGTTTAGCGTGAGAGGTTACAGCCTAAGTAGAGACCTATACGCTCTTATCGTATTTGGAGAAATTACATGCGTGGTGTGAAATATAACATAAAATATTATAAAACACAAAGATTTTGTGGAAATATCCTCGGTACGTTCAATGAACTGACGCTAGCCGCACAATGTTACAGCTGTCTGATGTAACGTGTGTTGTTCTTGATTAGTTGGCAAAAAAATAGCAGAAATAATTAGTGACATTCTTGGAGTATATCGTGATCGAAAGGAGTCGAAAGGAAGCAGCAGATTTTCAAATAGAACTAATATGACAAGCATTGAATCGTTTGGAACTAGAGTCGCCTCTGCCTGATATCCCAATATCCACAGTCCACACCGGTAAACAATGGAATGTCGGTTGAAGACTATTACAACGTTGAAGTGGATGACGTTTAATTATCATCTTTTGAACTTTGTTGTTGTGTTTTCTGCTATTTCACAAATTGTAGTGTGTAAAACGCGCAAATCAAATGCGAAATTGGCCGAAAGTGGCAACCGTGACTTAGGATTTCAAATCGTGGTTTCTTGTGAGAATTTTGAACAAACTTTCATTCCGAGTTGCCGATTTGTTCAAAAAGGATATGAAATGAATAGCGGAATTATCCTTGCCATGCACATAAGAATAGTTGTAGATGTAATTGAAAAGTTTTGCGCATTCAAGGACCTTCATCGTCAGATTTTTCACTCATTTTACGATAAAGTTGTTCGCACCATTTTTGTGGAAACAGAAGCATTGTCAACAAAGTATGCAGAAAGCAGCAGAAGAAGGGAGGGCCAAAAGTCAATTGAAAATAGTAAAAAAAGAATGGCGTAACTGTCTCGGACGATGGAACATAGAGAAAACATAGCTTTTCTTCTCTGTATGATTGATGGCGCTTATCAGCTGGAGAAATGTTGTTGATATTCTCATAAAATCTAAATACTTACTGCAAAGCTTGCAAATCTTGGAATAAGAAAATGAAATAAGAAAAGGAATGCATAGATCACGTGAAAAAACTAATGGCACTCGTCCCCGCCATTTGATAAAAACCAGGGCCTCGAAGAAAAAGGGAAGTGAACCCAGAAGCCTATAAATGAGCTTTCAATTTATGATGGACTAGCCATCCGTCATAATCATGATTCAATTGATAAAATGAAGAAAATAAATCTGGGCGACACTCTATCATAAATTCTAACCGATGAAATGCCACCTGGTGATTTCATTTTCATTTTCACTTTCAAGTGGCAAAGTAATTGTGGATATTGCAGCAAGTATAGCTATATTTGTTGTCAATGATGCATTATCCAGCCTTATGAAGATTATGGAGGTATTATGTATGAGCATCTAGCCAAACTGCAATAATATCTGCGCGAAGGCTGACGCACGGCGCATCATGTTTTCAGAGCCATCTCTGACTGCAAAACAGGCCCGTCTCTCGTCAAAATCAAACAGAAAGAAACAAGAGGAGGAAAATGTTAATTTGAAAAGATAATTATATGGTCAAGGCTTCGCCGACTATAGTAAAATATGACAATTCTATACACCAAAGTTACACAATATTTTAAACGGTGTTTTCTCAAAACCGCATTTTTCAAACTGGCCGGAACGTGAACTTTAACTGATCTTCGTCAATTCACTTGAAATTTTATATGCAGCTTCAGAGCAATATTATCTAGAGAAGTACGTACGGATTTTACGATAAATTCGAAACTTTTTTTGTTATAAACAATTGTTAACCTATTTTTGTACCTAAAAGTGATATTTTGTGTTCAAACGTGCGCCATTTTGTTTTAAAGCGGAATTTTCTAATTTCCGTCCGTACTTCCCGGGATAATCTTATATAGAATCAATATTTTTTTTGTTTCTATGGCTAAGTGAAAAACTGTGTGCAAAATCTTTCCGGCCGTACAACCCTATCCGCCCGAAGAGGTTTCCTTTGATGTACTCTAACGCTGCTATTTTTTATTTATTTTTACTTTTATTTATTGTGAATATTCTTCAAAATATGAACAATAAAAGGCTTTAAAGAGATTTTGTAATTAATATACTATATTGTAAAAATATACCTACAAAATCGGCTATTTTTTCTGGCGCTAGAGTGGCATTACTCCCTAAACGAACGACTTGGAGCGGCGGTGAAAGCATAAACATGATCCTTTACTACAACATGGCCTGCAAATTGCGCATTCCGCATGCAGCCCTCAAAGTCCTACAATGCTGCTTGCAATTACAATAAAATCAAATTAAAAAAAATAAACCTATTTGTAACCATTTTTTAAATATAAGGTTGCAACGAGATTTGGTACTCTAGTTGTCACTTATTAGGGAGTAGAACAGTAACAGTGTTTATTTGGACATTCCTACTTTACAAAGCGAGCTTCTAATCTATAAGCCAACCGTACAAGTTCCAGCCGATTAAAGATACTGTATTACAGCATTACAACATGAGTGTAAGTTTTTATAATAATTTAAAAATGTATATAATAATATTAAAATAATATTATAATTGGATTTTTTAAATATTAAAGTAATATTTAAAAAATCCAATTAGTATCAGATTTAAGCGAGTTCTATTGCAATACATTTTGGAGCATTACGAAGTACTGTCCGATTCCTTCTTAATGTTGTAATTTTTTTTCATAGTTACTGTACCCATGGCCTTCCAAGTTAAAACTATCATCAAATAGCCAGAAAATAATATATAGGGCTTTCCTTTTAAGAAAAGTGTATATTTTTTCTGCCATTACAACCATGTGTAAGTGCAACACCATTTGTAAATTAAAATAATTTTGTATTGTATAAAATGATGTTAAAAAACAAAACAAATTCTGCAAAAAAAAAATTATAAAAATAAATTACGGGAGGGTTAGGAGTTAGGAGTTGTGTAGGACACGTTGTGATCAGGCACCCAAAGCGCATCTCCTTTGTAACTGTCTTTACTAAGATTTTACAATATTACTATTTTATACAAATAAAATGTATACACGGCTTTTTATGAAACACTGTCCATTACTCGGTAGTGGATTTGTTCCCGCGTTGATTCGACATTCTACTTGTTATATAATATATTTTATCTACGACTCGCAAGTTCATTGCATACGTATCTATGACTATATAATCCCCATCGTGATACACGCCAATGATTATAATGACAGTAGCGTTGTACAATAATGACAGTTCGTTCAAATAATGACTTCATTATTTGAACGAACTGTCATCATTATACAACGCTAGTGTCAAAGTCTGTCAAAAACTACGTGGATGACAGTTTTGTGACAGTTCGCCTCGCCATCATTGAAAAATACATTTAAAATATTTGATATAAAATGGAATTTGTGAGTCGTAGATAAACCGTCGCATTCGACTCGCACACAACGGATATAAATCGCTACTAAGTAGCATACGGCTCGCGTATAAACGTCATGCTCGCGATTTATATCCTTAGTTATGTCATCGTTAAATAATATACGATTATCCGTCGCGGTTAAAATTCGCTAATGGCTGCTAAGGCTTGAAATTATACTTTTATTTCTTTACAAATGTACTGTGTGTCCCACTAAAAAGTGTAACACCACTTTCAACATTTTTGATCTAAAAAATGTAGTAGTAATAGTTGTTCAGAATTGACCAGAAACACAATCGAAAGATCTATGAAAAACAAAATTTGGAGAATTATTTAAAATTTAAATTTTCTTAAAAGATCTTAAATATCATTTGAATGGGGTTTCAAAATTAAAATCGTACTATCTATATAGTACGAATTACTATTAATTGTTTTTAATTTAACATGAAATGTGAAGATATGGTCAATATATAGGCTATTTTCAATCATTTGCGTCAATTTTTATTAAACTTTGTATTTAGAGTTTTGAGGAAATTTTGAACTACAACGAATCAAAATAGATTGATAAACACATCTGTAATATTATTTTTTCATTAATTTTGATATCCCTGGACTTGTATTTGCAAGCGCACACACACACTAAATTGCAAAATATTGATGTGAATCAGCAATCATATTAAGACCCTCATGAATTTGATTGATATCTAATATTGTATTAGCAACATGAATAAGAACTTATAGTATGTTTCACGAGTGCTGCAAATTACTCATCGCTTGAAAGTGTTCGAACCGAGATTTTGACGCAGCGCGCAGCTTGTTCAGTAGATAGGCAACCGAACATAGACTACAGTAAATGCGTTGCCTACCGATACGGATCTTATCGGAATTAAATTAATATTGCTATTATCTTTACTAATTAAATAACCTTTAGAGCAATGTTCTTCGCCATCACCACAGGTTGTTTTATTAAGCGGCTTACCTTTCAACGAAAAAATTTTTGCGAAAATACTGTGACGTTCAATATTTACAGTCTTTATTAGAGGTGAGAAATATCATTCTAAGAAAATACGTACGTACCTTTTTGCTGGGCGCATTTTATTTGTGCTGCAGAGGTATACAAGTAGTGAGAATTTTGTGGCCCGCGCCCAGAAATGTGTTTGACATTATTGCATATTCCACGAGGTTCCGTCTGTTTAGCTTCTTAGGGTTAAGCTGGGTTAACCATAAAAATGTAAAATTTGTAAATCTCAAATGTCTCAAATGAAGATGAAATGAACTGACCTCAGAGACTCAGGTAAACGCAGAGCATCCAATGTAGGCAAGAGAATGAAGATAAATGTATATTCTGTATTAACAATTAAAACACTATAAAACAACCATAACTGTCAATGAACACGTTTTCTTTTATACCGTCGTCACTCATCGCATAAACTCGTGCATGTAAAATTAAATTGATAGGACAATTAATAAATAAATATCCACACGAGCCGGTTCTAAAAAATGCATAACGTCCCTCGTAATCAATATTGACACACATATTTCTTTGGACTCTCAATTAACAAGGACCATCGCTTCGTGTCAATATCAACCTTGGAGATCACTTCGTTATTATTTAATTGGCTGCGAGTAATTTCTCTTTCAGGATAGGGTCCGCAATAATGTCATGTTGTGGATGCCCATTAATCGTTCGTAATTTATATCCCAATAAAAACAATTGACGACTCTATCATTGCACAGCAATTAGACAAGCGATAGTTTTTTTGAAACCGGTAGTAGATAACAGTGAATGTGATAGCGCGGGGTGATAACACATTCTGGTTTTGCTCCTAGTTATATGATTGATGAGGTTGTTTTATTTATTAGTATAAAGCATCTTAGTTAAATGCAATTGGATGTTAATTGCTTTTGTTGTAAATGTATTGATTACGAATGTTTTGAGTGCCTACGGTTACCTACATAAAGGTAAATTTATTACTATTAAACAGTTCTAAAATAAAACTTGTTTGGTTAATATCTTTTCAACTTTCGACGTAATCGTTCTCGTAGTTTTTTCTTAATGGCATACTTATGCTTTATTGATTTTAATCGATCCCTTACGTCTCTTAACAATTTTTTTAAATTAATATAAGTATTAGTATAAGTAATATAATAATCTAAACTAAATAAATCTAACGTGGCGAAGAGCAAAAAATTCAAAAAAAAAATACAACCGATTCCTGTATTATTTTCTTTTTTCGTAGATTCTAAAACTAAAGTAAAAAATTTTGTTAATATAGTAATATAATAATCTAAACTAAATCAATCTATCGTGGCAAAGAGCAAAAAATTCAAAAAAAAATACAACCGATTCCTATATTATTTTCATTTTTCGTAGATTCTAAAACTAAAGTAAAAAATTTTGATTAGTATCTAGTTTTGCAATTTTGCGCCTTTTGCACTGATTTTCTCAAAAACTAGAGACTCAATTCACAGGTTCTATTTTCAAATTCAGATTCTACGAAAGAAGGCATACCAGATCAGTTGGCACCAAAGTATTACTATATACTAAGTTAAATACTAAAACACACTTTCCAAACGAAAGTGTGTTAACAAAAGTAATCTGACCGAACTTTGAAAAAGGACATTTGAACAATAGTCTTAAAATGAGATTGAGAAGTAGGACCGTAGTTCAATGTAGTATCATTTATTCAGAAATTATACCTGTAGCCATAATTATGATTATTTTCAGCTTTGAAAATAATTAAAAATAATTTAGGGGCATTGTTGCAGGAGAATTAGTTCGAGCTACTCTGCCCCTCAGGACAATTTTATAAACGTATGTCGCACTTAATGCGCTGTCTTATAGGTGCTTTTGTTATTATTAGAGATAGAAAGTCAGTTAAATGGTCAAAGTCGTGCCGATTTGATTCTTCTCTAATGAGAAAACAGTTTAATACTTAATGATTTCAGAGGTATTTTGAATAAACAAAGAAGTTACATAAATAACTTTTTTATTTGTGGTCCGATCAATAGGTCTTTTTGATATCGTATAGGCCGCTTTTATTTACATTTAGATTATCAGTTTAAATATTTTTGCGGACAAATTCGCTGGACACAAATAAAACTTCTGTTTTTCCTATGGGTTCAGCCATTATGTTTAATACAAACAGAACACTCGAACGGAAATTTAATTTATTAAATTTGTTCTTTTTTTCCTGGTACTGCTTTTGTTTTCATAGCAAATTTCATATTGCTCAGTTGTATTATTCTTTGTCAAATTTGTAATTATTTACATGTAAGATTTTTATTACACAGAATTATTTTAAAATATTTTAGTATGCAAATTTTCTGGAGTCGGAGTCGAAGTTAGACCATGAAAACTATCTGGAGTCGGAGTCGAGAACTCCACAGCCCTGGGATGGACCACCTACGGCGTAGCCGCGGGCAACATTTACATGAAATAATCTTTAAAATGTAAATGGCAGGCATTCATTTATCGGCCCAAATAAATATTTCATTCACTTTTCTGTTTCTTTCAATTTTCAAAACCCAAGCGGTTAAAAAATCACCCGTTATTAGCACCGATATGCTGTATTTTATGCATTCTACGGAGTTGATGATACGATTACTACAATTAAATAAAAAAAAATACGTACCATCACCCAGGGCTGGCCAGCCACGGAAAATCCGCGCATGGTTGAATCAATAAATGCCGTGCAAGGAGAATCCGCCGCACGGATTAAACGCATGGATAATCGAGTTTCTACTGTATTTGAATTAATTTGTTGCACTACTGTTTGTTATTTCTTCTTTTAGTTGTATATGAGTTAGATTAGTTTTCTGAGTGGGCCTGATATTTTCTATTTAAACGAAAATATGGGCAGTTTTATATTATATTCTTTTTCTTTTATTTCCGGAGCATGTCCTTTATTTAGATATATTTTATTAATGTAAATAAAATTTATACCTGCTTCTAAGGCGCAATATACCATTTACTACCAACATATTTGTGTATATTTATGGAATATTGAGCATAACAATAAATAATTTCAGTGCCGTGTAATGCTGACATTATTAGATTAAAATGCTGAAACTACTTGTTTTGATGCGCATACATAAACTGTGGGCCAAAAAAACGGTAAAAATTTTCATTTACTCATATGTCATATGAAGTTTTAAAAACATGATACACGCCGATGATTATGATGATAGTAGCTTTAAGTAATAATGACAGTTTTTTTGAATAATGACTTCTTTATTCAAAGGAACTGCCATTATTATTTAAAGCTACTTAACCACGTAGTTGTGGACAGGTGATTGACAGTTCGTATCGCCGCCCCTGACAAATAGATTTAAAATATTTGTTATAAAATGGAATTTATGAGTCATAGATAAAAAGTCGTATTTGACTCGCTCATAACGGATATAAATCGCTCACATCTTTATATTCATGCTTGTGATCTATATCCATAATTATGTGCTCATCAAATAATATACTATTTTTTAATCATGTGACATCACAAGCTGCCACCTTGATATTTTTAATAAAAAATCTGATGTGGCCAGGCACATAACTTTATCACACTATATATAAAATTAATAGTTTAGCTGCATGAAATTCTATTTGATCGAGATGTCTGCATTAAAATAAAACTAGTAGAACTAGACAGATATGTCGTTTAAAGCTGCGTTCGGATATTGTACTCCATTGACACCCGGTACACCGTCCAAATGACACTACGTGTCGCTGGGTGTTATTGGGTGTAAAAAGTGTAATACAATATCCGAACGCAGCTTATATTGACAGACGTTATTGTCAAAACATTAGCGTTGTCATTAGTGTCATTACTGTCATTAGAATCAAAATTTCTGACATATCCTGGCTACTAGTTTTAATGCAGTACGGCCGATCTCGATGAAATAGAATTTGCTCATGCAGCTAAACTATTGATTGTACGAAAAAATTTCATATTCATAACTTATTCAGAATTTCCTCATCTTTAATTTATTATTTAACTATTTCGACGAAATTCCAGAATTGGCGGCTTATTTGCAAAATCTTTCAAAAATGCTAAGACTAAACCTCCAGTTCCTTTGGACCCTTTTCAACAGAAAGCTTTTCAGCTCTAAGTTTGGTTATGAAACTTCTAAATATGAAGTTTCGTCCCGATACCTTTAGTAGATTCTCCGGAATCGTCGCCACAAAAAACGGGTACACACACACACACACAGACACACACACACACACACACACCCACACACACACACACACACACACACACACACACACACACACACACACACACACACACACACACACACACACACACACACACACACACACACACACACACACACACACACACAAAAATGTTCAGGGGACCCAAAAAGACATATTTCCGCTAAAAATTATAAAGTAAAAAAGATATGAAAAACTGAAGAAAAGGGTTCTAAATAATTTATTGTCAACATTTTGATGGTAGATTTTTGTACCAACTTGCTTTTAAACAACAAAAGTTCGAAGTTTAAACGATACTATGAAATAAAAACTCACACCTTGTAACGTCACATGTTTTTTCTGTATTTCTGAGGTAGCACCCACTTATTGTGTCGCTTCACAGTCATTGCGCATTGCGCAGTAACGATAGATAAGGGAAATATTGTAAGCGTGCCAAATAACTGATGGTCCGGAAACTGAACTTTTTCCGCAGGGCGCCTAATATTTTTTCGCACACACAAGAAAAATACCACGCACCGAGCCTCCCTGCGAGTATGGTATGTTTTCAATATTGACAATACAAGCAATTTGTTTTTTAAATAAATATATGAATTGACTAAATATGATTGGAAATGCGAGTAAAGATTATGTACCGTTTCTTTTTTGCCCACAGTGCATAATTTAAATGTTCGCTGAAATAATACCCATATTTAATGATACCATTGTATGTAATTATTTTATCTTGAAAGCTTCTTTCATCAGAAGTTGATGACCGGTTCCAATAAAAAGAAATTTTATTATGAACACTAATCACGATATTGAGATGAGCATGCCATGACATTACAGCAATATTATTGTTGTTATTCGTCAGGTATGCTGTGCAATGCATAATTCAGATAGTCGATGGCAACCAACCGTGATAATGTGTGTGATACCGTTGGTGATACATAATACGACAAGCAAACCACGAATGTTCGTTACCCAAGACGGATCAACCTTCAAAACCGTCATAGGAGCGCACACACTGTAGGAATATTAAATAACGAATTGATTGTTGCTTTATCATTTTTATTTTTTAGGGTCGGTACTGTAAATAATGTAGGCTGACGCCATGACCTGGTTTCTGCTGGAAACAAAAGAAAATTGCAGATAGATCGTCACCATATTATATATACTATATATAATATAATTATGTTTATTATTCGCTAAAACGTGGGCATCCAATATATCGAATATATTAATTCAAAATGAAATGTTGCTTCTTAGCTTGCGAAGATAGTAAATTTTCTAATTTAAATAAATATGCATTGATTAAAATAAATCTGTTTGTCTCTATTGAGGCAGAGATCGTTCTTTGCGGATAAATATGTATTTAACTAGATATATATAAAATATAAATATAAATATGTATTTGTTTGGTAGAAATAATATTAATGTTATACTTGCCATTACACGAAAAATAGCACAAAGTGTATGCACCAATGAGGAAGTTTTGAACGGGTTGAAAGATAAATTTAGTTTAGGTTAATTAACATTAATGGTTTTAAACCATGCTAATATGATAATATTGTACTTGCAAATACACGAAATCGTTTCGCGAGCCATGTTGCTCGCTTCTTCAAAGCTTAGCTTTGAAGAAGCGAGCAACATGGCTCGCGAAACGTCAGCATTAACAAATCTTGACACACGGCATAACCCGGAAGCAGTTTATTTTCTAAATGATTCTGGCCGTGAAAGCCTACGTACTTAAGGAAAACCACAGTTGAGGCTTCACTTTGGAAAGTTCTAATTCGTCTATAAGTATGCATCGAAGTGCGATTTTTTTTATTTGTAGATGATCGAGCAATCATAATTAGCATATTGAAGTTGGTTGTTGGAAATTGGAAATACATAAACTATATATGCGACGCGGCAAGCGACTCACAATAATCATTTTGCTAATCATCACTCACCACCGACCTGTGTGTTTTGTAGTTAAATTATATTTACTTTGTAAAAGACCTAATAATATGTTTAGTTAATCGTTTACTATCTATTGAGGCAACGGCCATCTCGCATGTCTTTTTCTACATTATTTAAATATGGACCCGGAGTCGGAGTCGGTTCATTTTTTCCGACTCCGACTCCGACTCCTCTGAAATTTGTCGGAACTCCGACTCCGCCTCCACAGCCCTGCTCCCTGTAATCTAGCCCTGAACGTTCAACACAGTTTATATAATATCTTAGCACTATACCGGAAATTCTGGTTATCTTCATACGGGGTGAATCTGTGACGCGGCATCCCCCAATTATCTCAAGAAGTAAGAATGGTAGAGATCAAAAATTTTGAAATCTGGAATTAGTATCAAAATACTACAAAACTATTTGATCAAAAGTACATTTATTATTTATATCTGGCGTCACAAGATTTTGACTTTTTTCTAATGAAAATCGAATAATTTAATGTGTGAATAAAGCTTCTAAATAACTTCCAGAATACGATACGGTAACTATTTTGCCAAAATTTGAACGTCCGTATTTGATTCAATATTTAATTTCTACAACGATTTGTTTGATCAAAATACACCATTTTACTTTACATAACTACCTTGTACTTTGCATACCGACATTAGCAAACACAATTGAACATTTTCCGAATTGATAATCCTGGAGAACTTATATTTTGTTAGTGAATAGTTCAATTTCCAGCCATCGCTAGTGATTTTCTAAAATTGGTAGCATCTTTCGGTCTTCTTTTTCAGTCTGTAGCTCCCAAACGATGCAATCCGGAAATCAATTATCAAAACTTCTACTATGTATTAACCCTTTGACGTCATTTTTACCAAAAGTGGTTATAAAAAATTCGGTATTTGATTTTTAATTATTTTATTTTTATACAATTAAAAGGAATCCGACCACATTTTATTGTATACACCTTATTGGACAACGGAATTATTTTATTTTTAATTAACATAAGTCATATTATGTGGGATTTTGATCAATGTTCTTTACTTTTGCAGAACATTTTACAGAAATTAATCAATAATCTTCTACAATATACACATTTAAAATTTAAACAAAAATACAGCTGGTTATACTGGGAGCACCAAAATGATTTGGTAGAGTTCTTTTAAAATTCAATTTTTATAGACATCCACGATATTAACAAGAACACGTTAAGTTTCATATTAAAATTGTTAAAAAGGTTTACCCGTATTTCAAATTGCTATGGTTTTATTCAAATTGTGCATCTTCTAACATTTAGATATTAGAATAAAAAAAATACACATTTAGTAATGAATGCATCAATTTTCGTGTATTGGTTTGTGGGTAGTACAAAACCCGATTTTTAGAACTAGTTTTATTTAATATAGGTAATTGATTTAGGACTGTGATACCCATCATCACAACCGCTAAAACTGAAGAAAAAGCCAATTAGTACATGAGCTTAACATCATAAGAAAGAATTTACACGTAAAAACATAATTCTGATTGTCACGGTATGATTAGGTGGATTTTTTTTTGTTCGAGATATCAATGATGTGTGGTAAAATTGATTACATGCCCGAAGAAATAATAAAAATCGGTCAAAGGTATTGGAGATCCACAATAAAAAAAACTCTTTAACTTTTCAAATGGTTGCGGGTTACGCATTGGTACCGGTTTCGAGACTTCCGTGATTTGCAATCAATACCCCTTTGTTTTTCTGTATTTTCAAATGGGTGGTAAACGATGTTGTTGTCACATGTTTTCCCTTTGGCGTCAATTGATTTGTTTATTTGAAAAATTCGCTGATGGTCCCAATTAACTGATTTCATTGCAATGTCAACGGCGTGATTGTCATATGGTTTATGAATTGCGAACAATCTTGATTACTAGTTTTACGCGTCTATTATGTTTGCTCAAAATCAAAATGTGCCGAAAGTGTGCGCAAAATAGGCCTATTTTTCGATATCGTCTATATAGCTAGTAGTTCTGAGATCCGTTACCAAAACATTTAAATTTGTCCAGCCTGAACATAAATATCAACTAATATTCGTTCTCCTTTTTATGCATTGGAATCAAATTTAAAGCCAAAGTCACAGATGTTTAAAAGTGTACTTGTTTCTAATCATATGTATCGTAGTATTGTATGTATACGCCCTTAAAGTGTAAAACCATTATTTTATTAGCACCCTATATATTAATCAAGCTTGATGAATATAATTTCTATCAGCACATTGTAGTTTTGTAGTTTATCACAGTTGTCCAATATATTTATCCGAAGAGATCCTCAAGTCGACACAATCTGACACTAGATCTTGTCCTCGCTTCTATACGTGGGGTTTTGCATAAATACCTACGCACATTATTACTCTGTGTATGTGCAAATGTGTAATAACAAAACTACGAAATAATAAACGTCCAAGTATTTTAGTATGCTAAGCAGCATCCACTAAATTTAACTAGAAAAACAAATTCACAACACTCGTGTGAAAGCAACTACGGCTTTAATAAAAAATAAATACCGCTGAACTTGGATTAAATAGTGTTGACGAAGACAAATTGGGTTAATACAGATAAATTCTGATTGATGTACATAATTGTGGGCTTACCTACTCAAAATTAATTTAATTTTAAATTTGGGAGATTATTTTTGTGAGCTAGGCACAAACGATGTCACAGATTGTATGTAAATATTCTCAAAACTACCAAATATTACAAAAAAAAGATAGTTGATACTGCAGTTTTAATACACTTTATCAACTATGTCCGTTGGTGATAGGTGCATTAAAATATTAGTATTTATATTGTATGTTGTATTTAAAAATATATATGTATAGAAAAATGTATTATCTCACTTAAATCTATAGTCAAGTGAAACTTGACCTAAAAATAGCAAACACACGAGAAATAGGTATTTTCAAAACATCAACGTTTGACACTACCTACTGTCATTAGAATGAAAATATCTGTCAAATCCTGGCTAACTAGTTTCATATAAATGCAGCACGACCGATCTCGATCAAATAGAATTTGCTCATGCAGATAAACTATTAATTTTACCACAAATTGTCATAGACATAAATTATGCAAAATTTCCTCTTCTTTAATTTATTATTTAACTATATTGACGAAATGGCAGAAATTGCGGCTCATTTGCAAAATCCTTGAAAAATGCTTAGAGTAAACATCCAGCCAGTTCCTTTGGACCCTTTTAAACAAAAACCTTTTCGGCTCTAAGTTTAGTCATGAAACTTCTAAATATGAAGGTTCGTCTCGATACCTTTAGTAGTTTCTCCGGAATCGTCGCCACAAACAACGTGTACACACAGACATACACACACCACAGACATATTTTTGTTCCTTGGTCAAAATTGTTCAGGGGACCCAAAAGGACATATTTCCTCTAAAATCTCAAAACTTTTTTTTGACACGATTACAATCATATATGTATGATAAAGTAAAAAAAAAACGATCCAATAAATTTAAAATTACATAATAAATAAATCCTTGAACTACAAAAATGCTCTCCAAATACCCTACATGCTGGAGTTGCTGATTATGAAACTAAGGTCAAATTTGGCAAAATTTGTAAGGAATAATTGCTATAACTGTTTTAATTGTGCGTTTGGAAAAAAAACGTTTCACTAAAAGTGTTTTTGCTTATTCTACTGCAGTTTGCAACCGGCAATTTTATTTGAAATTAAATGGTATGTTTAGGCAATTTCTTTTCTTTTATGGCAATTTCTAGAATTTGCTACATACAAATTTTTGGGACCTAAGTATTTGAAAATCGTAAGTTTTGAGTTTTGTGAATAAAAATTGAATGGCGTGTTTGGTATATATCATTTGCGATGAATACGAATTAACGAATACATTCATGAAATCCATGTTCCCAGCGATTTCAATATTTTACAATTTTCAAATATGTTTTTCTAGAAATTGTCATCACATACCTAATTAAAAACTACTAATAAAATATATATGACACATTTGACCAAATTAAAGAAAACTTGTAAAGCAGGCAAACAATAATATATTCTTACTCGTTATGGTTGTATAATAATTAAGGTATCTGACAAAGTTGATAATATTCTTCTTTGCTTGAAGTTTATTCTTCTGGAAACATAATTGTTACAAAACCATATGTACTTATACGATGCAGTATACGGTATAAATGTATTATTATAAAACGTCTAAAAAACTTACACAGAAAAATAAAACGTGTCATAATTCTTTTCGTAGTTTAATCGTGTTTAGACTTAGTTCAACCGGACTAGTCATTTTGGATTAATTTGGTCTATATACACATCTGCAATCTGTATTTATCTTTATTTTAATATTAAATGTAATAATGTTTATTGCAGCACTGGATGATTGCAAGATATTTTGAGTTAACATGGAATATGGGATATATCCTAAATCAGAACAAAATATATTCAAAAAATTATGCATACAAACTCTTAGTCAACAATTTAAGATTTTCACAAATCAGTATTAACGCAATATATTAATTGCTATAAAAGTAATCCTGTAACCAAAACATTCACAATATGTGCAAATGTGTCAAATAAGCAACATAATAAACTCAAAAATAAATAACCCGATGATTTCTATGTATTTTCATTTCGCAATAATTTATTACCATTGTTTTCCATTCAGTTATCTTTCTACATTTAATATTTGACTTATTATTACTCACTGAATTAGTAAAAACCTGAGGGCGATTATTCCAACACTTCGCATTGACGCATTATTCCCAAAGGAAAGCAAAAAACTATCAATCACGTACCGGCGGATCGGCAAAAACTAAACACGTGCGGCAAATAACAATTAGCGGCGCAATTTCTTGCACAACCTGCACACCGCGAACGTAGCCGTAAAACTGACTGGGACCGCGAGAAAACGTTTTCAACGTTTCAATTCCCAATATCACACGTCCGTTCGTTCGCGTTTCGCGCGCGCAACGGCCCAATTGTAGCCAAATCACATCGATGCATCGCTCCTTATAAATTTACATACTTTACCAGCTTTACCTAACCGCTAATTACTTATCAGGCGGGCCTCGTTTACGAAATAACTGACGGCCGAATGGCAAGTCGATAACCTCTCTCTGTTTCGACAAAGTTTTGAACGGTTTTAGAACGCGTTCAAGGTTTAAAAGCGGCAGATAATAGTTGATCTATCTGATCATAGATGGTGGCGGTATACTGCAATAGATCTTGAGGGTCATTTTTCGGTATAACAAATTAGGTTTTCTCACGAGAAATGTATGTAACTGGACGACAAAGTAAGTAGTTAAAGGCAAAATGTGTGTTTAACTGCGGAAAATGTAAAAGACCGGGAAAATATGTGTTTTGACAAACAAATCTGGATATTAACGGCGAAAAATCTACATATACCGGGTGACCCACGCCATAGGTACTCACATTTATTTTTTTTGTTCATAAAGCTGGACGAATGAAATTTAGGAAAGTATTAAAAGACAAAAAAACGCCACTTTTTGGGATACTCTTGAGGTTAATATGACTTCCGGTTTTTCCGGAAATGACGTCATCATTGAAATTTTGTCAATTTTTATCACCAAGGCAACGCAAAAATAACTTTTTACTTTATCATACGCAGTATGTAAAGTATTGTAATCACGCCAAAAAATTTTTTTGAGATTTTAGCGGAAATATGCCTTTTTGGGTCCCCTGAACATTTTTGACCAAGGTACAAAAAATGTCTGTGTGTGTGTGTGTGTGTGTACCCGTTTTTTGTGGCGACGATTCCGGAGAAACTACTAAAGGTATCGCGACGAAACTTCATATTTAGAAGTTTCATAACCAAACTTAGAGCTGAAAAGCTTTCTGTTGAAAAGGGTCCAAAGAAACTGGAGGTTTAGTCTTAGCATTTTTAAAAGATTTTGCAAATAAGCCGCCATTTCTGGAATTTCGTCGAAATAGTTAAATAATAAATTAAAGATGAGGAAATTCTGAATAATTTATCACTATTACATTTTTTGGTACAATCAATAGTTTAGCTGCATGAGCAAATTCTATTTCATCGAGATCGGTCGTACAGCATTAAAACTAGTAGCCAGGATATGTCAGAAATTTTGATTCTAATGACAGTAATGACACTAATGACAACGCTAGTGTTTTGACAATAACGTCTGTCAATATAATCTGCGTTCGTATATTGTATTACACTTTTTACACCCACTTACACGTAAGTGTCATTTTGACGGTATTGGCGCCGTGCGCGTACGATATGCCCATCTCTATTGCCGCCGGACGGGACTAAGCCTACTTAATTAATCTTTACGGAAATGTAGAAACAAGGGTGTAAATAAAAGTTTATAGTAAATTATTTATTTAACCAAAACTATACATCATTAGTTATCAAAAAATCTTTCAATATTCTTCAATGAACATATTTCTAATTGCAACGTCGCTCTGGTTATCAATGTTAACATGATCATCGATGATAAGTGGCAAAATTAAAATTTTGATATCGTCGTCCACTTCTGGTTGCTGATCGTGCATGTCGCAGGCGATGGTGTGTAGGACAGCTGTGGCAATCACAATTCCATCCATTTTATGGACATCCAATTAAATCGCCAAGGATAAAATGGGCGAGACACCAAAAGAAACCGGCTACCACGTGTCTCGTTCGAATTAAGGAATCGTTGGTGTCCTGTTAATGGATTTCCGTCATGGGATAGGGTTTAACACCATATCCACTATAATAGTTTTAAAAATCTCCATTTTCAAGCTCTGCTTTCACTTGGGAATTTCAGAAAATATTTGCATCCGGTCACGATAGCTGTCTATCAGCTAACTGGCTATCGGCAAACAATGTTTCAAAGTTTTAGCGTGCTACGGATCACCTGGACATTCAAAGAAAATAACCTTTTGCGGTTTCTGTAATTTTCAGCCACTTCACCACCTGGATTTTTAGATAATCTGCCCCTACTCCAAAACTCGACATCGTTCCACTGTTAAAAGTGATTGGGCCAGTCTCTCAAAACTGGCTGCAGTCGTGGATGCTGCATCATGTCCACCAGTTAATCTTTATTATCGGTCACGGCCCCAAGAAAGTCCCTTCGTACTGGATCTACAAGCAAATTAATTGAAAATATGGAGCCCAAAAAATGCAAACAAAAAATAAGAACTGTAGATAATAATAAATGTATACGAAACTGACATTATAAATACTACATACACTTATTTTTCTAGTACTTACCAAAATTAATCCCAGAGATTTGTGCGCTGATGTCAATACTAGATGTAAACAAACAATTATAGGTTAGCGTCACTCAAGCGCCTGCCATGCGTCTGCGCGCCAGTCTTGATCAAACGATCACCGGCCAATATTGGCCAATATACGGCGGTCAACTTGCGGCGTGGTTACGGTCCAATCAACCTCTGATCAAGGTTGGTACAACGAAAAATGCTCCGCTGACCAATGATCAACGTGATTGGACGGTCATCAGAGTTGGTACAACCGGGCGTTAGATCGCCACGATGTGGCGCTGTTCTATGCAGTTTCCTTGTAGTAGTCCATTGAGTGACTTTGACTTGTACGCTGACTTTGATCATAAGGTCAATACTTTTTTCGATTTCCTTCCTTCTAACATCATTTGTACGCTACGAATTTCAACAAAATATCAAGTATTTGGTATCATTGTAATCGGAAAGATGTTTTCTATCGAATAAGCACGCCATTGCGTACCCGTGGAAAAAATGATTCACTGGCCAAAAACCAATTAAATCACGCTAGAGGGCGCCAGTAATGCAATGTCGGCCAAAAATGATTTAGTTAGTGTTTATTTGACAATTTTCGACTATTTTTACCAATTCATAGCCACCTAGATTAATACACAAAAAAAGTTGTTTTTGCGTTGCCTTGGTGATAAAAATAGACGATCAATATGCTGTTGTGTTCAGAATGTCATCCTGATTGAAAATATCACACAAACAATATAGGAAGCCATTTAAAGTTTCAATGATGACGTCATTTTCGGAAAACACAAGTCATATTAACCTCAAGCGTACCCCAAAGAATGGCACTTTTTGTCTATTCACACTTTCCCAAATTTTATTCGTCCAGCTTTATAAACAAAAAAAAATAAACAGGTGTACCTATGCCGTGGGTCACCCGGTATGTGTATTTTATTAAGATTGGAATGGATGTTATGGTATGAAAATTTAATTGTTGAGTAGCTAAACGAAATCTCGAGGATGTGTTTCTGCTGACAATCTTGTTCAAGTTTTAAATTCGACACATGATTTTCAGTTCTTAAGATGTCAAGTCAATCATCAACTTAAGGTGCAAGATACAAAATAAAAATATTGAATGCTTTTGCTGCAATTATCAAGATTATTTCAGATAGACCTGTATACAAGCAGTTGAATAGAAAATAAAATATACTGAATATGTAAATGATTTATGAAATGATATCGGTATATTGTGATAGTATAGATCTTTCAAAATAAGAAGAGGGTGTGACTTTGTGTCTTGCGAATGGATACTAGAAAATGTAGTGGTGAGTAGCTCTTCTTATTTTGAAAAAGCCGAAATTCCACCTAGGCCGCAGTAGTAATGTATATGTATATGTTTCAGAATGTTTAGTTCATTTTAAAGAAGAATAAGAATAACTTGCTTACCGGTGCTGCTCTAGGATATTCTTCTGTATATAAACTTATTGACGCTGCAATGGATAACAACAACAATCAAGATTGTCTTATTCTTGTGTTTACGTATACTTTGTTACATTTAATGGGCTCTATATACAACAAATTAAGTTTTGCTTTTATTAATATTTGAATGCCGTGTTCATATTATATCATATTTATCAGAACGTTTGTACATAAAAGATAAATCTGTAAATTTGAATTACATGACAATGTCGATATCTTTTCACGATCTTAATGCTTATCCTAATACCTACCTATAATTACTATTTCACGCTACACTTGCAATGATGAAAACGAACATTATGTATGTTAGAGCGATTACCAGGAAGACATACGTTTTCCATGTGTTGAGCACAAAATCAGAATATTTTCAAATACTTATCGGTTAATAATATGGTGACATACAGGCGGGATGTAAATTTTTTTAAATAAATCAAAAAGCTACTGTAATTTTTGATTTATTTAAAAAGAAAATTTACATCCCGCCTGTATGTCACCATATTATTAACCTATAAATATTAATTTGACAAGTTATGTCGTTAAACATTTTCATTTTCAAATACGCTCGTTGAAATTTTTGCGATTATACTACAAAAAACTGGAAGGATACGTAATAATTAAAACAAAAATTTTAATACTTAGATTATTGAAATCCAAAACAACACATTTGTATGTTCTTGTCTGCCATATTTAAAAAAAAAACAAAAACATTTTCTGATACAAAAATGGCTTCAGAGTATGCTCTCATGTAAGAATACAAAATTTCGACTTTCTATTTATCGTAATAGCGAAGTTATTCAAGAAGAAATAAATTTACAGTTTTTGCTGTTTCCGTAATACCTAGTGAGTGATCCATGCAATATTTTTTAAAAGTAAATACTGTTTTGAAAAGGATATCGTCCCTGAAAGAAAGTTATGCAACTTTTGTTGCAATGTGGCAAAAGTTAGACAAACAAAGAACACAAACTTATGTTTTTTATAAATGAAACACTAAGTATATTGTTGCAGTGTTTCATTAAGATTTTTATCCTAATGGTTTTTACATCAACGTGTATTAAACAACGGCTATTATCAACTTCTTTATCAACAACGTTTCTGAGATATTGTGAAATTAATGTAAACAACGTGCATTTTTCAAAAAATCATTCTGAAGTTACTATAACAAGGATAACGAAACTAAAGAACTCATTTTAGATAGTAAAACTATCGCACTTTTTGATAGTTATTATTGATTTGCGATTCTAATTCCACTATGCACCGTTGATGATAAAGCGCGATCTATTTATTTTTCCAAATCCAAACTTTGATATAACATTTTCAGGACTGTCATTTGTTATTTATGTGATGAAAACTCTATCTTAATACCGCATACCTATAGTTCTTGTTAAAAAAATCCTGTGAAGAAATTAAGCAACAAAAAATTAGTCAACAAATTTTTATTAAATTAATTTGTGAATATCCAATCAAAGTAGTATTTTAAATTACAAAAATGTAAGAATAATACTCCTTTTTTCGACTATGTATTGTTGGGATGCAAAACAAAATTAATAAACAATAAATACACACATGAAAAGTGTAATTAATTGTAATCTATTGTAATTCATAAAAATTTTAAAAAATCAGTACGTGTTTTTTTTCAATGTCTACAGAATCTTTCATGTTAAATTTTCTCCAAAATGCTTTTTCCGAGGTAGTTTTAGGGCCCTATAACGAACAAATTAGGCCGTAAAACAAGACCTGTTATAATTCCAAATGGCCGTTATTGCAAAAAGCTGTATAAAGAGGGGCTGTGTAGCGATGTATTCTTAAACTCAACATTTACAAACGTAGATACAAACCTCTATGCTTAACACAGCAGTACGGTGTGATTCAAAGATTTGAAAAAGCAAAAAACCTGGAATTCTCTTATAATTATCATATTATACAATTAAATCTTACAATGAAAACTGGTAATAATACCAGACCTAATTATAATTTTACAAATTCAATTAAAATAAAATCACAATATATGCAAGCACTCCAAACTTATTTCGTCCAAGACACTTTTGGTATATCAAAGTGCTCTGTCAAACTGTCGAGGTGTTGATTAAATTTCTCTACCCTTTCTTTATGAGTCATTGTTGCTTTTTCTAATATCCTCTTGGTTTGCTAAAATGCCAAATACAGTGTTAATTACATGATTACAAAATTTTCCTATTATATACTAACATTCTTCTCCTTCATTTGTTGAAAAGCCATCTCGGCTTTTGTACGTTTCTCATCGTTCCTATCCTCTTTCTGCCCTTCCGACTTTATAGTTTCCGCAATCATTTTCAACTTATCCCTGTTCTTTTTTTTCTTCTTTTTTATTGTTTGGTCCCCTTTTAGACTAAGTTTGCTCTTTGACACGTTTGCATACGGATCATTAAGTTCCTCACTCATCTAGAACAATAACAATAAGACCTAACCTCAAAGTTTCTATTATAGACGCACTACAGAATACAAAAGGAGTGGGAAAATAAATTCAAGTGGTAACGCAATGCAAGTGTTTTGTGAGATTACCTTTTTGTAGAATTAAGACAATGCCTGAAGAATAGTCAACTGTAGTCAACATCAACAACTTCAACACGTACAAAATTCGGTCGGTAATAATGTAGTCATATTTATCGATAAGTATTAGGATACGTTCTAAACTGTTCGCGGGAAAACGTCAACTTCAAAATCAACATTTTTAAATATGTCATCCACCAAACCAAGAAAACCGAAAAATAGATTCACTCTATGTTGTTTTTGTATCGGTTCTTCCAATAGCGAAGCTGATTTAAGTGTACAACTAGATGCTGAGAGATGTGATTACGTAGTAGAAAAGTTAGCAATTAAAAAAGTTCCGATTGCGCTTTTTGCAACTGATGAAGATTTGGCCGAAATGAGGACGCACAATTTACTTGACAAATACAATAAGTATGAGAAGACACCGCCAAAAGAAGCGGAAGCACTAATTTCATCGTATTACGCAATGATTAAGAATAATGAGGAAGGAATTAGTAACAAAAATATGGCAATTCCTAAAATAGCCAAAGAAAAGTTTACCAATGCAGTGCCGGAAGCGCTTAAGAAAAAAGATGATATGCAAGGTGTTGCAATAAATGCAGATAAAAGCACAATAGAAGAAACTTGCGAGAAGATGTTGAAAACGTGTTATAATCATATAGTAAATATATTTTAATATTTTTAATCTATACATTTGCAATAATGTAAGGGTAACTACATTACTATTTTTAGGTAAAAGTGGATATACACGACGAACCTGGACAGAGGATTGCTATTTCCCCAGAATTAAGACAAACTCTTGAAGTTTTAGGAACTAAGCAACCGGGCATAAGAGTCAATATCAAACAAAAAAGATCTGAAATAAATATACCACCTGTGGGTAAGTTAAACAGAAATATACTTAATAATGGCAAACAATAATATAAATAAAGGATCCGTGAAATGATTACAGCCAATATCTGCCACAGGACGACCGAACGCCAATATTGCCGCATGGGGGTTAGTTTCACCTGTCGAGTGAAGAGAGTAATTTAATGTCAATAATATCTTATTATAATTAATTAGGAATTAAAAGTAGCAGTTAGGAGTTAGGAAAGTATCAATTAGCATTTATAAAGGTGAAAGCTAAAAGTTGATATGATTTGATTATTGATTGATATGATGTATGTGCAATTAAATTAACATTTAATTATAGAATAAATAATAAATTACGTTGGTAAAGGTCCATAATGCAAAAAATATATTGATAAAGGAACACACGTTTTCCAAAGTAAATTAAGAGGTGCAAAATTAAGAGGTTTTAATTAATTCCTTTCCTTTATGAAATAATAAATTATTATTGAAACTGTATACGAATATTAGAAAAGTAAACTTTCACAAAACAAATTGTTTTAATTATTAGTCGCTAGATAAAAAATCCGTAGATACCAATTGTACAGCCCATTAATGTGGATTTAAACTTTAAACGCAGTATCAAACCTTAAATTTGTATTTAAATTTGTGGTTACAGTTTTAAAAAAGGGAAATATTCAGGCCGTAAAAAGAATGACAGACTGGAAAATAAAAGATTTTGGAGATATATGAGAAATTTCTCCTGTAACGTTATTTACAGATCCACCAATCCTAAAACCTACATATGTGCTATGCGTCGTGGAAATATCGTGGCTATCTTAGTTTTTAGTATTTAAATATTTCTTTTCTTGAAAATGAAGAAACACAAAATATTTAGGTATAAACAATATACCATAACAATATAGCATAAACAACATCTGGACTCTATCTAACAATGTTCGAATGTCATTTAGGATTTTTAATAATAAAGTAACAGTTAGAGCCCATGTAGGCCAAAATAAGCCAACAACTCTTGATCAATAATGGTTAAGTATTGATGTGAAGTGATAACCGTCATTGTATTCATTTTCAATTTTATTGTTTCAGATGTATATGCCATCAACGTCGATAAACATAACCAGAAAAGTCCAGAGCCAATACTTAAGAATAAAGAAGAACATAGATATCATATTGATGACATTATACCAGGGCAGAGTCGTTCGATACCGATAGTAAGACAACACAGCAATCTTATCAACCACATAGCCCCATTTAACCCAGCGAAGGCATCTGACATAGCTGTACTTGTTTAGTGCTTTTTTACAGTCCTCTTTTTCAGAAAGTTTTGTCTTCCAGCAAAATACTTCAACCTAAACCTGAAGAAGATGACACACAACCAAAAACTTACCCAAATTGCAACAGAAGAATCACAAAAGTAATTGTCTTTAGAATTAGGAATTTGTTAATTATTTCACGTTCCCTCAACATTTCTTGTTGCATTGACAATTGAATTAGTGCACATTGTTATTTGATGTTATATTACCTACTACAGATATTGGACATTCATCTCATAGTCTGTTCTCGTTTTCAAGCGTTGGTGATACAGATTCTTTCTGCCCTAAATGTACAACTTTTCTTTTCTACTTAGAAAGTCCCTACTCCACGAAAAATTGTGTTACCGAAACCAGAAGGAATTGTTATTGAGCAAGACGTACAAACGAGGTTAACCAGTAAACAGTTGGATTCGCTTATAAATGGCATTTCTGGCGATGCGGCTTCAAAATCTTCCAGTCAAAAGTGGAAGATCATTATCAAAGAACGCGAAAGGGAGACAACGACTTCCGCTACATCCCAAACATCGACAACCTCATCGACATCTAGTGAAACTGACGAAGATGAAAATACTACCGATTAGATAGAAGAATGTACTCTTAAATTAAGAATATTATTGTTTGGTTGCTTATTTGAATTTGAAATAAAAAATTTAGTAATAGAATAGAGAACAAATTTATTATTTGGGACAAAATTTTGCAACTACCTGCTAGTTGTTAGGGTTCCGTAGAAAGTTGCCAACATTACGTCGATCCTGGTCTGGAGAAAAATAATTTTTGAGCGATAATTTTTATTTTTATGAATAATGGAAGAATAAACACTTGTCAAATTTGTCTCATTATGAATGATTTGACAGTTTTCTTTTGGTAGATTGTCTTTCTATTTTTTGTAGTCGATAACGTCAAATATTCGAGAAACATCAGCTACATTGGTAAAGCTTTTCTTACTTTTTTGAATAATTTTATATGGCATAATTCTTTACACATAGTTCTGGCTGGTTTTTCTCTTCATTGCTTTGGAGTTGAAAAATCAAGCTGTTATTTCAGCCTGCCTAAAGAATTCTGTGCCAATGACGATTTAATTGTCATTTGTCGACATTTTGCCACGATCTGGAGTCTTGATTCCAGTTCCAAAGCGCTAATGCAAAAATATTAACAATAAAATAAAAAAATCTGATGTTTCCAGGGACATGACTTTATCATACTATATATAAAATTAATAGTTTAGCTGTATAAGATTCCATTTGATCGAGATCGGTCGTGTCTGCATTAAAATAAAGCTAGCTATCCAGGATTTGACAGATATTTTGATACTATTGGTATTGTCAAAACATCACCGTTTGACAGTACCTATTGTCATTAGAATGAAAATATGTGAAATCCTGGCTAACTAGTTTTATATCAATGCAAACACGACCAAATAAAATTGTATAAAATTTCCTCTACTTTAATGTATTATTTAACTATTTTGACGAAATTACAGAAATGGCGGCTACTGCAAAATCGTAAAAAAAAGCTAAGAGTAAACGTTCCTTTGAACCCTTTTGAACCAAAATCTTTTCAGCTCTAAGTTTGGTCATGAAACTTCTAAATATGAAGTTTCGTCCCGATACCTTTAATAGTTTCTCCGGAATCGTCGCCACAAAAGCGGGTACATCAGAAAAAATGGTGGCTCGAGAAGAACAAATAAAAACATGCGTTACAATTTACAAAAAAAAAATACTTTTATTCCTTTATCTAAAGTTTTGCCTTTGAGATTTTCCCTTCAAAAGTTTATACTGGGGCGTTTCTTCCGAAGTTTTCAAGGACGTCGTCGACATAACCCGAAAATGTAGCGTATCCACAGGTTTGACAGGTATATAAGTTTTCACAGTTGCCGGCGACCTGTTAGCAAAAGCGATGGTGTCATTTTTGCGTTTTCCCTTTGTGATTACAAGCGTCTTCAACAGAGGCCACGCTTTCCTAAATTTCTGCTGTAGGTATATTAAAACGAAAAAAGCCATGCAAACTCCGACAGTCGCCATATTGTACAATTCATGTGTTATATATTCTAGAAGCAAAATATTAATTATTGTATGACTTGCATCACATAGGGGGAAACAGGTAAATAAAAAATAATATAAGGTGAGTTCACATGATTCATATTTTATAAAGTAGGTATCCTTTATATAAAGAGAGAAATTACTTTTGTTACAAATTGCAGGATCTTCATCGAACATTTTTGCATATCCGCAATTATTAAGGCCATCACAGTTGAGTTCGTCGCTTATACAACTTACATTTGATCCAAAATAACATGTAGTTTCGTTGTTAATACAGCTACTGTCTTCGTGTATGGCTATAAGTATAATATTAGAAAAAATTGAATACTTTAGTTAATATAAAAATAAATTTACGTTTTGTAGCGGTTCCGGTTATTTTAATAACTTGAAAGTACTGTCTTTTTAAATCTTTGATACCAATATTTAAATCTAAAGCTGTTGTAAACACAAAAGGATTGTCAAATTTTGATAAGGCAAACAAAGCACATAGGTCTATTGTAGTTTCTTTATGGAGCTTTTCCTAAAAAGACAACGATATCACACGACGGAAATGAAAGCACCCATGCAGGTTATACAGTCAAATATATCTTGCTACCATTACAAATACTATCAAAAGTGTTCAGTTGATTCTCAAATTCCACAACTACAATGTTCATCAAATCCCTATCCAATGTATTATGGTGAAATATTATGGTACAATCCCTGTAATGATACTTGTTCGAAAGAATCAACGTTGCAGAATCCGAAACTCCCATACTGAACGGCAGAAAAATGTGCTTTTTAAAATTATTGACGCACTCCATACTAATATCTGGAAAATTCAAGAATCAATAAACTGTAGAATGTAGAAGCAATGTTAATTAACCCATGACGGTGCCGTTCATATTTCTTTCTGGCCAACAAGATACTCTACCAAAATTTACCAAAAAAATAATGTTGATAAAGGATATGCGCATAATTTCTCTTTGACACTTCCATTGTCATTTTTAGCTTTTTTGACAGTTTTGGCGACATTTACTGTTTTGCATGGGCCCATTCTTTATTTGTTTAATCATTATATTACACACAATTATGAATAAAAGAAATGTCAAATATTTGATTCGATCAATCAACAAAAAACAGAAATTGTATTTTAATTTTTATTGTTTTATTGATAACCTAAACTATGTAGACCAATAGAGACGTGGTATTATTATTAGAGGTATGCTCATACTCATGTGGAGTGGGGATGAGAATCTGCGAAAATCTTCGTTACGTTAATATCCGCTGGGCGGCGCTGCATGGTTGAAGAATAATAACGTAAACATAACTAGTGCCAATCCAATTTTTGTTTATTTATGCTTATTTCTACGTACATAATGCAAATGCTTGAAACTTTTCTTTTTATACAAGTACATTTGTCGGTTATATTTTATAAATTGTTAGTGGCATAACCCCTAATAACATAAACATAACTAGTACAAAACCAATTTTTGTTTATTTATGCTTATTTCTGCGCACATAATGTAAATGCTTGAAAGTTTTCTTTTTATACAAGTACATTTGTCGGTTATATTTTATAAATTGTTAGTGGCATAACCCCTAAGTTTGACATATGCAATGTTGGTTGTCTATATATCACCTGCGCAGTAGCGGTCGTAAATTCGTTCAAAAATTGATCATACCTTTAATCTTAATACCACGAATAGAGATACCTTTTTCAGCGAGAGTTGGCCTGAGTTAACCAGTGTTATTTTGACAAGTGGCACATTTTTGCCGAATTTGACATATATGCAACAATTTTGGTTGTAACATGGTTGTAACATTAGTATTTGTCAAACGTACAAACTCAAATTCCCTTAATTACCCCATATTTATTGGTTGTGTCAAAATTTGAAAGTGACATTAATCTGAACATTACAAGATAAAGACTAATTACGAAGCTCAGTTTAAATCAATGAAGATTTTTAGTGCTTACTGCTTACCCGTTTTATATGATCGCGACGGTACCAACGTAGGAATGGCGGGTGCACATAAATAAAATATTTTTATCTATGACTCACATATAATAAGTTCATTGCATACGTATCTATGACTATATAATCCCCATCATGATACGTGCCAATGATTATAATGACACTAGCGTTGTATAATAATGACAGTTCGTTCAAATAATGACTTCATTATTTGAAGGAACTGTCATCATTATACGAATGTACTGTCAAAGTCAGTCTACCTACGTGGATGACAGTTATTTGACATTTCGCCTCACCACCATTGACAAATACATTTAAAAGATTTGATGTAAAATGGAATTTATGAGTCGTAGATAAAACGTCGTATTCGACTCGCACACAACTGCTCGCAAGTATATACGCTCGCCTACGGCTCGCGTATAAACTCCATGCTCGCGATTTATATCCTTAGTTATGTGCTCGTTAAATAATATACTATTAATTATTGAAACATATTTATACCCCCACATTACTCAAGCATATCTCTTAAAAAGTAAGGACAAGTTTGTGAATGGGCAAAATCGGTTATCTCCATTTTATTTTTTCAGATTCCACACCAAAAATATTTTACAGTACTATATTGGATTTTAACTTCAGCCCGGCTGAAGATAATTTTCTTACTAGTTTTATCTTCAGATTTCCATGTCATCCTCAACTTAGCAAACTAAGAAAGTAAGACTTTGTGACTAGCGACATTGCACAAGAAAATATAGTTGCAATATTACATACTTTCCCCAATCCATGTTAATTCTCCTTTTTTTTATTTTTAAGTTATTATTTTTACATTTTTACTAATTGACTACTACGAATATAAAGAACATAACATATGTCATAGACCCTGATAACATAGTTGGTTGCGCATTGTGCCAGATACACAATGATCACTGGTTCAAATCCAGATCGTGGCTGTTGTTTCTAACACAAAATAATTTATTCGTTTTTTTTCTTTTTTAAGAAGTTTTTTTTAAGAAGTGTACTAAAACTCGGCGGTAGCGGAGGTAATAATTCGAAAACAAGAATGGTGTGATACGTTCGAGTGATACCATCAGAATATCGTCATTTTGTATATTCTATGCGACTGGAAATTGTGCTCACTGATTTCCAATAACAGAATATAATTTTTGTTTCTTTACCTTATCCATATTATCATCCCTTTGTAGATCTAATAAAAATATACTCACAAGTTTTCAGGATCAAAAAAGTTCATGGTTGTCTTTATTTGCATGTAAATCCGATAATAATAATAATGTTTCTATAAATAAAACTAACGCTTTTCAGTCTTGGACAAAATTATATTTCTCTAGTTACATGTGCATGTTGCCGACGTGTGTGCTGACGTTTATTTATAGAAGCACACACAGTCGTTAACCAATAATTTATAATAATGTTCTAATAATGTTTTGTTTTGTGTGGAGTAATGCCGATCTAATTCTATAGATTCTACAATATCTACAATAAATCGTTTAGACTAAATGAAAAACAGAATCCACATTTCGTTTGCAATAGATTAACGATTTTTTGTGGCAGTGCTGCATTGCTATGACCCTATGACAATAAAATACCATTCATTCTGTTAGACCAAATCTTTAGCGCGAAGACTAAATACGTTGTCTGTCAATAAGATTTACTATAGAATTTGGTCAATAGTTATTGATGTCTAAATTTTACATGTTCAACCCTTAAAAATAAGAAGTCGTTTCTTAAGAAACGTTATATTTTTTTAGTTCAACGTAACCGTTTCTTTCTTTTCTCTATTATCGTATCAAATTCCTTAAAGACGTTACTCGTAGCCGTAGGTAATTAAACAAAGTGAGGTCTTTTTTTATATATGAATAGAAAATATCTCAATACCTATTTTTTTGTAGATACGGCTGAGCCATTATCTGAGAGCAGAGTATGTATGGTATCTTTTCTATGCTAACCAAATTATTAGTTTTATTATGTCTTGGAAAGTCAGTTACAAATACATTTTCAAAAATCAACTTAATTACCAATTGTTGACAATTTATTTTTGTTCTACAAATATAATAAGGGTAAGCAAATCATGTTTTAAAATAGCGCAATAGGTTGATTTTTGGAATCTTGCTGAAGTGCAAAACTATAGCGCTTGCGCATCAACAAAATGTCCTATTTTTGACGCTACGGAATAATCAACTCTTTTTCTCAAATAAAAAAATTCTTCGAACCATTACCAACCGAATTTGGAACCAGTTGTAATTCATTACAAACAGAATTAATCGAATTGATATGTGATACGTAAATTTCTTTGTGCGGTTTCCAGTGGGTTTCCATCAGTTTCCGAACGTAGCCGTTAGGGTTGAAACATGACGCTTTCTAGAACAGTGGCGCTGGCGCTGCGATGGCGCTGGGTCTGCACGAGTCCAGCGCGTAGTGCAAGCTGTCGCCGCCAGGGGCCAGTCTTATAGCTCATCAACTGATCGGTGCGTGTGTCATGGCTTCGCAGAATGGCATTATTTTTAATTAATACAAACAAACCAGGGCTCGACGAGGCAGCAATTTGAAAAAAAATACACGGGTATGTAGCTTGGGTAACCTTTTATCGGCAAATTGACCGCCAGCGGTTGAGGTTAACCCAAAAATTTCGCACCTATCTCGCTCATTTCCTGTATACCCTAAACCCTTTTATTACTGGCACCCTATATTTTTTTATAATAATATTAACGATGTTTCTGCGAATTTCAATTTGAATTTCAAATTTGCAAGGTGGAACTTTGGGAAATTCCGGGAAATTTGACGCGAAAAATTTTCCTTCATGGGATTATATCACATGTTTGTATTTCTCTGTTTTAGTGTTCAGTTGTATACAGAAACAAGCATACTATGGCTACAGCTGTTCAGAAGAACGGCATGAAACCATTACCAAATGGAAATGGGATGGTCCATCAAGTGGACGATTTAACCACCCTGACGGGATACACCTGTGCTCAGAACCAAATCGAACAGCAGCAGATTGTTGAAGAGACAGAACCGGAGATCGACATCGTCATCAATAATGTTGTGTGCAGTTTTAGTGTTCGGTGTCACCTAAATTTACGATCGATTGCTCTAAACGGTATGAACGTTGAATATCGGAAAGAGAACGGAATGGTTACGATGAAACTGCGCAGGCCTTATACCACCGCGAGTATCTGGTCGTCAGGTAAAGTGACGTGTACGGGGGCGACAAGTGAACTCCAGGCAAGAGTTGCTGCGAGACGTTTTGCCCGTTGCCTGCAAAAACTTGGGTTTCATGTGCGTTTCAATAACTATAGGGTTGTTAATGTGTTAGGGACTTGTTCGATGCCGTTTGCCATTAGGATCAACTCATTCTCGGAACGACACAAAGAGGCTGAGTAAGTTTTCTTTGTCTTGTGTCATTTTGGGCTATCCCTATATATTGTATTTGTTGTTTCAGCTATGAGCCAGAGCTACACCCTGGTGTTACGTACAAATTAAAGAGCCCCAAGGCTACGCTAAAGATCTTTTCGACGGGGAGCGTCACAGTAACAGGTAAATTATTAATTGTTTTTACAACAAAGTTATTCAATACAAATTTATTATCAATAATATCAAAATGGTTTTTGCACCTACCCCTTCAATTATTGCCTTCAACTTTTTTATTTACAAGGAACCTTATGTTTAGGAACTTTACCTTGCTGAAAGATCCTCCATTGTGTGAAGTAAACTTTCTTTTATTGGGGTTCTTTTTGTTTTCCCTCACTTCCATAAAATACAGGTAGATTGTTCTTCTGCTTACCTATCCTTTGAAGCTTACCTACAGTACTTTTAAATAATTGGTTCTTGAAACTATGTATTTCTTTGTTCTGTGTATATTTTATTATAATTGATATATGTTTACTTTGATTCCAAACATCATTGGGTACTTCAGGCTACCCTGTTTTCAAGTATTTTTAATTAAGATGATTTTAACTTGTTAACTTTGTTACCTTGTTTAGTGCCTCTTGAACATGGTTTGCTGAGGCCTGCGACAATTATTGGCATTTTGCGTTTAGTATTATTATTATTTGTCTTCATTTCTTTATGGTAATAATGTGTCAGGAGTACCTATATTGTTTATAACATATCGATCTTTATAACACTCTGCTAAGCACGTGGTATCCGCAATACTGTTGAATTGGTTCATACTTTAATAGGAACAAAACCGTGCAACTAGCTTGGAATGTAAATGTATTTTCAATTCAGTGTGCAGTAGACGCTCGATAATCCAACATGCCATCTGTTCCATTGAGTACTTTGTACTGTCAGTTTCAGATAAGTTGACTGATCTACAGGCATGCACAATTGATGTGGTATGGGTATACTTTCTACGCGCATAAGCAGGGCTGCCGACAGGGGGTGACACCTGTGAGTGTTGTCACAGTGACAAACCGTATCTAATTTTGTCCCACTTTAGAAAATTATTTTGTAATGTCCAGATTTTCCAGGACACCACCCATCAACAAAAATAAAATTTCAAAATTGTATTATAAAACTTTTGTTAGCATGGGATCTACGTGTTTTCATACTATGACATGAGCCGTAGTTTCAAAGTAGCTACTAAAATATTTTCTATTTACTTCTCACTGTGCTTTTAAAAAGTTTAACGAAAGTTTTAACGTGCTTAATGTTGCTTAAAAAGACAACACCTCGACACTGCAAGTTCTTGAAAACTGATTACCTATATTCTGCATTGTTGAAACAAATTGAAGAAAGGAAATCATTTTACAGTGTAAAGAAGGTGAATTTCCGTATCATTGTATGTGACAGAATGATAATATTAGATCAAGGGCCTGTCAAGTTCTTAAAATATGTTAAAAAATTTCTTAAAATGAATTTTAAAAGTTGATTCAGTTTGTAAATATTGAAAATTTTATTTGTATAAATGTGTTGTAATATTTTGTTCGGGGCAAATTTATTGTAAACTTGTGACATAGATGTTTAATGTTTTACACGTTTTTTTTTGGGGGGGGGGGGGGGGGGCTGGACCATAGGCGGCCCTGAACATTTTTTCTCGGCGGCCCTGCACATAAGTAATATATAGAAAAAGATACAAATATCACTGCTCCCTACATCCAATAATCCATTGGTGTTATAATGGTCAATCTTCTATGTTATATAAGATTAATTTGGACAATTTTGGTTTGTTTTGGCAGTGAACACTCAAAACTCACCCAGTAGCCAGTATTAATGCCAAGAAAAAGATACTAAATTGTTTGTAGAGGTTTACGGGATATATATTCTAATGTGCTAAGTTTGTGCAAATTAAAAACTGAATGTAAACAAATATATCATTTAAAGCCTGAATTAAACGGGCATCTGCCTATATGAAAGTGTTACAATTTGCAGCCCATGGATTTAATGTTTATGCAAACCTCCAGACCGGTCAGCTTCAATGAAACGTACAGTAGTCCAGATTAACAGTAAAGTTGTTAATCCAGATATTAGCTTCCACATGGTTTCAGTTTATGTAACACTGGATTTGATCACCTTTGATTCAGAACTTGATAGGCACTACAAAAATGTCTTGTTGAAAACCAGTATGAAACACATATTTTACGTAGTGAAGAAAGTGTCATTGGCAAATATCGCAAAAGTATTAGCTTGAGGAATGCTGTTTTTTACTTTATCATACGTAGTATGTAAAGTATTGTAATCGTGCCAAAAAAAATTTTTGAGATTTTAGCGGAAATATGTCTTTGGGTCCCCTGAACATTTTTGACCAAGGTACAAAAAAATGTCTGTGGGTGTGTGTGTGTGTGTGTACCCGTTTTTTGTGGCGACGATTCCGGAGAAACTACTAAAGGTATCGGAACGAAACTTCATATTTAGAAGTTTCATGACCAAACTTAGAAAAGCTTTCTGTTGAAAAGCGGCCAAAGGAACTGGAGGTTTAGTCTTAGCATTTTTGAAAGATTTTGCAAATAAGTCGTCATTTCTGGAAATTCGTCGACATAGTTAAATAATAAATTAAAGTGGAGGAAATTCTGAATAATTTATGACTATGAAACTTTTTGGTACAATCAATAGTTTAGCTACATGAGCAAATTCTATTTCATCGAGATCGGTCGTACTGCAATAAAACAAGTAGCCAGGATATGTCAGAAATTTTGATTCTAATGACAGTAGATAGTGTCAAACGATAATGTTTTGACACAATATCAGCTGCGTTCGGATATTGTACACCGTTACACTTTTTACACCCAATAACACAGTATCATTTGGACGGTGTACCCGATGTCAACGGAGTACAATATCTGAACGCAGCTTTAATAGATATATCTATCTAGTTCTACTAGTTTTATTTTAATGCAGACATGGCCGACCTCGATCAAATAGAATCTCATGCAGCTAAACTATTAATTTTATATATAGTATGATAAAGTCATGTCCCTGGCCACATCAGATTTTTTTTGATAAATAAATAAATGAAAAAATTAAAAATTGTACAGATACTTATACTTTAATTAATTTATTTTCTATTGGTGTAAGAGGTATGTAATTCTTCTTTTCTTGCTTTGCATACTATTTCATATGGTATTTTTATACCCCCCACATTTAATGTGGTGAGGGTATGTTGAGTTTGATTCAACATTGTAACACCCTTAAGGAGGCGTGGCAGATATAAACTTATATACATATATGGATTTGGTCAGAATTGAAAACTGAATCGATTTAGCTATGTCCATCTGTCTGTCCGTCTGTGTACACGATAACTGCCGTAATTTTCAAGTAATTGATTTGAAATTTGGTATACAAGCTTAGCACTTAAAAAGTAAGGACAAGTTCGTGGGGGTATTTTAACTTCAGCATGGCTGAAGATAATTTTCTTACTAGTTTTTCATTCATTTCTCTACACTCTGCATCAGTGGGCTCCATAGTGGGGTATATATATACCCCAGGAGGTACGCGAAATATGTACACGTTTTTCTTCCCTCCGCATATTTGAAAAGATATAAAACCATATAAATGGACAAAAATGTTGATCAATTATATTATTTTATCTACAACTCACATATAATAAGTTCATTGCATACGTATCTATGACTATATAATCCCCATCATGATACGCGCCAATGATTATAATGACACTAGCGTTGTATAATAATGACAGTTCGTTCAAATAATGACTTCATTATTTGAAGGAACTGTCATCATTATACGAACGTACTGTCAAAGTCAATCTAAACCAACGTGGATGACACTTATTTGACATTTCGCCTCGCCACCATTGACAAATACATTTAAAAGATTTGATATGCTCGCCATTTATAACCTTAGTTATGTGCTCGTCAAATAATATACTATTAACTTCAGCACGGCTGAAGATAATTTTCTTACTAGTTTTGTTTGCAAATGTTTCGAACAATTGTAACTACAATATTGAAAAAAAAAAACGTCTATATACCGTGATATCAAAAATTACCTTGGTCAAGGGTGGTCATGGATTTTAAAATGATTGTCGCAGCTCCCATCCTACATTTATGTCAATCATTTTTTGAGTGTCAAAATCTGTCAAGTCATTGTCATGCTGGTCATTGATGATGTCAGTGTAGCTTGAGAATGACAGAATTATTTCAAAAGGATGATTTAAGCTAAGACAACCGTTACATTCCATGGCAACCCTTGACCAAGATAATTTATGATATCACGGTAGAACACTGACCTACATTTAAGTACTTTCAAAAACGATATTGCTTGAACAAAATGAGCATGTACACCCCTTGGTGACAAGCCAAAAACGCTTTTTTAAGGAAACCAGTTTATAATGTCACATGATATGATGATGTCAAAACATCAGCGTTTGACACTACCTACTGTCATTAGAATGAAAATATCTGTCAAATCCTGGCTAACTAGTTTTATATTAATGCAGACACGACCAAATAGAATTTGCTCATGCAGCTAAACTATTAATTTTTCCAAAAAATGTCATAGGAATAAATTGTATAAAATTTCTTCTACTTTAATTTGTTATTTTACTATTTTGACGAAATTGCAGAAATGGCGGCTCATTTGGAAAATTGTTAAAAAATGCAAAGACTAAACATCCAGTTTCTTTGGACCCTTTTGAACCAAAAGCTTTTCAGCTCTAAGTTTGCTCATGAAACTTCTAAATATGAAGTTTCGTCCCGATACCTTTTGTAGTTTCTCCGGAATCGTCGCCACAAAAACGGGTACACACACAGCACACCACACACACACACACACACACACACACACACACACACACACACACACACACACACGCACGAACGCAAGCACACACAGACACACACACACAGACATTTTTTGTACCTTGGTCAAAAATGTTCAGGGGATCCAATAGGACATATTTCCTCTAAAATCGCAAACAAAATAAAGTAAAAAATGGCAAGAAAATATAGAAATAATGATTATCATTTTGCAAAAGTTACGCCGCTGACTTGTCCGGCCTCGCACGCCTCCATAAGGGAACCTTAAACATAACCTGACGTGATATGCAACTTTTAAGTTCAGATTCGTAATCAGCGTAAATAAATCAATGAAAAACGCCTATTTGCTTTCCATAAACAAACAAAAGTTATCAGTCTTTTACTCGAACATTTTTTTGAAAGGCGCTAAAAATCTTGTAAATTATCTTTAAGACAGATTTATCAATATTAATACAAAAAATATGGGGTGCCATTTAAAAATAGTGTCGATGACGTCGTATGTCGAAAATTATTGAAGGTCGGAAATTAATCAAAATATAGAATAATTGTAGGTATTTTGATAATTAAAAATCGACATGTCCGAGGATTTTTGTTTTTCAAATAAAACGTTCAGAGTTTGTCACTGTACTTTGTACGCTCACTGTATGTCCAATTTTTATATAGTACATTTGCCCGGTCGAGAAGAGAACAATTAATTGTCTGCAAAAATTAACAAAGATTAGGGGCGTTACGGACCACGCAAAACGACTATACATGGCACATCTATCTATTAGAATATTGTGTACCAAGCCAAGAAAGTGGTTCTTTTCCGGACCGAGAGAAGTGTTGCACAGGCGAGCATAGCGAGCCTGGGCACTTCTTGAGGCCCGGAAAATCACTTTCTGGGCGTGGTGCACACATAATTTTTTTTATCTACGACTCACATATAATAAGTTCATTGCATATGTATCTATGACGATATAATCCCCATCTTGATACACGCCTATGATTATAATGACACTTAGGGCCGATATATTCACCTATCGTGAAACTGTTCGTCATCTAAACGACAAGATAAATGGTAAAAATGTGTCTATTCACCTGTCGTTAACGTTACCGACCGGATAAATACGCTTAACGATCAAATTTATTTAGCGATCGAATGAACCTGCCGTAAACTAATGACGAACACTTTGATTGGTCACAGAGCATGTACTGAATGTCAAACAAAAAGTGAAACTGACAAATATTTACGTATGTACGTGGTACTGTATTAATTGAAGTCATTATTTAGTTAATATGGCCGAATTTGCTGAATTCGTCTTTCATACCATTTTTTTTACTTTTGGTCGTCTTTTTTAATTGATGCGGTTAGAAATGGGTGCGAATGAATTTTGGTTACGTTTTGTCAATGTCTATCAATGTTATTTACGGCGCTACATCTAGCGGCAATTAGTCCAAGTTATGATCCAAGTGTTGATTTAGTACACCTTTTTTACCGACATTTGATACTATATTGCCGAAAAACATTCGTTAGCGATGTTTACGTCCTCGTTGCCTGACGATAACTTACCTTACAGATCGGTGAAAAGACAGAATCATTTTTAACGTGAACGTTAGCGTAATGTGTTCGTTGGCTAACGACAACTTTGACGATAGGTGAATATATCGGCCCTTAGGGCCCAAGAATGATCGAAACAGAGATTACGCCTATCGGCGTACCAAAATCGTTTCGTTCTGCGCATCTACGTCACACCAGAATTGCTGTCAAAACTAAGTGTCAAAGTGGCATATATTTTGTCAACGAACATATGACAGAGATGTCAACATTGATGTAATATATTAAACAGTGTTTAGTTAGGTTATATGAAAAAAACTCGGTGATTTATGATTTATAGGGCAAGTGCGGATAAAATGATTACCGTAAACTTGGGTGACTTTAGTCCACTTTTGAAATTTGAAGTCTGGTAACTTTTAACAGATTAGATATAATTACTCATACTTGTGCTATTTTTTGGGTCTTTGATAGTACTTCAAAAATCTCAAAACACTAATATTTCCAACGTCAGGATATACTTCTTTTATGTATATATATATATGGGTGGCCAAAGTCAGAATTCATTATTGGGTCACTTTGGCCATACTACTGTTTATCATGCCAATGAAACGATAAGCTAGTGTATGCTCGAGTTTAGCCACCAAATATGTTTTAAAAGTGTTCAAGAACAAAATATGTTAAAATCAGCAATAAGATCATGACAAAACTATTTTATGACTATTTTAAAAAATAATGCTAACATGTTATACATTGCGGAAATGAGAAAAAACACGACTATCGGAAAATGCCAAAATTCAATATGGCGCCCATAAGAAAAACAAAAGTTGGCCATGATTACGCCGCCATCTTTGATGTTATTTCAAATTAAAAAATAACACTGCATTCCTTGTTAAAAAGTCGCTGTAGAATGTTTTTGTTTCAAATGTCTAGCTACGTTTGGTTTTGAATAAAAAATTAAAAACGTTATCTTAACATTTCAGTTTTTTGCGGATATCTTTAAAATGAAAAATGATAACTAAAATTTCTTTTCAGATAATTGTTCAGCACAAAAATACGAAACTTTGCCAAATTTCAACATAGCCTCTAGCTCCACTAATAAGCGAGATCTAATAAGCCTCGAAATTGAATCACCCGGTATAGCTAGACATAATTTTGTACTTCTGGTATAATGAAGAAACAAACCTCCTTTGGACGGGACAGGTGTTTTTATTGCTTGTAAAATGTCATCTTTGTCATACCACAGAAATGTCATCATTTGATGGCTATTTCCACTGAGAATGCCCGACTTTACTTTCCTCGATTGACTACACCGAGCACTTTAACTACGTGGGTATTGCAGAAAGATATTCCTAACAAACCACAGGACTAATGTTATCGGCGGCAAATCATAGATGCTGATAGATTACTCAACACAAACAAAGTTGTTCATATAGTCGAATTCACCAGTGTTGCAAATTACTCATCGATTTCTGCTGTTATTTTCCTCATACGCTACATTTCATTCCTATACATTGCCGTGTGTTAGAACGCAATAGAATGATTATAATACATCTGCTGTACAAATTAAATGCGCCCAGCGAAAAAGTACGTCTTTTCTTAGAATGACATTTCTAACGTTTCTAACCTCTAATACTGAACGTAAATATTGAACGTGACCGCATGTTAGCAAAAATGTTTTCGTTGAAAGGTAAGCCGCTTAATAAAAAATCTATGGTGATGGTTATTTAAAGGTTATTTAATTAGTAAAGATAATAGCAATATTAATTTAATTTCTATAATATCCGCCTCGGTAGGCAACGTATTTACAGTGATCTATGTTCGGTTGCCTATGCACAACAATCAAGCTGAGCGATACGCAAAAATCTTGGTTCATACACTTATAAGCGATGAGTAATTTGCAGCACTGGTGAATTCGACTATAGTAACAAAATTGGTCAATTTTCAAAGCTATCTTCTGAACGCTGCCACAAAAAAAATAAATTATCATCTAACTTACATTAAGCACCTTTGTATTCAATATAGTATCTAAAATATAAATAACCAAAAATACTCGCAATGTTTGAAATATTAACAAAGATCTAAACAAGATAAATAAATTTTCGAATAGTGGCCAAAGTCACCCAAGTTTACGGTACTAATCTTTACTAGCGATCTAATTTACCATTTGGCCACACTTCTAAAATGCTCCAAGCAAATGACGCTGCTCTTGTAATTGAAATTACTTCTTCGCCGGCAGAAACTTATCCATTTTTTTTAAACGTCGGCATCGGACGGAAGTGAAAAAAAAAACTGCATTTTCATGGTTAGTTTTCATTTCTCTTTGAACAACCCGCCACCGCACCTTTCATTTACGATATTTTTAATTTTTTTTTCAAAGTGGAAATGTATTTGGTTATGTGTCAAGGTGTTGTCAAAGTAATTTGTATTTTGTTATGATTCGTATGTCGTCAAGGTGTTATCAATGTTTGGTCTAGTGTGACGTCACAGCAATCACCTGATTGTCAAACTCGCTCAAAATTGAATGACAACCTGCGCAATGCGTAATCTTGTATTCTATCATTCTTGCTTAGGGCCGATATATTCACCTATCGTGAAACTGTTCGTCATCTAAACGACAAGATAAATGGTAAAAATGTGTCTATTCACCTGTCGTTAACATTACCGACCGGATAAATACGCTTAACGATCAAATTTATTTAGCGATCGAATGAACCTGCCGTAAACTAATGACGAACACTTTGACTGGTCACAGAGCATGTGCTGAATGTCAAACAAAAAGTCAAACTGACAAATATTTATGTACGTACGTGGTACTGTATTAATTGAAGTCATTATTTAGATAATATGGCCAAATTTGCTGAACTCGTCTTTCATACCATTTTTTTTTTACTTTTGGTGGTCCTCGTGTTTACGTCCTCGTTACCTGACGATAACTTACAGAAAGTTGTCAAAGTTGTCGTTAGCCAACGAACAGATTACGCTAACGTTCACGTTAAAAATGATTCTGTCTTTTCACCGATCTGTAAGTTATCGTCCGGCAACGAGGACGTAAACATCGCTAACGTATGTTTTTCGGCAGTATAGTATCAAATGTCGGTAAAATAGTGTACTAAATCAACACTTGGATCATAACTTGGACTAATTGCCGCTAGATGTAGCGCCGTAAATGACATTGATAGACATTGACAAAACGTAACCAAAATTCATTCGCACACATTTCTAACCGCATCAATTAAAAAAGACCACCAAAAGTAAAAAAAAATGGTATGAAAGACGAGTTCAGCAAATTCGGCCATATTATCTAAATAATGACTTCAATTAATACAGTACCACGTACGTACATAAATATTTGTCAGTTTGACTTTTTGTTTGACATTCAGCACATGCTCTGTGACCAATCAAAGTGTTCGTCATTAGTTTACGGCAGGTTCATTCGATCGCTAAATAAATTTGATCGTTAAGCGTATTTATCCGGTCGGTAACGTTAACGACAGGTGAATAGACACATTTTTACCATTTATCTTGTCGTTTAGATGACGAACAGTTTCACGATAGGTGAATATATCGGCCCTTAGTGTGACTATACACGCCTTTGTATAATAATAACAGTTCGTTCAAATAATGACTTCATTATTTTAACGAACTCTCATCACTATACAGCGCTAGTGTCAAAATCTGTCAAAAACTACGTGGATGACAGTTATGTGACAGTTTGCCTTGCCATCATTGACAAATTCATTTAAAATATTTGATATAATATGAAATTTATTAGTCGTAGATAAAACGTCGTATTCGACTGGCACACAACGGATATAAATCGCTCGCTTGTTTACACGCTCGCCTACGGCTCGAGTATAAGCTTCGTACTAGCGATTTATATCCTTAGTTATGTGCTCGTCAAATAATATACTAATCCTTCGCACCAATATCGTAATAAAATCACCCGTTTCTAATGACTAATCACTGATATATTGGCTTTTGACAAATAAACAATGTTGACCACACGTTGACGTTTTAATCGCAAACGTCAAACCGAATCGAAAGCTATGATCGAAAGCTGTGTTTTGGTTGAACAGACCATTCGGTCGCCATCTGTTGGGGATAGTGCGTACAATAATTTTCGTGGCTAGCGCTGAAAAGTGTTTATTACAGGTATAGGCCTGGGCCGGGCAAATAGCATCTTTCGTGTCTCTATAGAGACGCGAAATAGTATTTTGTGTACCAAGCCGAGAAAGTGGGTATTTTCCGGGCCGAGAGAAGAGTTGCACAGGCGAACGTAGCGAGCCTGGGCACTTCGCACACATAATTTTTTATCCTACTCGACAATATAGTAATAAAATCACCTCTTAAAGACTAATCACTGACATATTGGCTTGTGACACATAAAAAAAAACGTTGACGTTTTAATCGCAAACGTCAAACCGAATCGAAAGCTGTGTTTTGATTGGACAGACCTTCGGTCGCCTCCGATAGGGACAATTATTTTCGCGGCTAGCGCTGAAAAGTGTTCATTACAGGCCTGGCTTAAGCCTGGTGGGCAAATCGCATCTTTCGTGTCTCCATAGAGACGCGAAAATTACATTTTCGCATCGTGTAGGATAAAAATTACATTTTCGCATAGTGTAGGATAAAATGTATAAACAGGGCCATGAGTCCTTTCCTGTCTTGTCCTGATTTTGACAGTTTATACACCAATCCATAGCTTATGGTTGTCTGCACTTAAACTGGTTTTGCCCGGTCGAAATTATAAAAATTAGTGGTCTAAAAAATTAACAAAGATTGGGCGATGCTCTCGAAGCTAAACGACCGTACTAGGAACACCGAACACGTATCTATAAAGACAAGGCCACAAGTCCTTTGTTGTCATCCGATTTTAACAATTTATTCACCAGTCGATAGCTTATGTTTATTATAATATATTCTGTTTATGCCGTGTCGCTGAGGAGGCAGCACACTAAACAGCACTTGTTATAGTTTTGATCGGGTAAAACTATAGGAAATACATGAAATACGCTTTTGATTGATGTTAAGGCTTATTATTATGATCGTCTATATAATAACTGAGATATGACCTCGGAAATATGTTCAGATATCCGTAAATATCAACTTTTATTTCACAATTTTGGACGTTAATTTGACCGACCGGGCAAAAGTGCTGTGGGATCAGGACGTGATGAGCTTTCGAATGATGTATCATTTATTAAAATCGGTTGAAAAAAGTTATGGATAACTGATGAATAACTAACAGGTAAATAAAAACAAAAGCCTGGCCTTATTTTTAAGTTTTTAGATGACGTATGATAGATTAGTTTGCGCTGGACTCAAATTTGTGTTCAGAAGTTGCGTATCATGTCAGATTTTTGCGTGCTTTCATTTTCGTTTGCGGTGGGCATACCACTACAAGAAAACTGCGTCTTTTCAAGATTTTCGCAACCGAACCGTTTCTGGAGAGCTAAAAACCATTTACGGTTTGCTTTGAGATCATTTTGAACTATTTTGACTTATTGGGTTGGTAACATTGGCAATATCTCGATAACCGTAAAGTATCGTTTCCATCCACTTAAGTTAACTTAACGTACGAAATTTACAACGGTCCCGTTTACAATCGCTTATGTTGGGGTGCATGACAGGCGCATTTGACAGTGACACACGAAATCTATCGTTTTTATCGTACAAATATGTTCATGTACATACAAGTTGGATCAAGGTTCCGTATAAATCCGTGAATCGAGCTAAAGATATTGCAAAACAACACAAAGACAACAAACTTCAAGTCGCATGAGTTAATTTTTAGGTTATGTACCTGTCACCGAATTCTCAACGTCGAGAGCCTGTGATTGGTGCACTTAGCGCATGGATGAGTGAATTGAGTGAACAATTCCGTACGTTACGTTAAGTTTTGCTACGTTAAGTGAATGTACACGACCACATATAATTCAATGGAATTCAACTTTCACAAATTTTTTAGTTTTTGTACGTTAAGTTAAGTGGATGTAAACGATACTTAACTATTGTTTACATCCACTTAACTTACGAAAAATTATATTTTTCGTCGATCGTTTATTTATGGGTCAGTTTAGTGAATAGGAAATCGTTTATTAAACAACTTTATTAATGCACGATTTCTATTAATGCATGATTTGTTATAGCCAATCACACGACGTAAAGACGTCGTTCGATTGGCCAATCCAGCGTACCTATGTGAAATGAAACCTTCCAATCAAAACATACCGGCCTCTAGAACTGTCAGTGTCAAATTACATAAATTTTCATATAACCTAAAAAGACATTGGCGAAGAAAAAATCTATGTAGACGACGCTAACAATACGATCGACGAAAAAATATTGTAACCAACCCGAATATTAAACGGCGATTAATGATCTCGACAATTAACGCTCTCGCTACGCTCGAGCGTTAAACAGTTTCGATCATTAATCGCTCTTTTTAATACACTTGTTGGTTAAATAACTATTAACGTACGAAATGTACGACGGTTCCATTTACATTCACTTACGTTGGGTGCTTGACATGCTCTTTTGACAGTGACACTATATGAAATCTATATCAAATTTGTCGCTTTTATCATACAAATGTTTGTATGTACTCACAAGTTGGGTCAAGGTTCCATCATCCATGTTAATAATCCGTGAATGGAACTAAAAATATTTCAAAACAACACAAAAACAACAAAATTCAAGTCGCACGAGTTAATTTTTAAGTTGTCACACCATCATGCGAATTGTCAAAATCAAGAGTCTGTGATTGGTGCACTTAGCGCACGGATTCTGTTAAGTTGAAGTTGAGTGAACAAATCCGTACGTAAAGGCGGGGTTTCCTCGTACAGCGGCACCGTAATATGACGGACGTAATGTTACCAACGTAACGGCCGTTCCAAACCATACGATGACAATTTTTGAATACGGCACCTTATTGTTTTGAACGGTTGTTATGAGTTTAAAAAGCGCCACCATGGTTTTGAACGGTTGCTACCAGTTGCTACGTTGATAACATTACGTCCGTCATATTACGTTGCCGCTATCCGAGGAAACCCCGCCTTTACGTTTTTAAGTTTTTCTACGTTAAGTGAATGTAAACGAACATTCAATGGAGTTCAACTTTGTTAAATTAAGTGGATGTAAACGATACTTAATTCAATGGAGTTCACAATTTACTAATTTTTAAGTTGTCGTACGTTAAGGTAAGTTAAGTGGATATAAACTATGTAGGGTTGCCAACATGGTCATTTTGATCCGGAGACTTCGGATTTGGCGACCATTCTCCGGGCTACGGGTTTTCAGTTAAATTCTCCGGGTTAACTAAAGGTAATCATCGATCTTTTGAGAAACTGTAGAGATTCCTAAATATTTTTTAAAAATTATGAAAATACAGTAATTGAAGGCATGAGAATGAAAACTGGACAGTCATATGGTTCATATGGTCCTATGGTCTTTATCGACTTTTCATTCTGAGCTCTTCAATTGTTATTCTAATCATACAGTTTGCAGCGATTGCCCTTGAAAAAAAAGAAATTTTGTCAAATTAAGAAGCACTCTATTACTCAATCTTCACAACAATTTAATTTTACTTTTTGAGAGCATGTGAGAAACTTTGAACGTAGCAATTGTAGCATTTTTAGATTTTGTCACATGTCTAGTACATACAGGAACTCTGTAGCGGTACGACGAACGCAGAAGATTGAATCCTGCCTCGATGATCATAGACTGAGACAAATCTAATATCAAAAATGGCTTTAAGAAAGACGGGTATTATTTAAAGGTAGGAATTTGCTTGTCAGAAATCAACATTCAATGGTGATACATTAATTAACAAAATATGTTTTGAACTTTCGTTGATTATTTTAATATATATGTTGTTCAGATGTCCCAACAATATGTTTGAGTTTGTCCAAGGCAGTTCACAGAATAGTATCATACTGGTCTGTCGTAAAACAGTATTTTTTAAATCATGGAGATGACGACAGCGATACCTTTTGTTTGGAAATTTTATTATTAGTTAGACTATATACTTACAGTGACTTGGAGATATAGTTATGATTTTTGACTAGAGACACATTTATTATCGGGGTTTATACCAAAAGACCATATTGTCGAAAAAAAAAAATGAAAACTTAAAATTAGTAAGGGAACATGTAGATAATTACTAATTACTTAAAGCAAACACAATGTTTCCTTAAAAAAATGCTCTCAGTACATGAAAATTATGGACTGTTATTATTATCACTAGAAATAGACTTGGTTTAGGTTCTAATATTGGCATTTTGTCTCAACTTGGTTGTGTCGTAATAAATAAATAGTAAGAGGTTGAAACGAAAAGAGGGTAAACTAGTAGACATTAATTTTCTATATCAATTAATTGGAATAAGTTAATGTACTTAGCAATTAGCATCTTTAGCATCTAGATGTCGTCGTTTTCTACACTAACTATATCCAAATTTCACATCAAAGCGATATTAAAAAGTATGTGTCGAAGCCGCACACTTTTGTGGCGGTTGTTATTAATTTAAATCCCTTATGTTCCATAATATCATTAATTTTCTCCGGGTCAGCATATGCGCAATGTTGGCAACCCTAAAACTATGCCTATACTCCAACACCAAGGATTTGGCAATTATTTTGATCTTACATTTTAATCAGCAACTCTAATAATGTATAGATGCAATTCTATAAAACCTATCACGATGCCAAACAAAGCTAAAATTGTGGCTTTTCACCCTAACTGAGAACTGTCGGTTTGGTTTTTCCCTCTCAAAGTTGATCGAATTATCCGGAAGTTAAAGTAATGTATGATTTCCTTATCCACTATTGACTGGATTTGTTTCATAAGTGTTTACTTGTTTGAAGAGTGTTAAGGTGACCGCACTTTTATCTTGCATTTCCTGTCGGAAATATTTTGCTAGCGCTGTATTGGTATCTCTGTAGTGCGTACGTAGATAAAGCTAATTTTTTAAATGCCTTCTGCAGCAACATTTTTTGATCAACAAAGTAAAGGGAATAAGCTACACAGCCAAGTTAATATCTAAAATACATAAGAATAATTTTTACTGCGTTCAAATAACTGTCCAGTAAACAAATTTAACTGATTAATATTCATATTACAATTGAGGAAATGACGTTCTAATGAACTGCGTCTACCGCAAACGTCTTAAAAAATAAACAATGACTTTTCCTATTTGTTTTTATTATTGTTTGTTTAATTAAATGTGGTCGATTATATGAGGATAGAAAAAATTTCAGAGAAGATCATATCTTCTGAATATCTATGGAACTTTCAGATTTCATCATCGATATCATAGTTATGTAATTTTCTAAAAGACATATTCTATGTACTTTCGTGGAATCGGACAATATGTAAGTATCTATTGTGCAATATTGTACAATTGTAAGTAAATTATACTAAACGTGGATTCTACGAAATACAATTTAAATGCGGAAAGGAATATTGTGACGCCGTATCAAAGCGTAGTGTAAACTTTTGCTCTGATGCATAGACATGAGGTGCTGTGTAATGTGGAACAAAACATAATAATTAAATATTTACTTTAATTAAGTAATAATAAGGGCGTTTATGCAACACAGTACAAACAGAGAAAAACAAGTTTAATGTTTTCAGTTATCTCTTCTTACATATAATTAGATAGGACTTTTCTCAATATTATTTAAAGCGGATATAGTGATCGAATTTACATTTTATGGATATCTTAGCGTAACCCTGATGATGAAGGATTTAAGAATTCAAATTTTGACAAATTGGACACGACGCGACGCGGCGGTACGTCTAGTGACTAGTCAATATGAATTTTGAGCTTCTGGCGGTGGGAAAGGGATTTGATACTTGGCAATATTTTTATTTCGAATGAAAATCTAAAATTTGCACTCTCATGAAGTTTCCGATTCGTTCTCGTTATTGAGCAAAATTGTTAGTAAAAGCAGGCTTACTTATAGATAGATAGATAGATAGATAGATAGATAGATAGATAGATAGATAGATAGATAGATAGATAGATAGATAGACTTTATTATGAAAAACCAATAACGTGTACATAATTACAACATTTACAACTAACAAAATACCTAATACATGAACCTTAAACTCAGCATCCGCAATATTTACATTTACATTTAAATTTAAAATCCGGTTGAATATCAATACGCTTGAAGCAGCCCAGAGCAACAATGGCAAGGTGGTACAAACTTGAGCTATAGCCGCTCGTCAAAATACTCTTGGAGTGAGTAAAATACTCTGCCCAAAAGTAGCTCACGCAGACCCTTCCTGAATGGAACAACAGTATGTTATATGCAGTATGTCCCCTGATAAAGGTACAAAGAGGATGAAAATGATTATATTATTGATTCTTCTAACATATCTCCATTTAAATAATGCGTCGGATATGTTCAAACTCGCAAATACCACTAAATTTATACTCTAACTATATATAGAAACAAAATTTTAGTCATGAAATATGTAGATAGTAGTAACCAGGGCTGCGGAGTCGGTAAAAAAATTCTCGACTCCGACTCCAGATATTTTTCGTGGACCGACTCCAGAAAAATTGCATACAAAAATATGTTCAAATAATTATTGTAAAGTCTTACGTATGTAAATAATCATAAATTTGACGCAGAGTAATACAACCGAGCAACATTAAATTTGCTATGAAAACAAAAGCACTACCAGGAAAAAGGAAACAAATTTAATAAATTAAATGTATAGTCTAGTATTGTATCTGATTGTATTAAACATGTGGCTTGTGAATATCCAATTACTTACAAACAAATGCTGAAACCATAAGCAAAACAGAAGTGTTATTTGTGTCCACTGTCCAGCCAATTTGTTGGCAAACATATTTAAACTGTCAATCTAATTGTAAATAAAAAACGGCCTATAAGATGCAAAAAGGCCTACTGATCGGACCACAAATAAAAAAGTTATGACCACATAATTATAATATGTAATTTCTTTCTGTAATTTGTTTACTCAAAATCTCTCACATCATTATGTATTTAACTGAGTTCCCCAGAGAACATACGAATCGGCACTACTTTGTCCATTTAACCGACTTTCTATCTCTAATAATAACAAAATCGCCCATAAGACATAGTGTATAATACAAAATAAAATTCATTTTAATAAAAATAGGATTAAATGCTAAATACGTTTATAAAATTGTGAGGAACAGAATAGCTCCAACCATCCTGCAAGGATGCCCTGATATAATTTTTAATTATTTTCAAAACTGACGTCAAAGCAGCATAATTATGGCTGCAACAGGTAATCTGGATAATTAAGTATTACTACATTGAACTACGGCCATACTTTCTCAATCTCATTTAAAATCTTTTGTTCAAATTACCTTTTTCAAATTTCTGCCGGATTACTTTTGTTAATCGTCTTCACTTTCGTTTGAACAGTGTGTTTTGTAAATTTATTATTTACATATGTATGTAGGTAGGTAGGTACTTTGTCAAAGACCTAATAGAATGTTAAGTTTTATTTGTTTACTGTCTACTGAGGCAACGTCCATCTCGCATGTTTTTCTTTTTCTACAAAAATTAAACCTGGACTCGGAGTCGGTACATTTTTTCCGACTCCGACTCCTCTGAAATTTGTCCGAACTCCGACTCCGGCTCCACGACTCCGGCTCCACAGCCCTGGTAGTAACCATATGTCACATATGCTGTGACCTTTATCGTCATAACCCGATTATAGTCGCTATTGATTTGAGAAGGCGCCATGCGATGTTAACTTTGAACCAGAGAAGTTATTTAGTATGTACAGTGTTATGGTACTGGTGAATCATGTTTTCGTGTCATTATAGAAACATTTCGGCAAAAATAACCGGATACAAGAATATCTCACGATGGGGTCTCAAACTTATAAACCATTTTTTGGAAACTGGTTCTGTATTAACCATAAACAAGCAGAAAAATAAACCGAATGAGGAGGATGCTGCTTCTCTAATAGCTTTACATTCCGTTCATAAAATTCCAAAATTTATTAAATCACATACCGGGTGACCCACGCCATAGGTACTCCCGTTTATTTTTTTTGTTTATGAAGCTGGACGAATGAAATTTGGGAAAGTGTTAATAGACAAAAAATGCCATTATTTGGGATACTCTTGAGGTTAATATGACATCCGGTGTTTCCGGAAATGACGTCATCATTGAAATTTTAAAAGGGTGCCATTTAAAATTTCAATTCTTTGTGATATTTTCAATCAGGATGACATTCTGAACACTAAAACATATCGATCGTCATTTTTTTTTTCACCGAGGCAACGCAAAAATAACTTTTTTGTGTATTAATCTAGGTGGCTATCAATGGCTGAAAATAGTTGAAAATTATCAAAATAATCATTCACTAAATCGATTTTGGCCGACATTGCATTACTGGCGCCCTCTAGCATGATTTAATTGGTTTTTGGCCAGTGAGTCATTTTTTTCACGGGTACCCAATTGCCACACCCTGATTATTCGATAGGAAATATCTTTCCGATTACAATGATATAAATACTTGATATTTTGTTAAAATTCGTAGCGTACAAATGTTGTTAGAAGCAAGGAAATCGAAAAGAATATTGACCTAATGATCAAAGTCAGCGTACAAGTCAAAGTCACTCAATGGACTACTCGAAGGACGCTGTCTTGTACGCTAACTTTGATCATTAGGTGAATATTTTTTTCGATTTCCTTGCTTATAACAACATTTGTACGCTACAAATTACAACAAAATATCAAGTATTTGGTATCATTGTAATCGGAAAGATGTTATCTATCGAATAATCAGGGTGTGGCCATTGGGTACCCGTGAAAAAATGACTCACTGGCCAAAAACCAATTAAATCACGCTAGAGCGCGCCAATAATGGAATGTCGACCAATGTCGATTTTGTTTTATTAGACAATTTTTTTATTGTGTTTATTAGACAATTTCGACTATTTTCACCAATTCATAGCCACCTAGATTAATACATAAAAAAGTTATTTTTGCGTTGCCTTGGTGATAAAAATTGACGATCGATATGTTTTTATGTTCAGAATGTCATCCTGATAGAAAATATCACAAAAAGAATATAGGGTGCCATTTAAAATTTCGATGGTGACGTCATTTCCGGAAAAACCGGAAGTCATATTAGCCTCAAGGGTATCCCAAAGAATGGCATTTTTTGTCTATTAACACTTTCCCAAATTTCATTCGTCTAGCTTTGTAAACAAAAATAATAAACGGGAGTACCTATGCTGTGGGTCACCCGGTATGTCCAGAATTAACAAATAAAATAAAATTAAACCATTTAGAGTTTAGACCACGATTTAATCAGACTCTGAATGCCGGCGATTATGCCATACGTTTGGATTTCTGTCTTGAGATTGGTAACGACATATTATAACCTACATGTTCATACATTTATTGTATTTTAGGATGAAAGCAAGCACCTTTTCAACAAATGGCATTGTTTCTTCGCAGCATTGTCGTTACTGGAGGGATCTAAACCCACATTTTACACTCTTTAGACTAAGCCAACAGTCCAAAAATTACTTGTTTCATACAATGAATAGTAAAATCACCTATCTACAGTTATTAGTATCCCGGGGGTCGATAGTTAAGAAATCGTTTAAGAAAGAAAAAATATTTTATATAGAAGTTGTTTGACTCATTAGTTTCTATAACGTAAATATATTTTCATTTATACAGGGTGTTGCATTTAGGTGTGACGGAAAGTATGTACATTTTTTTAAATGGGACGCCCTGTATATTTTATTATATTATGAATACTACTAAATTTGTTTATCCAACCGTGTATGTTGCTAAGTCACAGCGTTAATAGTTCCAGAGATATTCAACTGTTTTTCCAAAATATGCCCGTTGCAGGATCTTTTTAAAAGCTATGTAAAAACGAAATTTTTGCCGATCTTGCCTTTAAACTATGTGAGACAATAGTACAAGCCAGTGGGTGGATGATAGTATCCAAAGATATTAGACACTATACAGGGTGTTCATAGAATAGGGTATTTGACTATTTTTGGAAAACCATCTTAATGTGTTTATTCCTTCACTCTACATTGTAAATGCATTATTTTTTGTAATTATTTCCTCAACATTTCATAAAAATCAGCGGTAAAAATTGAATCACAAAAAGTCCCGCCAAAACGATACTTTCTGTTGTGTGACGTCACCGGTTAGTGATGTCAAGATGTCAAGATGATGTGATGTCAAGATGTCAAATCGGCCCATATGGTCTGTCAGCATCGGCATCGTCGCCGTTTGGTAATTGTGTTGTATGATGTGTTGTTTTCACAATTTCTACATAAAAATGGGTTATAAATGCTGTATAAATCCACAATGCAGTGATACGTCAAGAAAAACTCCGGATAAACTATTTGTAGCTGTTCCGCAAGATTTGAAACTGCGAAGAAAGTGGTTGGCTCGTAGAAATCCAAATGAAATAAATAGCCGCCAATACAAGTGTTTTCTGTTGTGAAGATTACTTCGACATAAGTAAAACTGACTAGAATAAGTTATCTATCGTATTTTCGAAAGGTATTATCTGATCTGACAGCTGAAGGTTAGGGCTATCCTAACCTACAAAGTTATGGTTACATGACGCTTTCGTGCTATTAAATTCAAACGGGAGAAGCATAAAAGCGCGTTCGGATACCCGGTATTGTACGGTGAGAGTGACGCGCTGCATAATAGGCGGACTAACGTCATACGGCGTTTATCTGCATATAAGAGAGAGACAGCCGACCCAAGTTATCTGAGCATTGCTCTCCCCATACCATACCCTGACAAACCGAACGCGCTCTAAGGCGGACTAACGAATGACATCACTGGAGACTGACCCAATTACAGAGCGTTTTCAATCACGTGATAGGACGTGAATAAAATTAAATTTTAATTTTGGTTTTTCATAGAAATAAAGCATATTTTTTTTTGAAAAGTAATAACAAATAGTTTTCTTAAACTGTAATCTATTAGGATGACTATAATACATGCCATATTTTTAATAGAGTCAAATACCCTATTGATGTTTTTCAAATGGCTTTTTCTTGAGTTTTTTAAATGGAACACCCTGTATAATATGTGTTGGCTGTAATAACCCTTTAGTTCGCTCCAATTTACATCTAGTATGTTATACACCAAATGTTAATATTTTTTGTGATATTTGCAATTTAACGAAAATGTAATGCAATTGTAAATTTTAATATTTCTGTGAATAATGTAATTGGTAGTTTGATGTAAAGTCTTCAAGTGGCGATAGAAGAGATAATTTAGAAACCATTTAACCAGCTTGACCCTTGTACAAAGTATTACCGTTATCAACATATTAACAATTTTATATGAAATTTTGTAAGTATAGTTTGCCGTCTATCGTATGGCAACCGAACACGCGAGTTATAAATTTCAAATTACTGCTAAAGTAAACCCTAAACTATCGTGAAAATTTGTTGACTTCGGAGTGTTGAGAATAAGATTTTCTTTGATCTGATTTATGTGCTCACACACAAAAACCAAATATTCAACAAAAACAAACTAATAGGCATCTTTAGATTCAGATTTTCGTTCATAGCAAAAAAGAACACTTCCACATAACCCACTTTCCATTCACTTTATCAATATTACTCATACCATCATTCATATTATCCCAATTTTGAATTCTCTTCAGAAAAATAACTTATTTTAAACCAATTAACAACAGTCAGTAGATATTGTTGGTTGTTTTTTGTACTGAATTCAAATCCGTTCTCAAACGTAGCTCATCAAGACAGGTTTTAGCGTTTCTGCTTGTTTTTGTGTATGAGCGCACATACTATTACAATGAAACGCACAATTTTCAGACAAGTGAACAATTTTTCAGGATAGTCCCCCTAAAATTACACTGTTTCTGGTTTACTTCGGATTCCAACTGAAGTTACTAGGTCTTCAGGTTCGCTCGGTGTACGTTTGTAAAAATTGCAATACATACTTATTAAATTGTGTAATAGCTTGATAACCGTAATACTTTTTATATGAATAAATCTAGTTAAATAGGTTCTAAATGGCTTCTTTTATAACCTTTTAAGTATTTCACATCATGCTACCAAGCACACTGTATACAGAGCAATATTAAGATACTAAATAGCATACTACTCTTTAAATTCCAAATATCACAAAAACTAGTAAAAATAGATATGCGATGTAGTGAATATAAATTACAAAGAACTTAAGGGGCATTTCAATTAGCAAATAATATACAGGGTGTTCCATTTAAAAATCTCAAGAAACAGCCATGTAAAAATGTTTAAAAACTAGTGCATGCTACGATCACCCTGTATAGCACATCTAATTTTTCATATCATCGGCATTTAGCTATGAGTTTAGTTATTATGTGACCAAATTTTTAGGACTGTATCTGCAACAATGTAGTATTAACGTAGTTTTTAACAAAGGCCTAAAATTGCCAATTTTTTGACAAACAATTGATTATTACAGAAACTATTTGCTTTACACAGGTACAACTTACACAGTAGGAAAGACAGGTGTGCTTAGTATTCTTAATATGGTATGATATACATGGCGTTTCATTTAAAAAAATGTACGGACTTTGCATCACGCCGAAATCCAACACCCTGTATAAATGAAAATAATTTTACGTTATTGAAACTAATGAGTCAAACAACTCTTGTATAAAACATTTTTTTCTTTCTCAAACGATTTGATGACTATCGACCGCCGGGATACTAATAACTCACCCTGTATACATGCAGTAAAATATCCAAGAAATGATGTTAGTTAGACGTTTCGTACGAAGCAGCAAAAACGACGATTTTTGTGCGTTTGAACGGAGAGTGGTAATTCCCCAGTTCAGCAGTTTTCGTATGGTGTAGCTACATTCAATTAATACCCTTTGAGTGCAAAAAAAATGTCAAAATTAAAAGCAAAATCAAAAGATCGGTACGAAGTACGTACCCAATTTGCTGAACTTTCACGCACCCGTTTCGGACCCTTAATGCAAACTTGGCCGATCTCGATCAAATAGAATCTCATGCAGCTAAACTATTAATTTTATATACAGTGTGTCCCACTTAAGAGTGTCCCACTTAAGAGTGTAACACCTCCATATCTCTTTTATTTTTAGTCCAATTTTAGTATTTTTTGTTCCAAATATAGAACACATATTGATTGCTCTATTTACTGCCAAAAAACCAATTGCCTTCTTTAAATGCAAAGCACCTTGTGATGGCAAAATAAATGGCAAAAATCAAGAAATCACTTTAGGGATTTTTTTATTGAAAAATCTTACTAGTAATAATTGTTCAGAATTGCCCAAATACCCCAAATCTAAAATTTCATGAAAATTAAAAAATATTGAAATTTTCTTCAAAAATAATTTCAAGTCCGTAATTATTATTTGCATAGGCAGCTGCGCTTAAAAAAAGTGTGCTATGGAAATTTTGTTTGAAATAAAACCTGAACTGTCAAAGTGCTTTGTCGTATTCAGTCGTATTTAATTATTGTCTGAATAATAATGCTTATGCTCGCCGAAAAGGTGAAAATAATCAGTTTTGTCGGTGATAATGCGCGATCAGCAAGGTAAGCAGCTGAAGCACTTTGACAGTTCATGTTTTATTTCAAACAAAATTTCCACAGCACACTTTTTGAGCGCAGCTGCCTATGCAAATAATATTTACGCCCTAAGGTCCCGGCTAGGATACGAGCGGCGAGCGGCAGAGCGGCGACCTGGCTACGATGTAAGCGGCACCATGAGCGGCACCATGAGCGGTACCATGAGCGGCACGACAATTCGTCGTGACAATTATTAGTAGTTAGGTCTCCATTTGAGTGTCCATCTTGCTCCTTGGCTATACCGTACTGATGAGGACTAATAGTCCGAAACACCTGTCTACGGTTGCTTCTTCGATTTTCGTATATACGGAATTGGCCGACAAATTACAAAAAAAAAATAAAGAAATAAAAAAAAATAAATTTTTTTGTCGTCGTCCGGTAATGTTGTCAAACTGCTACTCACGGAAAATTAGAACCTTCGGTTGAATAAGATCCGTAGGTTAAAACGTAACTATGAAGTGCATTCTATTAATGCAGTACGTCAGCGGTACGGCGATTATCACCATTTATTTCACTACTTAAGAAAATATAGAAAACGGGCTTTTTTATCTAATTGTTTTCTTTTTGTGGATATTCTTTCTTTCTACTTTTATTGGTACCTGCTTCAGGGAAAATAACAAACAAAATAGAAGATGCACTGCCGTCGCCGCGTGAAGAAAATACACGAATTTTTATATACGACCTCACCGCCTATTTTGACTACAATTATTTATAGTAATCCGGTATTTAAAATATAGGGTTAGCCAAAATTACCGCGAGAACTAAATAATTCTTAAACCGCAAGAAATTTTAAAAAAAATGGTTTAACCAAAAGGTTTTTGGCTTTAAACTAGCTATCTTCTAAATATATTTTTATATACAGGTACTCATTTTATTCTAGAAATTTGGTAACCCCTCTTTTTTTAAATAGAACAGCCTATATATTATTAAAATTTTTGATTCTAATATTAATGCTAAGAATTTTTTATATGAATCATTTTTTATAAAATTCATTAATTTTTAATTATAAGCTATTAACCAAAAATAGTCAAAATTACCGAAACCCCTAAATAATTCTCTGCAAAACTGCAAAAAAATCAAAAACTCTTTCAAATAAAAGTTTTTTGGGTTAAACAACCTTTAGTTCAAATATTTTCTTAATATACAGGTGTCTAGTTTATTATAGAAATTTGCAAACCTTGTCTTTTTCACAGACATATTTTTACATTTTTTAATGCTCCGATTAATTCTAAAAAATTTTTGTAGGAATTATTTTTTTATAAAATGCATTATTTTTTAGTTTATTAATCAAAACACATAAACTTTTACTTGAACCAAAAATAAATGTATATGTATGTGGGAAAATAATCTTAATTTGAAGTTCAGGAGTTTTGATTAATTACTCATAATTCAGAAATGATGCATTTTCAAAGAAACTTATTTTTACAAAAAATTATAATAATTAATTAATTTTGTCTGGTAATTTTGACTATTTTTGGTTACTAGCTTATAATTAAAAAATAATGCATTTAATAAAAAATGATTCCTATAAAAAAAATACTTAGAATTAATCTTAGAACTAAAAAATGTAATAATATATGGACTATTTTATATAAAAAAAGGAGAGGTTACCAAATTTCTATAATAAAATGAGCAGCCTGTATATTGCAGATATATTTAAACGATAGCCTGTTTAAAGCCAAAAAACTTTTGTTTGAGCAATTTTTTGAATTTTTGTACGGTTGGAGAATTATTTACGTGTTCCGGTAATTTTTGCTAACCCTGTATAATTCTGCGGTGAGCGGCACTAGTAAGCGGCAGGGTGATGCTCTGCCGCTCTGCCGCTTACCGTAACGTAGCCGCTTTGCCAAGATATGGCTTTGAAACAATGTAAACATATATCATTAGCGGCGCCGGTCTGCCGCTCGGCGCTCGCCGCCCGCCGCTCGCCGCTTGTATCCTAGCCGGTACCTTAGAATTATTTTTGAAGACAATTTCAATATTTTTTCATTTTCATGAAATTTTGGATATAGGGTTTTTGGACAATTCTGAACAATTACTACTAGTAAAATTTTTGTTAAAAAAATCCCTAAAGTGATTTCTTGATTTTTGCCATTCATTTTGCCATCACAAGGTGCTTTGCATTTAAAGAAGACAATTGTTTTTTTGGCAGTAAATAGAGCAATATGTATTCTATATTTGCGAGAAAAAATTTCTAAAATTGGACTAAAAATAAAAAAGATATGAAGGTGTTACACTCTTAAGTGGGACACACTGTATAGTATAATAAAGTCATGTGCCTGGCCACATCAGATTTTTTACTGTTGATAATTGAGCAAAAGTTTAATAACATTTTTTTCGCAGAAACCACAAATGACGAACTCTTAAAGTTCATGACCACACCTTCTAGAACACAAGGTGCTGCATTTAAATAAATAAATATTGTGTTTGTTTATAGTTGAAAATCCAGCTCATACTACCAGAAAGACACATTTCAGTATATTTCAATCGAAAAATAACTTTTTTCTTTCATCTTCCAGCTCCAAGCGTGACGGACGTCCAGGCGGCCATCGAGTACATCTTCCCTCTGGTCTATGAGTTCCGCAAGGAGCGCACCGCCGAAGACCTGCAGCACGCGATGAAGAAACGGCGCGTCACGAACGGCGCCGAGGAATACATCTACGAACCTGTGGTCAAAGAGGAGGAGGAAGCGGACGAGGCCAGCGACACCTCCTGGGAATAGGCGCCCCCACCATCTACCCTCGAACCGACCCTCGCCCAGCAAAAGTCCACGCGCGCTCGTTCGCGTACGAACAAACCATGTGCCACTGCCACGTTCCGTTGAGAGATCAGTGCGAGACGAGATACTAATTTAGTGATACGAAAGAAGCAATCAGTGACGTTGTTTGTGCGTTGTTCCCTCCCCGTCAAGCCACTTATCTCACAACCCCCACCAATTTTTATCGTGCCTCTCTGTTTTCGTTGTTTTATTTTTATAATACCGTGCGCATCCAACGGTATACCCGGTCATTCCCGGATTAGGATAAGTCCACCTCGGAAACGATACATGCTTCGTAGACGCCTTTCTATAGTCGGTAAAGCCTGTGTTGTTTTTCTTTGGTTTTACTGCTATGAGGTGTTCTTTTATGTATTATACTATTTTTTTTTTTTGCTTATCTTTTCGAAAATAGCAATTTTCTATGAAAACAATTCTGGTAGTCTAACAAATTTATATCGTCAAAATTAATCTTGCAAATTATAAAGCAATCTGTGAAGTTGTAATATTGTTAGGGAAGAGAATATGGGAATAAGATGCATATTGGTGACAGTTGTTCCAAGTGTTTCCTAAATGTTTATTGTGGATTTTTGTCAAATGTCAAATATTACAAAATAATAAATAACTCACGATGGATTCGGAGATTTTTTGGAATGCTTATATCAGAATTGTTATGAATAAAAATAAAACTGATTATGACTAAACCAGTAATTTAAAACATCTATTAGTTTTTATCTTTATAAAGGCAATAATGATATAAAATACAAAATAACCAACAAACCCTGGAGGCAATTAATTGTATTTTTTAACTAATTCTGAGAGTCTGTGGAAAGTTTGTAGTGCATTTTCGACACAAAATATTTGAAAAATTGTAAAATATTTCACACTGAATGATCAAGATTCCTTCTGACAGTCGAAAGTGTACTTATAAGAACTCCAATGTCAAAAATTCCTTTCAACAATAGTCATCAACTAATGCTAGTTGTATAACAACAGCAATAATAGAAACGACTTCCAATGAATTTCAGATAATTATTCTTTGCACCAATGAGAGTTATTTTAAGAACAACCAATATAAAATCTGTATATTATATTTAATAATAATAAAACAAAATTTTAAAGAAAGAAATATCACAATTAATTAAAACAAAACCAACATAAATTAATAATTTGTCACACCCTGTTTTTTCTAATTTTGTTTGCAAAATATAATTACAGTGAAGACTGGATATAACTTCGCTTACTACTTTCGCTAATCCAAATACGACCTACTCCATAGTCCGAACGCCCAACAACTATGCTGCCGTCCAAAAGAAGTGTTGTATCTAGAAAAAATGACTGATGCCTTTACTTTAAAAGTTAGGGGGTATTAAATAGTTTTTTACTTTGGGCGGCGGTATATTGGTTTTTCATTAATGACAAAAAATCTGAATTATGAAACGCACAATAATCCTTATAACAACAATATTTATTCACTCAATATCATTGAGTGTTTGTTCTATCTGGACTTGACTATATTTTGTACTACTACATCGTTTAATAATTGTTAATTTGCAATTGATTAAATATCAATCTTGATGTAGCATAATACATATTTTCAATATTCGAATAGCGTATTAGTTTAAGTTTAATTTTAGGATTGTACTGATCACGAATTGTTATAGAGAATAATATGCGAATATAAAAAGAAATTATGATGAATATAGAATTTTGGTTTACATGTAATCATGTTCGGGGTGGGACCTGGAATGACCGGGCTATAAGTAATTTATTGATTATGGACACTGTAGAGCTGTCGCAGAAACGACTGAATTGCTTAATTTACTCGAGTTTTTTGTGTTTTGTGATCTTGTTCAATGGTTCTGTTACTGTTGCTATACGATTGACCGATCAATACGTCCACTTCAACAGCGACCTCCTTTACAATTTGTATTATAATGTTTTTTTTTTTGTTTTAAATGGGATGGTATTGATTTCGGCCTATCGTACCGTTTCGTACAGAGAGAAGTGACTTCCAAAGAATACTTTTATTTAAACTTAAAGTATTATTGTCTTGTAATCAAAAGGAACGTTAATAAACATACATTTTCTTTAAATATTTGTAGTGTTATGTAGTGTATTGTGTATATAATTTTTCTTTCTTGTTTTTTTTTTGTTTCTATAGGTGTAAGTTTGTAATTTTCTGTAGCCTGTATGGAAAATTAACTTAAAAGAAAAAGAAGAAAATACTTAAAATTGCAACAACGTGCAGGTCGTGAAACTGAATAGCAATATAAGAGTGTGATGTTTCTGTTGTTAACGCTTAACCATAAATTGTTTAGATATCAAAAAGAAAATATATAATCAAATCTCAAATGGTTCAATTTAATGTATACTGCCGATTGTGTTTCTTTTGTAAAATTCTCAGCACTATGGGTAGAATGATTTCTCCTAGACTTGTGCGGATTGGGTTCATTGCTTTGGCCTAACCTGTATACACTTTATTTCTCGTTTTATCTCTTCTAGTAACTAATAGAACCCCAAGAATTGACAATATTTTAACTTATTAATTTATGTATACACGATGCAAAGGCTGATTTCTTTTTACCTTCTCTGTATGTTTTTTTCTTATTTTGTAAATAATTTACCTATTTATTCGTCTAGTTAGATTGTAAGAGCATTACTCTTAATTGTCGGGAGAGAATTGAAGTACGAGAGTGGTCTTATACCTCTAGGCCTTGCAAAACAATAATGGAAACAATTTTTTTTTAATTCTTGAAATTTTATCGAACATGTTGACAAGAAGAGAAATAGTGTTAACCCCGTTTCTAGTGGACATCACCTTGCAAGTTTGTAACATATCGACCGCCTGCTAACGACGATTGACCGTTTGCATTTTCTTTGCTGTGCATGAAAGTTCCCTGAAATGATGGTTTTCTCATATTAATATTATTGTTCCTTATATGTGTAAAAAATAATACCGATGATAATAACAATTAAAAAAAAAAGAATAACAACTATGTGTGTAATATAAATGTATACCAAAATTTTAGGAAATATTTCTGTGAACAAGTATTTGCTTTTATATTTTTTCTTTGTTTCGGAACGTATGCTTGTTCTAGTGTGTTAAATATTGATTTGTATATCTATATTGTAAAATCACATGTAGAATAAAATTTCTCATTTAAATTTTGTTTGTTGTTTTTATTACTGTACCCACCAGGGAGGTACCTACTACCCACACTTCTAGCCAATCAAACTGACAAATCAGGAGATTCAAACAAATAACTTTACTACTATAATGCGACTAGACAGAGAGGTTGTTCATCTGTCTCAGATCGAACACATTAACATAGCGTTAATATAGCGTTAAATAAACGCCAGTGAGATACAAAAAAAAGGTAAAATTCAATTCAAGTGAAATTGTAATAGATTTTGGACAAAAGTATCTGGTCATAGATTTTATGCCAGAGTAATAGAACTATTACAATAGACGTTTCTCGTTCTGGTTTTTGATCTCACGGTATGCGCGCGCATTTCTCCCAGGACTAAATTAAGTTGGCAACTGCTTTCTAAAAAGCCTAATTAGTATCACATGAAATGTAATTGATAAAAGATAAGTGTGAGAATGCCATGCATTCATTGAAAACTGAATAATTATATGGAAGTTGTAATAATGATCAAATTCGATTTCTGCGCGGTAAGAAACACAGGGTGGGGGAAACGAAGCGAAGCGCGGGAATGCTTGGCCGAGCGTTGGGGTTTACAGCATGATGTAATGTAAGGACTTAATCCTTACATCATGCATGGAATGCGTGTTTTCTGGGGATTTTAAGCAACATTATGTTTCCAGATTTGACAGCGGCGCCAAGTCTTCTGCGCATGTGGTCTAGCGTTTTGGGTCAGAAGTAGAAGCCTCTATTGTAATAGGGGTGGCAACATTGATTACGCTACTACAAGGCGCAGGTGCAGGGCACTGTTGCAGTCGACAAATCATTTGCATGTGCTTTTGCAGCTTTTGGTAGCGGAACTCCTCGTGAACGGTAGCGACCGGCTAAGGGTTGTTGGTAGCAGTGTTGCTCCCAGTAGCGGCCTTGTAGCGGGGTGGCGGCGTTTGGTCATTGGTTGGTAGCGGAATGTTTTAGATTGGGTAATCTCGCTATGCAGAACAGTGTGCAGAATAGCAAACTATACCCTCCAGCACATCAAACACAATCAAACATCTCCATAAAATCATCACTTTTTCTCTCTCCCCGAATAATATGCCCAATAGGGACTTCTACTGACCTGTTCTGACCCAAAACGCTAGACAACGTTGCTAGACAACATGCGCAGAAGACTTGGCGCCGCTGTCACATCTGGTAACATAATCAAACATAATATTGCTTAAAATCCCCAGAAAACACGCATTCCATGTAAAATTACCAATTTCCGCTTTAATCATGAAGTATTCTTTATCTAGGTATCCCAACTCAAGGAAGTTTGCCGCGGGTGTACTTGTTTTTATGTACTTTGGAAAATTTGCTGAACTGTCCTAACCTAAAAACACAGTAGGTATTTTGGTTTTCATGTTCACTTTCATATAATTATGCAGTTTTCAATGAATGCATGTCATTCTCACACTTATATTTTATCAATTACATTTCATTTGATACTAATTAGGCTTTTTACAAAGCATAGTTGCCAACTTCATTTAGGCCTGGGTGGTCCTGGGAGAAATGCGCGCGCACATCGTCAGATCAATAACCAGAACGAGAAGCGTCTATAATTGTTTCAAATTCTGTTACTACACCGCCCCCCCCCCCTCCCGTCGACGAAAAGTCAACACTGCGGCCGGTGGAATTTCCCGTAAACGGTAGCGACCGCCGGCCAGCTAAGTTTTGTTGGTGGCAACACTGGTGGGACTGCGGGTTGTCAAATGTCTGTCGATCAAATCACGATTGTATACATGTGGGTCGATATGTGTTAGAATTGTTCTTATAATCTCAAAAAGTTGCTAGTAATAAATATCTCATAAAATTAAGATGTGTACGTGGTCGGAACGTTTAATCACATCAATAAAAAACGAGGATTTACGAAGAATCCAATTTTTTATAGATAAAGGTGTGTAAACAAATACATAATTATATACACCCCACAAACAAATGTTAATATGTAAATTCTCTCAGGCGCACCGATAAACAAAGCAGTTGACGGAAAAACCCCTCTATTGCATGCAGTGAGAACTGGAAACTTAGCTGTGGTAAAACTGCTTGTTGAGAATGGGAAGGAACAGATTCGTGAATCAAAATCATGCCAACAAAATTTTTTCGTAAAATGCACAAACGAATCTATAAACTTGAGTGAGGGTCGTACACCAGAGGGTATGGAAGCCCTAGAATGGGACATGGAGATTAGAGACACGGATCATAACATCCCAACACCTCCGCACAATTGCTTGTATACCTGGTACGCTAAAATTTTAGAAAAAACATCCCAAGACTTGAGAGAAGACTGTGATTTTGATCGGAGTACAAGCTCCGATTCTGCCGCGTTATATTGGGCTGTAAAACTGGGCCACACAGAAATAACCGAATATCTGCTCGACAATTATTCCGATTTTCAATTAAACTCGACTACAATAGACAATGATACTCCTTTAACGTGTGCGGTGAAAAGGAAATATCACGGAATCATTGAGATTTTACTCAGGAAAGGGGCCTCTCCGGATACACGTAGTTTAAATACTCATTTAGTGCCTTTACACATCGCAGCGATGCAAGGAGATGTTGAAGCAATTCATATACTTCTGAAATATAAAGCAAATGTTAACGAGTGTGATTTCTATGGACAAAATGCGCTGTTATTCGCCATCTTGCACAGGTAGGGAATGTTTTAATTGACAAATTTAAAACAAAAATTAAGCTACTAGTTTTATCATATTCGCTAGCAGATTTTTCCAAAATCATAAAAAGTCCATTGTTAGATAGAACATTGTATTGGTGATTTTAAGACTAGAATAGATGTCCAAATCTTACTAGGAATGCTATAAAATGTCTACTGTGGTTGTTGACCAAAACCAAACAAACACATGTAATTATCTACTATTTTTAATACAGTAGAGCGTCGATAATCCGAACTAATTGGGACCGAAGGTCTTTCGGATTACCAAATTGTTCGGATGTTCGAAAATACCCTAGAAAATGACAGGCTTAGGAAATGTCTAAAAATGCCTAAAAAATGCACTTTAATCGATTTTATATATATATATATATATATTAGACAATATTTTAAAAATTTTACAGAGAAAAGTTTATAAAATTTTTAAAATATTGTTTGTGTCTATGACGTTTTGCAAAAAAGATAACTTGTAAATCTCCCCCACGACAATTTAGGATTGATAATGGCGTAACTGCCTAAACATGTTTCCTATATAAATATATTTAAAATATTTATTTTGCAAATTAAAAGAGGTTTCCTTCACCAATTTATTCTTACGATGTTTAATAGAAATACATGTCAGATATAGTCATTTAATTGAGGGCGATATTTAATAAAACACACTGTATAACTCCACTGACATAATCGTCGAATACTCGAAATATAAACAATAATGAAATAAATACTCGTAATTGAATTAATAATACTAAGAATGTGGATAAAGGATCAGAGATGACGGTCCCCGGCGCACACCCTACAGCAATCCCTCTTTCCGAAGGATGACGGCCCTTGTTTTTAACTTTGGCGCTTAGTTCCGTCCGACTGGGAAGGGGTATCTTTCCCGACGTTCTCTGGTATATGTCAATCGCACCGACATACATGTGCCACTAATTTCTGTTTTTGTAATTTTTCAAAACGTGTTTGTAATACTGTTATACTCTGTTAATCATGATAGGCGGGAGGAAGCAGCCCGACTGCTCATCAGATCTGGAACGTCGCTCAACCACGAGGATTGCCGGGGAGATACGGCACTGTGCCACGCTGTGGATCGCAATTTGCCGCGTGTTGTTGAGGACCTGCTCGATGCTGGCGTCACTGTGATGCAGTCAAAGCTGTTGCTGCATCGTGCGATAGGTGAGGGCTTCAATGAGATAACAAGGCGGCTGGCCAGAGCAGGATGGGTGGTCAATGCCAGGGACGAGCATGGCCTGACAACTTTGATGGTCGCTTGCCGCAAGCGGAATTACTGGATGGCAGAGTATTTGATCGAGAGAGGTAAAGATTGTAACTTGTAAAAGGCAATAATCTGTAACTTTTGAAATTTATACTAAATTACTTGTGTGGTTCAAAAACAGTTATTGTTGGATATGGACATCATATTGGAAGCCCATTAGATTATATTAGACAATGAGAGTTAGCCGCTCAACCAGCCATACACCGAAACCACAAAGGTCTATTGTGGCTCAGTGCTACCTATGTATATTTTACCCTCCAGATCCAGTTCCTTAATGAGTATTCTATCGGGTGGTTGATTCTCCAGGTCTTTTAGCTTGATTTTCGCCGTGCCGTGTCTTGACCCTGATGATATCCGCGGTTTCTATGGGGTAGAAACCCATAGAAACGCCAAATTATTAAAAAGTAACTGTATTGTTATCGGACAAGTAATATTGTATCATAATAGTACAGTAGAGCTCTGCTTTTTCTGTAATCTGGATATGCCGGTGGTGCTTTTAAAGTATCATTTTGGCGCCAATGGGCCCTTTGAATGACCCCCTTATGCATTGGGCTAAGGCGGGCTGGGTTTTGACCCGGTTGGCCGGTTATTTTGGTTGTTTGCCGGGTGCCAGGCAAAGGCGTTTGTCAGCTAAAAAATTGGGAAAATGAATAAACCTTTTTAGGATATCACGTAAAAAAACAAGGTTTACTTTGAACCCATTTTTAAGTTTGTGGGGCAACAGGTTCATTCACCAAATTCGCCAAAATTGCAACAGCAGTCTTTTTTTCTCATTTGACCTGATTTTTACCAATGTCGTGATATTCACCATTTGAGTTCGGATTCATATTCACCTCAAGATAATGCGTGCGTTCTGCCACTCTAGGCGCTAACCGCTTGAACTCAGCGGACGGCGGCAATTGGGCAGCAACAACATGAACGCGACGGCCATTGGTTGCTGAGTTCAAGCGCTTAAGCGGCTTAAAGTGGCAGAACGCACCCATTGTATTGCAAACTCCTGCTCACTTCACATTTTCAAAATACATGCTAACTAATTATTTTCAATAATAATAGTAGCATCTTAATAACAATGATGATCAAGATTTCAAGAATGTGTTTGGCTGTAACCGTGAAAAACTACTTTTAGGCTCTAGTTTAAATTCTAGTTTAAACCATGAAGTGAGTTTAGCTATACAATATTCTTGAGACCTTAAACTTCGTTTATGGTTTTAACTGACATTAAAACCCCAGCCTTAAAATCTAATATTTTCATCTGAAAAAAAGCTTTATGAAAAAGAGTAGGACACCCTGAATATACAGGGTATAATAAATAAATTGGAAAATTGATTAGAAACATGCTCTGGCTGAAAAGACAGTACCTTTGGCAATTTTGCCTAGTGTCCTCAGTTTTTGCCATAAATTTTCAAACATCAATATAATAATTTTCAATCAATTTTCAAACTTATCAATATAATATATTTCGTATTGTAATGATTAAAAACAGATTTTTACCCTTTAAAAGTGACACAAAAATTCAAATTATTTCTAATATCCAGAAATTAAAGTCTAATTTGATTGAACTATGGAGATTGTGCATTTGCAAACAAACTTGCAACTAACCGATTTTTGACACTGAAAAGCATGGAATGTGAAAAGCTTTTCTCAAATCTGACATCATAATTATTATTAGGATATAGTGCAAAATTCAATAGAAACCGAGAAATCTTAAGAAGAAGATTAAGATTAAGAAGAAACCGATAAAATCTTAAATTTTCCCAAATTGGATATTATACAGTGTGAAACCAGTTGTGGAGGAGAAATATGCACATTTATTACTTTGATTTGAAGTTCTGGAATATCAATTTTTAGTCATAAGTAAATATTAGTCATCAATATGGTAAAATTCTACATAATTGTGGATGCGCTAAAATATTTGTTGCCATTCGAAATTGATTTAACTCTGATCATTACGACCATGCCTCCTAAATAATAAATTTTCATCTCCAGGTGTCTCTGTAAATGCTACAAACACGATCAATGACATGACTGCGATGCACTACCTGGTGGAGAGCCCCACAGACATGTACTGCATACGACAATTCCTCTACCTTCTCCTCGCGCTCGGGGCTGACATCAACGCAATCAGTCACCTGGGAACCCCCTTGTGGTACGCCATCGTGAACGGTAGGCTCAGGCTAGCCTCCATGCTGATCGAATATGGTGCTGATGTGAACATTCACGATGAGAAGACATACATCGACACGCTCTGCCTATCGGTGAAATATAACAAACTGTGGATCGTGAAAATGATAATAGCCGCCGGATTTGATTTCCGGAATATGTTGTTTGATATCGGGACATTAAAAAGTCGGACTTCAAGTGAAATTTACGAATTTATTCGGGAACGTATGACGAATCCGATGTCGTTACGAGATAAGTGTAGGGTGTGCCTACGGAGACAATTAGTCGGGGGAGATATCCTCGGAAAGATTGCGTCACTTCCGTTGCCTACGTTTATGCAGGACTACTTAGCAATGCAAACGGAAGATTAGTTGTTTAGTTAAGATGGTGTACAAGTTTTTCTGTATTAATATTCGATATATATTGATATGTAGAGGGTACCGAATTTTTGATAGCAAATTTGAAATATGTATCGATACAGTGTATTCATTTTGTTAGATTTTTTATTTTGATATATCTGTATCGACAGGCAGGCCCAGTGGTATTTAGTCGTTGACAAGTACAAAGTATGGACAGTATTAATTACTAAAAGATTATTTAATTTTATTTGTATATTTATTATTTGTTAAAATTTTTGTTAAAAAAAAATTCCATAAAACAATTATCCAAAGAATCTCAGAATTTTGACAAACTGTTGTTTCATATCAAGATAGTAGCCATATTCCTGCTCACGTATTAAAGCAATAAGAATTGAATAGCGTAATGCCACAGAATTTCTAAAATTAGCAATTTTAATGCTGATTACATTAGTATCAATGTTGCTGCTCAATGTTTTGTTGGCCAATCATTATAATTAAAATAATACTAATGTTAGAACAAAACTACCCAGACAGATTTTACTTTAAAAAAAAGTGCACAGTTACAATTGATACACTTTGCAATATTTCCATAGTATAAATATGATTTTTAGAAATGTATTAATTTATTTTATATGTTTTCTATATCTATACATGGAGTGTGTTTATTTACTTATTAACTTTCTAGTCATTTGTGATATTTATTATTTAATTTTTGTTTGTTTGTAATCATTGTTTTAATAAAGACCTTTATTATAATTTAGTATTATTATCATTATATGTTGACATGTACAGAGTCATCAAATTGTAGCTTCCACGAAAGCATACTGTATCCTGTTAACTGGAAAAACTTACTTTCAGTTCTGACGCAAAGCAAATTTAGATGTTAGAAGTTAGTTCATAGGTTATGGTTGAATCACTACTAGTAAAGCACTGAGAGAGATAGACGACATCGTGCATTCCCTAATAATATATAATAATAATGACCTATTGGTGGAGGGTTGCATAAATATGAAATTTTTGAATGCCAAAACCGACACTCCTGTACAGGAGGGAGGCTATTTTTGATGTGTAACATTTTAAAGCACCAAGGCAGGGCACAGATCAGTGGGGGGATTTCGGATGCTTCTTATTTTTTCCTTTTCTTTCAAGATACACCCCTTTAAATTATTATTTAAGCTGAGAAACCTGTACAATATTTCTTCATAATCTTAAAACAAATTTTAGGGTTGCTATTGGCTGCCGAAGTTGAGAAAAATAACTTAATAAATTTCTTTTAAAAAGAAACCATTTTAATTTTGTTTTGTCTCATTTTAAACCGGGGTTTCATTCAGAAACAAAGGCCAAAACTTTGTTATGTGAATACCGATAACCTCAACATCCAGTAACAAATTTCTAAATTTTAATTTATTTTAGTACCCGCAACCTGGTAAAACACAGTGTGACCACAGCTTTAACTACTGAACCCTTGCACCGGAAGTAGAAGAAATTTCACACTGTACATTTGTGTATGTACAGTAGGGTGGTTCAAAAATGCATTGCAAAAATTTTTGTGATGATAGAAAGGAACGATCCCCCCAAATCGTTTCCAAATCCTAAAAAAGTGGACACGTATTTATTTTTTCTTCGAAATTTTGATTTTGAATGGTGCCTATCGCTGCATCAAATTTACAAAGAGAAAATGCATGGGAAAAATAAATTTTTTGGTATTTTTCGAATAATTCTTCGGGGTTTGGGAAAACTTAAGATTAAAGTTATAGGACTTGTAGAGGACTTTCCAATGAAGAATTTGAGCTATTATACATATGGCTTTGACGCCCCCAACCCACCCCCACAGTGCCCTGAAAACTACACTTAATTCAAAAATGTACATTCTTCAGAAAATTTACCGTTCTAATCAGTTCATTCTCTTTTTTCTCATAGAAATCATTAAGTCTAGTTGAATGTTTATAAACATTTGTCAGGTAATTTCCATTTGTTTAAACAAATTCCATTTGTTTAAATAATTCGCTTTTCTCGAAACTCCGTCGGACATCTGTTTTCTGACATTATTCATTAAACAAATTCTTCCTATTGTTTAAACTACCAATGATTATTAATTTTCAACTGTTGTTCTAATTATGGTAGAAGTCAGGTTTTTTGTGAAATTAACATATAAATTTCATGTTCGACGTATCTTGCCTATGTTATTAGCTAATAAACCCATATTTGTTTGAACAAATTCCATTTGTTTAAACAATTTTTTTGCAATTCTCCTAACATTAATTTTTTTAGGTCGGTCTGGTCAACTGTTATTGTTAAGTGACATCATTTATATTTTGGGATAATTTCCATTGTTTAAATAATAAAATATTATTCAAATGCATAATGGTGATATACAGGTGGTATGTAAATTTTAAAATAAATTAAAAATTACAGCTACAACCTGGATTTGAACCAGGGACCTGGTTCAAATCATTATTAAGTAAAATATTATTCGTTTTCAATAACATTTAGGTATTCGAAAAAATTGAATTTATTTAAAATCCTTTTTTCGGGAAATTGGGGTGTTTCATTTCTTTTAAAAATGTTAAATTTTCTACCATAATTAGAAAAAAGTTGAAAATGACTAATAATTTATTGTTTACACAATAGGAGGATTTTTTTAATGAATAATGTCACTCTAAGATAATAAACTGCCATTTCGAACTCAGAAAACAAAATTCAGACGGATTTTCGAGAAAAACAAATTATTTAAACACCTAAAAATTTGTTTAAACAAATGGAAATTAACTGACAAATGTTTATGGCATCCCACTAGACTTAATAATGACTTCTATGAGAAAAAAAGAGAATGAAATAATTAGAAGGGTTAATTTTCTGAAGAATCTAAATTTTTTTCATTTAAGGGTAGTTTTCAGGGCACTGTGGGGGTGGGTTGGGGGCATCAAATCCATATGTATGATAGGTCAAATTCTTCCTTGAAAACTCCTCTACAAGTCCTATAACTTTAGTCTTAAGTTTTCCCAAACCCCGAACAATTATTCGAAAAATACCAAAAATTGTCTTTTTCCCATGCATTTTCTTATGTTAATTTGAGGCAACGACAGGCACCATTATGAATCAAAATTTCGAAAAAAGAAAAAATATGTGTCCACTTTTTTTGGATTTGGAAACGATTTGGGCGGATCGTTGCTTTCTAAATAAAAATAGCCAAATTGAACCACCCTAATGGACAGGGTACTGCTACAATATTTATATAATTGTAGTGCCACTTATTATTTGTAAGTATATTTCATTTTCAATTATCTAAAATTGTAATATTTCAAAACATTATGGCTCTGTAAAGGATAAAATTATCAGAAAAAAAACAATTTTGAGATGAAACATTAGTTCAGCCAAACCTTGATAATGATAATAATCAAATCTCTTGTTAGTGCTCACAATAACTGCCACTCAATGTGTGCTAATGTGAGCATGAGTGTGAAATACAAAATCATCTGCACTTGCAAAAAATACTATTTCAGATGACATAATTTTTTAAATTACCTTTTTTTTTAGAAACTTAAAAGTGGTTTTCTTTGTGTGGGTTTCTTTCTTCCTGATGTATGTTAGCACCCTTTAGTTAGTGATTCTCAGAAGAACTGAGTGATATCAAATTCAACTGTTATTGATTTTACGCATACGTTACGGCAGGCATGCACAGACCTCCCAGATATAAATCGTGAGATGCACGAAATCATCACGTGTCACTTTTCGATGCGATGAGTGCAATATCGCACGCACTCATTCGTTTATGTACCCACACGCATGAGTGCCAATTAAAACACAATACATAATGCGTCTCCCACAACCCCAGTAAGCCGGGCCGCAAAGAAGCACCGGTGATGACGACATGATGACATCATGCTAGAGCTACAATGCTAGCGTACTTTCTTATTATTATAATTATAGCAAGTGAATGTAAAAATAAATTCAGGTAAAAATATATTTTTAAAAACTACTCCCCTCGTTTGATATGATAATGAACACATTCCGATCAGCACTTCACCCACGTCGAAATAGTGAGTTATTCCACAAGCAAATACTGAGCAGTGAGTCATCAATCAGCAATGAGAAGAAGCCAACTTTTTCTGTACATTGCAGTGATTCTCCACAGTCATGAGATTTAATTCAATCTTCTCAAATTTTGCTTATTCCGGACAAATCTTTGTAGTAGCTATCTAAAATCACTCGTTGACAAAATTGCCATCTGTAAAAGGTCGACATGTTTTTACAATAAGACAAGATATTTCAAAACATGTTTCTGCTGCAATTTTTGAATCTTGAATAAGTTTAGTAAACATCGTTTGCTGGCCCACAAATCCCGTTTCAAAGATGCACTATTTTATTATGTAGTTCTCCGAGTAGTTCCAAAAATGTAGGAGGCACACTTCCATAGTGTCTCATAAATTGTATTTCTTTTGGAATCACTATAGCAGTTTTGCAAATTGGGCAAATGATGTTATGAAACAACCACACAAAATTTATTAGACACCGAATACTAGTGGCGAGAACATTGGCTATCAGCGGCTATGAGTAAGCCGGGCCACCAGTATATCAACGGAAGGCCACATGCGGTCTGTGTATCCCTGCGTTACAGGTATGCGTTAGGAGCAAAACTGGTATTTCATGCGTGTGTTTTTACGATTTTAAACAATGTGTCCGTGTTAGTTCTAGTGAAAACTAAAACTATATTTATTTCCTAATGTAAGACCAAATTTAAACAAATAAAACCCGTATTTAAGTATTTCTTTTTATTTCTTCATGTAAATAGAAGAGAGAAAAGTAGTAATAAGTATACATACATATAAATATAGAAATGGTTCTCAAAATGAATAGTTTCACAAAATTGACAAAATCGACAAATAACAATCTTGTGTACACTAGGGTGGTCCAAAAAACGGACTTTTCGCTAGAGGGCAACGATCCCCCCCCCAATCTGTTCCTTTTCCAGAAGAAAAAATTCCCCCCAAATTTGGGAACAATCGGTTACCGTTAACACGTGCTACCGAGCACATCAAAATTCCCATTTAAAATACATTGCAAAAATTCATCTTTTTTTCCGCTTTTTTTCACGTTTCGGATTTAGAAAAAAAGTTGCGGGAGATTATCAGAAATTGTTCAGAACACCCCAAGGAACAAATCCACAACCACTAATTTTTTGTTCACCACCCCCCACCCTCCCCATAGTACCCTAAATATGAGACAAAAGTTTCTCCAAATTTTCAATTTTACAATGTTACGTGTTTTATTATTGTTTTTGGCAGAAGTGATTATTATTCGATTATTGACATATTTGTTTGTCGTTTATTAACTAATTTGAAATTGTTTAAATAATTAGCATTTGTTTAAACAAAAATATACGATGTTACGAACATATTTTTCCATTTTTTTTTGCAGAAGTTATTAGATTATTGGCTTTTTTGTCATTTATTAACTAATTAGCAATTGTTTAAATAAATACCATTTGTTTAAAGAAATATATATACAATGTTGCGGACATATTATTTTCTCTTTTTTGAAAGGAAATTATTATTAGGTTATTGGCATTTTTTGGTCATTTGGTAACCAATTTGCAATTGCATAAACAAATACCATTTGTTTACAAAAATATACAATGTTACGGACATATTTCTCTTTTTTTATCAGAAATTATAATTAGATTGTTGGCATTTGTTGGTCATTTGCTAACTAGTTTGCAATTGTTTAAATAAATACTATTTGTTTAAACAAAAATATACAATGGTACTGACGTAACTTTTTGACGAAAATTATTATTATATTTCTTATCTTTTTTTTCTTGCCAAACTTTTTTAATAATTTTCAATTATAACCTATAATAGTGTTGCAACAACATTACTTATTAAGACTTATTAATACTTATTAATAATTTTTGTCAAGAAATACGTACCAACATTGAATATTATTGTTTAAACAAATTTATTTGTTGAAACAATTGCATATTAAGTAACAAATTACAAAAAACTTGCCAACAATGTAACAATATAATTCCTACAAGAGGAAATATAAAAAACATTGTAAATTTTTGTTTAAAAAATTAGTACTTGTTTAAAGAATTGCAAATTCAAAAAGTAACAAAGTAATAACTTACAAGAAACTTGCCAACAATGTAACAATATAATTTCTACAAGAGGAAAAACAAAAAACATGGTAAATCTTTGTTTAAAAAATTGGTAATTGTTTAAAGAATTGCAAATTGGTTAATAAATGACAAAAAAATGCCAATAATTTAATAATAGTTTCTGCAATAAATATAAAAAATATGTCCGTAACAATATTATGTATTTGTTTAAACAAATAATATTTGTTTAAACAATTACAAATTAGTTAATAAATGTCCAAAAACTGCCAATAATCTAATACTAATTCATGCAAAAACATATAGAAAATTATGTCCATTACAATGTATTTATTTGTTTAAACAGTTGCAAATTAGTTAATAAATGACAAAAATACCAACAATCTAATAATTTCTGCAAAATTGAAAAAATATGTGCGTAACAACATACATTTTTGTTTAAACAATTGGTAATTAGTTAATAAATGACAAAAACAATAATTTAATAATGTTTGCAACAAATGGAAAAATGAGTTCCTAACATCGTATATTTTTGTAAATAGTTAAGTAATTGTTCAAACATTTTTTTTAATTTTTAAATTAGTTAATAAATGACAAAAAACCAATCAACAATTCATTAATAGTAATTTCTGTCAAAAAAACAATAAATCACGTAACTTTGTAAAATAGTAAATTTGGAGAAAATTTTGCCTCACTTTTAGGGTACTGCAGGAGAGGGTGGGGGCAGTGAAAAAAAAATAGTGGTTGTGGATTTGATCTTTGGGAAGTTCTGAACAATTTCTGATAATCTCCCGCAAATTTTTTTCTAAATCCGAAACGTGAAAAAAAATAGAAAAAAAGATGCATTTTTCCAATGTATTTTAAATGGGAAATTTGAGGTGCTCGGTGGCACGTGTTAACGTTAACCGATTTTTTTCAAATTTTGGGGGAATTTTTTTTTCCGGAAAAGGAGCCGATTGGGGGGGATTGTTGGTCTCCAGCAAAAAAAAAGATTTTGCAAGGTATAAATTTGGACCACCCTAGTGTACACATATTGCCAAAATTTCATATAAAGTGCAAAACCTACTTAACTTGCTAAATTTTAATAACAAATAGTATTTGTAATAGTAGAAAAACTATTTTGTTTGTAAAAATATCCATACATTTCATTTGTTAACACTAGGCAAGATAAAGAACACGAAAATAAACATTAATAAGCGCTTTATCTGTTCATGAGGCTTCTAGGAGATCTACAATAAACATCGACAGTATTAAATTATCAGTGTTATCAAAATAATACTACCAAGATATATCACGTTGTATAAATGGTAAAATAATTAAAATGTACATTTATATATTAATGTATCTATTGGAAATATTACACATGCTAATTATCATTCATATTATTATTAAGGCAAATTAAGACAAACAATTTGATCAACAGACTGTGGACAAGCTACGACTTCAACAGCCCTTCGAGTATTTTACATTTTGCGTAATCTGCGGGGATAAGACCTTTGACATCCTTTTCATTCTTAAGTTGGGATTTGACGGAAACAAGATATTCACAAATCTTTGTTTCTTGCTTCTCCGCTGCTCTATGCAATGCAGTTTTCCCATCCAGGTCTTTCATGGTTATATCGGCATTGTGCTTCAGAAGAAGTTTCACAATATCAATCTTTCCTGCAAAATAAAAAGGTTTAATAGTAACAAAATTCATTACTTGACTATTTTTTAACAAGTAGAAGGATATTATCTAATATCTATTTCAAAAAATGTAAACAGTAAAAACATTAATTTAATGCAACATTTTTACTGTAAAATAGTTTTTAATGAAGAAAGAATTTAACCTGAAACGTTGTATAATTCTGTAAAATCTGTAACCTCTGTCAGAATCTTGCAAAGTTTGGCATTATTCAATATTAAATATTTGAATAGTTTTCGATGTACCGTCATACAGGGTGAATTCGGACAGACCAGCCGCTTTGGGTATTTCTTTAGAGATTACCAATTCGGATCGACGTACATCAACTGTTCTTGTTGCAACTTGCCAGTCAAGAGTCAGTAGTGCATGTTTGAGTGTTGTGCCTTAAATTAGACAGAAACCGCTAGAGTGCGCATATTCTATTTCTTATTTACATACTATTTTTAAGTTCTGCGGAAAGAAACTCTTGCATACAAAAATTTATTAAAATTCAAGGATAGCAAATGGCAACAGCATTTATGTTTTGTTGCCAATGTGTGTGCATAAAATGATAACTATATCTTGTCTATATATATATATATATTAATTACAGAACGTTGTCCTTAGGTGGGGTCAACTCGAACACCACTGTGCGGGAATATAAAAAAAAATGGCAGCCAAGAAAATTTTGAAAAAATGGGGGTATACTTTACTTACCCATCAGTTAAGGATGAAAGTGTTGATGAACCTCAATTTTTTAACGGCCCTAAGATGGTGAAGGATATACGGCGTGGTTATATGACCATTTGTTATTTTTTTATTTACTTTTATTACATTATTCATAACCAATGTTTTGTTATCATACTCTATAATAAAGCTTTAATGTGGTTTGTCTGTCTGTTCAGGTTCCCTACCGAAGAGGGTTGACGGGACTCGTATACCGTATGACTTCCCATCGTGTTCAGATTCATACCCCACTCAACCCTCCCTTCCAATCCCCATCCCTCACCATCCCCACCCCTTTCTAGCGATGAGAGTAGACCTCAGCCCCGGGACTCCTATACCGTATGACTCCCCATCGTTTACGGATTGAGTTTGAGTGAGTTGAGGGGTGTCGAGAGGGGGTAGCACTTCGCACACGATGGGGAGTCACATGGCATGGGGGACTGCAGCGCGGAGCGCTGGGTCCAATACGGCTTGCATAGTATATTATAATACAAGTTTTATAAGACGAAAATTTAGTTGTTTTGGGCACGACGGGCGCAGCGAGTAGTTTTTCTGAGCGAATTTACCCATGCCCACAGCTTAATATAATTTATATGAAAACTAAATGTACGTCCGGATTTACCTCACACATAGGATGAAGATTGAAGCAAACTCTCAAAAAAAAAAGCTTGCAAACCTCAAGACTAGCTAAATGACATTGGTATTGTTCTTGCACCAAGGCACAGAATTATATTTTCATATACATAAATCAAATCAGATCAGGATAACTGTAATAACCTTTAAACAGAATTAAATCAAAAAATTAAAAATCAAAGTTAATGTTTATCATTAACATCTTCAAGCTGAATAGTTCTTTTAGAAAATTGATCAGCATAAAAAGCCAGATCCTTTCCCCCATTTAACCGATATTGTATCATTATATAAACAAGAGTCCATGTACACTCACGGAAAATTGACACTCTGTATTAAGCCTTGCCAAATAACTTATTTTATCAAATTTCACATTCTGTTAACAAAACTATTAGCTATGAGGCTATTAAACTATTATGGCACTTAGCACCTTCTACAAATTATTGAATTTCTTTTTAATTGTTTATTCATTAGAAAAACTAGATAAAAAATAACACCAGAATATTATCTAATATTTGCTTTAGTATGCTCAAAAAAATAGTGAAGTTTTTCGTTTTTCTATTGAACATCTAGCTTGGCACTTGGCTCGTTATTTACTTCCATCTTTCAATTAATAATTGTTTTCAATTTTGGCATAAAAAAACTATAAGGTGTATGTAACCACTTAAACATGCTGTTCTTGAAACTATATTTTATAAATCAGTACCAGTATCTCAGATATATGTCGTTGGAAATTGATTAAACATATGGCCGCACAGGAAATTAGCAGTATTACATTTTTAATGCAATCAGCACAATACAAAGTTCTAGTGGATATTCGAGCAAACATCATGTGAATGTTTATTTATCTTTTAAGCATTTTCACCTTGATCAAATAAGTAGCAACAAAAATATAACTTATCAAATACCAGAGTTTATTTTTGCAATCCTTTAATCTGCAGCACACAGCTTCCAATGCCAAATAATTAAAACAGCTGTTATCTAATCTCAAACCATTAATCCTCATTCGACATATCCATCAATTTTTAAACCGTTCTGACCACACCCAAAACCTACTTACCAGCGGAACAAGCACGATGTAATGCTGTAGCGCAGCCGGCCTTGGTCGTACCGTTAACATGGGCCCCACAAGACAACAGATACTCACAAACAGCAAAATGTCCATTTCTAGCCGCATAATGCAATGCCGCATAACCCGCCAAATCCTTAACATTCACATCCTCCCCTTTCCCCAGCAAAACTTTCACTCTCTCAAAGTCTCCCGACTGCGCCGCAGCCCAAATTCCCCTCTCAAAGTCTAGTTCGTCCAACGTCTGAAACACATTGGCACACTTAGGCGATATACGACACGTGTGGTCCTTTCCCTCGCAGTGCGACATCACAATATTAGAGTTAGAGGTCACGTTGCATAGTCCATACAACTTCTGCCTCTCCGGTAGTACCAACTACTCGGTACCCCAATTCGCCAAGCGCGTTGATCACTTCTATGGCAGCCCCCTTGACTAGCAATCCATTGATGATTTGCTTTCTGTAATTATGAAAACGTTTTATTATTGCATTCGTTTCTATTTCGTTTAGGCCAAAAACTGCGCTCTCTGTTGCGTGTAACGATGCTTTGATTGCAACGTACGCGTGCATTCCACTGGACATTAGGAGACTCGCTGGTATTTCCATTGTTTACTTGGTTATTTCGGTTGTCGTTAAAGGTGGTTCGGGTTCAGTGAATTCCTTTCGCATAGTCCACATATACTCGTTGTAGTCTTGTTTGACGCTAGTTGAAGAAGATGCCACAACTTTATAGCCAAGAACTTCCAAAGCCGTGAGGATAACGCAAGGATGTTGCATATAAACTATTGTGGAATCGTCGCAATATCCACCTGACGCAAATCGTTTTAGTTGTTCTATGTCTGACGCTTTTAAGCCGGATACTAACACTCTCCAGGGGTACCTGTGGCCGTACGATGCCAGATTACCGCGGACTAATATATATGGCATTGATGCGCGTGTTATCGCGGAGATAAAAGCGTATTTTTTGTGGGCAAGAAGTTTCTGAACGGTACGCACCTGTATTGGGTTACGTCCTTGATGACTGTCGGGAGAAAAATTGATTTTTAACACGTAGGAATAGAAAGTTAGAATTAAACGCGTCGATGTTTCAAAATGCATGCGTTGGTGTTTACATCTTTTGCGCAATAAGCTAGAAATTGAGCTTGAAAGTTTAAGAGATTTCAAATTCCGAAACACAGTTTTGGCAACCGTTCAAATTTATGACGTTTGTATATGTATACTATTGTATTTGTATATGGCTTCATTTGTAATGCTGAATTAATCGCTTTTAGCAAAATAAACGCCCTACAAATCGGTTTGCAAATATTTTACTTGTTATTAAACTTGTAATTTTATTTCCGTTAATGTGGTTGCATACACATCTATTGGTTGTGAACGACATTATTATACTCTACTTGTTTTCTATTGGCCGAAACCTCATGAAGATGAAATTGTCCAGTAGTTTCAGCTGAGTTGGAATTCTTGGCCGTGTGAAACCTTTACCAGCTCGCCGATTGGCCGACCTGAAATAATAAACAAATAAATTTTACTGGTAAGGTAATACAAACCATAATACAAACTTGCACATATGGTTGCCTATCGTGCAGTAATCTTAAACAATTTTTTTAGCACAATATTATAATATAGCGTTGTGGCATAAAATAAGGACAAACAAGTATAAATCAATACATCATATAATACACCTATTATGTTTATAATATTTATTTGGATATGAAAAATGTCACTTTATCAAGATTTGAAAACGTCAACATGTCAAAGAACAGCTGATACAGTACAGCACAAGCACGCACGTATAGAACCCTGCCAGCCAGAACATTCGAATCGATCTTTTTGAAAACGATGAGTCTCTGAAATTTCATTATATCTTTTGTATTTGAATTTTATCAACATGCAGAACGTGATAAACCATGTAAAAGGCACAGCATTAGGTGTAGCAGAATATCTAACACCAGTTTTAAAGGCAAGTTTCCTTATAACTCCATATTATTTATTTACTTTAAAAACTATTTTCAGGAATCTAAATTTCGGGAAACCGGTGTCATAACTCCGGAAGAATTTATAGCTGCCGGTGATCACTTAGTGCACCATTGCCCTACGTGGCAATGGGCCGCTGGAGATGAATCAAAAGCAAAACCGTACCTCCCGAAAAACAAGCAATTCCTTTTAACAAGAAACGTTCCATGTTCAAGACGTTGCGAACAAATGGAATACGCGGAGGAATTCGAAAAGATCATTGAATCAAATGATGCCGATAATGGTTGGGTCGACACGCATCATTTTGACCCTGCGTTGTCAGGACTTGAAGATAAAGTTACCGATATGTCTTTAGATAATGCCAAAGCGGAAAGTATGGAAGAGGCAGCTTTAAAAAATGAAGATAATGAGGATGATGGAGACGAAGATGATGAAGATGCGGAGGATATGGAGGCTTTTGAAGAAAGTGGAATGCTTGAAAGTGATCAAGTATGTATTGTTTTTGTCATATTTTTTAGGTTATATTGTTGTTTTGTAATTAGGCAACAGTTGTTGCTCCTTCCAAGGAGTCCAAGCCAACTGAAGAGGATGGGGAAATTATTCATACTAGAACTTATGATCTCCATATAACGTATGATAAGTACTACCAAACGCCTAGGATGTGGCTTACAGGTTACGACGAGGTGGGTTTTTATTTTTTTTATTTGCAACTGTTTTAGTTTTTTTCTTTCTTGTGAAGTCTGTCCTAATTGAAGTCAACTCCATCCTGTTATCTTTTATCATTTTGATTTACCAAATTTTTACAAAATCTAAAATTTACGGTAATTTCCTTTGTTATGGATATAGGGTAAAGATCATTTGATTATTAATCATTATTTGAAGTTTTGGAAACCCGAAGCTTTTGTTTTCAAGAACTTTAAAATGTAATAAACTGAAAACTAAAAATTGGGTGTACCAAAAATTGTTATAATTTCAGCCAAACTTGGTAGGAATGGGTATTTTTTTATCCTGAACCAGTTTTTTTCGTAACATTGATCCGTATTTCTATAACCAAGCAAATTGTCCAAAATTGACATCTTATCGTAATTGTGGTAGGCCGGTATATTAATCTAAAAATAAAACCCAAAAATTTTAAAAAGTTGGCTCCACTTCTAGTAGGCCACACTGTACACTCCCAAAATATTATATTTGGATGCATCTACATTAAAGAGTTTTTGCTTCAGTTAGGAACTTACTGTCTGTAGAACAAGAAAAGCCAAAAGGTGTTTTTTAGGCTAATTAATGGGGTTAACTATTAATTGTGTGTCGTTACCCTCAGACAATATCTGAATAATTGTGTTTTTAATTATAGGATATTATGAACTTTAATAATAACCCAGTGTGCCTAACATCACGGAAGTACACGGGAGAGTTGTAATTTCCAGCTTTATATTTACGTGTGAATCGCTTTTCCAAGCCTAACATTAGAGCTACGCCTTTTGTGATGGCTAGAAGTAAAATTCAACCAGCCATATTGCGCATGGCTTTGAAAGTTCTTCGACTACGTGTTTTGGATGGTTTGCAAGATATGTTTCATTCATCAGAAGATACATAATGCAAAATTTCACGCGACGACGAATGTTGGAAGATAATAGTTTCATGGAAAAATGCATCTAAAATAATTTAACTTTCTTGCAAAGCAAACATTTCAATTTCTGTACAATATTGGTCTAGCTGAAAAAAAATTGTACTTACCATTATTTGACAATATTATATTTCTCACATTGAGTGCTAATGAAATCATTACTGAAAATGTTATTAAGGTTGAGACAATCTGATGCAACGTTTGCTAATCCAGATTTAAATAATTACACAGATATGCAAAAAATTAATTTAATTTTTCCATACTTAAATCTGACTTTGCAGTTTTCTATATTTGTAACTGTTATGAAATTTAAAAATTGTCATTATTGTTAAAAACTGCAATAAGAAGCCATTTTTAACACTCGTTTTAGTAGTGATTTTTCTGACTATTGATGGAACCAACGAAAGTGTGATTGGTTGTGATAATTGTTTACAATTATCACTTAGGGGACACTATTGGGCAAAATTTGTGCCACACAATAATGTGGGAATGGTACCTTCTTTTTTCTTCTGTACATTATTAGTTGCCTAATTTTGGAGAATTAGCTTTATATCAGTTGTAATTTATTTTTAAGTAGGTATGTAGTTTGCAAAGATATCAACAGCATCTTTTAATTTTAAAATTGTTCCAAAATGCTTTTTCCGGGAGTTTAGACAAATAAATTAGGCCATACAATGAATTTGGCTTAAAATCCCTAAAGGTTGTTAGAGCAAAACCAGTATAGCGAGATATGGGTGTATACAATAACTTTACAGAAAAACTAATTACGATCTTTCCAATACTTATAGTGCTATAGTGTAATTAGAACTATGAAGCTAAAAGGACAATACAGGTGCAATTGATAAATTAAGTATCGATATGTTCCTTTATTTAAGACAAGGTAAATCAAAGCTCACTGGGATTATCATAATAAGTATTACACTAGAAAAATATCATCAATAGATATCACTGTTTTTTATATTGTTTAGAATCATCACCCATTGACTATACAGCAGACCTATCAGGATGTGAGTAAGGATTACGCTATGAAGACAGTTACTATGGAGGCCCATCCACATTTGAGCGTACCACGAATGGCATCTGTTCATCCCTGCAGGTAAGATTCAGTATGAAGAAGAAAGGAATATTATACAGTGCAGGGACAAGTTTGATGCACTACTTCATATTGGACTAGATGTGTCAGTGTGAGGTGGGTATTGGAATCATAGTAAGACATTGCATTGGTCTATCTAAAGTAGTGCACAAATTAGTTCCTAGTCGATGTTATACTTTTTTGTTGACGTGAAAGATTGTTTTTTTCATGAAGGTGGAGTAATAACAATTTTTTTAGGCACGCGGAAGTCATGAAAAGTATCATAGAAACAGTGACTGAAGATGGGGGTGAGTTAGGAGTACACATGTACCTAATTATATTTCTCAAGTTTATGCAGAGTGTCATTCCGACAATAGAGTACGACTACACGCAAAGTTTTACCATTTAGTTTTACATAAGAAAAGAAAGTTTATATACATATATAATATATTTGCTACGCGAATCACACCTGTACGTACCTACATAAGTTTTTTAATTTTTGGTTTTAAATTTGTTCTTGCTACACAAAGCGATAAGAAAAATAAAAAATTATGCAATAATTACAGCTATGCTTTATTTGAGAATATCCTGTAACCATAAATGTTCTTTTTCCTACAACTAACAGCCTGATTGTACTAACAAAAATGGTGCTGCAATGTTTCTACATGTAATTATGCAACATAGTGCGACATTCAGTTAGTAGCGAAATGATACTCATGAGTATGAGTAGTGACTTGAAACAGCAACGAGCCAGAAAGTACTCAATACTCAAATTTATGGACCAAAAGAAAGTTATAGGAGTTGATAGTGAGAAGAATTAATTTGTTAGCAACTAATCTATCAAATTTTTGAAAATATGAGTAGAATAAAAACTTTAATGTCACTTCATAATTATGGGAAGGAAGACTCCCAGAACAATTAACCAGTTCAATTACTTGAAAGGATTGCTCTTGGACAAACGCTTCTACGATGTATCCGAATTCTTCTAATATATGAGAGAGAGAAAATTCTACTAAATTCTACACTTCTCGCACGTAATCCATTATCCACATGATCAACTAACTCAATCATAAAAGAGCAATAAACGGCAGAGCGGGAATGTTGGCAAGTAAGCTGCCAGTCCACTAAATTTAATTTCTTGCTTGCAGTCTCGCAGAAAGTCTTCTTTCGTATGATTTAGACATGGGGCAAGGTTAGATAGCATTTTCCGCTCCAAACTTGCCCCTTTTATACCGTGCTTTAGACATTTTAGGAACATGAAAAATGAATACTTAACTACAAGGCATTTCAATAATCAATCCTTCATTTATATCTTAAAAACACTTTACATGTAAGTACAACATCGGTCATATGTATTCCGAGTTAACAACATCGTCTGAATTGTACGTTGCCACAAAGCAGAGGCTTTGCCCGTCTTCTGACAAAAATTGAATACTGTTTTCCAACTTTTGCCCATCCTCCGATAAAAATTGCATGCTGCTCTCCAGCATCGATTCAATGGGCGGAATAGATAATTCTTTGGTTGGATCGTCCTAAAATAAAATAAAAAAGGTATATAATTCATATGTGCCACCCTAATAAATTCTTTGGACGGATTTTACCGTATGATATTTGTCCGGGTCTTCCTTCATCGGTCCCGAGAGTGATGCAGACATCAGCTTTCCATCTTGCATTACCAAATCAATTGGAACTAAGGTCCCGTCACTTAATAATCCTTGTATTGCTTGTTCCCCGTTCTGTATGCTCATCACGACTTTTATTACGTCTCCGCTTTCCGTCGTGATGTTTACAGCATTGCCATCATTGTCTATCACTTGCTGAAATATTAGCAGATCATAGGTAAATGAACATGACAATCATATTTTAAAAAATTTTGACACATCAGTAGTGTTCGATTGCCGGCCGCGCTCAGTTCAATCTGAGCGCAAATTTGAAATACTTGCTTCCTATTGGTGGAATCAGTTGAACAGAACCATAAAAGAACTAACCACAACTAAGCGCGGCAGCAATCGAACACTACTATCTCTGACATCTTCAGCCACATCAACTGAAATAACTGAATCAACTAACTATAATTTAAATAATGTGTAAAATTAAAAATAGATTTTGAAACATACTTGAAAGGGTTGAGAAGAAATTTATATTTTAACATAACCAAAATAATAACATCAGTCATACAACTAAACAAACATATAACACCATTTCTGGACGATACTGCTACAAATAGTTGTCATTTAAGCTTTAGTAGAACGTTTACCTCATGTTACACCTAATGTTACGTGTAACATTATTTATTATTATTGAAATATTTTTAGTTTGGTATCTCTGCAATAAAGAATTGACATATAATACGCAATATACACGATATATATTGTGATAGAACAGATTACATCAATAATATTTTTGAGTTGTCATTAGTTGGTGCATCTGGAGCTTGTACAAACATTTTGATCAGTATTTTGTGAATATTGGACATTAGTTAGTCGGATTTGGACTGTTCGATATTATTGATGCCCCGCAATTAGAATATTTTAAGTGAAATTATATTGTGGCTTGTTGTTTATTGTAAGGACTAAAACAAATATTTTATGTTTGAAATTAGTGCACACCTGATGTTTGCAACTGATTCAAAAAATTCGATTATTGGAAAAAACCTGAATAAATATTTTTTTTTTACTTTTGAAGGGCGAAGAAACAATAATAGTTCTTTCTGTTGCAAGTTAAACAACATGTTTATTTAGATAACAAGAAAAAAGTTTATTTAAATTTATTTACTGTATTTAGTAAGTTTCACTTCGAAAACATACACTAAATTCTGATTTTTTAGCTTTTCCATGTTTAAAACTTAAATATTAATGCCCGTTTGCACCGTATTTGCTAAGCCAGACTGAACTTTAAGAACGACTTAAAAGTAAGTCGAGCATAAGGCGGCGTTCATTTGCATCGCCTATGTGGAATACATTCCTGTCTTAAGTGATGCGTGATTTGGTAACAACGTAAATTTCTATACTCTATTCACTTTAAGAATAAAGCGTTGGATAAGATAGGGCTATAATTTGCGGCTTGTGATTGGCTGAAAGTTGAACCAAATTTACACCAACCAGCGCGTATGTCACTTGAATTTTGAAACGTCATGTCATTTGCGTCAGATTCAAGATTTTTGTTGTGTTCTAGTTGTTGTGTTCGGAATATTTTGCAGTCTAACATTCGATTCAAATAAAACTCAGTTCTTTTTAGAACTCCACACAATATTAACATTGTAACAGGTAATCTTAATATTGCCAATAATATTTGTTGTTAATGTTTTATGATGATATTTAATAGTGCTAATATGGATGAGAGAATGCAGGCTGGTTCATCAAAAAATCCGCAAGGAAAGCCCATTCGCAGTGGACAACGGCTGATGGCCTACAATGCATATCTCGAGTACAGTCGTGAACCTGGAAATGCGAAGTCAGCTTCTGTAAAATTAGCTTCGAAGCTTGTAGGTATTGGAGAATCAACAATGTGGGCCATTGTAAAGGAAAAGGGCACTTCTGGAGTATTACGTTCTCCAACAAAAAAACGTAAACGGGAAAACACTTACGACAAATTGGATGAATTACAGAAAAATGCAATTAGGCGACATGTTCATTCTTTCTATTTTAACAATGAATTACCAACTATTTCCAAAGTATTAACGGTAATGATATGATTATTTATGTAATATTGAATTTAAGTGGAAATTTGTATAGGCTATTGAAGCAGATGATTTCATACCTGCGGTGAAGCGAACAACTTTGTGGAAAATATTGCGTATGTTGGGATTTAAATGGGAGAACCGAAGCAGAAAAAGTATTTTAATTGAAAGACAGGATATTGTTTTATAGAGATGAAGATATTTGACCAGTATTAGACAGTATAGCTCAATGGGGAAAAAAAATCTATTACTTAGATGAGACATGCTGGTCACACAAAACCAAAGGTCTGTAAAGATACCACTATAACAAGCGCTCGACAAGCATTTGTTCGTGGGTTATCGCGAGGTATAACAGATCCTTCTGGAAAAGGAAAACGTCTTATTGTTCTACACATTGGCTCGGAAGCAGGTTTTGTAGATAACGGCCTTCTGTTATTTGAATCAAAAAAGACTGGCGACTACCACGAAGACATGAACAGCGACGTCTTCACGGAATGGATGAGAAATATGTTGCCATGACTTGAGCCTGGATGTGTAATTGTAATGGATAATGCTCCTTACCAGTCCGTGAAGATGGATAAAGTACCAAACAACTCTTGGCAAAAAGGGACATTAATAGAATGGCTTATGTCAAAAGGCGTAACCGAAGATAACAGTATGTTGAAAGTAGAACTTCTAGATATGGCAAAAATGTATACAAGTGATAACCCAGTCAACTATGTAATCGATCAATTAGTGGAGGAAAGTGGTCGCAAAATCTTACAATTGCCTCCATATCACTGCGATTTAAACCCAATTGAATTAATTTGGGCCCAAGTTAAACATCATGTCGCTGCAAACAATAGAACATTTAAGTTGCCGGAGATAAAAACTCTGCTTCTTGAGGGTTTGGAAGTTGCAAATGCGGAACGGTGGAACGCTTGCATCAAACATGTAGTCAGCGAAGAAAACAAATTATATCAACTGGACAATATTGTTGAAGATATTATGGAAGAGTAAATAACAGGATCATCATCAGATTTGTGGTCTGATACTGAACCATCTATAAGCGAATGAAATAAGGAATTCCTTTTTATCAAATGACAAACTTTTCGTGTTTTCTTTTACTTTTTTAAACAGTGATATAACGGAAGACGTGTGAGGACGCTTTGAGAACTGCTGTCGGAGCAAATTGCTGCTCGTAGAGATATACGAGAATAAACAGTGATATTTTGTTCAGTTTTTAGTGTCTTATTTCTTTGTTTGTTATTCTTTATTGATATCATTAAGTGTTTATTGTGTACTAATATTTAATAAAAGATAGCAGACTTAATATAACGTTTTAATATAACGCACTAGATTACATAACGATGGCTAATTGACAAATCAGCGGTGTGAGGTATAGCACACCATTGTCGTGACATAACCTTTCAATTTGCCGCTATTGACAGCACATTGCTCCAGTGTAAATCGGGCTCAGTTTGCACCCCCCACTACTATGTTCTTATCGTGAATAGGGTATAGTAATATTGAGAGATTTTGGTACCAATCTGAGTAGTATTCTACCAATTGTCTACTTTACAGTGATACATTTTCACTAGAATATCTTAGCGGTAAATTTGAATTACTTATAATGGCAACAAGTACTGCAGTTGCTAGCAATACACAAAATTTTACGTCTAAATTATAACAATTTATTTTCCTTTCATAAGAATAGACTTTCAAGCCTGGACATTATGCTAATAAAATGATTAAAATCTTTGATCACGTTTATTGAATGACAGCGGTCATAAGTTATTTTGACAGATGTCAAAAGTTAACCTCCATTCAACCAATCACGAGTACACAACCCGTTGCCTACATTTAAGTCAGTTTTAAGCCGCTGTTTTCCACCGGCCTAACTTAGGTCGTTCTTAACCTCCGTTAGGTGACGAATTGGTGACGGTTCAAATGAAGTCGCTGATTTGTCGATTGTGAAGTTTACAGTCATATTTTGTCACTAGAACATTTTGGCGATAAATTTGAATTACTTTGATAATGCCAACAAGTACTGCAGTTGTAGCAATAGACAAAATTTTACAGTTGAATTATAACAATTTATTTTCCTTTCGTAAGAATAGACTTTAAAGTCTGGAAATTATGCTAATAAATGACCAAAATCATTTGATCAGGTTCATTGAATGACAGCAGTCATAAGTTATTTTGACAGATGTTACAATTCAACTTCCATTCAGCCAATCACGAGTACGCAATCCGTGGCCTATAATAAAGCCAGCTTTACGCCGCCGATTTTCGTCGGCATAACTTAGGTCGTTCTTAACCTTAGTTAGGTGACGGTGCAAATGATATCGATGGCTTAAGTACGATCTTATACTTAAGTAAAGCTTAATACATACGGTGCAAACGGGCATAAGAGGACTGGTAGCAGTGCAAGATTAAATTAAAAATATTTACAACACTAATTTATTTCCAATAGTGACATCATTTCGGCGATTTAAAAGAAATTATCGTTTTTGTTCAACTTTAATGTTTACGGCTTTATAGAGTATACGGAGTAGCAGATACTCTATATCTGCTACCACAACCTGCTACTTAAAAAACTCGACCATTACGGATTCAGGGGAATTTCACAGGATTTATTCAAATCCTACTTAAGAAACCGGAATCAATTTGTCAGCATTGATGACACCACAAGTGATAGTAAAGGGGCAACAACTGGAATTCCACAAGGATCGCTCGTTGGTCCCCTCCTATTCATCATCTATATTAATGATCTACCACTTTCATTAAACTGTCAAACACTTATGTATGCAGACGACACGACGCTAATACTTAGGGATAATAGAAGCGTAAAGGTGGCAAGGGAAGATGCTGAGGAATGGTTTACGGCTAACAAGTTGACGTTGAACATCGATAAAACAACAGAACTGGAATTCACCAGTAATAGGAGAGAAATAAATTTGTCACCAACAAAGTTTCTAGGGATTTTCCTAGACCCACTTCTTACCTGGAAACCTCACGTGGAGTACCTGTCCAAAAAATTATCATCAGCCATCTATGCAGTGCGTCGAATACGTAATGTTATCAGCAAGGAAGCCGCCCGATCGACATATTTTGCCCTGTTTCACCCCCATCTCATATATGGTCTGCCACTTTGGGGGGGTTCCAGCCACGCTCTGAAAGTGTTCACCCTCCAAAAGAAAGCCCTGCGTGCAATCAAGGGAGTCTCTAGCACCACCTCCTGTCGGCCTCTTTTCACCGAACTCCGCATACTCGCCCTTCCTTCCTTATATATTCTACACATCCTTACGGACACAAAACAAAAACTCCCATCCTACAAAGCAATACACCAGCGACACCAGTATCCTACCAGAAACAACCAAAACATTCAAATTCCCTATGTTCGACTACGAACTAACGACTGGACCACACAAGGTAGACGCCTCTACAACTGCTTGCCGGAGGAGTGGAAATCCCTTTCAGCCAACCAATTTAGACGCAAACTGAAAAATCACCTGCAGGAAGGACCAAACTACACCCTGGAGGAGTTCATATTGTCACTCGACACTACAATACAAATCTAATATGATTGTTCTTGACTTACTAATGTACATCTTAGTGAATAAATGTATTCTATTCTATTCTATTCTATAATTTGTGACCACAGATACAAAAAGCAACCAATTGTTCCAAAAACAAAATACAAAATACCTTGAGAGATAACAGCAGTTAAAGTACTAAAAATAGATATTTTGGCATGATAGGTCTTATTTTGCATCCATGGTCACTTACATCAACCGTATATGACTAGAGGGAGCGTAACGGGCTTAGTTTGTGTCCCAAGATAAAAAGGTCAAAAGTTGTGTATCGTCCGGGATGCCGTCGGGTGAGTAGTTTCTTCGGCCAGTTTTGGCATATATGTATTATTCTCGATAATAAAAATATAGACCATTAATAAAATAAAAAAAAGATACACGTATCAAAACTACGTAATATTTTTTAACACATACGTATGGGAGCCAAACCTGACTGTGCGTGCAAGATCTTCAGCCAATTCTAAAACTAACCTGCAACTGTAAAGAAGCATCCAAGCTAAGATCTTCAGCTCCATCATCGACAATTCCGTCAGCCGTAATAATACTGACGTCATCGATATCCTGACTAACAGCTGAAGGAATGTCATCGAGCGAATCCATAATATGTACAACGGTCTGAGGCTCATCGTCATCATTCGTTCCATCGTCATATGTCAAATACAAGATCTTTTCGCCTGAACAAAAAGTTTATACGTAAGGATAACCTCAAACGCCAAATAACCTCAAATTCTAACCTTGATCGGACGTGATAATTTTGATGTTTGCGCCATTCTTCTCCGATTGGGTAAGCTTGCTTATGTGGATCTTCTTGTGCTTCGCCAAATTTGAAGAGTCGGCAAACTTCTTATTGCAGAATTCACACACGTATGGTTTTTCGCCGGTGTGCAGACGTTGGTGCTTCTTTAGTGCCCATTGCTCCGTAAACGCTCTCATGCACTACATTTTGATATCATTAAAATTCACAATCAAAATTGATTCTGCATTTAAATACTGTAATGGTATCTTGATATTGATACATGGTGTATTTACTACATACTGTTACAGAGTGTTTTTAGACGAACTTACCTGATTACACTGGAATGGTCGCTCGTTGCTGTGGCGTCTTGTGTGCGACTTCCATGTATCTTTATGGAAGAAAGTCTTCGAGCAATACTCACACTGCCAGGGTCGTTCACCCGTATGACGTTTCAGGTGATTCTTGTATTGTGATGAAGTGGTGAATTTTCTATCACACTGGTTACATGTGAATGGCTTTTCTCCTGAAATTTAAATACATATTAATTACAAATAATTTGCTTCAGCCTTGTCAAATAGACATTAATAATAATAATAATAATAATGTTTATTGGCCTTCTGTACAGAAACAAGTCACAATACGTATATATATATATATATATATCTACAATACATCAACAGCTTCATATAGGTAGATTCGTTTCTTTGAGGGCTTGCCGTGTTTCCTCCATATTGTAAGGACAGCTCTGGAGCAGGATTTTTTCAGGTGATTTTTGAATAATGGCGTTGGAAGTTGCTTGATTTCTTCTTGGCATAGATTGTAGAGGGCTATTGGCAGCGTGAGAAATTCAGTTGCTTTCAGCCTGTTGAAATCCCGCTATACGTCGTTCCTCGACCTAGTGTTGTATGTATGACCGTCTCCTGTGTGGGGCATGTATTTTTGTTGTTTATGGACAGTTACTACGGCTTTCAAGGCATATACAGCAAAGACTGTCAGAATCCCGAGCTCCCTGAATAGTGGTCTACAGCTGGTCTGTGTGGTGGTTCCAGCTATGCTCCTGACAGCCCTTTTCTGCTGCATGAATGCCTTGTACACATGTGGCGAGTTTCCCCATAATTCGATTCCATATGTGATGGTTGAGTGGAATACGGAGTGATATGTCACAATAGCGGCTTCTCTTCCCGCTGCCCGTAGTGTCTTCTTGATGGCGTACGTTGTTTTGGCCATTTTTTTACATGCTTGCTCAATGTGTGCTTCCCAGGAAAGCCTTGGATCTAACTGCAGTCCCAGAAAGCGCACGCTGCCCTCTGACGGGATCCACCTGTCCATGTTATACACTATACTCTCTGTTTTTTGTTCATTTAGAGTAAGTTGATTGTTTTTAAACCACCACTTTGCTATCTCCATATTCTCCTCGGCCAGAATCTTCATTGTCGGTATGGTACTGGCTTGAGTGGTGAGGGTCGTGTCGTCACTGTATAGTGTTGTGTGGCATGTTAAGTTCCTTGGGAGGTCGTTCATGAAGATCGTGAAGCACATACCTCCGAGCAAACTTCCATGTGGAACGCCTCGGGAGACATCACGCAGTTCACTGCTCTCACCTTCCTCTCGTACCAGTTGCTTCCGATTGGTCAGGTATGATCTCATTAGACCCAGTGCTGTGCCCCGGAAACCGTAATGTTCCAGCTTCGTTAGGAATAGACTGAACGGCATTGTTGAGAAGGCATTGCTCTGGTCGCATAGCTGGGAGGTACATTTTTGCTTTGCCTCTAGACATTGACCTACATGTTTTAGAAGATATCGCATGGCATCCTCGGTACTTCGGCCATCTCTATAGGCAAACTGCTGCTGGCAGTAGTATCGATTGTCCTTGAAGAATTTATTAGTTCTCACCAGTATGATTTTCTCAAGTATTTTGGAGAATGCTGGAAGTACCGATATTGGCCTGTAGTTCTTGCATTCTGACGGATCTCCCTTTTTTTTGTAGATTAAAGCTAGTTTGGCTATTTTGAGACTGTCTGGGAAGGTGCCCTCCTGAAGACATTCGTTGAACAGCAGAGTTAGGGGTGCCGCTATCTCTTGTGCCACGACCTTCATGATCCTAGTTGAGATCCTGAGTATGTCTTAAGTATTTTTGCCTTTTACGGATGATATGATCTTGTAGACTTCTTCTGTAGTTGTAGGTGCGAAGAATATTGAGCTTCCATTTGTGGGCACTAGCAGGTCGTTTGTTGCGTTCATGTTGGTAGGTGGGGCCTCCGTTAGGAATCGGTTGAACTCATTGCAGCTCGGACGGTTATCAACTTCGCTACGTTTCCTTCTCCCTGTTTCCTCATCAATGATGCGCCAAACCTCCTTTGACTTGTTGTCAGCCTGCCTTATTCGTCTGCCGTTCATGAGTTTATGCTGTATCTCTGTCTTTGAGATGAAGAACTTTCTGTAACGTTGGAGGTTTTCGTAGGTCTCATCATCACCTCTGTCTTCATGGAATCGGTACATAAGGTTTAGTGTCTCTTTAATTTGCACTAGTTCAGGGTCAGGGTTGGTTTTTTTTATTTTCTTCTGTTTTGGTGGTGGGAAAGGCATTGTTGTAGTATTTGAGGAAGGTATGTAGGAATATGTCGCAAAGGTTTTGCGGATTACGGGCACCTGCAAGCGCATCCCAGTTTTCAGCTTGCATTGTGTTTTTAAACTTGCTTATATTTGCCTTCGAGTAGATTCTTTTATAGAGCGGTTTGTTGTCTGAGGTAAGTCCGACATGCAATGACACCGCGACCGCTCTGTGATCGCCTATACCATCATCTATCGCCTTTTCGTCAAAAAAATTTTGAACATTCACGAATATGTTGTCGATGCATGATCTAGATTGTCTTGCAATTCTTGTATATTTCCTAATGGTAGGCACTAGGTCGTAGGAGTCAAGTACGTTTGTAAACATATTGTAGTCATCGTTGTGGATTAGATCAATGTTTGTATCGCCTGCCACTATTATTTTTGCATTGATAGGAAGTTCTCCTTGTAGTTCGTGCAATGCATTATCCAGCCTTTCGAGGAATTGCTGTACGTTCCCGTCTGGGGATCTATATATGGCTAGTATAGCAGCATTTATGTCAGTTATATAGATCGCAGGTCCTTCGTAGTCATCTCACTGTTCCATTTGTCCACTACTTCTATTTTTTTGAACTTGTAGTTTTCTTTTAAGTATATGCAGACGCCTCCACGTTGGCGTGTGGTTCGGCAGAAGCTTGTGGCTAGGTTGTATCCTCCTGGATGGGGCAGGCTCACATTTTCTGATTTAAGCCAGTGTTCAGAAATGCATATCACATCAGCTTTCAGGTCACTTACCAGCCAAGCGAGTGCTGGAAGTTTGTTGGAGAGTCCTTGGGCATTTTTTGCTACGATGGTGAACGTTTGGATTGACCGCAGCTTACTTTGTGGACCGTGGGTCGGAGTAGTAGAGGGATTAGTTGCTTTGGTGTGCTTTGCTCGTGGTGGCGTTATAATCCTGTCTAAGTTTGATTCTGTTGGATTTTGCCCATCGAAAAATATATGGTGAGACTTGTATATTGTTTGGCCAGTTACTAGCATTTAAAATTGTATCCTTTTTGGCAAATTCAACTCCTAGCCTAAAGCAGCTAGATTTTGATTGTGTTTCAATCCTTGTGCATTCCACATCGCTTGTTTCGGCAAATTTTTCAACGTAGCGTTTGCGTTCTTCCTCTTTTACTTCTGGGTGTACCCGTTTGACAAAGAACCAGGCCCTCCTAGATGCGCCTCTGATCTGCGTTGCATCCGAGGTACCAGTTATTGTTTGCTGCTTTGTCTTTTTTGAGAGTGCTCTGCCCTTTTTCAGTAGCCATCCGTCACTGTTGATGTCGGAGTTTAACTCGATCACTTCCTGCATCTTCGTTCTTTGTAACTTTTCCAATTCGAGTGGTTTATCGGTGTTCTTTTACCTATAACAATATTGTGTTATGTCCCATAAGTAAATGGCTTATGGGAAATGCCCATTGTTTTTGTCAACTTAACAGATTTTATTATTTCTATCTTTGGAACCTTGATAAAAAAAATTGATAAAGATTATTATTATTTTTTAATTCTTTTATTCAAAACGTGCTTTTTTATATGAACTTTTATTGTTAAACACTTATATTTAAGGTTGCCAGATCTCATATATTTCATATATGAGTATCATGTATCATATAATTTAAAAGATTCTCATACCTCATATTGAGTTACCAAAATCTCATATATTTTGAGGACACCTTTTTCATATACATATTTTAAGGACACCTCTTCCAGAATCGTTTACAAAAGGCCCTTTGTTGTATGTTGGTCTTCAAAATTTGAGACAACTTTTCAGACTACAACAATTTAATGCAATGATACAAAATTCTCAGACACACTTGAAAAAAAGAATACTTGATAAGAATGAGCCAAAAATAAAACTACCTACTGTTGTTAAATTGTCACCCTAGGACAACAATAGTCAACTCCTATCTTTGCCAAAATGGTGTTACATAATTTTTGATAGGCAAATTTCTCATCGATTAAAAGATGCAAAATATCTTATTTTGGAAGAACCACGGGAAAATCTCTGAGAGGGTTTTTTATTTTGCAAAATTTTTATCTATCAAAATACACATTTTGTATATTAAATTCAATTTTCGTCATTCAATTGTTTCTAACATATTATAGACATTTTTTGAAATGGCAACCCAATATTTTTGTTTTGTCATTTTGGTAGAGCTACCATTTCTTAATGGCAGCGGAAACATTTTATAGGCTTACATGAGAATTGTTTTGAGAAAAACAATTGAAAATTGCAAGATATTAATAACTCTAGGGAACATGGATATTCTTTTTGAATAGATAGTCTTGGATTGAATTAGTTTCCCTGAATATGAATACGGACTCTCGCGAAAGGATTTTGGAAAAAATGAAATGTACAAAATCTGAACCCAATGTTCATTAATTGACCTTACACTTTGTACTTTTACTTGAAATCCTGAAAGTTTGTACATAATTTTGTTTAATCATTTAGAGCAATACTGTAAGGAGTGTGCGGACACTTTAATAAAATAAACAACAAAAACGTTACGTGATATGAAACATTCAAACCCGGATTCGTATTCATTGCAAAGAACAAAAGTTATAAATATTTTATAAATATTTCCTAATTTTCAACGGTCCTTTACCCAAAAATTTTCCGATGTAAGGTTATAAAATTTGTATGCTACCATGAAGAAAATTAGCAAATATATCATAATCAACAAGAGTAATATGGGGTTGTCATTTGAAAAAAGTGTCAATGACGTCATAAGTCAAATGAAATTGAATTTGTTATAAATGTGAGTTTTGATAATTAAATTCGACGTGTCCAAGGATTTTTGTAAATAACAAACTATTCCGAGATTCATTGATTGTACGGTCACCGTACATTTCTTAAGAAATAACAAAAAATCAATACACAAGAACTGTGTATAATTGAGTAATAGCTTATTAACATTTATGAAAAAATACATAATAAGAAGGCCTTACCGTTTGAAACGCCTTTATAATATAAAAGGCACAAGGAATATGGAACACCAAAATTAAAGATGTATTATCAAAAATATTAACGTGTTTCTGTGCAAATATGAAATTGTGATCAAGTTGATGAGTATCTTATATAGTAAAAATATAGTAGTCTCATATATTTTGATAAGTAAAATCTGACAACCCTAGCTATATAACTCCTCACCTGTGTGAATCCTTTTATGCTCGGCCAGATTTCCCTTTTGCGAGAAAGTCTTTCTGCAAACATCACACTCATACGGTTTTGACCCATTATGCCACCGCATGTGAAATGTCAGAGATGTCTTGTGCGCAAACGTGTTCGGACACAAATTACAATAGTATTTCCGCTCGCCAGTGTGAGTTGGCATGTGGTTCAGCAGGTTTGCGCGGGTCTTGAAACTGGCGTCGCAATACTTGCAGACGTGAGGTCGCAGGTTTGAATGCACCAGCTGATGCCTCAAGAGCAACTGTTTATGCTTGAAAGTCTTCTTACATTTACTACAGACGAATCGTCTTCCGTTATTATGTTCGGCCTCTTTGTGGTAGACGAGACTACTGGAGTGGTTGAAAACTTTATCGCAGATGTCACACGGGAACAATTTTTCCGTGTGCTGTTGCAGATGGTACTTATAGCTGGAGATGTACGGGAAAGTTTTGTCGCATTTCTCACATTTGTAAGGTTTCTGGTGCTTGTGGACGGCGTTGACGTGGACAGCGTAGTTCTGCTTGCATGAGAAGGTTTTCTTGCACAGTTTGCAGGTTGTACGTTCCTCTTTCAGGGGGGTCGGTTGGACGATTGGTTCTTCGGGTAGTGGCACGTCTTCAGCCTGTTGCGGTTTCATAGAAATCTGGGTACTTTCTAAGGGGTCCTGGTCACCCTTGTCCTTGGCCTATTTAAAATAAAAAAATGATTACTATTTTTATGAGGGGTGTATTTTACATTGGTTGATATATCAGAAGAGGAAGTTTGACCGTCAGTAGCTTTGTTCACTGGGTTCACTAGATGTTGCTCACCTTAGGGCAGCGTGACCTCATGAGCAAGCTAGAGTAAAGATGCAAAATTGGTAGAACAAATCAAATGCCATCTGCTTTGTATTTTGTTCTAGCCACTGTGTTCATTTTTTTTTCTCCGTTATGACTAGTAATTCATTCAAAATCGCAAAGGTTGACTTAAAGTGAATCAGAATTAAAGTAAAAAAAAAAACGGTAGAGTTGGTGACTTGGTGGTATAGCTAATTCATGTAAGATGTCTTGCAAGAGATCCACATTGAACCATGCATTGAACTATTCAACCAAGCTTACCTCTGACTCTGAAGGTTTACGATTTGATCAATTTCAGCTAGCAAATAGTTTTAGCATTACTTTGATCAATAAAATCTTTTAACAAATTCAAAATAAAAATGCGCCTATCTACATGATTAATTCTAGATCTAATGTCGTTTCAACAAGTACGGGAAAAAGAATTTGTATTTCTTCCATAACCATTTCTTTATTCATTTTCTTTCCATCATTTCATACTAAATTTTTTGAAATAATACCGTTTTTTATCTTGGCATTAGTACCGTAATTTAACAGCAAATTAACACTAGATTGTATACTTAACAACTTTTCCTGCGGTCTCTGTTATCCTCCCAACTGCCAATGGAATAGCCTTAGTAACAGGATAACTTTGTTGGTAAGAGCCAAGGATACTAAAATATTCAGGTTGTCTGGTAACTTTAGACCAATAAAAGACCAGGAGCCTTATTCTACAATAATAGCGATTAGCGACATCGCTATACCGTTTCGATTCGACATGACGTCACGGGTATCGATATCGCTAAAATTCGATAAAAAAAATACCTTACTGACAGTACATTTGCTGTCAGATGTGACAGTAGTTCGATTCGTGGTCAGAAGGTTATGTTGTACGTTTGAGGCAGTGAAGTTTATATACTACGTATTTACTGGAAAGGACCCGTAATGGTCAATAAGTGAGGCAAATGCATTTGGTATGCAACTCGCAGGGATGTGGGCTAGCCATCTCTTTGTATTTCATTCAGTACTACAACCGAATTACACATTATTATTTGTAATATCCTTTTTCAATTAAATTGCAACAAATTAACCAAATTTAAACTTTGCAGAGACTTCAATAAACTAGATAATAATAGCAGATTTAATGAAAAGTATATTTTATTCATATATTCCGGCTAAATAAAATTTACTGTCTACATATAGGTACTCTCAAATTATATATTAGTAGTTCAATCCAATGACTAAATGCTCTTTTACTTGTGAAATGAAATTTTTTGTCTTGGATTATGATCATTGCTGCTACCATACGCAACACACTGCTGAACCATTATTAGCTTTTTCGATATTCTACACCGTTGATTGCCCTCTGGCTGTTAAGGCCCCAACTAACCCATGGCTGAGTATCTATATACATTGACAATCAACGTTCTACACCTTTGACACACTGGTTGTCACTGGGTTCACACATTCCGTACACAATGAACGTAAAAGTGAGGTTACATGCGCATATCGATATCGAATCAACGACATGTCGAAAAGTTATGACGTCAGTCGATATCGAGCAAAACGGTAGAATACGGCTATCGATGTCGCTAAGTATTCGATATGACGTATTGCGATATCGCTAAGTGCTGCAGAATAAGGCTCCAGGAAACCAACGTGGGAATACGTCACTTGGTATGCCTGTTCAAATTTATATAAATTCATTTATATTAAAATAAGGCTTGCGGACACGCTACGGGCCGTTTTATGGCTCATCTCCGATAAATGTTTCAGAAAACAATGTAACTAAAATTATTATTATTTTTTATATGCTCACGTAAAATGACGAATTCCACATCAGCTAACTTTATGTGGCATACCGAGTGACGTATGTCCATAGTTACCAGACAACCTATCTATTTCTAGTAACCTTGGGTAGGAGCGAATTTTAGAGATGACAGGAGGTTAAAATTGCCAAGGAGATGACCCATGCTGTGTTAATTTACAATACGCCAACGTTGACGGTAAATTTAGTTGCCCCTCCGGGCACCTGCAGCGCTGATAGCGCAAATCCGCCTACGGTGATGTCAACGGTGTCAACCCTTAGGCATTGACACATGGTTGACACATCATTCATTTTTGAAGTTTATCATAATTTAACCAATAAAGAATTACGTTTCAGCAGATTTTTTTTGTTCGGCTTATGTTAAGTAAGTAATGGTAAATTCGTGTTGTCTGCCAAATTGCCCTTCTAAGGGCAAAGGCGTGCCCATGCACCGATTCCCAAAGGATTCAGCGGTAAGTAAGCAATATTCTCAAAAATACAATTCTAAGACGCATCTTTCTCTAAGCAAGGGTCATTTAGGGAAAGAATTGGGTCATAGAATAGATGACATACGAACTTTTTTTTATTTGTTTATAAATATAATTAATAAATGCTAATTCTTTCAGTTGATGAAGATATGGTTATCTACCATTGGCAGGAACGACCTACTGGAAGTACCAACATGTACTGCCTTTAAGAATAGTTATAAAACGCTGTTGATAAATAACTTCACTTCTACACATTCGCCTGGGGCCAACTGCGAAGAAGACAATTGTCAACCTGTTTTTAAAAAGTTAAAAGACTTCTTTGCCAATGTCCTTCAACGAAATTCGGATGAGGAGGAGACGTTTGAAGAAATGGAAGACGATGGGATAGAAGAGGAACTCGGCATTAAAATTATACAAGAAAAAAATTTTAGCGGAAGGAGCCTTATAGCGGCAAATACTCATACCTATATTGCGGGCTATATGGTGCGAATGGTGATTTGCAACACAGCACTCTTATAGAAGAACGTGCATACAGTCCTCATGCATTACTGCAGCCAACTTCGCTGTTAGTTGATTTATTTGGACTGTGCAGTAAAACTATGCACGAAACTGTGCCAAAAATTGCAAATGAGAATTTTATTAAAAGAAAATTGCTTAAACGTTAAAACCATTTAAAAATTTTGCAAATTTTTTATGTGACAAACATAATTTGTTTGAATTATTTTGTAATCTTTTTGTAAAATTTTATATATTTACCTGGGTGAAAAATATTAATAAAATTTTAAAAGATAATGATGTGAGAAATCAAAGAATTAATGACCCCCTCAAAGCCGCTGCATAGAAAAAATTCCAAAAAATTCACGCCAAGAAGCAGAAAATTCTTAAAATTAAAAAATTGCAGATTTAATTATTAAGCATCTGGTATAATGTGTTAATTATTTGAAAATATTCAGTTTATTTATTAATATTTCATAAATAATTTTATACAAAATATTTTCACAATTACATTCCATCGACATAATAAATAAACTTTAATTCTTACTGCACCGTCGATTTTAGGTGTAATTTTTGTACATTGTTTTGATAGTACTTAGTGTTTTCAAATATATTTTTTTAATTGGTAATATGTTATTTCATTATCAACATGCCAGCAAATCATCAGTGTTCTTTAAAAACAGTGTATGTTGAAACAGATATGATTTGCGAAAATCATTTGTTATTTCTACATACTCTGTTTTTAAAGAACGCAGACAAAATCTTTCTTTAAAGTTTATAGCAATGGCGGGAATGCTACTAGTGGCGCCGCGGTTGTGGTGCGTGGGGGAGAACTAAAAACAGTGTCAACGAAAAAAGTGCCGAGTACGCCATCTATATTATTATATATATATTTTATCTGAGATGACCATAGTAGCAAGTCTAAATAGTATTATTAGATTAATGCCCGTTTGCACCGCATTTGCTAAGACAGATCTAATTTTAAGAATGACTTAAACCTAAGTCGAGCTTAAGTCGGCGTTCATTTGCACCGCATATGTGTAGGACATTCCATCTTAAGTTATGCATGATTTGTCAACAAGGTAAAATTCTAGTAATATTGAGATATGTTGGTACCAATCTGAGTAGTATTCTGTCAATTGTGAAGTTTACAGTCATATTTTTTTACTAGAATATTTTGGCGGCCAATTTGAATTACTTTGATAATGGCAACAAGTACTGCATGTATTAGCAAATCACACAAAATTTTACGGTTAAATTATAATAATTTATTTTCCTTTTGTAAGAATAGACTTTAAAGCCTAGAAATTATGCTAATAAATGACCAAAATCATTTGATCAGGTTAAATTCAATGACAGCGGTCATAAGTTATTTTGAGAGATGTTACAATTCAACCTCCATTCAGCCAATCACGAGTACGCAATCTGTTGCCTATAATTAAGCCAGCTTTAATGCCCGTTTGCACCGTATGTATTAAGCTTTACTTAAGTATGGGATCGTACTTAAGTCATCGATTTCATTTGCACCGTTACCAATCTGTCACCTAACTATGGTTAAGAACAACCTAAGTTAGGCCGACGAAAAACGGTGGCTTAAGACTGGCTTAAATTTAGGCAACGGATTGCGTACTCGTGATTGGCTGAATGGAGGTCAATGGAGGTTAAATTGTGACTTTTGTCAAAAGAACGTATCACCTGGTATGACCGCTGTCATTCAATGAACCTGATCAAACGATATTGGTCATTTATTAGCATAATTCCCAGGCTTTAAAGTCTATTCTTATGAAATGAAAATAAATTGTTATAATTTAACCGTAAAATTTTGTGTATTACTGATAACTGCAGTACTTGTTGCCATTATCAAAGTAATTCAAATTGGCCGCCAAAATATTCTAGTGAAAAAATATGACTGTAAACTTCACAATTGACAGAATACTACTTAGATTGGTACCAACATCTCTCAATATTACCAGAATTTTACCTTGTTGCCAAATCATGCATAACTTAAGATAGGAATGTCCTACACATATGCGGTGCAAATGAACGCCGACTTAAGCTCGACTTAGGTTTAAGTCATTCTTAAAATTAGGTCTGTCTTAGCAAATGCGGTGCAAACGGGCATTAGCAAATACGGTGCAAACGGGCATAAGCCGACGATTTTCGTCGGCCTAACTTAGGTCGTTCTTAACCTTAGTTACGTGACGGATTGGTGACTGTGCAAATGAAATCAATGTCTTAAGTACGATCCCATACTTAAGTAAAGCTTAATACATACGGTGCAAACGGGCATTAGGGGTGTCTGTAACTTAGCCCGCTATTATGTTCTCCCTGTATAGTAAGCTGAATTTTTTTCAGAAATGCTATAATATACAGTGATTGTACAAAGTATGGAAATATGAGAAAATCTGAGTCGGTTTGTTATTTTAAAAAATCCTCAAAGGTATCGGTTTTTAATTATTATACGTAATACACATTTTTGTGAAAAGTTGTATTTCGGATCTTCAACTGTTACTGAGTTATGACATCATCAACACTTTTATGTAAATAACTATGTACTATAGTCAGCAAAAAAAACGGAGACAGCAAAGTAATATTCGCCTGAACGAGCAAATGTAGATGGCGCTCCAAAAAACCAGTTATGGCCGCTCTAAACGGGATAAAATCCTGGTGTTCTGTGTACATACGAGTACGGTATGACTTTAAATAGACGTTTTTGGAAGGCTACAAGATGGTATTGTTCCTAATAATAATGGCAATGTAATTGATTGCGGTTATGTTGACGAGAACAGAATTGCAAAGTGTTTAACATCAAAATTTGTGGAATGACAATGCCGCACTGTAAAATGAACTACACTGAGGAACACAACAATAGTTGATACTCTTATTGCTTCTTTTCATTGCCATTTCCATGTTTTCGTTCAATACAGTAGAACGTCAAAAATCCAAACGCGTTTTAAAAGAGTTTAAATACCTAATTATGTAATAGTTTGTTTAATATATGTATATTTAATCGATTAAAGTGCATTTTTAGGCATGTTTTAGGCCTAAAGTGTTATTTTCTAGGTTATTTTCGAAAATCCGAACAATTTGATAATTTGAACCACCTTCGGTCACAATTAGTTCGGATTATTGACGCTCTACTGTAATAGGTTTACAAATGCACTGGTTTACCAATACTGGCCACACCGTATCCCGTTTAGAGTAACTCACTCTTTTACCACGAGGGGGCGACTCTTTCGTTCGTTTTAGCGAATTAGGCACTCATAATCTCAACAATTTTAGTTGTGTAATACTTACTTTGACCGTATTTATTAACCTATAAAGTCTAAACTTTGACAGAATCTGTCAACCTATAAACTTGTTCCGGTCTCAACAATTTTTTTCTTTGCGGTATTCTTGCCAACACTTAATTCAGTAGCAATTTCTCGAATGCTGATTCCATCATACAGTCGAGTTTGAATTAATGCCTTCTAAAATCCATTCAATTGCAGCATTTTTATTTCTTACGTCAAAATTCAAGATGACATTTAGGTGTCATGACAAACGTACTAATATGATTACAAAGCCCAGTTTAATTAGTGAAAATTTGAGTGTCCCCGTTTTTTATGTTCACGATAGTACTATCATGCGCAAAAAAAAAAACGGGGACAGCAAAGTGAAATTAGGGACTTATATTCTGAACACCTTTAGTTGTGTAAGATTTACTTTGACCGTATTGGTTAATCTATGAAGTCCAAACTTGCAACAAACGTTCCCGTTTCAACTATTTTATTCTGTGCGGTATTCTTGCCTACACTTAATTCAGTAGCAATTTCACAAATGCTGCTTTCATCATTCAGTAAAATTTAAATTACTGTCTTCTAAAATTCATTAAATTGAGGCAAAATTTTTGAGAAAATTGTAAAACAATTTTTTACAAATTTCTCTTTTTGATCAGATTGATTTTCATTTGGGATCAAAAAGCAATAAAGAATGCTTTTAGATGAAATCTAAATGTGGTTCTAATATTTCTAGCAATAAAAGCAAAGTGTACCTCTCCGGAAATCTCGAAATCGATAGTTTCGAGTAATGTAACACCAAAATGCCCGGTCTCATTGTGATGCTCCTCGACACCTTCCTTCGAATCAGTTTGCATACCGCACCCTTCAGTCCCACACATATAGTTCACATTTCTATGGAAGGATTTATGCACCTCTAACCTCCCTGCATGAGAAAATACCCGGCTGCAGATATCGCACTCAAACCTCTTCTTCCGTTTACTATTCACTTTCGGTCGTATTTTGATTTTGTTTGTCGTTTTGTTTATCACAACTAATTCTCCCATGTCCTCCCCATCTTTATCTTCCATATGTCCGATGATTTCATTAACACTTTTATCATGTTCAATAGCCAATGGGTCATCAGCGTCTGAGAGTGAATCATCTTCTATGAGACCTTCTTGCTTGAAAATGCGGTCCATTTCTTTACCCTATGAAAGATATCAATTTTAATTCTTGCAGACATTTGATTTGAGGTTATAGTTTAATTGGAATATAAAATTTGGGCATGGTATTACTTGTGTTCAATCTTATTAGAAATTAAATGATTATAATTACTTGTAATGTTTCTTGCAAACGTGAGGGAACTTTAATTCTTCTCCTCCTACGACTGTCTCCATCAATATCAGTTTCTTCGTCTTGATCATCTTTGAGGTTATCATTTTCTTTATTGTCCTCTGAAATGTACGGTTTTGGTGGTCGACCCCTCTTCCGTCTCGGCTTTTCAAGGCCCTCGCTTTTCAGGGATAACTCGTGATCGGGGGAGAATAAGGGACCGTCCGATAAAACTGTAATATCCGGTTAGGTCTTTTGCTTTAATGTTTGATTAAGAACTTACTTTGGATTAATATCTTCTCGCCAACTTCGTCTTCCTGTATACTGTAAGCGCCTATGCTAGAGGAGGGATTTACTAACTTTAAAGCGCTTTCCAATTGCTGCCGTTGTTTCTCTTGCCGTTTTAATGTTTCTTGTTGCTTTGCGTGTAAGTCTCTAAGTGTAGTTTGTCCTTTGATTACCAAGTCCAAAAACGATTTTGTTGCTTCTAATTGAAATATGCACCCTGGGCATATTTTAGTAGGAAACTTACGATCGTCTATAACCTAGAAAGAAATCAGATTCAAAACAATGTTTAAAAATCGCGCGCTATGTTATTAAATGGCCGTCGCCATGACATAGGAAATCAAATTGCATACTGAACGGGAGCATAGTGAGAAAAACACGCACCTTGAGCGGTAAATATCGGTTCACCAAATCGCTTAAATAGTGTTTGTTTTCCTGCAACTCAAAAAGGCTGGTGCATTTATTGTTTTCTTGGCCGCACAATCGACAATACGATGAGTCACATAACAAAGTAGTAACCTCCATTTTCAACTGTCAGATTGATCGCTAATCGCTGGTCACGTGGTAGTATTGTTAGTGCAGGCAACCAAATGTACACATTAGAAAGTTTGGTAGCTTACGCCTAGGCTACTGTGTGTGCAGCGGAGTGGTATATTTTAAAATATATCAACATGTCCTTCGTTTGGATACCATATTTCTATGCAGGCGTAATTTTTTTTTACATATTTTTCCCTAGAATTTTGAATCATCCTGTAAAGTTTCCCAACCGGTGCTACGCAGAGCCCTATGAGCGGGAGAAGGACAGCGGAAGAGGTTGAAAAATGCTGCTGGAGAGGATTCTATCGCAACCATGATTGCAAGTAACATTCCCGCCAACACAGGAAAATAGAAATTGGGCAAATTTTGTAGATCTCATTACTCTATGATTTTACATAATAAAATAAAACAAAAAATCGTATACACAAATTTATTACACAGAATAGAGTTGTACAATCAATTCCAAGTATATGTTTGAATGTTTGTATTTGGTCTCTCGTAGGAAATCAGTAAAACTACATTATTCATGTACGATGAAAGTGTTATAAACAATGGTTACATCAAAATTATTTTTAATTTTACTTTTGAAAATGAACTGACAGTAATAACTACTGCATTGCAAGTCTGCATATTGACGATTATCTTATTTACGAGAAATTGATCTTTTACACAATACTTACTCTTGCATCAGTAAAAACTGTGTGTGATATTTTGACGAAAAATCGACAATTTTAACGAGTCCCGCGACTAATATATTACAACAATAACGTTACAAAAATAAACACTTATTAAAATTAATATTGCATTATTATTAGTGAACAGATGGGGTTACATATAAATTTGGAGGGAATTTTTGGATATACGTGCAATGGGAGTTTGAATGATAAAATTAATAAAAGATAAGGTATTTTTTAAAATTTTGTTTACCACCCAATTGCAGATTCAAAGAAGGGCAAAAAAATTACGTACATTAAGCCTACTGTCAACATTTACACTGGTAACTAACATTTATTTATTAAATATGTTGCAATTGGTTTTGAGACGTCATTATTCAACACAACACAACAGGTAAGTGGAGTATTGGATTCAGTTAATGTTATTTGGTTAATTGTTTTTCTGTTGGTTTAAATAAACTAATCTACTATTTATTTACAATAATATATACAAACAGTCTTCTAAACATATTTACTTTCTGACCCAAACTTTTGATGTGAGTGTGGCCAAAATATGCGATATAAGGCTGGTTAATTTTATTTTTTCCAAGACATGGACACTTTACGAAATTAGTCAGGACACGGTGTGATATTTGTTATGGAATTTATTCCAAGTCATTAGGTTTATGAAATATCTGAACGTACCTATCGACCTTCACGATATGTATAGAGATGTATTAAAATCTGATAATCGGCAAATCACCAAAAGAGACCGGCAAAAACAGTTATAATAATAATAATATTTAATTAATGTATATAATTAATTAATGTATATAATTATCCCATTCTTTTGTAGCCTCAATTACCTCATTAGAACTAGAACTCAACACTTTTGACCACAATCACATTTTTTTACATATTTTTTTTGTGAACGTGTGATACAAAAAAAATCGGATATTTTCATAAATAAAAACAAATTACACCGTTATTTACAAGTAAAATCACATTGAAACTAATAATAATAAATACATACTTACACGATATAAGTACACCGTAACGTAACAAATCAACACAAAAAAAAAACGGAACGCAATGTTGTACTATGAGTTTTTTAACCTATTTGTGCAAGCAAAAATTACGTGGGAGCGTCGCTCAGATCATCTTTCAGCCACTGTGGAATGGTACGGCTGCCGATGCGCTTCAGCAACTTGACCAAAGCTGTATTGTGACTTAGGTAGAATCGTTGAAGAAACTTAGCTGATCTTTCTTCCATTGCAGGATACTGACGTCCCTTATTCTTCCCTAAGCATTTTGTCTTGTCACCATTCACAATTTGGCAGAAGAAACCTTTTGTAACGTCAAATCTGCAACAAAATATAAAAAAAATTGAAAACCTGATGCAATCACTACTGACATTGCATCTTACCTCAAGTGTGATGTATAATTAAAAACTGGAGTGATCTTCAAAAACTTTTGCATCTCGTCCATAACCTCGATGGGGTTTGACTTCAACGTATCCCCATTAATAATCAACAACTGCGATGAGGAAAAATACGACAACCACCTCTCCAGATGTTGAGCGTACTTTCCAGGTATCAGGCAACGATTACGAAGATCCCGCAATGGTTTGGGTGCGGTATCACCTGCGGTTATAACGTCGTGGAAGCTGTAGTTGTTTGCTATGAGGTCACCGTGAGCTTTTGTATGCTGGTACCACGAATATGCGCGTTTTGCAGGCGAAATTAATATCGTCACAAGTTTTGCAGTTGGCAATAAGGTGTGCACCCTTCTCGGAACTAAATCCCCATCAAAATACGTCGCACTCTTCTCAAAGTATATCGACGTAGAGTTCGGTTCGACCGGAAAGAAGTTCATGTACCTGTAAAAAATTAAAACTTTAGATTTTTTTTATTTCTGGATATAAGGATTTTGCAGAGAAGTTGAGGTAGGCCCAAAAGCTAGTCATACATAGTTCAAGTTTCTAATTGTACATATTTATGGACCCTTGGTGATTGGTTATTTTAAAATATAGCACAGAATTTTTCATAAAAATTTAAAATTTGGCAATAGGTTAAAAAATTTCTTACTATGACAATGATTTTGGAGCATGAGGAATTTCTATAATAATTAACAAATAGCAACAATAAGCTTGCTAACAAAATACTAAAAATTCCCTTGCAAACTTTTAAAAATATACAAAGTTCCACTGTTTTAAAAAATATTTTTCTAACTAAATATAAAAACAAAAAATAAAAAAACAATGCTGGAGCCATGTATAAACGCTCAAGCAGATTACGTTTTATACGATAATAAACTTGAGTAATTTTCTGGACTATACTGCCATGTACCTACTTAATGAGCTTTAATAAGATTTACATGTGAATGTTCAGGTATTTGTGGTTAAATTATAAGTTATAAGAGCAACTCCATGTTTGTTTATTTATTCCGCACCATATTTTACCTACTGACTGTGAGCATCGAGTTTAATATATAGTATCTGGAGGTCGCACGCTATAGTCCCCACCACGACGAAAACGGGTCAAACGCCGACTAGTTATCACAGGCGATTATAGAGGGCCAACGCGTGGGAAATTCGAAAACAATAATAACAGACCACTTACTTTACATAATTTCTAAGGATTTTTTGTTTATAATCAATATGTACCTAACGTTAATTATTAACGTAAATAAAAAAATTACGGATTTGCAATTGAAATCTATCAACGTATTCAATTGCCATTTACAAAATCCATATACTTTAGAGTAATAAATATTTTACGAGACAATGTCTTTTCTCGAAAATGTCTTGTTTTTATCTAGTCTGAAAAAAATGCAAACACTTTTATAATAATCTTACCATATTCATCTGGTTCCAAGGTTTTTAATGTTTAGTTGCACTCCACTAATACGGGAATTGTATTAGTTATAAAAGAGTTTAATTACCAAGTCAGAGGAAAGGCAATGCATTGGATAGTAAATACGATAATACGTGTGAATATTACTCATTCTACAAATATAATGTAATCTGCATACTAAATACATTTTTGCCACTTCTTTGGTTAAGAAAATAATATGGTTATTAACAATCTCAAAATTTAAAATGAGGTCTTTAAGGCAATCAAACATTATGTAAACAGAAAAAAAAAACAGAATTAGTTACATTTTCAAGAATATCTTTTAAATTTGGTGGAGTATTATTAGTTATTAGTAATAATTAACATCCTTCGACAAATTCGCTCACTCTCTTGACCCATTAATGCCACATCCTTTGAGGGATGTATTAGTTTTCCATGACTCTTAAAGGAAATTAATGATGTTTTGTTTGGTAACGATGAAATACAAACATCTAAGCAGCCTTAACAGGTTTTTTTTCTTAATTTTTTTGACAACAAATCCAGCTATGTATTCCACAATATTTATAGAAAAAACACTTATGGCTGAGAAATCTAAATAGTCATCGTTATCTGGTATGTTAGCAAATAGTTTGTAACGAATTGCTACCGCAATTCCCAATACAGCACTTGTTTACCATTGCTGGCACAGGTGACAGGCCAATTGCTAAAACATTTCGTCCAAATATTAGAATAAAAGCGATATCAAACACGAGCGCAATAAAAATACAATTGACATTAGCAACTCAAGTTAGTTACTTAAAAATCACTAGAACGCCTAACTTCAGGAGCCTGCGAGGCTGTTAGAATTTTCGGCCGCCCCCACTCCTGTACCATGCGACCTCCAGATTACTATATATTAACTCGATGACTGTGAGTGACTTGGTGTACTATAAAATTACTAATGTACTATAATAATAATAAGCCTTTATTTTACAAGATACAAAAGTTATACATATATACATACATACATACATATATACACACAACACAAGTATGGCAAAAACGTCAAAATTGAGTAGATGAATTGGATTAGACTGGGTTGAACGTCTTCATATGATGTATGAATCCTGCTGTGTCATAGAAGCTCTCTGATATTACGAACTTCTTCAGATCTGTCTTGAATGCACCATATGGTTTCTGTAGCCAAGCCTTGGGAAGCACATTTAGAAGTTCATGGTAGCGGTGTTTTGCTAGTGTGGTGGAGGTTCTGTGGTAAGGGATGTCAACCTGATTACCGTTTCTCAAGTTCCACCCGGTTTTTTCGTTTCGTTTCTGCAGGTTAGGTAGTTCGTTCTTTGCTGATAAGAGCTGTTTATAGATGTATGACCCCGGCTGTGTTAGTATGTTAAACCTATATATATTTAAATTATATATATAAATATTTCTTTTGCATGACTTGACTCTCCCCACAATCTTATGCCATAGATCATCCTACTGTGGAACAACCCATAATAAGTAAGCAGTGCAGCCTGCGGTCCCACTATCTGCTTCACTCTCATAATCGCATATATGGCACTGGACAGCTTTGCTGACAGTGTATCCACATGGTCAGTGGCGGACTGGGTCCAAAAATATTGGTTGCCAGGAAGCCAGGAGGGGGGCCCACATTTTTTTTTGTTCATGCTGCCGGTATATACATATACAGATGTCCCACTTTTTTCCCCGCAAAATTATTTTTAGAAAGCAAATGTCATTCTGAATACATTTTTTATAAGGACTTATTTGTTTTCTCAATTCCTTGAAAAGTTTCAGCCGTTTGAACACACACACTACACCTTACAACGATAGAAAGTAAATAAATTTAAATAAAAATATTTAAAAGAAAATCGACATAAATTGAATAAAAATGAACCAAAAAATTCATATGAAGCTTTCTATTATTTTTTTTCTAGAAAACAAATGTCATTTTGATTAAAAAGTATCATATGGACTTGTTTTTGGTTTGTTGTTTGTTGTTGTTGTTTGTTTTTGTATTGGTTTTCTTATTGGTTTTGCTTAAGAAGTTAGAGCCGGTTAAAATACGGTTTTGTTAATAACTCAAACGGTTGTAACTTTGTTATAAATTGAAAATATATATATATATATATATGTATGTATATATATATATATATATATATATATATATATATATATATATATATATATATATATATATATATATATATATATATATATATATATATATTTATCGATCTTATATATCTTTCAGTTTTCCTAAAATGTCTAACTCGGTGGTCTATCGTCAACAGCTAAAAATATATTAAGCATCCAATGTTACATTTGTAACTTATGCACAATATTCCCAAATTACTATTAAATATCCGATTGTTCGATGAAATCCAACAATCTCTCAATTATAATAATTCTTCTTTTCATGCAGCAGCTTTTAGTAATAGCATTTTGCAAGTTTGCTTTATACAAACATATAATTTTTGATATTTATTTTCTTCAAAGATTAAGAATTAGTAATTTATGTATCAATCTAAAATTGTTTAAATAATACTTATCAAAGACATTAAATTGTTCATGGTGGTCCAACGCATTGGAAAACTAGATGCCCGATTTAATCGGGTTTGATTTGTGACTCTGAAGACATAGGTATTGAGGAAAACATTTATGGGAATATTACAACTACCTACGATAGCAAACATGAAGAATAGAAATAAGGAGGCGTCAAAATGTTTTTGTGGAAACCATGGAAAATGTAATATTTCCACCAAGGATTTCCACCGAGAATTTGATGCAAGACTGAAACGCATTGACCTGAGAGGGTTGATATGTGCACTATTGACAATCGTACTGAAATAATAATTATTTATTCAGTTTACAATTATCCATTTATTTAGTTATTTATTCTTATGAGAGTACAGAAATGTTTGGATGTCTGAAGAACACCACATTGCTACCAAAGCACTCCTTGTTTTTGTTATCAGTAGTAACTGGAACATCCCTATAAACTTATTCCTTAACATGTCCCGACATAAATAAATTGAACAGGCGATTTAGCTGGCTAAGGCGTTAGACCACTACAACCAACCCAAGGATCCATTAAAATTCTTTAAATAATTTAGAATATTACGTAAATAAATAATAAAAATTTTAAATAAGTTTCGACTGGTACTAATAAAACTAATTCTTGGACGATCATAAATTGTTCGTTTGTGTAACTCATAGTAGCAGTTTTCAATGACTAAATGTTGCTGCAGAAGAATCTTTACATTTGTGCGATTGCTGAATTTCGTCGTGGCAACTAGATATTTTATATTAATTTATGAAATATTTTGCATGCGTATAAATGTTATATTAGATGCTTAATAACTTTTAGCTGTTGACGATAGACTTACCGAGTTAGACATTTTAGGAAAGTTGATTTATCGATGTTTCGATGTCAACATATACAGGGCTGTTCCATTTAAAATTCTTAAGTTATTTGACATTTAGCAAATCTCCAGTTATTCAGGATAAGTCATATTTGAATCGCAAATGAATAATAACTGTAAAAAAATGCGATACTTTTACTATGCAAAATGAGTTCTTTTATTTCTTTATTCTTGTTAGTTACCTTAGAATGATTTTTTGAAAATGCTCTTTTTTGACAAACATTTCTCAATATCTCGGAAACAGTTGAGAATAGCCTAATACAAATTGATGTCATAACAATTCGGCTAAAAATGTTCATCAAAAATTGCAATAATATACCTAGTGTTCATTTAAACAAACATAAGTTTGTTGGTACGTTATTGTGGGACACCCTGTAAGCATGCCAATATTTTCTGGCTGTAGGGCAAATGATTATCTATAACTTTTATAACACCCTGTACATCAGTTTTATGATATCTTCGAAAGTGAAAAAGATATATTACTTTTTATATCATTGATCAACACAAAAATGCGCAACTTTGTTTCTAATATTTTTTTCTATATTCATGTTTTTTTTTATTTATTTTGTTTTAAATTACATATTGTATTTCATAAATAAATTTTATTTTATTTTTATTGCATGTATAAAAGAACATTCTGTACAAGTGATTCATTTTTATACCCAAGTAAAATTTTATTTATTTGATTTATTTTGGTCCCTTTCATATGTTCAGCCAATATTCCATAATGTTTTCCTATATCAATTATCCGATTAAGTTTTAATTTTGTTCATCATAGCATTGATTTTTCTATTTTTAATGTTTCTTGGTAAAAACTACCACATTATGCCATAATAATTCTGTACTCTGTGACGTATTGGTATTTCAATTTCGGATGAATAATATTTTTGCCAGAAACTGGTCAATAAAATTTAAAAAAAAACTTGTGTTTTTATGAAATTTAAACGTCTATTAAAAAATATCAAGTTCGATTAGTAATAGATTTTGAGTTCTCTTAACAAGGGCCTTTTGGAGAATTTTCATTGTTTCCCAAAGTGGGTTTCTTAAAACTCACCATGCAGTTTTCTTATGGGGTTCATATTTATTGCCAAACATAAATATAAATTCTTACCGAATTTATTGCAAATAGTTGGGGCCCTCTTATTGCCTGATATCTTTTCGTGCGGCGGTCCAGTGATAATTTCAGTATAAATAAATGTATTATTAATATTATCAACATATTGTCTAAGGGGGGCCCACTTAAGGGGGGGCCCACTTGCCATCGGGCAACCTGGCATTATGGCCAGTCCGCCACTGCACATGGTTTCTCCAGGTCAGTCGAGTATCCAGCGTGAGGCCTAGCAGTTTCACTGATGTTCCTGTGATTACTGTGTTTCTTCTGGTGGTAAACTTTATATGGTGTGTTTTGTCTTCATTGATTTGGAGTCCATTCCCCTTGAACCATTCCTTTGCCTCCACTAAAGCCATTTCTGAGTTCTTCTCAAGTGTGTCCAGTGAGGTGCTGCTGACTAGTAGTGTGGTATCGTCAGCAAAAAGCACGCATTCACTGTTCACAGAGCTAGGCAGGTCATTAATAAATAGCCAGAACAGAAGTGGACCCATCCCGGATCCTTGGGCAACTCCCGCTCTGATGGGCAAAACAGGACTCATCTCCCCGTTCACAAATACGGCCTGCAGTCGTTTTGTCAAGTACGATTCTAGGAGAATGAGTGGCTTTCCTCTCACACCGTATTTCTCCAGTTTTGTTAACAGAGTCTTGTGGCTGATGGTGTCAAAGGCTTTGGATAGGTCACAGAGGATTGCCTCAGCCCATTCCCCCTGTTCCATGGAGTCCCATATTAAGTTCAGCAGTCGACGTATAGCATTGACAGTACTTCTTCCTTTACGGAATCCAAACTGTTCGTTTGAGAGAATTTTATTTTTTTCCAAATAGGATATCAGCCGTGTGAGTAGGCATGACTCGAACACTTTTGAAAAAGTAGACAGTAGAGATATAGGCCTATAATTAGTACATTCTGTTGGGTCTCCTTTTTTGTATATAGGTATTATTTTGGCGATTTTCAGCACATCTGGTACAGTTCCTTCCTCAAAGCAAGAGTTAATAATATGAGCCAGCGGGATACTGATATGTTGTGCTCCTGTTTGCAGTATTTTGGTGTTTAGAAAATGGTAGTCCATTGTATTTTTGTTTTAAGGTTTTTTATTATGGAGAGTATTTCCTCTGGCGTTACAGGTGTTAGGTAAAATGAATGTTTCTGTGTTACTATTTTGAATGTACTGTTTGTTTCCTCATCCTGCATATTGTTTCCTATAGCCGCAAAGAATCTGTTAAGTTCATTCTTTGGAGGTGGGTAAATGTTAGTCTTTTTATGAGCAGACGTTTCTTTGTTTATTATTCTCCATAGCTCAGACTGGTGATTGTTGGCTTTATTCAGACGATTGTTATAGTATCTTCGCTTTTGGTCTTGGGCAAACTTGATGTAAAATTGGTTGTAAGTTTTTAGCATTTCCTTTAAATCATCTCCTCCCTGGTTGTTGTAGGTTTCTTTACTCATTACTTCTAACACCTTCCAGATTGCTCTGAAGATGGTTTTTTAAAGACCGAAATCGATCGCCTGTAATTAATAAACTCGACATTCACAAAACAACCACTGTTTTATTCCAATATATTATAAGAGTAAAGTTTGAACCTTTTCGAAAATGAAGTCAGAAAACCACGCCAAGTCGGCATTAAAAGCTTTATTGTATTTTTGTTATTTATTCAAGCCCTCGTAAAGAAATTTGTATGCCTCTCTGACGCCTTTTACAGCGTTGGCAGAGACCAGCCTACGGTCAGGTTATATTTATTTCTTTATTTGTCTTGTCTACTCATATTTACGCTCTCCCTCAGTATAAATACAGTAATCAAACTACACAATCCTATTACGCGGTATTGCTTGCGTAATTAAATTTATCCAGACGAGGCATAAAGAGATTCCACCCTTGCCTCTTATCAAGTAAACATGTCGAGCAAGAAAATTTGAACCTTGCTAACAACCAAAAAGAGATAAAAACATCATCTCCTTCTGAATCAAAAGGTATTAAAATAAATTATAGTTAACGCATCTGTACATTAATCACATAAATAATGTAGTGTATTCATGCTTGTTGACACTTGCCGCCACCTTATGGTGCAAATTGTCACTACGAATTTGTTCTGTATTTACTAGTGAACTCTAATCTATCTGGAAAAGACACGCGCTTTACATTAGCTGGCGAGAATTAAGGCAGGCGCAAGCAAAAGAGACTGAGCGATGATGTGGAGTATGTGTCACTGTCTTAATACCGTAGGTAGATAGCAGAACGCAGTAGTGTTTTTTTAATTGAAAATGATATCTCAAATCAAAATGACAAACCGTCAAACCGCATATGGCCATGGTACCGTATGAGATAGAAAGAGATGACTAGCCCACATCACTGCGTGTTTCCAGTTATATGTATGTATTTACATTTGACTGGTATTTACAGATATTCAGACCGATTCTGTAAAAAAGATTGCTAACTAATCACTTGGAAATGTTAAATAACTTAGCAACAAAATCATAAGATGGAATTATTTTGTCGATTTGTTAATTCGTCAATTTTGTGTAGTAGGAATAAGCAAACATGTATAAAGTTGTTAATATATAAACATTTTGTAAACATTGGTGGCAACCCAACCCAAAAAGCCGGTTTTATCATTTTTGAAAACACAATACCTTCTTAAACGCAACACTTTACAAATTTTCACAAACATTGAGACAACCGCTATGCTTAACATGACAGAATACAGAAATATCTCTTTTTATGCTGACTCACCAGTCGAGACCTTTGTAGTAATTGTTGCCATTGAAAAATTGTATCTCTTCGAACGTTTCCTTGCTGGCAATATTGCTCCTTATCGCTGGATGTAATGACAAAAATGTGTACAGGGCAGTGGTGCCGGTCTTTTGAGGACCTATCACTAAAAAGTTGGGCAGTGATTCGCATGATTTGTGCTTCGACCAGATCTTCTGGAGTCGAGTGTCATCACAGGGATTCTGTAAAATTAAGAAGTTAATGTTAGAATGTTAGAATAGAAATTAATTATTTTTTAAGGATATCTATTTAAATAACTTATTAGCTATACAATAACTGTAATTTTGTCTTTTTTTTTTAAATAAAATTATCACTATTTTTTGACAGTCATCACTTACCCCCCATATGGGATCAGTTTCTTCGGGAAAATTCTTAAAGTAAGTTTCGGCTAGCTGAAGCGGAGCTGCACTTTTTAATTCAATGTTGGTCCAGCACCGCAGAAATCGGATCACCGACTCGAACGTGTACAACGCCAACCTGTCGTTTCCATAATTCGACATGTGCGTCATAAAAATATTAACCTAAAATTGTTATTCGATTATTAACCTCAGTCTAAAGTTTGAACTGAATCTTAAAAAGAAGTAAATCAACAAAACCAAAGCTTACCGGATTATAAACAATTGTCTGAAACAATTCCCCGCCTTTGATAGACTCATCCAATTTTGATTCGCCTCCTGGGTATGAATCCAAAAGCATCGTATGCGTGAACAAGCCGCACGTTTGTCGAGGTAGAACCATAATATCACGGTGTATGAAGCCCCTCCTCAATCTAAAATTAATCATTACGTGAATAAAATCTTTCAATATAACCTAAAACAAAATCTAACCTAGCAGGACGAAGATGGGGGTACTCTTCAGTTGAGGTTACTCGCACGTTCCAGACCTTCTTCCAAGCTGTGTACAGGAGTTCGTGTACGGGGTAAACGCCTGAGTGGTGCGGTGATACAGAATATCCCGAATCTACAGGTATTCCTAAAAAAATGTTAGGTTATGATTGTGGTTGGGATGTGTAATCGAACAAACTTTAAAAAAATCATTAATATCCGTAAGAAGTTTAGAATTAGTTTTTATTACATATATTTTTATCTTTTAAATAAAGACGCAAGGGAGGAAGGAAAATATACATAGCAGTGCTAAAAGTGTGGTGTGCTTCAAATGTTTGGTACAATATTAGGAAAAGCTCAAAGTTAGATGATAGTAAAATATAGACAAACTAACCTTTTTCTTTAGCAAACTTCTTATTCAACATCATATCTTCGACCAGAACAGTTAAATTATCGTACAAATGTGGTTGAAGATGATTCCACATATGTGAGAACCAAATAAACTTATCCACGTTCTGCAGTAATAAGTCATCGCCTTCGTCTTCGTGGGTATTTCCGTGATGGAAATATTTTCCGGAAAAGCCGAGATTAAATCTAAATCCGGGCACCATTTCTTCGATGACTTTCTGTTTCTTAATGAGCGTGCGTACGTCGTCAGGCGTTAGTCTGGTTCCTACTTCTCCAACAAAGATGTCATCGACATCGACCAGTATCTTGCGTTCGAGCGATATGCTCAGTTGGCCGTGACTCAGGTAGCTCAATGCGTCTAAAAATAGCAGCCGGTGCAGCCAGAACTTCAATCCCGAGCCAAAGATCACACGCTGGATGTTATCAAATACGCCGTGGTCCTGAACAACAGTAGTTAATGGAGTTTTTATTGAACCTGTAAAAAAATTATGCGTGCAACTTGTCTTTGTGGCCTATAAATTAGAAGACGTTTTTTAAGATTGCTGCGTCATCTATTAATGTAGGGTTGCCATATTTGTCCAGGCGGCAACCGGGACATCTGGCAAAAAGGTTGTTTGGAAAGAAAAACTACCTCCGTTTTCGCAAGACATACATTTTTTTTTTTTTTTTTTTTAAGCATGTTACTGTGCATGCTTTTTGTTGTCCAAAGATCATCTTCTTTTCGCATGTCAATATAGTTTTTAAATACAGTATTTATACTCCCCACATTTACTGTGGTAGGGTACATTGACTTTGTCACAACATTTGTAACACCCTTAAGGAAGTGTGGCAGGTATAGACTTGTATATATATTTTTGATCAGCATTGAAAACTGAATTGATTTATGTCCGTTTGTCTGTGTACACGATAACTGCCTTAATTTTGAAATAATTTATCTGAAATTTGGTATACAAGCTTATCTCTTGAAAAGAAAGAACAAGTTGATGAATGGGCAAAATTGGTTCAATCTATTTTTTAAATTATTTTACGGTGGCGTATTGTAACGTCGGCCCGACTGAACATAATTTTCTTACTAGTTCCAGTCTTACTAGTCACTATAATTATATACCCTTATTTCGTAAGTAAACCACTGTGTTTTCAGCGTTTTGCCATTGTGGTGCTTCGGTAAGGGTCATCCATGAAACTATGCCAAATTTTGATAAATGACGACTACACTGTTGTTAATATTTTATAGCTGTTTTGTAGTATTAGTCGATGTCTACATTAAAAGATACCATCAAATACGAATAAAAATTCTTTTTAAGTTTGTATTACCAAGGCAATTAAAATGCTACAAAGAAAAAAAATGTTTACCTAGCCCCCAGCTATATCTTTTTGACTTGTCTGAAAATGTGTGTATATATCTATATTCTTTTTATTTTTATATATGTATATTGGGGATCAATAAATTAAATACTAAATACTGTTCTCGAGCTCTTTGACCACAAATTGTTGTTTTGACAGCATCTAATCTCCGGAGTAACTACTAAAGGTATCGGGACAAGACTTCATATTTGGAAGTTTCATGACCAAACTTAGAGCTAAAAAGCTTTATGTTCAAAACGGTCCATGTTTACTCTAAGCCCGTTTCAAGGATTTTGCTAATGAGCCTCCGTTTCTGGAATTTCGTCGAAATAGTTAAATAATAAATTAAAGTAGAGGAAATTCTGAATAATTTATGACTATGAAATTTTTTGGTACAATCAATAGTTTAGCTGCATGAGCAAATTCTATTTCATCGAGATCGGTCATACTGCATTAAAACTAGTAGCCAGGATATGTCAGATATTTTGATTCTAATGACAGTAGGTAGTGTCAACTGCTAATGTTTTGACAATACCTACTGTCAATATAAGCTGCGTTCGGATATTGTACACCGTTACACCTTTTACACCCAATAACACGTAAGTGTCATATGGACGGTGTCCCCGGTATCAACGGAGTACAATATCCGAACACAGCTTTAATCGACATATCTGTCTAGTTCTACTAGTTTTATTTTAATGCCGACATAGCCGATCTCGATCAAATAGAGTCCCACGCAGCTAAACTAGTAATTTTGTATATAGTATGATAAAGTCATGAGCCTGGCCACATCAGACTTTTTTCTTTGTTCATTTGTATATTTAATTTATTTTCATATTATGAATTTTTTACTTCAATTTATTTATGGGTATGATTGTGGTCTTTCTTTGTTGGCGCAATGTTTGATATCTTTTATACACTGAGCGGCATAAAAAACGCAACACCTAAAATGATGACCAGTTTCAAACTGCAGTAACTTTAGAACGTATTGCTCGATTTGAGTGAGTTATTTTTATTTGAAAGGTCCACTTTTTGCCAATATTTCTGTATGTGTGCTACCCATTTTTGTGCTCTTCCATTTCAGCAATGGTGAATAACGTTAATGCTTGTTTTCTTCCTACAGTTTGAAGCTTGCTGTGGGGTGCACCGTCAAAAGAATTTAACTTTAAACAAAAGGAGCTTGTAGTCTCGTCTGTTCTGATCACTTATGTTTTTTGTTCAAGTTTCTATTGTTGTTAACGCCAAAGTTACAAGCTCTAAAAGATAACGCTGCTTCTTCGGCAGCGCCATCAGAAATTAAAGAAGCTCCTTTTGTTTAAAGTTAAATTCTTTTGTCGGTGCACTCCACAGCAAGCTTCAAACTGTAGGAAGAAAACAAGCATTAACGTTATTCACCATTGCTGAAATGGAAGAGCGCAAAAATGGGTAGCACACATACAGAAATATTGGCAAAAAGTGGACCTTTCAAATAAAAAAAAACTCATTCAAATCGAGCAATACGTTCAAAAGTTACTGCAGTTTGAAACTGGTCATCATTTTAGGTGTTGCGTTTTTTATGCCGCTCAGTGTAGTTTATTTTGTTAATATTTCAAACGGTACCTTTTTAAGGATTTCAAAAAACAATTAGGTCCTCATAAAAATTTTACACAGAATGACATTTACTTTCTAAAACTAATTTTTGGGGGGAAAAGTAGCATCCTTTTCTACCTTGTTAGGTGTAAGGTACTGACTGAAAAAAAATCTTTTGCCAAATATAATATACTTAATGTATTTTCTTATGGTTCGTGTCTAGTGTGACGTCACAGCAATTAGCCGATTGTCGAATTCATTCAGAAATTAATGACAGACCTGCTTAGTGTCTAATCTTCTATCATTCTTGGATTATCATGCTGTGATTGGAGTCGGAAATCCCCCAAGTTTTACTTGTCAACCGGCACAATTCATAGAGATTGCCGACTGCCAACAGGGCAATATCGCCCGAGAATGGTCATCCCACAAACGTCACATTGAAAGATACAGATTGTGCCATCCTTCTACAATTCTAATATCATTGCAATTTGTCCTTTTGTATCTCACTGAATTGTGTTAACAAATTGATGAAAATATACTCTTACAAACCTAATTCTCTAGATTCTCCATAACGGTGTGCCCACTCCAGAGGCTCATATGTAGAATGGTTCAATTGGAAAACGGTCCAATCGTCCCCAGGAAGAGGTCCCCAAAGCGTTTCGCCCGCTCTGGTGATTCTCAGTATTTGAGAAGCTGCATTTAAAGCTGCATCCTATATGTTAAAAATTAATAAAAAAACTTAAATATAACTAAAATAATAACAAATCCAGTACCTGTAACTTTAGGTTGGTGTGTATAAATAAGGGGAATCCCTTAAGTTGAGCACCAACGAGAGTTTCCTCGCTTGTATTTATAAAGCCGATTATGGCGACGCTGTACTCGCGGCAGTACTTGTCTAATAAGTCGCGATTCCACTTATCCATCTGGAGATATGCATTGAAATTTTCGAAAACAATCACGCCGTATCGACCCTTGTCCAGGTTGGTTAGGACTGGTAAGCTCTTTCCGAACACCTCCTGCTTATACCTAAAATTCAGAAAAAAAAACGTATATTCTTTGTCGAAAATCAGGTTGTTACAAATTTGGAGCAATAAGTATGTACCTATAATTAAATTTACAATTAGGATTTTTAAAACTTGTAATTGGTTGCAATAGATAATCTAATGTAATAACAAAAGGTATTTTATTAGTGTATTGATACAAAGGTTCTTTCATTTGAAAAAAAATATAGTAGTTTCAATAATGTTCAAGATTTTCAATTTTAACACAATTGATATTATACATTGTATAATAACAAATAACTTTTCCTCTGGACGTCTGGCCATTATCACATTGCAAATGTTTACATTGTGTTTACAAAATAAGTAAGCAGGAAGCCGAGTATTTACATGATGTATTTATAACAAAAATAGAGCTACTTAGTGGCTATAAGACAGAAATATATTTAATAATAAACAAGGAATATATATATTAATATAATACAATATTTATTATGGTTTCAAAATATCTCAGATATAACATAATTAATATAACAAGTATCTAAAAATGGAAAATATTAAAATACATATGAAATAATCTCCGATTATTAACAAGTAGTTTTGATATTAATTTTTGTTTTAAATTATAAAAAGAAAATTATGAAATTGCTAAAGATCCTGAGTACACATTTTAACCTTTCTTAAAACTAGCTGGAGTAAAATGCAACTAATTTATATTGTACACTATAGTAAATTTATAGCAAAAGAAAAAGCATCGATATCTCACACAATTTGCTTGAAAATCTGTCCCAATGTTGAGGTGGTTTGTAGGGCTCTTCATAGGGTTGCCAACGCTGGGCAAAAAATCGTTAATCCGTTAATTAATGAAGTTAAAGTTTTTGTAAGGTTGGATAATCCGGTAAAAGGCTTTTTTACCGAATTATCCAACCTTACATTGTTACACGGCCCAGTATAACCACTGTTATTAAATTATTTGTTAACGAATTAACTTTTAAGTTAAGTTTCAAAACCATTAACAGACTCATTAACTTCCGCTACATTCGTTATCCGTAAGTTTAACTCCGTTAAATCAAAAATATGATAACATTTGAAATTGGTATAGGCATTAGGAAGACATACATAAAAGGATTTGATCCGGCGGACCAAGTCGGATGACGTCACGTGAACTTCTCGCCTGCGTATTAAATATTGGAGCATTTCTCATGACGTCAATGTGACGTTTCCGACTTATTCTGCCGGACCGAATCCTTTAACAAAATCCGTCCATGTACAGTGTTGCCAGATCTACTGTTTTAACAGTAGATCTACTGTTTTGGATACTCATCTACTGTTCTACTGTTTTGCTACAGACATCTACTGTTTTTTAGCACTGGCACTTCTGCTATCAAAATAAATAATTTTTACCAGTCGAATGTTTTTAATTTTTACCAGTCTATCTATAGACCTCGTCTTTGCTCAAATATCCATTTTTGTATGCTAATTATTTGTTTTTGAAGTGTCATAAATTGTGTAAAAAATGTTACTCTAACTATAAATAGCATTTTGAATAGTGAGCATGTTTTAAGTACCCAATTATGTATAGCCAAATAAATCTGTGTGATAGTATAAACTGTAGAGAAATTGTTGTAAGCGGAAGTTGAGACAGCTCGCAACTTATACAGGGTGAATTGATAATGCGGTATCCTTCTTATCTCATGCATTAAGAATGATAGAAATATGGAATTTTGCAATCAAAATACTAGACTGTCCTAAAAATATTTTTTTTTTTAAATTAATTTTGATGTGACAGTTTTTGCTGACAGTTTTTTAATTGGAATTTTTCTCTGCATGTAGTTAAATATATCTATAAGTATGATCAAAATCTCTCAAAATGAGTTTTAAAAACTGATAATAAATAGTAAAAATTCTGATGCTAGCTTTTTAAGTTTTTCTGATATTTGTATGTATGTACTGTCTTTTTCAACTTTTGCTTAAACCTCAAAATTTTGGAAAAATAACTCGTATCTTAGGAGTTATTTAAAAACTTTACACAGATTTATTAGAATTTGATTATAAATGAGAAGTCAACAGCTTGTGATGCTGATGTGATGTTTGATCAAATAGTTTTTTAGTATTTTGATATTCGTTCCTGATTTCAAAATTTTAGATGCGTTCACCATTCTTAGTTCTTGCACATTCTATTCGTTTGTCTATCCATTTCAATAATACAGGTCTGTGAGCATATCAGGCGATAGAATGAAGTACATTGTTCATAATAGACAATAATAAGCAAAAGAAGTATTAACGTAGAAATTAGAATGGAACAATAATTTGCAATTTTTTTATATAAATCTGAATATTTACACAACGTTCGGGAAATCTACTGATTTTTACTCCAAATCTACTGTTTTTTAATAGGCATTCTACTGTTGAGGGCCAAATAGCATCTGGCAACACTGTCCATGTATGTCCGCCTATTTTGTGCAAGCTTGGACTTGATTTTGTTTACATGTGTAACGTACTTTGTGCGACGCGGCGTCGGTATAATATGCGCGCGTATAATAATAATAATCCACGCCTTAACATCCCCCAACAGCTTTCGCCACTACGGTCACACAAAAACTAACCAAAAATGCCTTCAACCTAAACTTTAAAAAAGCAACCTTCTAAAAATGGCTTTCTTTTAACTCCAAACACCATAGTTGATCTTTGTCATATCTTTTATATTTCTTGCATCTCGCAATGCAGTTATTTTAGTTACCACTGTACCTAGTTTGCAAAATTCGTAAGGTAATCCCATTAAAACTTATGCAACCGAAAGGTCCGCAGTTATTTGGGTTGCATACTCACCAGCAGATCGGCACTCAGCATAACCGAATTTTGTTTACAAAACGGTAACGATTAACGGAAACTTCCGTTACACTTGTAACAAATTAAGACTTTTGATTAACGAAGTTAACTTTTTCCTTAACGGATTAACAAAGTTAACTTTCAGATTATTTTTGCCCAGCTCTGTTCTTCGGGTTAACGAAAGGTAAACCAAATATTAAAAAAGTTATGGATTCTGCAGAGATATTAGTTTTCCATACCTTTTTTCTACTTACTCTCAATTATGCAAAATATTCTAGATTTAAAAAATAATTTATGCACAGATCTTTAATAAGAGTATCCACTTTTTCTGACATTTCCATGGTCTCTCAATATTTGTAGAGATAGATTTGAACGATTAAACTAAAGCATGCTTTTGCTTTTTGGGCTGGCATTTTTTATTACAGAAACGAAATTTTTCTTTATATACCGACATATCTACCAAAATTTAACATTTTGAATAGCTTACTTAAATCAATATTCCCAATTATATTTTTTATCTCTTCTTCGATGTATGATAATCAGAGAGCGGCGGTTAAAGTCACTTCAAGCCTGGCTGTTAATCGGCCAAGTAGGGAGTGCATACCTATATGAAGCGCGACAGCAGGTACAAAACGATAGTGGGCAACCGTAGCTCCTAGAGTGACGTACTGTACCCAAAGCGCCGGCGAGTGAGATTCGATGAGAACCATCTCTTTAAAACGTAGTGTACGCTCATGGAAAGAATAAGTGACTTTTACAGCAAGGTTTACAGACTTTTACATATTTTCAAACAGAGTGTAGCTAAGCTAGACCAACTTTTAATACAATCAACATAAAGGGGGAGAGAAAGAATGTAATGGGTCCAAAATAGTAGTCTGTGGTCCAAAACAAAAAAATAACATTGACAGTAATTCACTCAAAACATTTTATTTACTCAGGTTTTGAGAATGATATAAATTGGATGAAGCACAAAGAAACTACTTTATCAGCGATTACTTTGTTTGCAATTACTAGCAATTATGATGCTTAGATGTAGATTTTAAGCAATTGTTTAATTTTTGAAATTGGTGCATCGGAACTGGAGTTTTTGGTTAAATTAAATGATATAACAGATTATTCCAATAGTTTCTTTTTTGTAGATTAAAAAAATCTGTAAGCAAAACCTCTGCATATGTGACCCGCTCTAACGAAAGGGACTTCATGACGAACCGCCACAAGGTCAAATTTCAAGCTAAACTACCCGCACAACGGACCTTATAACAATCCGTCCCTTTCTTCGGAGAGGGTCACATATACCTGTTAAGGAACAAAAAGTTTTAATACTTACTTTATTCTATTATACACTAAAAGCTCCGCAATATCTCGACCAACTTTTGAATATATAGTCTCAACAAAAACCAATACTTTGGGGTCGCTCCGCAGTCTTGCCTCCGTTTTGTGATCGTGGTTTTGTGGTATCCGAATGCCATTCACGCTGCATTTGATATTGGCCTCTGGTGGTGTGCTTTTGTGAATCAAACTATAAATTTAAACAAATAAATACAGTCCAATAAAAATTGAAGAAACTTACCCAGAAAATGATGTTTTAGAAATATATTGAAAGTAATAGAATATCGATAGTATACACAAGAAAAGCACGAGAAATATACATTTCTTGTATATAGCGCAGATGCTGGGCCTCTTTGCGAATCTACGTTGTTCTGTCCTCCGAGTTCTTTGGGGATACAACAATAATGCGTTAGCGTCGTCCATAGCTACTCCGTTATAATTAGAAAATATTGACTTTGGTTACAATGATATTTATCGTATATATTGCGAGATGTCTAGAATATTGCTATTATTCCGTTATTAAATAAAAAGTAAACGTAAACAATTATGGCACGGTTAGTGGTCGCGTAACGGAATGATTATTATAATAATTAGTGGCACTAGAATTTGCATTATCTAAAAACGCATAAATCCCTCCTCCATTTAATGTGCTTCCAGTATTGAAAGTTACGAGAAACAGACGTTTCCATTTTCAGGCTTCGGTACATAAGCAACGTAGCTGCTAAAGTTCGTAAACCAGCATTTTAAATACATCACAATTCGATTTATAGCACACAATTTCGTTTTGAGTGTGCTGCTCTGTTACTACTACCTGCAAAAACAAAACACGTACGGTTCAGTTTCTTCATCACAGTTGTCCATGGTTAAGTCGAGAAAATAACGACATAAAACTTACAATGCCCGTCTTTATACGGTCCTGTCTATTTAATATACGTTCATGTCTCAACGATACCACTTCCCATATTAATGAGCAACAATCAAAACAAATCCCGACAAAGTCAATAAAACCCTACCACTGTTTCTTTTACGATAAAACGTGACGACAATGAAATTGCAGCTAAACAACTACAAGCACGGCTGATTTGCCAGTTCTACCAATCCCTTCTGCCGACCGAGCTCCGAGAGGACTACATGCGAGATCGATCTCAATTGTATGAAATTCGAACCTGTACAAACTAATGTTTGTTTTATGATTATTGATCGTTTGATGATCATTCGTATAATTTATATATAGGTAATTTATTTTATTGCAAGCTGTTTGTTGTACGTAATTCTAGAATCGCGAAACAAATTCCTCTCTGTCATGCCGTCGGAGAGTGCTTGATTCCCGTGAAAATTCACGTAACTAGATCATTTACCTCAATTATTCGTTTTTTAATAGAATTGTACGGTTTTTGTCGATACAGGAAGAGATCCAAGATAATTTCCATCTATCGTAAATATTCTGTGCACCGAAAAAAATATCAATTGGGTCATTACATTATTGTTTTCAATATATTTTATGGCAAAAACGCTGTTACGCAATTTAGATTGGTATATAAATAATTTCTAATAGAACATTTTTAGTAGTTCTATGAGAATTATTTTATAGAAGGAATTGTTTCATTTTGTGCTGCAATGAGAAATTCGTATATAATTTTTGTAAGTTTTGTTTTATAATTTAAATATTTAGTAGCCATATAATTTATTGTTCTTGATCTTAGTCGAGTTTAGATTAAATATGGATTACGTGTTAAAGATTGATCACGTATCTATTTTAAAATTAACCTAATGTACCTACCTACTTGAAGTTGACATGTTTATTGTTATATTTTATTAAATTTATCAGGTAGGATGTGTTACGTGATTTGGCGCCAAAATTGGCATACTTCCTGTTAAGTATTGGTTTTGCTATTTATAGATCGTACAGCAGCAATAGCACAAACTATTTATATTATAGATTCCAATCTTACTACAAATCTGTCTTAAAATTTATACTATACAAGCCGTATCGAACCAAGCGCGTTATAGCCCCATATTCCATATGACTCCCCATCGTGTGCTACCCGTACGAGTCCTACCCCCTCGACCAAAACTCCAAAACTCATACAACCAACTTTGTTGTTCGTAAACACAAGTTTCACAACGGTTCGCAGTATTTGATATTTCCGTTATCTTGAGAGATGGACAAACATATTTTATTTAAAACTTGTTTAGCCCACCATTTGCTACAACGAACAATTAATTTTATTTATACAAAATGTTGCAATTATGCTACTGGAACATGTGCCAATGGAACATCTGGTATATTATTTTCTCACTCCAATTTTCCTGTTCTGTTCAGTTCTCTTTAATTATCTGAAGGATTTCATATACCTATTTTGATTAGTTTTTGTGATATTTGGAATTCAAAGAAAATGTGAGTACGCCATTATAGTACAACTTTCATAATGGGCGGCATACAGTATGTTGGGTAGGTAGTTTAATATAAATGTTTACTTTATCATACGTAGTATGACAAAGTATTGTAATCGTGCCGAAAAAATTTTTGAGTTTTTAGCGGAAATATGTCCTTTTTGGTCATATACAATATATAGTTTTGTGAAGCGTTAGCAGGTTTTATTCGAACCAGCGCTAACCCGACTACATACAGTGACCGCGTAAAGTATGGAAACATGACAAAATCTCAAGAACGATTTGCTATTTTAAAAAGTCCTCGAACACGTCGATTTATAATTATCAAAATACACCGTATGATATCAAATTAATTTTTTTACCTTCAATTGTTCTTAACAGATGACGTCATCGACATTTTTTTAAAGTGACAACCCTAAAAATTGAACACGATTGGACATTGGGAAAGTAGGTAAAATATCGATTACAAGATTTATACATAACATACAAACAAGCGAAGTTAAGGTAAGCGTAGTAATAAATTTATGTAATAAATACTTTTTTTTTAAAACAACGCTAAATGAAAAAAAAAACGCATTAACAGTTAAATTTTGAAAATTGTGGCAAATTTCCAAAAATTTTTCATTTTTTTATTCCATTATGCATTGTCACCGGCAATCTGTCCACGTGCAAAATTTCAACTCGATTGGATATTGGGAAGTAGGTAAAATATCGATTACAAGATTGTAGCAAACAAACAAGTGAAGTTAAGATAAGCGTAATTCTTTCTTGTTTTAATTTGCGCGAAAATATCAATAATTTTATCATTGGTCTCTGGATGAAAACTGAGGAATTTTTCCTCTATTGAAAGCACTGAAATTGTTGTAAAATACGTATTGCATTTTGTCTTTTGATATGCCATCCGCAGTTTGTAAAACTACCTTCCACCAGCCGAGGGTCGGCACTGCGGGGACAACAGTTCCCTCTAGTCTCTGTATCTGTATCCAACAGGCCGCTGCCTCGCTTGCCGCTGTTGTGTGCGCATGCGCAGAACAGCCAAACAGCTCGCCTACTGGAACTGTGCAGATCACAGTTCCATACAACGATTTTTGAATCTTTTTCTTAAACAGGGGGATTGCTACTGACATTGAGGATTAAGGATTATACTTTGTACAAGTATAAAGAAAGAATTAAAGGAAAAAATACTCATTATATAAAATGTTATCCATAATATTAAGTGGAAATAATAGGGTGTGCTGCAGTTCCACAGTGCCTATACGCAAGCCGCCACTGATAATGTTAAAAACTTCAAAAATATTAGAATTTGGCAAAATTCCGCTTAAAGCCGGCCGAATTTATTTTTTGGATATATTATAATTTATTAAAAACCTTTAATTATAAACCTGACGTAGAAAATTTAAAGATTATTTATAAAAAAAAAATAATATCCTGTAAGGGTCAGACATATCTTTTCATCATAAATCAGAATAGTTTGTTTTTGCCTTGCGTAGCGGCCTTAGCGCCACAGATTGCTGATTGAAGGGTTTTGTTTGATGTATATGGGATCCAATGGAAATTTATATCTATTGTGGAGTCTAAGTTCCGCACCACATTATTAATCAAAAATGAATTAATTATTTGTTCTTTTTCTTTCAAACTGTGATTAATTATTATTTATTGGAAGCATTTCCCCACCACTTCTTACTGTTTCATTTAATTATGGCAGCCAGTGTTATTAAATCCCGTAAACAAGGATTTATTGTACTGGCTTAAATATAGAAAAGAGATTTTCAAATGACAAAACTTCTAACATGATAAAAAATGTTATAAGGCTAGTGCAAAGTAAACTTATTTTGGCCTAGAAATGATTTGTGTTCCGTTCGAACTATGTGAATATGTATGTGCAGTGTGCACATTTTATTGACGACCAATTTTCACAATGTATTGATCGTTAGACCATATATTGGAATTTAGAAAATGCTTCCAATTTTTTAATCACTGGTCTCGAAGGCTTGGTTCAATGAAAGATTAAAAGATCTTTGGGTCTAAATCGAGTTTAGGTCTCAATGATTTTGTATATCTAAACTCGGTTTATGGTTTGAACTACCATTGAAGCCCTCGACGTAAAAGAATATTTTATTAATATGTAATCGTCAGTTAATCTCATTTCCATTGACTTGAAAAATAAATCGAATCTCGGAAAAACCCACAAATTCCTACCTAATATTTGTGTTAAAAAAACTTAGTAAACATTCATATTTGTGTATCTGGGTATGAAAAGGTGCTAGTTCCCGTCGTCTAATTTAGCATGTAACTCGGATAAAGTTAACTGTGTCGCGCTACCAGAAACATGTTTTTTTTTGTTATTATGTATTACCTTTTCTTATTATAGCGTTTCTTTTTGGTAAAACTGTATACTCGTGTGCACTGACAATGGGCTTGTACTCTGAATTTGTAATCTGCGCATTGCTAGTGCACACCAGTGTACACCAAACGGAAACGCGATTAGCTTTTACCTATTCTTCCTTCATGGTGAGAATCTTAAACGTTTTGGTCATCATGATTTCTTCTGTCTGAAGATTTGTAACTCATTTTCCGGGTACGGGAGACCTTTTCATATACGTGCACACATTTACATATGTACTAGTTTTTTATATTCGTAGGATACAAGTAGAGTATTGTTTGCCTTATCGAAATAATAAACACAATTTATGGTAGAAATGTCAAATGACACAAGTACGACCTATATAACGTGTATGTGTATTTGTGTTAATTCGCTCTATTACGCTCTATTATTATGTTCAACATAATTGTTAGTGATGACGACAAGCCACATACCGGAATGGACATTTACAATTTAAATATCGTCCGCTTTTGGATATGTATAACGTGTTTTGTTACTATTTGCATTTGTATCGGTTACTATTTACTCGTTCAATCATTGTAAATGATGCACGTGTTTTCTTTATAGATTGAATGTAAATATTTGGAGAGGATTTACAACATATATAATTAGCGCTAAAAGTAAAAAATAGGAAATTGAAAAATAGGAAAACATTGATAAAAATTGTTAAAAGTGGAGAGTAAATAGATGTTTTTGATGGTTTCTTTGCGCGCTTCTTTACATTCGAAGTTTGTCTATTGAAGTTTACATGTTTATTATTCAGGTATTCTGTAATTCGATGGAAATGGCTTAACAACACCACATTGTTAATAAAATCGTGAAAGCGACATCTTTTATTCGTATCATAAATCATAAGATGTTTGTTTTTGTCATGCTAAGCGCTGTAAGTTGTGTTTGAAGTAATTTCTTTCATATTTGAAGTTTGTGTATTGAGGTTTATACAGGGTTTGTCAAAATTACCGGAACAACTAAATAATTTACCAACCGTAAAAAAATAAAAAAAAATCCCTTTTATTGTGAAAACATGGTAACGTTTCCTTTTTCTAACAGAACAGCCTGTATATTTTAAGTGTTTTACTTCTAAGATTATTATACTTATTTTAGAGTTATAAGCAAATTAATCCAAATTCATAAAGTTTTATTTTAACCAAACAGATGAAAAATGAAAAAATTAAGATAGATGTGTACGTATGTGTGAAAATATTCTCAATTTGAAGTTCAGGAGTTTTGATTATTTACTTATAACTCAAAAAATGATGCTTTTTATAAAAACAAAAGCCTTTCAAAAGCCATTCGACCCAAGAAATTATGGTATTAAATTGAATAAAAAATATGTATATTAGCATGAATAATACTATCCAAGCAAACGGATAGCACTTTAAAGGTGTCACTGACCGTTCACTGACTATATTTTAAGCTAGAGGTTAGGTTTGTGCTGCATTTGCTTGTTACGAACGACATCTGATAGCAATTAGAGAACCAACCGTATCAGATCTTTATTGTATAAAATAGCCCATCTTTAATGGCATGTGGTCATGAAGACTAAACAAACACACTTCTGATGTTGATGACATTAACTTTATTGTATTTTTGAATACATGTTTCGGGAGCTACCGGCCCCATCTTTAGTTCACATGTCAGTATTGTATAGGTGGGCCTTTCATAGATTGCTATTTCCTTTATTCTCTCCTAATTCTACCCTCGTTCGTTTGTTGTGAGTTTGTGGTAAAATATTTCGTGTACTTCAATTACACGATTATATTTCATGACATTTTCATTTTGTTCCTCCAAAACTGTGCCAGATATTAAAAATTTCATGCGCACCCATGAATACTGTATTCAGTTAGCTCTGAACAAACGAGCAACATGGCTCTCGAAAGGTCAGCAATTTTGACGCACGGTATAACCCGGAAGCAATTTATTTTTGAAATGATTCTGGCCGTGAAAGCCTATATACCTAAATATATTCTATTCTATTCCAATATGAACAAAATGTTCAGATACGTATTGGTAATAACAAAAAGCGTTTTCGAAAAGTAAACATTGAAGCAGTACAACAATAATGAATTGCATAGTAATATCACGAGCGCTGCAAATGAGTCATCGATTTCAGCTGTTATTTTGGTGATACGTTACAGCCATTCCCGTTCGTTAGACAGAATCAGCGTGCTTTTACATGCGTCTATTCTTACGATTTTATGCCATGACCAGTGGCGGCTCGCGTATAGGCACTGTGGAACTGCAGCACCCCCTATTATTTCCACTTAATATTATGGATAACATTTGATATAATGAGTCTTTTTTCCTTTAATTCTTTCTGTATACTTGTACAAAGTATAATTCTTAATCCTTAATGTCAGTAGCCACCCCCCAGTTTAAGAAAGAGATTCAAAAATCGTTGTATGGAACTGTGATCTCCACAGTTCCAGTAGGCGAGCTGTTTGGCTGTTCTGCGCATGCGCACACAACAGCGGCAATCGATGCAGGATACAGATACAGGGACTAGAGAGAACTGTTGTCTACGCAGTGCCGACCGTACCGACCCTCGGCTGGTGGAAGGTAGTTATTCAAATGAATTGCATTACTTACTTTTGTCGCATATTGTATGTACATATAATATAAATACGTACTGCTGAGGCTTCAGAGGAATTAATTTGTCTAAGGTTTAGTGTTATCATAGCACCTATAAAATACAATATTATATCGTATTTTGTAATAACAGTTTAAATGACTGTACTCTAGGAATTGATCTGCCGTAATCCAGCTCTTTTAAACGGTCCTATAGTATTATAAATTTGATAGTGTGAAATGAGGTTTCAGGTAAAATTGCAATATAAATATAAGATTTTACGAATAAACATACCCACCTAATTAATTAATGTCCTATACTGATTCGTTGAGTTATATCCTTCTACGCTTTTAGTAAAATGGTAAGAACTTTAGAAGCAGATAGGGAAATTAGGTTGTGTGCGAATAGTGTATATTGTGTACTAAGCGGAAAAAATGACTTGAATGAGAAAATGAATCTTTTCCGGGACGAGAGATGAGATGCACAGCCGAGCAATAGGCGAGGCTGAGCACTTCCCAAAGCCCACAAATCAAGTTTTGGGCGTAGTGCACACAATATTTTTTATCCTATACTCAACTACTCCTATCGTAATAAATCCACTCGTTTCTAAAGACGAATCATACAGTTTGTGTAGTTTGCGTAAACTACTTTCGTAAAAACAATAAAATAAAAAAAAAGTAAACGATAAAAAAACTATAAAATATTAAAATGATATAAAATATTCTAATTTGATATCTGAAAAAGTGATTCAATTTAGAACCAATTTTCCCTGACATTTTACATTATCTTATGAAAAACTGCGTTAAAAATAACTAATCCCTGAGAAATGAAAATGTTGGTGCATTATAGATATACCTAGGTCCATATTGGACATACTGTTTATTTGTTTTTAGTTAAGTCAAGTTTAAGTTAGTTTAAGTTAACATCAAAATTTAACAATATTATATTTTTAGGCATTTTGCACGTTGTGCGCCATGGCAGCAAACCCAAAAATGCCGAAAGATGACAGCGTTTCATATCATCGGTTTAGTGGTCCAGTGAGTGGCGAAATACAAGAAGTGTTGTTAGCAAATCCATCTAGGCAAGATCCAAATGGGAAAACCAAAGATTATGTGGTAAGAAGTATCGTACACAAACATAACAATCCAACCCTAATCAGTTAAATTCCCTATCAAGCCGCGTAACTTATCATCTCCAGACATTATGATAATAATATTTAAATAATTAAGCTAAATAATTAACAAACGGGGAACCTTTCAATATCAACGCTATCGTTGCGCTGTTTTGTTTTATTGAGGTCAATTCATTGATGATGACGTAGAATAGAATGTATCAATTTAAAAAATCTGATGTGGCCAGGGACATGACTTTATCATACCATACATAAAATTAATAGTTTAGTTGCATGAGATTCTATTTGATCGAGATCGGCCATGTCTGCATTAAAATAAAACTACTAGAACTAGACAGATATTTTGATTATATTGACAGTAGGTATTGTCAAAACATCAGCGTTTGACACTACCTACTGTCATTAGAATCACAATATCTGACAAATCCTGGCTAACTAGTTTTAATGCAGTACAAGCGATCTCGATGAAATAGAATGTGCTCATTCAGCTAAACTATTAATTTTACCAAAAATGTCATAGTCATAAATTATTCAGAATTTCCTCTACTTTAATTTATTATTTAACTATTTCGGCACGATTGGCATGATTGCAATACTTTACATACTACGTATGATAAAGTAAAATCGCTATCATATTTATAATTTTTGGTTATATCAATTCAAGATACCGCATTATTATACTAATATATCACTGTGCTAATTACATGATTAAGCTTCCGAGTGTAATGATTACGAAAGTCAACAGGAACCTAAGTTGATAAAACATAGAAAATAAGTAATTTACTTTTTCTTTTGGAATCGCAATAGTATGTATGTGTCATAATTCTGTTAGGAAAGTAGGTTGTCGTTAATAAAGAACAACGAAAACAAGATAAACATATCAAAACAACTAGTTTTCTTAGAACATGTTTTGATCGTTTTTAATTTGTTTATCACAGCGCATGTAAAAATTAATCGCATCGCTAAAAATTCTTCAATGTTTTTTCATGAACCGCTCGGTCGTTTTTGATGATCAGTAGTATCAGTACTAGCGCAATACTGTGGTAGAAATTTATATTTAAATTTCAGTTGTGAGCTGGACCTAACTGTAACTATAATGGAGCAACATTTTGATTTATGAGTATTGGTCCCAATAATTATTAAATGTTGACAAGATTAAAGTATCTATTAGTTTTTCACAATTATATGTAAAATGTTATGAGGAAATGTATTAATAGTTATTTAACCAACAAGTATATTAAAAAGAGCGATTAATGATCGAGACTGTTTAACGCTCGAGCGTAGCGAGAGCGTTAATTGTCGAGATCATTAATCGCCGTTTAATATTCGAGTTGGTTACAAAATTTTTTCGTCGATCGTATTCTTCTAGCGTCGTCTACATAGGTTTTTCTTCGCCAATGTCTTTTTAGGTTATATGACAATTTATGTAATTTGATACTGACAGTTCTAGAGGCGGTATGTTTTGATTGGAAGGTTTCATTTCACATATTTTTGGTTGGCCAGTCAAACGACGTCTTTACGTCGTGTGATTGGCTATAACAAATCATGCATTAATAGAAATCGTGCATTAATAGAGTTGTTTAATAAATGACTTCCTATTCACTAAACTGACTCATAAATAAACGATCGACGGAAAATTTGATTTAATGCTCAGATATCAACTTTGAATATTTTATATCAATTTTAATATTTAATATTTATCTTTTGCTGTTGTGTTTCATTTTATCGTTTGATCTGAAGACAATATTATTATTAACAACAAATCTTTTATTTTTATTAATTAACAGCACCTCATAGGTACTTGTGTGTAACACCTAGTCTGATGACTATCTAGCTACATTAATCTAACGTAAATTGCTACGTATAAAAAGTGTTCGACATTAAGTGTTCCCCATTGGTGTAACTTAAATTTAGTTTGGATGCTGGCGCTTTAAACTTCACACACTGCACGTTGCTCTGCTTTGTTCACATAACACTGTGCTCTGCTGTTTTAACACCAATTTAAAAGGTTTAGTTCTTTTGAGTGTTCGCACACTGTCACAATTGTCAAGAAGCTGGATTACCTCAACATTCGTGCGCTGGAGAAGTCTGTTCTGACGATTCTCTGCAAACTTTCCAATTTCGTTGGTTACTAATTCCATCTGAAGATCCCTGAGAAGATTTCTGTTTCTATACCAAGGTGCACCCAGAATGATTATTTATTGCAGCGACGATAATTAGCATTGCGAGATTGAAAAAATGCATAATATTAAGAAATAATATTAAATCTTTGTGACTTTATAACTAAAAAACTACTTAACAATATTTAATCGGAATTCCACGTATCCATTATTCAAATACAAAGAAAAGTTCAGCGAAACTCCGTAAAAATGTTGAATTGTTTTTAAGTTATATAGCCACAAACAGTGCCGTTAAACTCGTACGTATGCATTAACAACACGTGCGCTGCCTGCGAGAACCCGGCCCCCGGGCGAAAGAGAGAGAGAGACGGATAGCACCCAAGTAGAAAAATGCTTAGTAGAACTCAAAAACACAATACTTCTGGTTTGCGTCAGAAAACTAGCACAATACTTTAGCATCGAAAAAAGTTTGATTTCGTTTCGAATTTGGAAGTTAGATCAGGCATGTCCATAGCCCCCCTTCAGAAAAATGCTTATAACTCGGAAACGAAAGAAGAACAAAATTTCTAGTTTGCGGCACAAAACAGCACAAAACTAGCACAAAACTTTGGCATTAGAAAAAAATCGGAATTCGAAAGTGTGGGGCTGGCATGTCCATGCTTATTGCTCGGAAACGAATGGAGCACAAAACTAGTTTGCGGCACAAAACAGCACAAAACAGCACAAAACTAGCACACAACTAGCATAGGGGCTGGCATGTCCACATTTCCTCTTCAGAAAGTTGCATATAACTCAGAAACGAAAGGAGCACAAAACTTTTGGTTTGCGGCACAAAACAGCACAAAACAAGCACAAAACTTTGACATAAGAAAATTTTTAAATTTCAAATGTGGGGGGGGGGGCTGGGGATATGGACTCTTCTTATGGCTGAGGATATTGACTATTCTTGATTTATTGTAATGTTGCGCTCGCACAATAAAAATCGTCAATACAACTTTAGTTAACTCGCTTATTGGCTATTGTTTGAATAAGGTGTGTACCGATGTTTTTAGTTACTATACTGAGCTAATGAGGCCTCAGTTGGTTAGAGTATTGTGCTAGCGACAGAAAGGTCCCTGGTTCAAATCCAGGTTGTGGCTGTAATTTTTGATTTATTTAAAATTTGCATCCCGCCTGGATATCACCATCTTCTATACATTGATTATTTCATCATTACGGTAGTGACTCCGTATGATACGGTATGGCCGTATATTCATTTCTAGTTATATTTTATTTTTATTTAATAAAATATATGCAAAATGGACTCCCAATGTCTAGATATCTGTAGGTATGTGGCCATTTTTCTCTGTATATGCCAGTGCATCAGTCATGGTATTTTTATCTGCCAAGAGCTGCCCAGGGAACAGCGATGGTTTTTTTACTACGCTTATCACACAGAAAAATAAATACTTCACTCAAACTAATGTGCTTCGATGCAAGTAAATGATTAGTTTGCTATACCGCAAGTAGATATTTTCTCAAGTTGAGAATATATCTTCTTGATTCAAGTATAAGAATTCTTAAATGAAAGAAAATGTTTCAAGCCAAGTATATATTAACTTTCATCTAAAGCAGTGGTTCTTAACCTGTGAGTATTTACCCCCTTGGGGGTAAAATTGCAATCTGGGATGGGTAACCGAGCTCTAGATTTTTTTAGGTACATTGCCTCGTGTATTCGTCGGCCCTATATCATAGTTCAAATTCTAGAATTTCTAAACTGTTGTCAATGGAAAAAGTTTTGAATAGAGTGCTTAAGCTGCGTGAAGAAATATCTTTGTTTTTTGAAAATCCCAAAACAGAAAAGGAGAAGAATCTTCGCACAAAAATAAAAGACAAAACATTTATTCATATGCTAGCGTATCTTGCTGATTTTTTCAGTTAAATTAACAGTTTAAAATTCTCATTACAAGGAAATATGAGCAATATTTTGATAACGCAAGACAAAGTTGCCGGTTTTCTGCGAAAACTAGAACTGTACGAATGTAAAGCTCAAGCTGGTGACATATCAATGTTCGCACAATTGTCCGAGACAATCAGTGCTCACAATGAAGAAAAAATGCTGCATCACTAATTCCAGCATTCAACAACTTCTTTCTTGATAGATTCGTTGAATCGCTATTTCCCGGGCATATATAATCGTCAAGCTAATTCCTGTGTGTTACGACCATTTTCTACAGACGTCTAAATGTTAAAGACGAAGCTTAAGCTTTTAACCTAACTTCAATTTCTGGAACTACGCGAAGGCACCTCATTAAATGTGGAATTACAAGATCATGATATAGGTACATTTGGGACAAAAATGTGGACTTAATATTCCATTTTAGCCGACAGGGCTTTAGGAATTTTTGTTCCATTTGGTACTAGTTATAAATGTGAAAGCAGGTTTAAATTTAGTGTCTATAAAAACAAAATCTGGGAGTCGGCTCAATGTAAAGCATGACTTTCGATGTGCATTATCAGAATCTAAAGAAAACATTAAAAATCTTGTTAAGAAAAACTAACACCAACCTTCACTATAGGAATTATGTTAAAAATATAAGACGGGGTAAAACCCTAATCTCAAGAAGGTCATATGGGTAAAAGTACTGAATAGGTTAAGAACCACTGATCTAAAGCAATAGCCGCAAGCATGTAATTTTCTCATTTTTTGAGAATATACTTCGCTGTGTTAACTTCATTTGTTGTTTGTTCGTTACCTTCATATCTTGTAATCGAGTTGAAATGACTTTCCATTCGTTTTACTTTGTTATTAAAAGTACCTACACTACCAACAGTAATTACAATTTCTTTATATATAAATATATACATTTTATGTATGTCACATTATTTTCGAACTTACGAACTTACGACTTGTCAGTCGTCTTTCGAAAATAATGTTGTAAAAATTGATGAAAATTAACTTTAAAATAAGTCATAATTCATAATTACCTTGCTGAAGGATTTGACAGTGCTACATTTGTTACTTTTTTGATATTTTCATTTATTCTTGCTGTTATAGATGGTATAGATATTTTAAACCGTAAGTTTGGTAACTGACAACTTTTTTTATTTTATTTCAGTTAATGCAAAAGTTATAAGGTAGGCGGTAGTCTATTGGCATTAGTTGCGACTTTTTTGGAGTTGGAATAGGCTCCATCACAATGAGCGTCACATATTCCAAGAACTATTGATAAAGCCTAAGTTCATTTTTGTTTCTCAGATGGCCTTTCTTGTTCCGCAAAATAAATAGACTGCAAAACTTAAAACCAAAAATAACTGATGAAATATGTTATATTCTGCAAACATACTACAAAACAGGATAAGCAATTTGAAAAGACTATTTATTGTTTTCTATTCACTTGGCCTGTTTAAATGACAGTTTTTAATGTTCTTTACAATTAATATGTCATCAATTTTGTTTTTTTGTCTAAACCCAAGATACTTTTAGTAAATGAATAAATATATAAACAAATAAGTAAGTAGCCTACACCAACAGACGTATTAACTTCATTACACCTTCAAATTTTTCGAATTCCATTAAAGAAAACAATATCACATATACCTATGATTACAAATATAATTTAAGACATATTCTTGTAATACTTTGATTCAAATTTCTGATTTCACCGACTCACCCTGTAGGTAATTAACCTGATACGATTAATTGAAGTTTAGTTAAACTGACTGACTTGCAAGTACATATTCACAAATTAAAAAAAAAAACAGTCGACACATTTTGGCGACTCCACCATTTTGCAAAACTTTTAAATTGCCGCAAATCGGAAAATTTAGTGTATTTTATGCCATTAGCAATTACCAAATATGTACTGGTTGATTTTTAACCACATCAAACTAAATATAATATTTATTTTTCTTGTTGTGTTTTAATTTTTCGTCATATCGTTTTTTGAACTTTTTAGTACTAAGTAAACAAACATTAATAAAATAACATTATACTTATTATATTTACATATACCTACTTATTATTATATATTATATATCTTACAAATAAATTGGCTGAAAATGATTAAAAATTAAATTGAGAAATAAAAACCTCTTAGACAGTGCAAGTGTATATTTAAATAAGCTCTGGTACCGGTTTCAACTTTGCATAATCTTCAGCCAGAATCTGCACAGGAAAAAAAGATAAATGACAAAGGGAATATAAAAATAACAATAAATTTACAGTCAATTATAGTTAAAAAGCGTACGTCCTATCAATGATTTAAATCAGCACGTGGCGAACGCACATAAGACAGGAATAAAAACAAACAAAAAATAAACGGAAAAGCAAAAATAAACGCACAAAATATGATGAGACATGACATGTAAGAAAATTTTAGATTAAAAAGTGCTCAAAAATAATAGCCAAAGATGAATGACAATTAAAAGATTGACAATTCAAATTTACAATTGCTCTAAACTTCGATACATGATTTTTATTGTCGAAATTGAACATCAAACCAAGTATCACAAAAGTAGGGAATGCACTAATATTTGAATAACTATTAACACACATTTTGCGGAAAAGAAAACATTTATGGAAACCACATGTACATTTACATGTACACCACATGACATTGACCCAAGCCACAAACTACAAACTTCTAAAACATGATCTACTCCACTGACACTGTTTTTCATTTAAAGGCAAAGCCTGATTATGCATATTCGTATGGCGTTCGAGATCCAATCACTGGTAACGCTCAGGAACACTCCGAGTCGAGAGATGGCGATGCTGTCAGCGGCCAGTACACCGTTTTACAGGCAGATGGCACCATGAGGATAGTGAAGTACACAGCTGGCGGTAATGACGGCTTTAGAGCGGTTGTCGAGTATGTGAAACCGGATGGAACGAGACATACAGAGCAACCTTAGATAAGTTATTTTAGGTGACAACATCAAAGATTTGCATTTGAACCTTATTTGTTTTAATTTTTTGTTAATTAATATGTCTGTTTTTAATAAAATAAATATTGTAAAAAATGATAGCATGATTCATTTTGATGTTCGTATAATAGGTTACATATCTCTCTCAATGTAAAACAACTGGTTGTTAACAATGTTTTTCGCGTTTTGGAATATTGAAGAACATTTCACTCTGTACATAGACAGGCTCCTGTATGTCCAAATATGTACTCCAAATGTCCAAGTATCCATACTTATTCGTAATTTTCGTTGGTTCTACAGTTCTATTTCAGAAATAGACTGGAATTTTATCTCAGACAATACATTGAATGCCAGTGATAAGTTTAACTTATTTATGGATGCCATAATATTTAGTTTTAATTCAGCATTTCCCGAGGAAACTTTTAAAGAAAGACAGCTTAACTCTCCAGATATTTGGTTTAATAATGAACTTAGGGAAATTAGACAAAAGATAAACTTATTAAACGATATTTACGCATTTACAAAATCAGACCAAATAAAACAGGAACTCGGAGCATTGAACAAGCACTATAAAGATAAAATTAGTGAATCTAATATGGCCTCGAACAACAGGTTTCTGACAGTCAAAGTTTTCCAGCAAGGCAATCTGCAGCAAACCTCTCAATTTTCTCCTGACTATGTAAATAACTATTACATCAATGTTCCAAAACATGTTGTCAATGATTTGGACCTTTCACAGCTCCACGAAGGTGCTCAGGACGGGGTTAGGGTTGGTCCCATTTTTTCCTTGGACCCAGTCACGTATATAGAGATGCGTCATATAATAAATTCCCTAAAATCTAAATCCACCCGAGATATATACGGGTTCAACACAACTATTTTTAGGAGTGTTGGGGACTTAATCGTGGTCCCACTGACAAAGTGAATTAATTTGTTGATTGCAGAAAATATATTTCCGGATTCACTCAAGGTTGCACTTGTTATTCCAGTATATAAAAAAGGAAGCAAGAAACAAATCGAAAATTATAGGCCAATATCCCTTTTACCAGTGGTTTCGAAAGTGTTTGGAAAAGTGTTGAAAATAAGAATTGTAAATCATTTTGAAACTTACGGTCTGTTTACGGAATCCCAATATGGGTTTAGGCAAAACAAATGTACAGCGAACGCGATATGTGATTTTGTCGAAAGACCTCTTGACTCATTTGAGAGAGGAGAATACATGGTGGGAACTTTTTGTGACCTGAGTAAGGCCTTTGATTGTGTCCCTCATGACTTGCTTCTGGCAAAGTTAGAGAAATATAATTTAGATAATAACAGCATAAGCTTGATAAAATCCTCAAACAGAACACAAATCGTCAAATGTAATGGCAGTATGTCTGGGAAAAGAAGTGTTTCTGTGGGAGTCCCACAAGGTTCCGTTCTCGGGCCTTTGCTGTTCTTAATATACATAAACGACCTACCAGATGCCATAGGGCGGGGGTCTGTCATTTGCTATGCTGACGACCCGACATTGACGTGTGGCAGTACGATTTTTGATGAGGCTATTGACTCCGGTGCCTCGGCTCACGGGGATGCTGAGCGGCGGTTCAGAAATAACAAATTAAAACTAAACCAGGAAAAAACATCGACTATCGTGTTCTCTTTGCGCCGATGTCCGCGATCATGTATATGGGAACAGCGTAAAGTTTTTGGGGGTTCATTTGGATCCGACTCTCAAGTGGGACCAGCACATCTCTGCTGTTTGTCCTAAACTAAGTGGAAATATTTTTGTTCTTAGACTGCTTAGTCGCAGTGTCTCAGTAGATGTTTTTAAGACAGCTTATTTTTCATTGTGCCAGTCAGTAATGGAGTATGCGATGTTGGTCTGGGGATCTGCTGCTTCATGGGAGAGGGTATATGGGTTACAGAGACGGGCGGTGAGGATTGTTGGCGGCATCGGGTACAGGGATGATTGTCAAAAATTGTTTGTTGACCTAAAATTATTAACTTTCCCATCCCTGTATATATTAAGATGCCTACAGTACGTGCACACAAACAGCGATAAATTTAGTGCCGGTAACAGTTCCCACCGATACCAAACCCGGGCTGGAGATAGGCTGCGGCCCAAATTTTGCACACTGTCCGGAAGTCAGAGGAGTTTCAGCTTTATGGCCTTAAAATTTTATAACAAATTACCAAGAGACGTGGTTCTTCTGCCGGTCAAACTTTTTAAACAAAAGATTTTAAGTTTTTTATTAAGCAGAGCCTAGTACTCGTGCGCTGAGTTCTTGGAGGACGTGGTTGAGCTGACATGTTTTAGTGTGTAATTGCATTGTTTTATTCTATTTATTTATTTGTTTGTAAACTTTTCATGCGTGGTGACGTTGTTTCGCTTGTTTATTTTTCAAGTGTTTTAGTGTGTAGTTTGTTTGTTTGTTAGATTTAATCTATTGTTTTAGTTGAATATGATAATTATTTAGATTATCCTTTATGAACAATATTTGGTATGTATCCTGACGCGTGTATGTATTTTGATGCTTTGCACAAATAAAACTATGACTATGACTATGACTAATAATTACTCACCCTTGCCAACATCTTAACGGCATCGAAATCCATTTTGTGTCCCCACTCATGGCAGTGTTGAGCAACAGCGGACTGTTGAAACCTAGACGGGCGACTCTACTGTGCTCCTTGACTCGACATTCGATGCTTCGTCTTGTCTGTCATACATAGCATGTTCCACACTCACATCGTTCTCAGCATTGGGTTAGATATGTCGATGATATCTTTGTGGTTTGGTCACACGGTAGAGAAAAACTTACTGAGTTTCTGAACCACCTGAACAATGTTAGTCCTTTCATCAAATTCACGATGGAAATAGAAGAGGATAATAGCTGCCATTCTTTGATGTGCTGGTATATGTGGTATATGGGCTTGGACATACAGTCTACCGTAAGAAGACACATACCGATCGGTACTTGCATACCAAATCACACCACCATCCCCAACAGAAGAGAAATGTTATTAACACTCTGTTCGACAGAGCCGATAAGGTATGCGACTCCAGCACCTTGGACGACGAACGGAAACATTTGGAGTGGGCCTTACGTCAGAATGGATACACCAAGTCCGACATACGGGGTGTCAAAAAAAGAAAGCCGCAAGTCTTACAGGAACCGCAAGAGTCAAAGGGGTTCGCTTGACATACGTAAGTGTGGTATCAGAAAGAATCGGTAGATTACTGTAGAAATCGGGTGCCACGGTAAGGTACATAACACCAGCTAAGGTAAATGATCTTTTGCCTAACCCAAAGGATATCACGCTACTACGAGGGGTATACAAGTTAACATGTGAGTGTGGAACATGCTATGTAGGACAGACAGGACGAAGCATCGAATGTCGAGTCAAGGAGCACAGTAGAAGCTCCCGACTAGGCAAGATTCAACAGTCCGCTGTTGCTCAACACTGCCATGAGTCGGGACACAAAGTGGATTTCGATGACGTTAAGATGTTGGTAAGGGTGAGTAATTATCATCGAAGGCTTATTATAGAAGCCATCGGAATTTACAATTTCCTAACAACATCAATCGTGAGGACGGCACTGATATTAGTAGGGTCTGGAAATCGATCCTAACCCGGTCAAGTGGGAAAGGCACATGGGAACGGTGAGGTGTAAATTTAGGTATATAACGGAGATTTCTTTGGTAGGTCTTCAGTATTCAGTTAGCTCTGAAGAAGCGAGCAGCATGGTTCGCGAAACGTCGCGTCAGCATTTACGAATCTTGACACACGGCATAACCCGGAAGCAATTTATGTTGTCTATAAGTAAGATTAAATGAAAGTTTAACCTTTGAAAATATTGTGAAGTTTTCAGGGAGGCTACCCCTTTGTGGGTAATCTAACGCCTTTGCATCTTCTTGTGGGGGTGTAGCAAAGATAGTAGCTTTCCCGATGGGATAAACATGGTTACAACGGTTAAACAGTTAATTTATTCAGTTGTACTTTACAAAGGTCTATTTACTGACTGAAAATACAAAAAGGTTCCATACTTTATAGTCGGTCTCGAAGGTGAGATATTCCAATGTCGTTCAGTGGCTTAGTTTCTCTGTTGTTATTTCAATTTCTTAATACACATACCCTGGCTATGGCACATGTACATGAAATCAAAGCTGACCTTACTAATTGATTATGTTATGCCTCTAAAACACTCAAAGTTGCAATATGAAGTGAATGTTGTGTATTATTTTTATATTATTTTCAATAAAACAGGAATCTGGACCAATGACAAAAATACCGGATTTAAAAAAATACTGGCTGGTTGGCACCGTAGTAGATACTGCTAAATTAAAAACTAGTAAGAAAATTATTGTCAGCCGTGCTGCAGTTAAACTACCCCCACCGTAAAATATTACAAAAAAAAAGCAAGTGAACCGATTTTGCCCATTCACGAACTTGTCATTACTTTTTAAGAGATAAGCCTGTAACGAAATTTCAGATCAATTACTTCAAAGTTACGGCAGTTATCGTGTACACAGATGGACAGACGGACAGACGGACAGATGGACAGACAGACGGACATAGCTAAATCGATTCAGTTTTCAATTCTGAAAACTGAATCAATTTTTTTAATTTTTTTAATTTTTTATTCTGGTGAGCTAATCAAATCCATATATATATATATATATATATATATATATATATATATATATATATATATAAAGGAAAGCTGGTTAATCGACGGTGAGATATAAAGGAGAAAGGTATTTGTCGGGCAATTCCGTCATACGAAGATCGAAGAAGCAACCGTAGACACGTGTTTCGGACTATTAGTCCTCATCAGTACGGTATAGCCAAGGAGCAAGATGGACACTCCATGGAAACATTTGATCGAAGATCGAAGAAGCAACCAACACGTGTATACGGTTGCTTCTTCGATCTTCGATCTTCGTATGACGGAATTGCCCGACAAATACCTTTCTCCTATATATATATATATATATATATATATATATATATATATATATATATATATATATATATATAAAACTTTGAAATAGAAAATATTAACTATTATTATATTAATATTAACTATTTCAAAGTTTCATATCAATATATGCAGGTTTCTGCAAAGAATTAACATCCATTATATATATATATATATAAAAGTCTATATCTGCCACGCCTCCTTAAGGCTGTTACAAATGTTGAATCAAAATATACCCTCACCACATTAAATGTGGGGGGTATAATAATGTCTTGAAAAGATTGCGATTGACCATACATAACTGGTTTTAACAAAGTCTATGTAAACATATGTTCTAAATGGATTCATCAATGAGTTATAACCTCTTGAGAATTGTGATGGAACCAATTTCAGAAAATTCAGGTATCATAGGATCACTCTCTTAAATCCAAATAAGATCATTTAGATTTTTCTTAATGTACGTCACTGAAGAGAATTAAAGAAACCTGCATTTTTATTGTCATTTATACTTACTCAAAAGGCATTATTGACCGAAATTAATTATTCATTTCTTTGCCTATTCACGCAAACAAATTAATTCATTTGCGTTAGGCATATTTTTATTTGGTTTGTGAATATAGAGTAATATTTTGTTCTTCTACCACCTCCATATGTACCCTGACGATATTCAGATCTACGCGCCCATCTCCATGAAGAATATGAATCAAGCTTTGACGGCTATCAACGATGACCTGCATCAGATTCATGTATGGGCAGCTTCTAACTCTCCTTCCTTGAACCCCATCAAGTGTCAGGTGCTCTTCGTTGGGAGACGTGTGGAGGATATTGCTGCGGTCAGAAGATCCGAAGTCAGGATTCATCTCAATGGTATTAATCTTCCAGTTGTTGACGAGGCGAGGAATTTGGGGGTCGTTATCGACAGTAGCTTTACCTTTGAATCCTATATTGGCAATATTTCCGACGCGCATACGCCTAACTGAAGATGCTTTACCAGTTTAAATCTGTTTTCCCTCCTAAACTTAAAATTCAAACTTGCAAATTCCCTCGTGCTGTACGGTTTAAAGTATGCGGGTGTCGCTTATGGACCGTTCCTAACCCAGACCAGCAGGCGCCGCCTGCAAAGCGTCCAATACGCTTCATATGTACGTCAACATATGTCTGGAATTCTGCGGGACCATGGCTGGCTCCGGCTCGGTGAACGTCGCTTTCTGATATGTTGGCATTGTGCGATTGGCAGTGGTCTAGGTTCTTCCACCTTACTTGGACGTAAAAATCCAACTTAGTAACGCCGCCCACGACAGGGATCTTCCACACGTCTATACCATGGCAACTGTACCGGAGCATCGCCTGTCTTCCAGAAGATCTTTCACTTACCTTGCCTCATATATAGTAAACTTTGTGCTGAATACAATGGGATTCAATAGTCATTCGGTAATCATGAGATCACTCAAACATGACCTCCTCAATCAATCTTTGCATTATGAAGATGTTTTGATCTAATTTCAATTTCTTGAAGGAAGTATTTTAAATCACTGATTTGGTGTTTCTGACCATCCGCCTAGAAGCTAAACTAATTTAGGGCCGTTTCCCAGAATAAAAAATTCTGTGCCGCTTCCATTGGCTAAAATATTTGTGTTGCCATAAATATAACAACTTATTCTGATAATTATACCAATACTTATTTATACCATGGTTTAAGTGCTTTATAAGATCAGCCCTTAAAGAGATTACCGTTCAAGGTCCCTGAGCGCGAGTGCACAAAGATCAAAGGATCAAACTAGTGCAAACATTTTTTTAAATGCCTAACGAAACTTTAGGTTAATTCATTCTTCTGCGTATTCTATAATTATGGTGATTTAAAATTATTCTTCATTCATATTTATGAAATAGGAAATACGCACCTGCAGTAGGATAGTGCAACATATCGCTTTTCGTTATTTATCGCTTAAATGAACAAATAAGATACTCAGTATTCGATTTTTTGCTAAGCGCGTTTTAAATAAGCAGCGTACTATGCGCCATTTTTATTTATTTCTGTGACTGAAAGTGCTGGAATTAATTCAACGATTCAACGCGTGTTTAATGACTTAACCATGGGCGCCGTTTGAAAATGTTCCAGGGGGGGGGCTAAATTTTTTTTAGTGTTAAATGGTGTCGTAATATTAAGGACTATGCCATTAACTGTTTTGCAGCATTTTCGTTTTGTGTTATTTTGCATACACACTGAAAAATCTCTATCGCTTTAAGGTAGTGAAATGTTTTTGTTCACATTTTTGTGTGTTAATAGCCATCCATGGTCGTGATCCCTGTATGTTCGACAACACTTACTTATTATATATTGATATTCGTTGAATGTCAAGTCTTTCTAGCGTTTATTAATGTGAGATTAATATTTTTATCAACGACTCACATATAATAAGTTCATTGCATACGTATCTATTTCTATATAATCCCCACCATGATACGCGCCAATGATTATAATGACACTAGCGATTATAATGACAGTTCGTTCAAATAATGACTCCATTATTTGAAGGATCTGTCATCATTATACGAACGTACTGTCAAAGTCAGTCTAAACCTACGTGGATGATACTTATTTGACATTTTGCCTCGCCACCATTGACAAATACATTTAAAAGATTTGATATAAAATGGAATTTTTGAATTTGAATTTATGAGTCGTAGATAAAACGTTGTATTCGACTCGCACACAACTGATATAAATCGCTCGCATGTTTATATCCTTTATATCCTTAGTTATGTGCTCGTCAAATAATATACTATTAATTAATAATTGTTTGTAAATATATTTTGTTTCTGAATCATTGAACTCTTATTCTAGAATTTAAGATTTTATATAATTTTCAACCAATATTGTAGCCTTTTTATTACCTTTTAATACGTTAGGAGAAAATTGTTGTTAATTTCCTATAATAATTTCTAGCTCGTGGTCATCGAGAATCTGATACAATATCTTAATAGCAATTTGAACAGTGAACACTTTTAAGGCGACAATGTTAGGTCAACTACTAACTTTTGAGCGAACTCATGTACGGAAATGTATTGTGTCAATGCTGGAGAGAGTCATAAAATGGTACCAATATTACAAACAGCATAGAGAATCTATTGTCATGGATGGCCCTTTTAATACCAAATAACTTTTGTCTGAAATTTTTTATTATTTATCTTTGAAACTCCCTTTTCATTAACCGAAGTTTTGTAATTTTAGTACCAATTTTGGCCAATAATGGGTTATCTATAAATCTTTTTAAATTATTTGATTTTAAAATAGTTATTCTATGATACTTTATACAACCTACTTTACTAAAGCAATTTCTAAAGTTGGTACAATATTCCGGCTCTCTGCAGTTCCTAAACGGCGTCTATCTGGACATGAGTTCGTTATCAAAATGTTGTCTACTACCAAAAGTTGACTATTATACCTTATCTATATATTCTACGCTTATTAGTTTAACATTCAGTGTAATTAAGATAAACTGCTCAGCAGTGCCAAATATTGTGAAGTAATGGAAACTAATAAGTACGATCAAATAAAAGTGCATACAACAATACTTATTTTGGACTGCAGCGCAAAATTTAGATACCGTATCTTGTCATCTTGTGGGTCTTTCGCGACTGTTACGAGAGGGCAATATCGCAATATCTAATAAAACTGACATTGGTGACAATAGCCGATAATAACCGAAATAGTCATCATTTATCTAGTAACTTTCTTTTCATCCTTCAGTATACGAAAATGTCATTTTTGCATCTTTGTAGGGACACGAAAGATGCCAATTGCCCGCCGCGAAAGCCTAGCCGCGAAAATATTTTACATACAGGCCGGGCGGCGACTGACCTGTCTGTTAAATAAATACATAGCTTTCAATTCGGTTTGATACGCGAGATCCACCTGATCTATGATCAAAAGATCCATCTGATATGATAATAACCGATTTATCGATCAGATCTATTTATCGGTCTTCAATTGTGACAAATTTCTCGCCCACTCCTGTCTTTTTCATTTTTCGCGTAGCGGTAGTTGGGTTCGAAATCCAGGGGGGGGGAAGCGCCCCCCCCCGCCCATATGTAACGACGCCCATGGACTTAACCTATTACTTTCATATAGGATACACAGTTTAACTGACCTCAAAATTGAAAAATCGACTTGGCCAACAATTCGGTACTTCTAGACCATAGTGCACCATTAGTAAAAAAATGAAACACGTTTTTGAGTTTAATGAAAATTGAATTCAGGGACTTGAAACAAGGGACCCCTACCACCAGAGATGTAAGACTTGGAAAAACATATCAGCTTGAAACAATAAAAATTTTGTGGTATATGTGGATCCACAGAGGTAACTTTTATTTCTATTTGGAATTTTGATTTTCCAAAAAAGTGCTTTTCGATATACTCCAGTGTGCATGTATTGACATTGAGCGAGCACATTTAAACAAAATGACTACTCTGTGTTTTCGATCCTAATCATAATATACTAGTAGTAGAAACAAAATGTGTATGTACAAAAATATATTAATATATTCGCGAATAAACAATTGATAATACTTTAAATAATATCATAAACATTAAAGATATAAAACAAGATAACTACTCAATAAACAAACCGTACACATATCAGTAATGATGGTACATAATTCCTAATAATAGCCAGTCCTAATTTAATAGAACCACGTAAACCGACTACAATACGGCACAATGAAACACATTTTCAAGAAAAAGATAAATACATAATACATAATATGTAGATAACTAATGGTAACCTCCCAGTAAGCCATGGATATCTGGTGCAGGTTGATGAGCATGGCCAGTCTTTGTCACGACGGCATTGAAACCATTATGACCGTCGGCATGGTATTTAACATTTCTGACAGTGCCATCTGGTTCGACCAAGGAGTACTCTCCTTTAACTACGTCACCATCCCTCTCTTCGGTTTGTTCTTTGATGTCCCCTGTATGGCTATCTTTGACGCCATAGTTGAAATGGTATTTCGGATATGCCTGGAAAAGTCATAAGGTAAACATTCGTGAATATGCTTTTCTATTATAGTAATCCTACATCTGCCAACTTTTTGAGTTTTCAGAAAAAACACGACAATGTGGTAAATTAATACGGGTGGCTTTACACTACTCTAAATGGCATACATACTGTTTTCCCTCAGCCACAGTGCTAAGATAGCGTCTAAATTTAAGTTTTCCAAAAAAATAAAAATGCTTTTGTCAATAGTAATTTAAAAATATATATTTTGATACAAAATATAATTAAAACTGCAAAGGAACGGATCAGTTTTCTTTATTTATTTTGTAAAACGTCAGTTAAACTTATTGCATCACTACTGTGCTACTGTGTTGCCCAATAGATAAGAATTCAGAACTTTACTGTTTTGCGCTCTAGAACGTATTTGTTTCCTTTGAAAAAGCGAAACTAAACATTCCTAACGTAAAAATCTTTATTTAAGTTAATTGTATCTGTGCACTCATTAGTGTTGATGCTTGTCACATCAAATCTGGCGTAACTTACTTAGAACCATGATGATTAGAATACGTTATTACCCAGCAGCAATCAACAACTAAATTTTAAGACGTATTCTGAAAGCAAACATGCGCGGATTGCACACAATTTCTCACATAATTTGATTACAAACGCGATTGAAAAGAAAATTCTATTTGCCTAACATCGGTTTTGGCACATACATTTGCCTAGGCAAATTAACTAAAAAAAACTATTTGATCAGGCAAATAGCATTTGCCTAGACAAAAGCTTTTTGCCAGAAATAACCTACGACATATACTGTTACCGGCAAACCCCGTTTTCAGGTAGAACCAGTTTAACCTAGGTAGAACCAGTTTAACCTAGGTTAAACCAGTTCTGCCGAAGCGCGTTAGGTAGAACTAGTTTATCCTAGGCCAAACTAGTTTAACCTGGCTTGTAAACGCATACTTTAGGTCAAACTGGTATAGACCAGGCCAAACTGATTTCGATTAACGGTATTGAAATGTACCATTATACCGGGTGATCAGACGAATTGTGCAACCAGACGAATGAAATTTGAATAGATATAATAGACTACAAATTTAAATTTTTAGGATACATTTGATGTTAGTATGATTTCGTCTTTTTTTCGAAATGGACGTAATTTTTGAAATTGCAATCTGCACAATATACTTTGCATGCAGTAATTTCAGTAGGGATGATATTCTAAAAACGAAATACATCGATTGACAATTTTATTACTTCTTCCGGTTTTTCCGGAAATGACATCATGTTTTGCATTGTAAACTGCAGGTTATACTTTGTCAGCGTTAGTTTCAATCGTGATGATTTTGTGAACCCAAAATGTAATGGTTAGTAAAGAGTACCTGGATTAGACCGACTTTTTTTACTTTGTAACATAAGGGGTTAGGAAAAACAAATATAGGTATAAAAACATCTTATGACTTGCTTAGCATGATCCTGTATTTGTTGTTGACTTGAATGAGAGTTTATTTACTGTTACCAGCATGGAACGTTTTATGTTTATTTGTATTATTTCTATTTTTTAATGTATTTATAATAAAGTTCTGTTCAGTTTACTAAATTATTTTTTATAAGGCCCGTAGTCACTGCTCTGTTTAACAAAGCTGGTTTGCATTATAAATTTTATTTGTCATTTTCATTTGAGTTTCAGACCTACTTTGATTTACTAAAAAATGCGAATCACTCCATGAACTGTTTAATATTTTTCATTTATGGAGCCAGACGATGTTTGGGATCTTAAAATCACCATAAGTTACGAATAAATACCGCAGGTCGAACACCAGCCATCCAGCTCGCAAGTACAATTTATTATTTGTCGAAATATTGATCTGGCGCCTGTCTGTCTAATCGAGGTACTCATTACTAATCATTACACTTTGGGTTCAGAAAATCATCACGATTGAAAATACCGCTGACAAAGTATAGCCTGCAGTTTACAATGTAAAACATGACGTCATTTCCGGAAAAACCGGGAGAAGTAAAAAATTGTCAATCGATATGTTTCGTTTTTAGATCATCCCTATTGAAATTAGGTACTGCATGCAAAGTATAGTGTGCAGATTGCAATTTCAAACATAACAGCCATTCCGTAAAAAGACGAAGTCATACTAACATCAAGTTTATCCTAGAAACTCAAATTTTTAGTCTATTATAGCTATCCAAATTTCATTCGTCTGGTTCCTCAAATAACAAATTGGATCACCCGGTATAATAGTATATTTCAATACCGTTAGTCAAAATTACTTTGGCCTAGTCCATACCAGTTTGACCTAAAGTATGCGTTTACAAACCAGGTTAACCTAGTTTGGCCTATGATAAACTAGTTCGACCTATAACAACAGAATATGTGTTGACTCTGCCCCCTGTATACCTCAGAAGATTATAATAGTTATTCATTTACACCCTATATAGTCGCAAAATTTGCAAAGTTTGTCACAAAGTGTATCCATCCTGTGCAGTGCATCCTGAAATTATGCACTATGAATAATACAAAATAATAATAATAAAAAAGAGTTTACAAACTTCTTGCTTCTACAGCAAGTACCTATATATGTGCACAAATTGGCTTTTCTAAGAAATTATGTTAGTTCTGGCCTCTGGGTTACTTTTTGTTTCCTGTTGAACTACACAGAACTCTCGATTTCAGTTTGTTATGTATTGCAAAAATTGTGTAATTTTAGAAACTGTATGAAACTGTGTGTGCACTTATTGGGAGCATGTGATTTATTACTGTAGCAGTAAGCAACACTTGATCAGTAGTTTTCGTACGTTATTTTCAGATGATTTACTTTCTCCAAATGACATGACGGAGAACTAACATTCTTTAAAATATCCTCTCTATGGATAGACTAGGTTTACATAGACCAAATCGGTATGTAGCCATGATGATTGGGCAAATGTTGCTCTCTTAGAAAGTAGGAAATGACATAGTAATACCCGTGGTAATACCTAAAGAAGACCATGAACACAGGAACAAATTTCATCCGGTACCTAATAAGTGATAACATTCTTGAGCCTAACGGAATAATACACTTACGACAAAATAAATCCGCTCGTACATGTCAACAAAATTGAAACGAGCTGTGCCCTCTGTTTATACGTTTGCGCATAATGTTTGGTTTTTAATTACTCAGACCGTTGGTTGCCATTTGCAACCAACAACAGAACTATTTGAGTACTTATTTGATAAATACATTCGCATTCATTTGTGGTTTTTGCTTTACCATTGAGCTATGTACTTTCATTCTGAAATATGGTACGTAGAATGGCTCAAAAGTTCTCTGCTCTCATTGAAGAGAACGGACAAAAATTACTTCCAATACCGAATAAATAAAAAGTATACAGTCAAAAATAATACTAAAATTGACAAAGTTCAAGGCAACGAAGAACTGAATACTGACTGGTACGATTGCTATTTTCATTCACATGAGTCGCGCTGTACAATTTTTGCACCATTATGACCTTTTAGAATGAAGAAGTCTAGATCTTCTTCTAATCATCTAATAGTTTATAATAATAATAATAATAATCTATTTATTGCCCAACAGAAGATACAGTTCCAATTACAGGACAATCCTTTATAAACCAGCATAGAAATTCATTACACATATTTGTAATAGCAAAAGTAATAAACTTCGATAATCAACACGGTAGTACAATTGCATAAAAAATCATAGAAAAAAAACAGAATAGATTCATGCACATTACGCACGTACATATAAACAAAAAGCATATAATTAAACTCAGCCGAAATGATCAATAGCTATGGCCGTGAGTCGTTTCAGAGATGTACAATTAATGTCGCATACACTGGACAATCTGTTGTAGTTACTACACATGGCAAATACTGGTGACCTCAACAACACATTGGTTCTGGCGCGGGGACAGTAGAAAACATTCTCAGAACGGGACGATATACGCGGCACCGAAAACATCACCTGAGAAAGTAACGGCGGGCTGTTAACTTTGTTGTGCAGAAGCTTATACAGAAACGACAAGCTAATAACAAATCTTCTACATTCCAACGATAGAACTCCGAATCGTGACAGCAATAACCCATGATCACAACCGCGCTCCGGATAATACCCATCCACACGAAACGCGAGAAACTTGACGAATTTTCTCTGAATCGCCTCTAGACTTATGGATATCATAAAGTGGGCACCAAATCAAAGCTGCATACTCAAGTCTTGATCTCACTAGCGCATAGTATAACGCTTTTAAAGCAGCGACACTAGAGAAGGATCTACAATTCCGAATGATAAAACCAAGCATTCTTCTCGAGGACGAGGCAACAGTGTTGATATGCTCCACAAATGTCATCCTGCTGTCAAATGTAACACCCAGGTCATGCACCAGCGGAGCGCGCGCAAGCATCGTGCCATTCATCTCGTAATGAAAATGGATTGGATTTTGTCTTCTAGTGAACGTCATAACCCTGCACTTGGAAGCATTCAGGGACAGGCAGTTTTCCACACACCAACCGTCGACACGGTTAAGCTGTTCCTGCAGGTGCAGGCAGTCATCAGTGTTTTCAATAGAAGTGAAAATTTTCAAGTCATCCGCAAACAGCACCCTCCGAGTATCAATGCGCGACGCCAAATCGTCTATGAAGATCAAGAAAAGGAGGGGGCCCAAGTTTGAGCCCTGCGGTACACCAGAGGCGGCCAGGAATCCACGGGACACAAACCCATTGTAATGTACGTATTGCTGTCTGGAGTCAAAGTAGGATTGAAAAAATGCTGACAGTGTGCTGCTGAATCCGTACTGGCTCAGTTTCCTCAAAAGAATAGAGTGGCTGATCATGTCGAATGCCTCCGATCCAAGATCTGCGCGGGATACTGTGTAAAATACGCGAGGTTGGTGACAGTTGAACGACCCTCGACAAATCCATGTTGGTGGGGAGAGATGTAGCTCGATACAGACGGGTAGATGTGACAATGCAGCGATATTTCGAGAACCTTGGCAAAATTCGGCAAGATTGTGATAGGCCTATAATTGGCGACAACACTCGGATCGCCGCTCTTGAGGACTGGGCATATGCGTGACAGTTTCCATACATCGGGAAAAGTTGACGTACTCAGAGCTAAATTGAATAGAGATGTCAGTGGTTTGGTGAATACATCAACACAGTCCCGCAGAAAGCTTGGAACCTGGTCCTGACCAGCCGTCATTTTATTTGATAGCTTGAGTATTGACATCCTTACAGTGTCGCAGGACAATACTTCCACATTGATAATGGGCACATTCCTAACATCATACCCATGGTCCAGCACAGTATCAGCGGATGGTAAATATACAAACCCAAAATAGTCTGCAAATGCATTCACAATTGCGTCTGGATCCTCCAAGGTGACGTCACCGCTTCTCATCCTTCCAGGAATTCTTGAGGATTGTTTCTTATTATTAATGTACGACCAAAAAAATTTAGGATCCGAAGTGACGGAGCTCTCCACACTACTTAGATATGCATCGTATGCCGCCCTCACCTGCAACTTCAACTGGGCTCTCACTCTGCGAAAGTTCTCAAGGGCTGTGAGATTGCCATACTTCTTGTATTTGGCGTGGTATTGGTGTTTCAGTCTCAGACTGCGTATTATCTCCGGAGTATACTAGACAGGATAATCGGATTTTTTTACCTCTAGAGCGGGGTAGGTATAGATCAAAAGTTGAGTAGAGAGCATCGTAAAATGCCGAGCAAGCCCGGTTGATGTCAGCGTATCCGTCTAAGAACGACCAATCCAGACTTAGTAGAGCCCCATATAACTCAGGAAAGTTTGCTTTTCTGAAATTGTATTGTTGATTCGCTGAGTGTGCTTTAAAACTCGGAAGATGAGTAGGCGTCACGGATAAATCAATCGAGAGCGCGGGATGGTACAGATCAATGGGCAGCATCTGGATGGTAGTCCGCTTAACCTCACATATCATATTTGTTAAAATTAAATCTAATAAGCGCCCATTATTGTTAACTATATTATTCATCTGTTTAAAGTCCAATAATTCCATACAATTGTCCATAATACGAGATTTTGCGTCGTTGACATTTTTGCAGTTGAAAAGTGGTGCGTTGAAGTCACCCATTACAAGTACATTAGACATATTGCAGAGAATCAATTCAAACTGTTCCAGGAACATCTCAAAATCATGAACACTTACATTAGGGGGAACATAAACAACTAGTATGTGAAACGATGCAAATGACATACTAATTCTACAGCCGACTACGTCTATACTGGGTATGGTGTTTAGTCTAGATATATCTACCTCTTCAACCGCAATGTCCCTCCTTACAGCCAATAACACTCCCCCACCACGCGAACAACCAACCTCTTCAAATCTTCTATCAGTCCAGAACACAGCGTAGGCTCCCGTAAAACACTCGGTGCTAGAGATGTCGTCAGACAGCCAGGTCTCGGACAGCCCAATAACGTCAAACTCGTTGTCACTAACAGCTACGTACAAATCACCAACCTTTGTCCTTAGGCCACGAACATTCTGGTAATATGTTGTGACATGATGCTTATCTTCTGTGGGCAGTATTAGTTTTCCGAATCAGCGGTAATAATCTTTGGGACACCCCGCAAATACTTAATTCGGAGATTTGTTTCTCCATTAGATGTTCTATTCTCCAGCTGCTGCTTGAGAGTACGATAATGCTGCTGTTGCCTCTGCGTACGGTCAAAGGAGACAGAAGCACTCATCCAGATTTCACTCCCCCTTAAAGCACCTGCACTCTTAATAACCTCATGGACACTCTTTTCCTCCCTAAATTGAACCTTTATCGGGCGTGCCGCAGCCCTGGTCGGATCGAACTTTCCGAGTCGCCACGCACTAAAATCGGCATCAACCGACAGAGCCTGAAGAACCTCAGCTATCGACTCCTTTTCACGAGATTCACGCTGAGGTTTTGTGGCATTTGAAATCTCCTTCATACCAAACACAATAACGTTTGTTCTTCTTTTCTCACGCTCACGAAATTCGTATAAGATATCCTGAAACATGTTGTCATCAATGGACTCGCTTGTAGTAGGCACCGAGCGAGCTTTTAATTCGCTAACCTCATTCTTCAACGCTACGATCGCAGCAGATCGCAGCCTTAAGCTCATTAACATCGATTCCAACCGCAGTACAAGTGATGCAGGTCCAAGTTAGACTTTTCCTGGTTTTCAGGGTCCTAACATCCGAAGACGTGAGATCAACGCATGAGTGACTAAATATTTTTTTGCACACGCAACAATTAACAGCCTTATGCTCCTCGACCACCGCACCACAGCAAGCACAAACCGAACCGGAAGGCATAATCGGCACGGTCAAAACCTACTCGTATAATATCTCGAATATTGTTTGAGGGTCACTGGATTTCGTATGGAAATTCCACACGCACGGGCACAAAAAGCCGTCCTCTCCGCCTCGCTGCTCGGCTCACTAGACTCGACGACCAGTTCCTCGATATCGCCAATTTTCATCGAACCAAATCACTCGCCACAACTTACCGGATCGAGGTGGAAGCCTGTAATTGCCAAAGCAGGCAGCCACGCAGATCGTCCAAAACGTGTCCAAATTTGAGCACCGCACACGGCCAAGAAACCGCACAGATCGGACGCTATTAACGAGCCGACAGAACACGTGCGTTCATACCAAACATCGAGAAATCCCTATACCTTAGTTATAGTTATACCTTAGTTAAGTTTTTTTGCCACTCTCGGCGGTGCGCACACTATACAAATCCAAAATAATTGGGCAAATGTTGAAAGGATTTTCAATTTAAGTGAAACTCAAGGTTTTCACGGATTTCTAACCAAAAGCAAAAAAAAATTAAAAAATGGAATGGCGCATCCATTATGCTGAAGAGATTTAAAATAATATTTTGTATTTAACTTAAATTTAGTAGTAACTTGGAGTTTATGGGGTCACTGACTTCAAATTTGACTAAAGAAACTAAAAAAGATAAAAAATGAAACAAAATGGCGGCACTAATTTGGGGAAAGAGAGCTTATCTATTTAGCATAAATTTAGTAATTTGCAGTTGCTGCCACTGTGTTCGAACCCGATTTAAAAAAATAAATAACAAATCCATTATGGCGGTAGAGGTTTTAAAAACTATTTCTGATTTAGCTGAACTTTATTAAGTAATTGGATGTTTCTCGAACGCAACGTCAAAAATTAAAAAAAAATCCGTTTCTGACAAATATCCAATTTGTTAAGTACCTGATTCACAATCAGCGAACTCTAAAATGCATTTTCATATATATACTGAATCGGCCGATTACTCCCGATATTTTGACATTAAATTATGTTTGTCCAATGACGCTTATTATGGCTTACTATCAGCAACTTTTCAAATGACTAAATATGTTATACATTTCTGCCCAAATAAATAGTATTTACAAAGTTGGAGAAAGCTTTCTAAATAAAGGCTTACTACAAATTCATTTACTCAGTAATTATTCTAAAATAATCCTGTTTTGATATAATATTCCTGGATTAATTACGATATCATCAAATATGGGTATTCATTAAAAAATATCATATTTTCACCCTATAGGAGTTGAAAATCCAAAAACACTGAAATTCGGGTTGTTTTTGTCTGTCGAATTTCAAAGTAAAATAACAAAATTAACAAAATGTAACAACATTCAAATGAAAAGAGAAATGAAGGATAAAGTAAAAAAAGAACAACCACTTCACAAACTACTAGGTATTAACTTTTAATTTCAGTTTAATTAGACAATTCGATCACGTCATATTGTCTTTTTGAGATTACGAAAAACTACAAAAAATCTCAATTATGGATTTTTTGAGCCCAATTAAGAAAGCGTGACGTGATAGACTTTTTTGTTGTGTTCAATTAGGTACGTAATCTACATAAGAAACCATAATGACTTGTCATACCTTTTGTGTGAGAATGAGTCTCGTCCAGTGAACCGACTACAGCTAATTGACATCTAATTGACACAGAATTTAAGAAAAAAACTAGTAAGAAAATTATCTTCAGCCGGGCCGAAGTAAAAATACCCCCACCGTAAAATATTTTTGGCGTGAAATTTGAAAAAAAAAATGGAGTTGACCCATCAGGGCCGGCCCTAGGCGGTAGGCAGGGTAGGCAACTGCTTACGGCGGCAAAATTTAGGGGCGCAAATCGAACTGAACGACAACAAAAATAAACAAAAAGATATTGCCTGAATCTAGAAAATTATGGATTAGTAAAATAAAGTCAAATACAACAGGAATTGATAGATTTCCCGCCATTCCTATATTTTCAGATGTACAGCAGACAATAATAGGCAAGCTTAAAAAGGTCACAACCTTTTTTAAAAAAATTAATATCAGATGAATGCTTTGACAACGATATCTTAGAAGCTAAATAATTAGCTAACAAAAATCAAAAGAGAAATATAAAATAGTCATAACGACTCGTTTGAGTTTTAATACGAATTCCACAAACGTTTTAGAATTGGCTGATGAAATAGTACCTATATAGTCTACTCATTTTAGATTGGAGTAGACACATAATTCACCAGCCTATGAAAATAGTATCAACATTTTTGATGAATCATTCATGATTTTATTATTAACATTAATTAAAAACTATCAATGATTAAAAAATTTGCCACGAAAAGCCTTTCATAAATATCTGAAATACTAAGCTTAGCAGAAATTGTCACCATATTAGAGATGAAATTTTGATGAAGATTTGGGTAAAAATATTGAAAGATGTAGATTTGGGAGAAGGTAAAAATCGGAGATATTATGTCAATATCTATTCTGTCAAAAAATATAGAAGTTTGCTGATGACAGATGACTTGACAGAAAAGATATTGACGATATGTTAGAAGCTAAATAATTAGCTAACAAAATGAAAAAAGAAATCATATGAAAGTGAAGACGAACTTATCCAAAATCAAAAGAGAAATATAAAATAGTCATAACGACTCTTTTGAGTTTTGATACGAATTCCACAAACCTAAAGTAGTTATTATAAGTAAAAATTACTTTAACTTAAACTTTTTTGTTTTAAAAATCTTATTTAAAATCTTCGTATGAGTGTAGACCGTTTTTTTCTGGATCACGTTCTTTTCTAAATCTGCTTTCTTTGAATTTTAAAGTTTTTGATGTTTGGGAGGCTGCACTTTTGAGGTTTGCATATGGCGGCACAAACGCTAGGGCCGGCCTTGTGCCCATTCACGAACTTATCCTTTCCTTTTAAGAGATAAGCTTGTATACCAAATTTCAGATCAATTACTACAAAATTACGGCAGTTATCGTGTACACAGACAGAGAGACGGACAGACGGACAAAGCTAAATCGATTCAGTTTTCAATGCTGATCAAATAGATATATATATATATATATATATAAATAAATATATAAATAAATACGCCGAAAGCTTGGCTTAATGATTGAAGAGTTGTAGCATTATTAAGTCTCCCGTCGAATTCCCATTAGAGATCCAACCTAAATTATTAACGAACGACAGTGACTCCTTGCATATATATAAATATATATATATATAGAAATCTATACCTGCCATGCTTCCTTAAGGGTGTTACAAATCTTGTGACAAAGTGAATATACCCTACCACAGGCTTATCAAACCGATAGAACCTAATAGAACAACGACGAATATATTTGCAGTAGGTACCTAGTTGAGAAATGATTCAAATTTTGACTTTATAGGTGAAGCGGACTCGGACACCTATAGTATTATGCTAAACTTTAACGTTCAATAACTTTCAAACACATTTGCAATAAAAATTAATATGTAGTACTTACACACTATTAGGTATACCGGAAAACCCAACCTGATGGTTTGGTGGTCCAGACACTGTGTAGTGTGATTAAGCATCTTGATCACGTCCGCAAGGACTCTGTTACCAAACCGTATGAATTACCAACATTTAGTTTTCTTGATACATCCTAATATCTGAATGTTTGTAAAAAATCACAGCTCAAATTAGAGTTTGCCAAAAATGTTCGATTGATAAACAATTAAAATAATATGATATATAATATGCAATATTTATAGTAATTCGAACAAAAAAAGAAGGTATTAAGGTTGTATTTTATACAAGAATTTTTACTAATAGTATTCAAAAATTGTACTTACAACAGGCTCTACCTTATGTACAACAGGAGCTGCATGGTAAGCTAAAGGTGCAGCATGGAGACCATGAAATTCGTTTATTTCAATCGGATACGCTACACTAAACATAAACCCAAGAAGACAAAATAAAACCTGAAAGAACAAATTCTACGTTAGATTTAACTCAATTACTTTGCTAGTGGCCATCAATCACTCCCAAACATTACTTTCTACACAAAACTCAAGCACTCATATTATACCTTCATCTTTTAGCTATCACCAAAAAGAAAATCAACCGAACGAACAAGATCTACTATTACATCCGCATCCAACTTTGTATTTATACACGGAATCCCTGTAATGGAGGTTCCCACCACCTGTGACAGTGCTGATACCCCTAAACATGCCAAACGGTTGCGTCGTCTTTGCACGGTTAAATCTCGAAAAAATGGCATCGTGAATAGTGGTGTATGTGTACGAAAGCGCATGTATGTGTGTAGTGCGCGAGTCCCTCAATAGAGAGCGCAATTAAACGTGTTTGGAATTCTGGGTTCATTATCGGCGACGTGAGCGCAATTTATGGACGCCTTTCAATGGACTTAAAGTAGTTACGTAATCGGGAAATGGGCAGATCGGAAGACACAAATGCGTCTCAATGGGCTTCTACTAGCGAAGAAAGTATACTCCTTGGACTTTTATTAGTCTGGTTAGGGCTGTCAACGATTAATGATGGGAACGAGCACAACAATATCGGAATGTTTGGAAAGCCATAGAGAAATTGGGTGATTATATAATATTTCACATTATTTGGGATTACGAGTTTTTCCCAGGGGCTAAAGCTACACTGCATGGAACTCAAAGTACACTTACGGGTTACTTTATCTAGGAATATGTAGTTTTATTTTTTGTGGTTTTGTATTGTAATTTGTCAACACTGTTGTATTCCTGGCAGTGGCGGCTCGTGATCTAGAAAAATGGGGGTTGCAACTTTCAGGTACCTACCAGCTCTATATGTTTTATAGAAAAATATCTCTATTTGTGCACTAAAAAATGACTCATTCTTATGCTTAAATACTCTAATTTTAATTATCCTTGGCTGCTACGTCCCATGGGTCTTAAATCCCTGTTATTGTTTAGTACTATCTACGGTGTCCAACTTTTTCCCGCAGAACTTTTTTTTCATATTATAGTAAATGTTCATACTGAGTAAAAAGTTTCATATGGACTTAGTTTTTTCAATTCATTAAAAAGTTACAGCCGTTTGAAATATTAACAAATCGATATTTTAAACGGCTCTAACTGCTTAATTCGGTCGGTTAAATGATTTAAATCTGTAATACCTATTTTTGCCCACCGGCCATTGGCTCCAAACAATAGACAAAGAAAACAAAAAAAAAAGCATTTTTGACGTCACACCCACAAATCCACTCATTTTTGCTGCAAACATCACTAAATTAGGGGTAGGCCTCCCAAGCCTTTTTATTTCGTTCTTATCGATGCAATTTAGACTCTGCACTGAATTCATTATTTGTTTTTAATTTCGTGTAATAAGCGTTTCACGGGCAACCAAACTACACAGCGTACGAGTGTCGAGTCAACTGCGTCAACTGTCTTCAACCAAAATGCAATAATGCACGTCGCGAGTTGCGTAAGCATGACGTCGCTTCGTTTCTACACACCACTGGGGGCGTGGTCTAGTAGTTCTGGTGTACTGGATACTTGCAACCATTTCAGAGTAAACGAATCAATCGACGCGGCCCAATTCGCTCGCTCGCGGGCTATAATTCAGGCGTCGATACGCAGTGTATCGGTAGCAGACGGTTGCGGCCTTGCTGCGGCCCTAGGTCGTATAGCCAACTTACGTTTGGAATTCTCGAGAAAATGCTCGATATTTTATTAAATTATATGTTATAGATCGTTGCGTATTGACTATTACACTATTATTTACATACAATTAGACGCTTTTTGTTTCCTTGTTACTTTTGGGGATTGCGCAAACCTGCAATCCAATGCACGAGCAGCCACTGGTTCTTGGTGTATTTTGTAAATATACTGTTCACTATATTAGCTGAGGTTTAAAGTGGGCCAAGAATAAGCACCCATGGTTCACATCGGGAGCCGAACCTATATGTGTCACCAGATGGACCTAATGATACGTACAATGGATCAAAATTTAAATTTTTCGAGAAGAACGTAATTCTTTATAAAAAGGTTTTAATGTCATAAAAACGCCACACCGATTGTCAGAATATTGACTCACCTACACAATGGTTGCAAGCAATAAATTGTTGAAATTTGTCGAGTGGATACTATCGGGTATTTTTCACAATTAAATTTAAAATGTCATCAACAAAAGTGGTTAATTTAATGCTCAGATATCAAAATAGAATATTTTAATTTAATTTATAAATGTTAATATCTTATTATTTTTTCTTATTTTATCCCTTGATCTCCAGTTATTATTATTAACACAGTTAATGTAGTCCGCCATAAGACGGAATATTATTCATTCCTTACGTTTAATTTGTATTACGTTTGTATAATGATGAATTACTTTTAAGGTTCTGTGAATAACTACCTGAGAAAAACAGCAGAACTTTGAGACTAAATAATATGCCGATTTTTACACACAAAAAAAAACATAAACGTAATTTTCGTGCAAGATAAACTACTTTATCATAATTTATCACCAAATAAATTCTGGGTACTATTCTAAAGATTATATAGAATGGCATTTTTTGAATTCGGTTGTAGAAAATCAAGTTGACTGTTTGTGACACATGCAACGTGAATTAAAAAAAATAGTGGTTTTATTCTGATTACTGATTCCAAAAATTAAGTTTTTTTTAATTATAGACGTATTGATTCACAAATTCACCCTGAACTAGACCGATAACTGCTATTTCACAACATTCAAATTTGATATTTCACCATAAAATTGCATTTAAAATATCCGTAAGTACAAATTGACGCTAGTTGAGAAACAATTTTTCTCTTTGTTGTTTTTTTTAACAAAAGAAAATAAAATCTGGAAATATAATAATCAAACTGGGTTGTAACAATCTTAAGATACAGATTGTATATGCGAAAATAACTTTAAAATGTTTAAAACGACCTTAAGGGAATAAATAAATAACATAATTTTAAGAAAAAAACCAACAAAAGAAATATAGCTTTACTTATTTCGACCAACAGCTTTAGACGATATTTGCGCTCTTCCACCTAGCAATGTCTCATTTTTTCATTACATTCCATTTCATGAAGCAAACCCAATAAACAAATATCGGTCAAAATAATATAAACATGATTTATAGAGTGAAGTTGATGTAGGAACAACCGGTTTGAAAAGTCTAATGCTGATAAATCTTTACGTGATGGTGTGGTCTACTTTCATTACTACAAGTAAAATGCGTTAAGTTAAATAGATTTCCCGTATTTCCATATTTGCCTCGCCATATCGCAAAAATTTTTTACATTAAAATTTGTGTCAGCTAAAATTCCAATAAAAGGTAACAATTTTTACAGCGTTAATGTCTTTTTTGCCGACCGCACTACGAGGAAATTATTGGGGTCTCAATATTCTATAGCGTCCGCAAATGTAAAAAAGCCACCACTAACGTGCATGTTTGCTGTTTTGACTGCAGTTTACCATAAAACGCTTACGATTTCCTAATTTTTCGGTACTTATATACAAAATTACTACTTATAAAATTCTGTACAAGAAAGGTATGACCCACTTTTTCTTAGTGGTTCTCAAACATCATGCGTCTCAATATAGGGCTATATTGTAATACCTATATAATAGTATAAAAGTATTTTAGCTATTTCAGTATTATTACACTTATAATATGCCAGCAACCGCCATTTCCAGACTCAATCATAGAGGGGTATTCCATTATAAACATTTTATATTGTTAATAATTCCATATTTATATTTAATGCCAATATATAGATTTGAAATATTCAACAAAAACAGTAGTCGTTCTAAATTTTCTGATTAATAATTACAAAAAAGTTTGCGATAAAAATATCCCTAGAATAGATCCTGATTTTCTTTTGTTTTATATCAGCAGGCTTGCATTTGAAGAGGGCGAATTGTTTTTTGGCAATTGGTAGACCAGTAGTATGTGTCCTATTTGCAAAAGACTGATAAACGGTTGAAATACACCATAATTCATAACTCGAGGCGAAAAATTCCAGAGTCTCCGAAAGTCAAAATGTAAATATTCACAGTCAAAATATCCGCCACAAGCTCTAAATGCAAGCTTGCCAACTCAAAATTCAGGAATAGTAGACTATCGCGTATTATCAACACTTCCCCTCAAAAAATAAGTAACCCTAATAACTCTCTCAATTCTTCAAATTTAACTCGTGACAACGGCTTTGTGAAGATGTCAGCAACTTGCTTGGAACTTTCAACATAATGTAATCGTAGTTCGCCTTCCTTGAATTTTTCTCGCAAGAAATGATATTTTACATCTATGTGTTTAGAACGTTTGTGAAATTCGTGATTTTTTATTAGCTTCAAGGCACTGGCGTTATCAACGTATATAGTTGGCACATCTTCTAGCTTGCTAACTTCCGAAAAAAGCTGCCTCAACCATATCCCATCCCGTACTGCCTCACTCGCTGCCACGTACTCAGTACAATACTCCATACGTAATACGTACTCTATCGACTAGTTCGTCTGATGTTCCGGCTACCAACCCATCATCAACGTATAGTGTCACAATTAATTTTTCTTGTTTCTTTAGTTTGAAGAATAAACATGAATCTGCATTGCTTTGTTCAAAACCATCCTTTTTCATAAAACAAATAAATCGAGTATTCCAGCATCGAGGAGACTGCTTCAGGCCGTATATACTTCTCTTCAGGCTACAAACTGTATCGGTACCATCTTCGTACCCTTTTGGCTGCTTCATAAATACTTCTTCTTTAAGAAATCCGTTTAGAAATGCTGTCTTTACATCGAACTGTCCCAGTTTCAAACCTTCTGCAGCTGCACTACTTAAAACAGATCGTATAGTGTCGAACCTTGCGACTGGGCTGAACGTTTCATCGTAATCAATTCCAGCACGCTGTTCACAACCCTTTGCGACGAGTCTCGCCTTATATCGGTCGATGGTTCCATCAACTTTAGTTTTGACACGGAGCACCCAACGATTTTTAATTGCTTTCTTACCTTTTGGTAATGGAACTAGCTCCCACGTGTCATTTTTAACTAACGACTCCATCTCCTCGTCCATCGCTTTGATCCACTGATTCGACTTCGTTGATCTTACTGCTTCTTCATAGGTGCTCGGGATTTGTTCAACAGCTAGTAGAACATACTCATCTAGATATGGTGGAGGTCTCCTCTCTCTTCTGCCTACTCTTTGAACTGATATTTCTTCGTCTTCATTCCTTCTTTCTTCTGGAACAATTACTTCCCCTTGAAGTGGAATCTCTGACCTAATAGAAATAGTTACTTCTCTCTCGTCTTTTTCTGAACCTTGCACATGTTCTCTGCTTATATCCGCTTTATCTCCGCGACATTTCGAAATCCTTTCTCGTACAAAAATCACGTCACGACTGGTTATGACTTTGCTTTTATCTTTCAACCAAACTCGATAACCATCTCTATCATCGCAATACCCGACCAAATAACCAGTAGCACTCTTTTTGTCGAATTTTTGTCTTCTGGGTTTCGGAATGTGCCCGTAGCACTTGGTACCAAAAATATGCAAGTGATTGAATTTGGTTTTCTCCGTTTTATGCCATATTTCACGAGGAGTCTTAGCGTCTATTGAAGATTTTCCAGTAAGGTTAAGAACATATGATGCTGTATTAACAGCTTCCGTCCACAGATAAATGGGCAAGTCTTTTGAATGAATCATCGATCGAGCACTTTCCACCAGAGTTCTGTTTTCGCGTTCCGCTGCACCGTTTTGTTCCGGGGTGTAAGCCATCGACATGCGAAAGTTTATTCCTTTTTGATTTAAAAAATCGCGTACTGAGTTATTGTTAAATTCCTTTCCACCGTCGCATAAAAGTTCTTTTACTATATGGCCATGCACGGACGCTTCGTTTATGAACGTTTTTAAACAACTCACGACTTCCGACTTGTGTTTAATAAAGAATACTCGCCTGTATTTAGAAAAATCGTCTTTGAAGCACACGAAATACTTCGCGCCACCCAAAGAGTCTTGTTGCATGGGTCCACAGACATCTGCATGAATCTGTTCACCAGCCTGTGTTGGACGATCTTTTCTTTCACCAAACGATTCTCGATGTTGCTTTCCAAAAATGCAACCTTCACACTTTTCATCATCGGATTTCACGTTGACATTTCGTTGTCTGAGAAACTGGTCAACATACCTCTTGTTCTGATGTACCATTCGTTCATGCCATATTTGCATAGTTTGAATAGTTTTCGTTTCTTCCGCTAAAAGGGCTCTTTCTCGTTCATTAGGCAGAATTACTCGCATGTTCAATGCATACAAACCTTTCTTAGTTCTTCGTCCTGTCAAACGAACTGTGCCTTCTTTTAAGAATAAACATCCTCCTTCATTTGCTCTGAACTCAAACCCCTTTTCTACCGTTTTTCCAATGAAAAACAGATTTTTACTTACTTCAGGTACATACCAAACATTGGTCATATGATTTTCAAACCATTTACAATTCACATTCATTGCTATTTTGATTGTTCCTTCGCCTAGAGCATAAATTCGGCTATTGTTTCCAACTTGCACGTTTTTCGGTTCTGCAAACTTATTGTACTTCAGAAAATATTCTTCAAAACCTGTCATATGTGCTGAAGCTCCTGAATCCGCCAACCATTCATCTTCTTCAGATTCATTGTGACATACAAATGCGTCTCCATTTGCTTGTCCTTTTTTTAGCATTTGGTCAGTCTTCTTCCGGCAATTTTTTGCAAAATGGCCTGGTTGCTTGCATTTATAACATTTCGGGGAAAAGTTTTGATGTTTTCCTGTTTTATATTTGTCGCCCTTCTTTGCCATCAGAGCACTTGAACCACTTTGTTTTTCTGGCAACCGCATTTCAATAAGTCTTAATCGCTCTGTTAACTTATTTAACGTCCTTTGATCTAAAGGTACTGACTCCCAAACACTTTTAAATTCAAAGTATTCTATAGGCAATGTGGACATGATCCTACTCATCAGTAGCAGTTCTGGAAGTTCCGATTTTGACAATCTCTTTAGTTCATCGTTGATCTCAAAGAAATTTCTTTTCAGCCGAGCTACATGTTGCATAATCGTATCACAACCACTCTTATCGCTCGCAAAGAATTGCTCTAGAAGCCTATCCAATCTTTGAGCCGAACTTTATTCATAGACTGACAGTAATCTTTGCCAAATTTCCCTAGCTGTCACGCAAGTAGCTGTCAAGTCTATATTGGAATCATTCATGCTATTGACCATGATTAGCTGCGCCAATGCGTCTCTCTTCTCGAAACTCTTAATTTCGGATTCTCGTTTCGTTCTTTCATCAATTGTACAGTCATCCGGTGCATCAAGCAGACGTTCAGTCGCACCTGTTACGACGTCCAGCACATCGTGATGCATAAGCATAAGCACCGCTTGTCTTCGCCACTTCGTCCAATTTTCAGCACCCTGAAGCTTTTCCATTTGCGTCTTGAAGTCCATTACGGCAGGCAAAAAAAAATCAGGATCGTCTGTCAACTGTGACTTAACACGTACTCTCTTCACTATATCTCTAGTTATGGACTTTTGCGTTCTGGGCCCATAACCTATTGCAGTTATAGTCCACAACAATTTTCTAGAGGTTTATTGAAGAAGTATATGTTTGTATAATAAGTATTGTGACTAACAAGCAAAAGTATTAAAAAACAGACAGTATGTTGTCAACTAACATTAGGTTGCTAGGCACTTATATTTTGCTTCTTCTCAACAATCCGGTAGCCCAGTGAAATTAAACAAATAAAGCTATTTACTTCATAAAAATCAAACCCAGCTGGATTTTTAAATACGCCTTTGATTGGGCATTACAAAAACGTGCTTTTGCCCGTCCCCATCGATAAGGAGTAAGTACGTAGTTATATGCTGGGTGATCCATTGCGCGTCCCAAGTATTAGAAAACATGATTATTACATTTAATAGATAGATAGAACTTCCACTTCCAATAGATAGATAGATATTTACTTATGTAACCACCAAACATATAGTACAGTGAACATAAATCGTCAATAAATAGATCAATACAAATACCACATCAATACAATACAAAACATTATAAACTATCATAAAACTCCGCAATACTGCAACATGAAACATTTAGGAGCAGAGACTTGACGGCACTACGAAACATTCTCAAGGTCGCCAAGGACCTCACCGAATTCGGCAGCGCATTGTATAGCCTGCAACCCTAAAACTCAAACTCTTCTGACAAGAGGCGTGGCGATGCATGGGCGGCAACAAGTAATTGACATTTCTTGTATGGTGATCATAACCATAAGCATGATTGAAAGCACCCGGACGTGCATTCACAAAACTTACTGTTTCCAAGATGATAAAAATCAAATCGCAATTGTGCAAAAACTAATCATCGGACAACGCCTGGGTTATCCACACTCAAAGTACCCATCAATCGCTACTTTCACGCTAAAAGCCTCCGCTACAACTTTGAAAATGGCGGAGTTATGAATTTTTGAAGAAACGCAGATTTTTCAGGTTTTTCTGAATTTCCTCCGTTAATATTAATTCAATTGAGGCCGTGCAGGGTTAATTTCTTTCGTCTTTTCATTCTCTACAATTCGTCTGTTGAAAGCATCAAGATTGCTCTATCGGTTCAGTTTTTGCAAGCTAAAAACGAAAAAAAACACGATTTTTTGAGGTTCTTTGTTTATAACAAATTAAGAAATGATATTTGCGAGTAGGAAACACATCACAATACATCTACGGACTGTTCCATGTGACTGCCGGCTTCCTGCTAGTATTTTTGTCACGAACTTAGTCATTTTCTGCTCTATTGCCTGGTCTATTTGAAGATCCAAAACTTGCACCTCAGACACATTGACAAGGTCCAGTGTCACAATCTTCATGATTCACGCTGTGTGCACACCCATACGAACGCGCTCCGCTTTCCTCTGCTATAACCCGTAAACCATAAAACAAAAAAAAATGTGTTACATAAACATTATACATATGTACTTTTCATGGTAAGAGTTGAAAGAATAACAAAACAAATACAACAATTTACGCCAGAAGATTTAAATAAAATCTTAAAAAAATTATACTTTCCGTTTTCCGTCAGTTTTTGAGATTATGTGTTAATGCCCATGTTATGCCAAGGGACTATGAAAAGAAGTGAAATAACTTTGTGTCCATGCATGCAATTATTTGATGACAATGCGTGATGGTAAATTTGGTATAAGTCCCCGTCGTGAAAATAGGCAAGCCAAAGTAAAACTGGCCTCCGTTTTTTTTTGTGATGGATCGTATTATGTGGCGAATGTTAAACTGAACTGCCATATACATATAAAATATACCTTACATTAAACTTGGTTGTTTCGGCTTTTCATGTACCTCGATATATGTATCTAGGTACTGTACGTATTGGTACGCATGACTAAAATACCGTAAAAAAAGTAATAGAAGTTCTTAATTTATTATGTACAAACAACCACTGTAGTACTTCAAGAAATAATCAAGCAAAATTCCATCGTAAACATGTTTTAGAATCATATCGCGAACGACAAAAAATAGTTGCGGTTAGCGCAACCTTATTATTATATTATATGGTATGATCCAGATTCAGCAAACCTCTATCGTGTAATTTTTACCAATAAAACCTACCTATGTACGATTTTTGTTGTTCTAAATACGCTTACTCTGTCCATAACGCAACTGTCTTCCAGCAGTGAATATATTACAACATCGAATGAATTATTGCTCTAGTTGCCCATACGTGGTGCAATTAAAAAAAATACACACATATAATGAATTCTTTATTTAGCGTTGTTTAAATTTAATTATCTTTTAATTCGTCGTATGATAGATATCGTCAAAATAGATAGATATTGTATAAGAAGGTTTACCCATGGTTGATAGATGGTGGCTGTCCATTGCATATAAATTGAGTACGATTGAGTACGATGCACACAGCAACTGTGTGCATCAGTTGTGACTACGTATCCCATACACAATACTACGTATGCACAATATACGTATCCCAGTTGGAAAATTGGGAAGTGGATAAGAGGATTGGTAACATTCGAACCCAAATAAATTGTAACGAACTTATGTCAATATCTGAAATGAGAATAATATAGCGACTAACGTCATAACAATAATTATTTAAATAGATTTTGACGCAGTTGGTTCTTGAAGTCGATTTTGTTGTAGTATCACCGCAACAGCTCCAATTTTGTTGAACATTTTTAAAATCTATCTCAGTGCTTTTTAATATTGGGGCACATCGGTTAGTCCGGTATTTTTGTGTTTTTATGTGTGTCATTGTTCTTGTTCGGTGGTTATGTATTTCTTCTGACTTAGTGAGTTGTATTTTTGTTTGTGTACTTCTGTTTTGCGATTTGTACATTAGTACCTAGTATTTTGTTTAATGTTATTCTTTGAAGCAGTGTCAGTTCATTTGTCAGTTTGTGGAGTTCTGTTGTAGGGGTGTTTCTATCAATATTGTATAAAATCTTTGGCATTTTGTTTTGCTGTCGTTGGAGTTTATGTATGTTGGCGTTCGTTGTGTTACTCCATACGTTTATTAGATAGTATATAAGACTGTTGTATATGGATATGTACTTTTAAGTAGTTTGGAATGATGGCTTTATTTTCTGGAAGGCGGCTATAGTTCTTGCATTCTTCTTCACTAATGTGTTTACGTGTGAGTTCCAGGATAGAGTTTCTTGTAAAGTTATTCCTAAGTATTTAATCTAAGTATTGTTTATACAACTTACATAAACAACACACTGTTTTGAGGTTAAAGCTGAATTTGTTCTTAGAATTTAGAGTTACATTTTAATGAAACAGCAAAGAAAATGTAAATTGTATTTTTTTTATTTTTATTATTTAATAGTTATGTTTAGATCTATTTCAACAAATAAATACTTGAGTCGGCCACCTGAAATCTTCCTGATATGAAATAATGTAGTGTAAATGTTTTTAAACCAATTAAGACATCATCATATATGCTATATACCATGCTAAACTTTTTTAATTTATGTCATTTCCTTTAATTACATTTTTACAGATTCGGATCTTTATGATTCAGCGTCCATAAAACCACATAAAAATCTTTTTGCCTACTAAAACTAAATTTGGCCGAGGATTTCTGTAATTATATTTCTCTCATCCGCCAATTTGGTTTCGCCGTTTTAAATTTTGCAATTTAAATGTCATATTCGGATTCAGCGACGTGCAAAACCACTAAACACCATGTCTTCAGGAGATAGGTAGGGTGCTTACGACACTATTACACTCCAAAAAACCATGACGTAAACACAGGATTGTTTAGAACTTTTAGTATGTTATTCTGGACATAAAATACCAGGTATTTGCAACAAATTTGGGTTTTCTCCGGAATTTGATCTAAAATGTGGAATTTAAATAAAAGCCTCGTTGATCCTTGCAAATTTATTTAATTAGCTGTACGCATCTTTCGGTGGACACCACCATCATCAGTACGTACAATATACAAAGGCAAACAGCGAAATAACTGAAAATAAAAAGCGCTATAAAAACTTACCGTCAAAAAATATCTTAGCTGAACATGAAGAGACACTATCGGGAATTAACTAACGTCGACGAGCATAGGAAAGCACAGTGTCAGTCACATGGTTTGAAATACAATACAATTCAGGGCTGACAGCGGGGTGAGATATTCCGTTTTTGTTATATTTCCTACCGTGGTGCATTATCTTTTCTTTGAAATTTAATGCGTATTAGGATCTTTTATGTTATGATTTGGTTTGTTGTTGATGTGCAGCATGTGCGCTGCTTTTCTTTTTTGTGTGTTTAGTGTATACTGGGATGAGGTGGAAGAATAACTATAGTTAAACCTCACCACAAGGTTGTTCAGGAAATATTTGTTTGTTTTCTTTAGCACATGTAGTTTACGACTTGTATTTACTTTTTTTCTTGAACAATAAATTATTATTATACACAATCACAATTAAAATTCGGAGACAAACACAGTTAAAATTATTTTGTATAGAGAAAGTGTTTCAGGTACGTGTGTATCACATGGCAGCTCGAGGCAGAAGAAAATTGCGCGCGATGACGAGCATACCGAACGTAGATACAATAAAAATAAACCAATTTTACTACAACTTGAAGACCGAGACATTCAATATATAACACAAAAAGGGGGGGGGGGCGAAATGGGTTGGAGAAACTATATGTAAGAAAATAAAGGTTTGTAAAGAAAATTAGTTTGATCATTAAGGAGAAAAGTATTAGGTCTTTGTGTCGTTCTATTTCAAACTGTTCAAGAAGGTCTATTTATAACCTTTGTCACACTTGTGAAGTAATTTAACATGTTTGTAATTAATAATATGACCAGTTTCAACTCTATGTTTATATAAATTAGAAGTACTTTGATTACGATGTTCTCCAATCCGCTTCGCCAGACACCTCCCCGTCTGACCAACGTAGCAGGCTTCACATGTATCACAATGCACAGAGTAAACCCCATTCTCACACAAAATCTGAAATGATCTAAAATGACTGGGCTGTTAAGATACCATTGACGGTAAGAATAACAAATGCGGAAGTTCTCAGAAGAACGTACAGAGATCGACAACTGCTGGTCGCCATAAAGTGAAGAAAACCCGCAAACATTATACGCAAGTCAAAATACCATGCAGTCATTTCAGGTCATCATTGAGGACAATATTGATGATAGAGTGGAATGGAAGAAGATTTCTTGGCTGCGCAATATTTTATAATGGACCTAGTGATTCTTAATGCATGTCTATTCTTCACCACTACTCTGAAATTTTCGATCAGTTTTTGTCAGCTCTATCGCTGCTTGCCCCCACATTTTTTAATGTCATCGCTTTTTTCTTTGCCTTTGAGCTATCTCCACGTTCAAAAGGGCCTTCCGCTCCAGATACCCCAGCTACTGCAGTCTTCTCACCTTACAAACCTATACTGAAACGAATTTGCTGTTTTAAACTATACAATTTAGATTTGATCAGATACCAGATACTGTACAAGTTTTGACATAATATCTTGGAAGCGTAAAAAGGCATTTAGGTTGTACATATGCTTTTTCTATAATAAATAATACGAATTATAAGTACTACCTCATAGAACATTGATGAAAGTTTTGGGTTAAAAATTATTCTAGTTTGTAATTATTTCTTCCATATCTTCAGCGTTGTAATGTGTGGGCCTGGCCACATAAATTATTCTCGTTTTGTATTATCGTAACCCACGCAAGATATCTTTGTCCAAGAAATTCTGCCGACGATTCTCACACGTTAAACTAGAAAAAACCTAACCGTTCGCCAGCATGCCATATTTGCGCAATTATACAAAAAAGTGTAGATGAAAAGTATGAAAATAGCATGCCGACTTTTTTACGGATATTCGTAATTAAAATAAGGTTTAAGTTTTTATAGTTGATTGACGTGCGCTGAGGCTGATCTAAAATTACTTTTTTGAAGGCTGTAGAGAAAAACAAATGTTATGGTCTTTTGACGGCAGGAGCAATGAACGTATAAAAGTCGAACTGTATTACCGTAGGTATGATTTTATAGCAAAGACTTATTTGGACGGTAAAGTAAACCTAGTAGGCGAAGGAAAACATTTGTCAAAACGCTTCTCTTACCACACCCGGCTTCTCATATTTTGTGACTGATTAAAGATTTGGTAGTAGGAGTAGGTCGTATTAATTTTATGTTAATTTTTTATGTAATATTTTCTTTTTAAAAATGTTTTTAAAATGAAACATTGCGTCACAAACTAAAATAAACCATTTTTATCTCAGCTTGCGGAACACAAAATTACATTAAATTCTATGTATTTATAACCTGAAGATGGTCAAATGACCGAAATCAATAGAGTTTAAGATTCTATCCAAATATATTAGTCTACAATAAATTGTTATTATTTTTTTATATGAAATACAATAGACTAAAGCAGTTCTAATTCAATCTTAAGCATTATATGTTTTACCTGAAATCCGGAAAGTTTGTGTACTAGTGTCCGTGAACTAGTACTCAAACTAACACAAAAATTACATTAAAAACATGTGAGTTTGGCGATATTTATGTATTTATAACCTGAAGATGGTCAAATGACCGAAATCAATAAAGTTTAAGATTCTATCCAAATATATTAGTCTACAATAAATTGTTATTATTTTTTTATATGAAATACAATAGACTAAAGCAGTTCTAATTCAATCTTAAGCATTCTATGTTTTACTTGAAATTCGGAAAGTTTGTGTACTAGTGTCCGTGAACTAGTACTGACTACGAACTACCTATAATTTTAGTCTTCTGGTCATCCTGGTAAGTTGACTATGAAAAGAGCACAACTGTGGCTTGTGGATTTCGATATGATCTAATATTCCTGATAAGATGACTAACCGATCGTCAGACAAGTTCAGAGCTCAGAAAAAAAAATTATGTCCCTCCGTTCATAGGAAATCAATAAATATACAAGGTTAAAATTGATTCAATTCTAATACAAAAACAAATGCTTTGTTTCCGAAAACCGGACAGGAAACTTTGAAGTGAAGTTTAAGATTTTCTGACCGCATTTAAAAAAAAATAATTAATTTAAATACGTAAACAAAAAGATGATCAAAAACTCTAATTACGTCAGAATAAGGCTGTCATGTCCAGAATCATAAATAAAATAAATAATATTGTAAGATATGCAGTCGATCATTCAGTCAGGCGATTAGTTGATCATTTCTATTGCTAACCGTTAGTTATTAGTATTCTGAATACCAACCGTGACCAACCGTCCTCCTTTAGGGAGGACAGTCCTCCTTTTTGGGGGCCGGTCCTCCTTTTTATTATTGCCCTCCTAAGGTCCTCCTTTTTTGTAGAATGTCCTCCTTGTCCTCCTTTTGACGGCTTCTGTGTTTTGTCATACAATTCAAATTGTAAATATGTACATATTTACATCTTTATAAGTGCAGATACTGCCGATGCCGATCCATTCTCATGTCTTTTGATCGTACACATAGAGCACACCTACGCTACTAAAATGTTTAATATGTAGTGGTGAATTTTCAATAGCAGTTGGTGGACGATCTGCTATAACAAAACACGTACAAACTAATAAACACCAACAAAATCTAACTGCATCATCGTCGAGCACAAAAATTACAACCTTTCTACCAAAATCAATGTTCTCACAGTTTTAGAAGCATGGATTGCACTAGTAAATTACTTAAAAAGTTTTGCAACTCAAAATTCTCGTGTGCTAGAACAAAATATGAAGCTATTATAGTTTCCGTTTTTAAAACCTACTGTGAGGAAACAAAAAGAAAAGGTTTAGAAAAAGTGTCATTTGTATCGATTCTGTCGGATGCATCTAATCACAAGGAAATTAAACTCTATCCAGTAATGGTAGTAATGGATATTTTGACTGGAATACTGGAATTAAAGTAAACATTTTAAATTTAGAAGCGATAGATGGTGAAACATCTGATATCCTAGCAAGTCATGTCTTTAAAGTTGTATGCGAACATAATTTAAAAGAAAAAATTGTGGCTATGTCAGCAGACAACACGAATACCAACTTTGGTGGTTGTAAGAGGCGAGGTAAAAATAATTTGCATACTAAATTGAAAACATTGACGAAGAAGAACATTTTAGGTATTGGCTGTAATGCCCATACTTTATCAAACGCCATCAATACAGCCTCTTCCTGTATGCCCGTTGATGTAGAAGTTATCATAACTCAAATATATTTGTATTTCACTCGGTTTACGGTTAGGGTTGGGTTGGGCGGGGTCGAAATGTCCTCCTTTTCAATAAAATAATAATGGTCACCTTAGTATTCAAAAATTAAAACTCGTGTTAGAAAACCCGGAAATTAATTATTTTGGAAATTATTATTTACATTACAGCATTTGTTAGTTTTGTTAGTTTTAGTTCTGATAAAGAAAAATAAGTAAGATTTATTCCGCACATTTTTCTAAGAATATCTAGAGCAAGCTTTTTTTATTTAAATATTTGACAGAATATACAGGAATCATCTGCTATAGATGACATTAGTGTGTAAATATAACAAAGAAATGTATTTATGATGAGATGAAACGGTGTTCCCTCCCGTTTCTTTTTAAAAGTAATTGTAATTGTTTCTATGGACTTATTTATTTTTCGTTTGCCGTCCACAGCCGTTTGAATTATTAACAAAACCTTATTTTAAACGACTCTAACTTCTTAAGAAATTGAAGAACCAATTAAAATGATATAAAACTTTTTACTCAGAATTAATGTTTCCTATTTTATTTTTATTTTTAGTATTGATATTTTTTTTACTTATTAATTTATTTCATTACATTTTATTATTGTAATTTTTTTTGTATTGTGTTCTTCGTTTTGCATTTATTCGTTGTTTTCATTCTTTTGTTGCTGTTTTAAATGGTGGTTACTAACGGTTTTTGAATTTTTGCAGACAAAATCTATATAATTAAAAACGATAAAATAATTATACATATGTTAATACTTTACTTAATGATTGTTAAACTACAAAAATATAACAAATTGTGTTTATGACTACTCCATACAAATAAATAATCAAAAAAATACAAAAAGTACAGTAAACGATTTATTAATTTTGTTCTTAACCTAGATAAAAACTAAATAGTTCCTTGGTCTGTTATTGGTTTTCACAAATAATAAAATTTTCTCATTAAGCGATCTATTATATCTTCAGGCTTTTCAAACCATCCACAAATTGATGTCTCATCTATAATATCGCTAGTTTGCTATGTATATTGGCACAACACAGTCAAACGCAGGTAAATTTTACAAGAAAAACATTTGAAAAATATGAATCAATCATATCAATCAATTATATCATCCATCAAGCATTCATCTGAATGCATTAGAGTTTAATACCTAGACCAGACCCATATTGTGCGGCGCTGAAGTTGGGTATGGCTAGACCTATAGAGTTCTATATAAGTTTTAAGTATTTTTTTATAAGTTATAAGTTTTCAAATTACTTAAAATCTAATATCGATGTCAAGTGAGTGTATAATGTTTTAATCAATTACCTCAATATTTGTATGTATTAATTCTATTAACAAATACCGGTTTTATTAAATTTAAAAACCTGTTTTCGAATGCTCCAAAAAATCGGTTATGAAAAACCGTACAAACCGTCAAACCCTAGTTCGATTCCTTCATTATCTCTGTAATAATTAGGGTCCCTTCTGAATACCCATATTAGTCGTATATGGTCACTTATACACATACAAATTTTACGGAGAAAATTTGCACGTACATAGTCATACACAAAAAGGAGTGAATTTTAATTTGAAAATCAGTTGATTGTATGCTAAAAATTGTTGATTTACATAATATGGGAGTTAACTATGTAGCAGGTAGTTGAAAATACGGAGTTGACATTCGAAACAGTGAACATTTTTACAGGCGGTGTGAAATGAAAGTTAACATCATTCGGGGTGTTGAAATAACTGACAAAATGAGAGAAAATACATTTTGTTTGTGTTATTACGAACTCCGTGCTGGAATAAATAATTTCGAAAATGATATGAGTTATTCAGGACAGTGAAAAATTGACCTCTTGGCAACAACAGCACGCCATAATGTCCGAACGAAGATGGTTTGCTTGAAAGTTCGGCCTGTTCTTGAGTTATGGTCACTTGTGCTCCTTACTTTCTGGGCATCAATTAATTAGTATTTAGCAAGCAGCAGTCATTTTTTACCCACGTTAAATACGAAAACAAGAAAAAAGTGGATGAGAATTATATACCAAATTTTAGACTTCGTCGCAATTAATACGACTGGTAACGATAGGTACTTATATTATTACATACGTATGTATGTACTATCCGCGACAAAAAAAGGTCGTACAGCTAAGTTTGACATCATGTAAGTCTGGCTTGTCAACTTGACAGCTGGTGCATGTTTCATCCCTATGACTAATGTCAGAATGACAGCGTATAGGTTATAAAAGAACCATTTACAAAGCTACAAGGTGTACGACTTTTTTTTGGCGTGCATAGTACCTAAGTAGATAAATTGTAGGTATACAATGCATGTAAATTACTCATTGGTTATGGTCACACGCTTTTATATTTGTGTACATTGCACCAGCATTATCACCACAGTAACTGTAGATTGATACGTATTGACCACACGATGTGTCAAAGGGCGAGGTTTAATTAAACATTGTTAAAATGTATATTTGGGTAAGTTTTATTTACTACGAATTAATCTAAATAGAAGAAGATTAAAATATATATTTTAACAGTGGCGTAGCTACCGGGCAGCAGTTGGAGGAAACTGCTCCATGCGCACGAGTTATAGGGGGCGCAAAATTGGAAAGGCAATATAAAACTTGTAGAAACATTTGTGTAAAGAATTTAATTGGCCAGATTTTCTAAACAAAACTAGAAGGACCTAAATATTATTACGACACTGAAAGCGGCTTCATTATGAGTTTATAGCGAACGCAAAGTAGAAAAACTATAAAAATGGTTTCAAAATACGGGAATAGTAGACTATCGCTATTTACTCAGGTGAAATTAAACATATAAAGCTATTACTTCTGAAAAATTCAATTTATTGAAACCTATAAGGACCTAAGTGTTTTCTGCACTTGATTTAATTATCAGAATTTTGATTTATAGTTAGATTGGTGTATTTATAGATACATATAAATCCATATAATTTGACACCTGTAAATGATTTTTTAAGCAAGCGCGCTCCATATTCCCTTTATTATCGTAGTATATGTGTATTATCGTAGTATTTTGTTGAGTTTATGACTGTTTTGACTTTTAAATGGCTAGTATGTTACCAAATTAGTGTGTTTTTATTCATAATCTTATAATTTTAAAGTATGTTTGAAAGTATGTAAGTGGGTTTCAATATTTTTTTGTTGATATGAAACACATAATGTTTTACTTCGTTTAAAAGAAAGCATTTGCCAATCCCCAAATTTTAGTGGTAGGTAAAGAATCAATTGCCAAAAACGCATTCTTCCAAATAGCTTTGATGAAAATCTTAAAAAAATTAAGAACCGTGAAAAGCGTCCGTAAACGTCCTTTAAATGGGGTTAGAAAAGCGAACTAATAACTATAAAAAAGAATGCGATAATAGTATATTATAATACAAGGTTTGGAACGAGTGCGCCAATACGTCTTATAAAACGAATATTATAATCTATTTTTTCTACTATGCGACATTAATTTTATATAAATTTCGAAAATTGCGGTTGTTATCTTACAATCTGGAATAGTTTTATCTTCAACAGTTGGTAGTTGTGGTAAAATTCACAAATACGATTCAGGCGAGCCAATAGCGATTGATATGTCAGCCGTATTTGACAGTAGACGTCAATATCATCAATCTTGGAAAACTAAAAGTTACTAAACGTTTGTGATCTAGTGTTTTCATAACGACACTGAAAGCGGCTTCATTATGAGTTTATAACGAACGCAAAGTAGAAGGACTATAAAAATGGTTTCAAAATACGGGAATAGTAGACTATCGCTATTTAGCCAGGTGAAATTAAACATGTAAAGCTTTTCACTTCTGAAAAATTCAAACCCAGCTGGATTCTTTAAAAATACGCCTTTGACTAAGCATTACAAATAATGTGCAAAATGTCCCCACCGATATTGTGTCTGGGTTGCGAGTTATTCACGGTCAAAGATGACCGAATTGGATTTATTTATTCATCGGACGACAACGGATGTTTTTAGAGAACTTCTAGATCTTTTAATTCTCTACATATCGATACATGTTTAAGTACGACTTGGCGTTATCTAGTTATGCGTGTGAAAATACGTCAAAAACACGTATAACTTATTTATATGCTGGGTGATCCATTCCGCGTCCCTAGTAGTTGAAAACATGATTGAGCATCATCTTTGATAAAAAGAACAATATCCTTCCGAAGATTAAGAAATGCCCACCTTGATTTTTGCGGAAACCAAATTAGAGTACCTAACTATATGTTCTTAAATCTAACCTAGTAAAGGATATTTTGGAAAAAATTAAAAAAATACAATGCCGGTATTAATATAAAACACTTTTATCATCTGAAGAATTTGTTAGAAATCGAAAACACTTAGCTTTTGACTAATTGGGTTTCCTTTGTCATAAAAGCTCTAAACCGAGTTTCTCAAGGATATTGTATATACAGGATGTTTATGGTCTTGTGATTTTATTTTCAAAGGGTGATTAAACATCATAAAAGAAGACCTTTACCACAAAAAGTTGCATAATAACAGAGATATTAAGTTACTGACATTAGCCTACTTAGTAAAAAATTCACTGATAAGTTATCGTTAGAGTTTAGATTTACTTTACACAAGTTGTTGATCAATCGTTTTAGCGTTAATAACCTTCTTTTAAAGTGTTTAGGCACCCTTTAACATTGAAAACAAAGAAAAAAATAACAGTAATATTACACGTATTATGCAACTTTTGTTAAGACATTTTTACGTTAATGGCTTTCTTTTAAGATGTTTAATCACTCCTTGAAAATAAAATAACAAGACCGTAAACACCCTGTATAAACTCCGTCTTTGGTTTAATCTGGAATTGGAAAAATTATAATTGAAAGTGGGATACACTAAATAAAATCAAACTTTTATAATTCTTTCATTATTGGATGTAAAATGTATATTATTTATATGTACATATACAGGGTCCTGCAACTCAGCTCCCGTCTTCTGTAGCTCAGTTACTAATTAAGCTAAGAGTTTGACATTTTGCAGGCTTACCCTGTACTTCAAGGTACATTTCAAGAAATTACTTTTGATTATACAGGATGTCCCAAAAATGTGCAACGCCATGGTAATATATTTTTTTAAATTGCATGCTATGCATTTTATTTCACATTTGGAAGCCTTTTATGGTTGCCTACATACCACCAAAATTTCATTGAAATCGGTTGAGTGACTGCGCGCAAAAAAATAAAAACAATAAAAAATTGATTTTGCATCGTAGGCTTTAAAAATCAATAAAAACCACAAATTGCACCTCGTTAATAAAGTTTTGTTACGTGCTTATTAAGTTAGATCTAGTAATCTCGTTAACCAAGTGTCATTGATCCAAATTATACAGGGTGACCAAAATCTAGCGTCAAACATGTCAAACTTCAAAGCGTGTTATTGTTCTTCTTTTAAATTGGAACCCATACATTTTTATAGGTGAAGCGATGCAGAATTAAAAAATATTTTTTCTAAATACAACCCCATCACAATTCCCAATATTTTAAACGTTATTCGCCAAAAACTTAATTTTTCACCGTTTCCAACGGTAATTTTAGGTAATAAATATCGTACGTGGCGTTGAAAAACAACTTATTTCATAAAATATAACGCAGAGAAGTATTTTAGATTTGAGTGTACTTAATTAAGTAGTTGTTCGGAATGTCTTCCGTTCTCTTCGAGGCACAAACGAAGACGAGTATGAAATGACCTCGCCACTGCTCTTAATAGGTCGGGCGTAATAGTTTGAAATGCTCCCCGGATTCTTTCTTGCATGTTTTCTGGTGTTGTTGGAGGTTCAGCATAAACGATGTCCTTAACGTAGCCCCACAGGAAGAAATCCAGTTTCGTTAAGTCCGGTGATCGAGGAGGCCAAGCAACTGGTCCTCCTCTTCCATCCACCGATTTGGGAAGATTTCGTTGAGCTGGTCCCTGACATGTAATGAGTAATGTGCTAGAGCTCATCAAACTATTACGCCCGACCTATTAAGAGCAGTGGCGAGGTCATTTCATACTCGTCTTCGTTTGTGCCTCGAAGAGCACGGAAGACATTTCGAACAACTACTTAATTAAGTACACTCAAATTTAAAATACTTCTCTGCGTTATATTTTATGAAATTAATTGTTTTTCAACGCCGCGTACGATATTTATTACCTAAACTTGCCGTTGGAAACGGTGAAAAATGAGTTTTTGGCGAATAACTTTTAAAATAATGGGAATTGTGATAGGGTTGTATTTAGAAACAATGTTTATTATTTATTTCTGCATCGTTTCACCTAAAAAAATTTATGGCTTCCAATTTAAAATAAGAACAATAACACGCTTTAAAGTTTGACATGTTTGACACTAGATTTTGGTCACCCTGTATAATTTGGATCAATGACACTTGCTTAACGAGACTACTAGATCTAACTTAATAAGCACGTCGCAACATTTTATTAACGAGGTGCAATTTGTGGATTTTATTGATTTTTAAAGCCAACGATGCAAAATCAATTATTTTTGGTTTTTATTTTCTTGCGCTGCAGTCACTCAACCGATTTCAATAAAATTTTGGTGGTATGTAGGCAACCATAAAAGGCTTCCAAATGTGTAAAAAATATATAGCATGCAATTAAAAATAAATATATTACCATGGCGTTGCACATTTTTGGGACACCTGTATAATCCAAAATAATTTCTTGAAATCTACCTTGCGGTACAGGGTAAGCCTGCAAAATGTCAAACTCTTAGCTTAATTAGTAACTAAGCTACAGAAGACGGGAGCTGAGTTGCAGGACCCTGTACAGTGTTTTCTTTGTGTACAGCCGAAGAAAAAAGGATCTTTACATGAGCGCGGCAAACCTACACCAATCGTTGGTCGGAGATTGTCGGTCGTCGTATATACCTGCTAAAGCCATAAAACCAAAGGGTCACTTGTGTTTCATTTTATTTTAAGTTTTCTGTATATAGATGGTATGAAATTGAGTTTCGTATTAATATAATATATTTTCGATATTTGAAACGAGCGGAACTGCCGCTCGTAGTTAAAGATTGTTATTCGTTAATATTTTTGTTTCGATTGGCAATTGCAATATTATTTCATTTATACTCAAATACATAGTAACGTTAGTTATAATTATAAAAATTTGACTTAGGCACATATTAAAATACTTCATCATCATGGCTACGTTGCCTAAAGGCAAACCGATTACTACATCGGATATCCGCTGTCAATAATTTTTAAAGGAAGGTAATCCCAGATAGGAATTTCATGTAGGTAAGTGAAAAAAATCTAACTCGGTTTCTACTTCGTCGCAGATCGAGATAATATACTTTTATCTACAAATTTTTTATATTTATTTAATTTAAGTTATGATAAGTAATTGAAAAATGGCAACTCCGTAAACTACAAAAAAATTCACTTAGATGGATATTATATATTTTATTTATGCATATAATTATGTATACAACAAAAATTATATAAATAGAAAATGAGAATAGTATAGATAAAAATAATAAGTAGATATATAACAGTAAAATATAATATATGTAATAACTTCAAAAAAATATATGTAATAACATAAAAACAAACATTTAATAATATAGTAATAACATAAGCATGTATTAAATAAGAAAAGTGTTCTGTTAGGTTGGAGGTGATATAAATTTGGAGTGAGAGACTTTATTTCATATTTGTTGAGGTTGGTATGATACAGAAGTAAACACAGAACATATGTATCGTCAATTTGTTGCACTAAGAAAACAAACAAAATCCTTTGTTGTTGTATCAGCCAAAATTGATTTAATTATGGTTGTCCAGCAAATTTATGATTTTTAATCAAATAGCTGCCTAGATTAATAATTGAAGTGCTTTTTGTTTGTTTACTTGGTGTTTTAATTACACTAATGGACATTTTTAACGACCTTTTAGCTGCTCATTATAATTTATAGAGGTTTTGACTGTATTGCACATTTATTTACTTAAGTGGTTAAAATATATGACAAAAGGAACATTCACATTTATTATATGTCCCACATTTTTCCCGCATAAATTATTTTTAGAAACTAAATGTTTCAGAGTAAAACTTCTCATATGGACCTAATTGTTTTTCCAAATCCTTAAAAAGTTACAGTAAACTTGAAATATTAGCAAAATGAATTTTTATATCAAATATAATTCCGGGCCTTTAATTTTGTGTTTAACCGAGTTTGTATTACCAATTGTTATGCAGCAACGGATAACTTTGAATACAACCATTTTATGTTTTTTTATGTCAATTTTCTGATGTTCAGATAACAGGTTCAATGTTTCAAGTCTAAGGGACCCTTTTGAGGTGTCTAGAATATTGGAGTCAGCCACTATACATTTTTTTATCATTATAAAAATCAAATTAGCGATGAATTGACTGCTCGTCTTTCCACAAAAATCAAAATTGAATACTTGGAAAATGAAATATAAAACATACAAATAATCCTTACCATATTCACAGGCCACTCAGAAAATATGTTATTAATTTCTTATAATTTTGAGTAAATTTTATTACACAAGATTATAAATGTATTATATCGAGACAATTAAGCGATATATATATATCAAAATAAGTAAGAAAAAAAGGAAATGGCCATTCAAAAACTATCGTTGACGTCATAAGTAAAAACAATTGAAAGTTGGACATTGAATTTAATACAGCTATGTATATTTATATATACTTTGATAATTACAAATTGACAAGTTGGAGGATTGTTAAAATAGCAATCCGTTCCAGAGATTTTGTCGTTTCCATACCTTACATAATAAATAATAAAATGCAATTGATTAATTAATATTAAGGTAAATAACAATTTAATGATAATATTGTTTAACATAATAGATTGAAGTTTAAATAAATTTTAATTTTACAAGTTTTTGAAAGTTATCGACATATTATTCTGATGTGATATCATTCATATTGGATTGTAAATCCTAACCCTTACTTATCACACATAAGAAAATGCATATGGATGCTATTATAGAACGTCACAATATAATTTTAATAAACAAAAAATAACAACATTTTTATAATTAAACTAGAATACTGAACAATAGTTCTAAAGGTCATATCTACAGCAAAGTAGAAACCGGGACAAATAAGATTTTCAGTTACATGCAAAATTGTAGAAATCTTTTAAACATTATTTACTACGAATATAATGGTCGGTTTTGTGTTTCAAACATACGCCGGCCGGCGGCGCCCTGATGATCAAGGACTTCAAAATGTGCTTTACACAATATTCAACAAATTTGTAGATACGACCTTTAGAACTATAACGGCAGTATACCGACTGAAATTGTCAGTATACCTACTTACAATCAGAATTAATTTACTATGTATTTTAAAATACATTAAATATTACAATGCACTTTTGTCAGGTTCGGATATCGGAAACATATATAAATAGACGAAATTCGATTTCATTCCATACATACAGAAAAATAAAACGAAACGAAACAAAAGTGACCCTTTGGTTTTATGACTTTAGCAGGTAGGTATCCGACGACCCACGACCGACAATCTCCGACCTACGTTTGGTGTACGCTAGCTGCGGGCATGTTAACATCTTATTTTCTTCGGCTGTACATATATAGTGCTATTTGTGATTTTTGTGGCATGTCAAATGTACCTGTTAAAGTGAAAAACGAAAAAAAAAACCTGGCGTTGACCATCGGTGTCTTCAGTTTGAAATAGATCGTTGTACTGTTGTGATGTGTTGTTGCTAGATATTGTTTGTAATGCTGTTTTCTTCGTCTAAATGTGATTAATTATTGAGCCCATAAATAAATATGTTTGATTGTAATGTATTTGTTTTACAAGATGTCATTATTATGTGTTATTTTAGTACCTGATGAAGCCAAAAATTATCGGCGAAATATTGAACTAAATTGAACTAAAAATTGAACACATATTGATATCATTATAATTAATTTGCTCAATGTCATTACGTTTTAATTTCATGTAAAAACATTGTAGGAAATATGGGAAAATTCTACTACAGAAAGCGAAAGTAATTGGCGTTCAAGAACCGAATCCGGTATCCTGCCACACACGATTTCCTTGCAAAGTCGCTGTTTGGCATCCATAAGAGAAAACCTCAAGAGCGCACACTGCAGCAATACACCGTTTTCCCTTATTCGACCTGCATAGACTATTGTCTTTTAAATAATTTATTCTAATATAGTGCCCATTTACTCCCATTAATCTAATTAACCCAGTCCGAGTAAAATAAATGAACTCTTTCACTTATAAGCACCAAGTGAAAAAATCTCACATCGGCTTCTTTTGTCTTTCATTCGCGAATGATTGGTGATCTTGAACCTGAACCCACCTAGGCCTTACCAATGGGCACCTAGTTGGGTAGGAGTCACATCGGCACCTCGTATATAATACAAAAATTGAATCGTATAATAAATGTTTCTCTGGGTACGCAGTACGCACGTTGGTGGCTTTGAATTTGTTGCCGAAATTTTAAGTGTGCTGTGAGTTTCCGGAAGAATGATGAGTAGTAACGTGATCTCTTTCTTTGTAAGTAGTTAAACTTATTACAAACAAAGCACATGCTTTACAATTTTTTAGAGTAAACTGATTCGGATAATCAAAGTTAAACTGAACTTGTTTGACCATGGAAAACATAGTGTTTGAAAAATTATTACAATGTTCCCTTCATCCACATTAAGCGCTCTTGCAAGCCATATGGGTGAAATTATTGTGTTTTTTAATATTATTTTACTCTAAGATTATTAATGGGTAATGGTTTTATGTTTATAACCGGATTGTGTTTCATCTACATTTAGTTCATGATAATAATGGGAGAAAAGGGTAACAAAAATAAAAAAATTGTAAATTAAGTCCAGCTCAGGTCAGCACTTATCAAACTTTTTGTCTTTGCAAGACAGATTGTACAGCGCGTCCTAGTTTTATCTTGCATTTTTTAAAAGTAAGTATCATTCTAAGTAAAACGTTTCATGCTCATTAAAAAAATGTAGAGTAATAATCACACTGTAAAATTACCATACTTTTCTGGTGATATTGCAAAAATAACCTGTTAAATTACTATGATAATGATGTAATTTTACAGAAATATGTCAATAGTAAAGTAATCATATCACGTATTGTAAAAAGTACAGCCATATATATGTTATCAAACAACCATCGATGTTGTATAAAGTTATTTGTTATTTCTTTTTTTAATTCCTTCATAAGTAGAAGAAAATAAATATCAACCAAAGCTAAAACAAGGGACGAACAGCCATTTAGAATAAGGTCTAAATAAATTCATTATAAGTTAAAAATTTAACAATAATAAAAATAAGTAAAAAGATGAGTAAAAAGATTCATGTGGACTTATTAATTCTGCAAGTACTTAAGAGTCGTTGAAAATACGGTCTTGTTGGCATTGACTAAATGAAAATGTCCATTAAACATTTTATTCAGAATTACATTTACGTTCTAAAAATGCTGATTCCTGCTGATACCTGTTCATGATTATAAATATTTTTATCGATACACCCTAGTTTCATCTATAAGGGATTATTTTTGAGCCTTTTTAAATAAGAAAAAATTTGTTCAAACATAGTAGTTGAATTAAATATAAATACTAGCTAGGTAAATGAATTGAAGTTGAGAACTTAATTAAATTACCACGTTTGGTAATTTATAACTCGATAATGAAAACTACCAGCAATTTTTAAGTAAAAATGCGAAATATATATTATTTTGCTTTGGCAAATTTTTATTAGAACTTTTTTCGGAGAATATGTCAAACATATTATAACTTGAAAATACAAAATAATTTCCGGGTTATACCTTGGATTTTCTACAACAAAGTGCTGTTAATTTCTGAATGCTGACAACTAACACACGAGTAACATGGTATTTAACGATCCTTTGGCCGTATATATTTTTATAATTTATTTTTGTTTACTCTAAATATTTTCTTTCAAAAATTAAATTTTGTGTTCAATTTTACTTCAAAATTTCCGCGGAACCTCGAATAATATCACGCGAAACACCGGTTGAGAAACGCTGGTCCAGGCAATAGGGATTTTTTGGTGGATAAAGTCCAGATAGTCGAAAATGAGAATTTTAGTTCATTTCAGTAGTGTTTTTCAAAATATAGTCTTTCCAGTAGATCTTAAACAACAAATATTTTTTGCGAAGTAGTATTGGTATTATTTTAAGATCTTTCCACAGCATACACCAAAGTCGCCTAATATTTCAAATTGGTTTTGCTATTATCAACAGGTTAAAAGCCCAACTCAAATAACTCAGAAAAGAAGCATGTTTTTGCAATATTTTTAATAAAAATAAAATTGCGTTATCATTGCTTTCATCGTCATATCTCAATTTTTTTCTGTAAACGCTCAAAATTTCATTCGTCTAGCTTGGTAAATAAAAACGTCACTCATTACCTACCTACTTAGTCAATAAACCAAAATTGTAGGCAATTTTATCATCTAGGTACAAAGATGGTAACTATTTCTGTCGGAAAATTTATGGTATGCCTTGTATTTTTAGCATACCAGGTATGCTAAAAAACTACTTTTATCGTCTTTAATCAAAGATTGCGGATTGATCGGAGGTTGCACATGGTCATATATTTGTTATAATGGCAAAATGTGTGTATAACGGTAGAAAATTTAGATGCATGGCGGAATGTGTTTTAACGACCAAAAAATGTAAGGGAACGGCAAAATATGTGTTTTAACGAAAAAGACAAAATATAAAAAACAAACTGTGTTTTAACGACAAAAGCAGCCAGCTTATATGCAATTTTCAAAATGTAGTGAAGTTGTTGAATAGAAAATAAAATGTATTGAATATTGAAATGATAATATAGAAAATGGTACTAGGTGTGGTATTAGGTAACAGAATGGTTATATTATTTTAAAGAAGAATGGACTAAATATTTTCCGAATTTAGTTTATGAGTTTTAAAAAGACGTTACGGAGATATCTTGCTTGAATTGAATTGTTATTATTATTATTATTATTATAATACCTTGAAATTCACTATAAAAATATGCTTATTATTGTGTTTATTTATATGTTTTTATTGCTTTTAATTGTCTCTATATTCGAATAAGGTTCTCACAGTTTATTAACATTACCATATTTATCAAACTGTATAAGTTCATCAAAGTAGATGAGATAACAGGTAACACGTGCTGTCTCGTTTGCAACGTATGTGCAAAAAAATAGCTGAAATCGATGGGTATACGACAGATTATACTATGCACGTTTGAGGGCCGATATATTCACCTATCGTGGAACTGTTCGTCATCTAAACCAGGGAGTCTATTCTCGTCATCTTTTTGAAGCGAATGCGAGAGTTCTCGAATGGTTAGGTGAGAGTGGGGATATCGGCGGTTGCCCTGTGTTTGGACCGTATGGGCGTGGCGCGTGCGTTATTGTTCTTAGCGACAAGAAACTTGCTCATAGATACGTTCGTACGGGCGTGGCGCGTGCGTTATTGTTCTTAGCGACGAGCAAACTTGCTCATAGATTCGTTCGTATGGGCGTGCCGCGTCGCTCGTGCGTTATTGTACTTAGCGACAAGTAAATTTGCTCATAGATACGTTCCAGAAGGAAGCCGCTGATATCCCCACTCCGTCCACCTAACCATTCGAGAAGTCTCGCATTCACTTCAAAAAGATGACCAGAATAGGCTCGGATCTAAACGACAAGATAAATGGTAAAAATGTGTCTATTCACCGGTCGTTAACGTTACCCAAGAATACTAAATCTACAAGGATTGCTCAAGCGATGTTTTTAGGTTTTTGACAATGAACGCATTTCACGTCATCATCCCTGGGTTACCGCAATAAAAACATTTCAAGCTTCAAATGTCAAATGTGTTTTTTCAAGGTCTGCTTTTGACGTCAGATAATGACAATCACAACGTGTATTATCGGGCTTTTATTGGTCTGTTTGAAATTCTCGCAATTTTACGTCTCAAGTGTGTCTGCCTTTGACGTTTCAAACATAACCACAACATTGATTATTGCGCCACTGTTGGTCTGCTTGAAATCCCCGCGTTTTTACGTGTCAAGTTTGACAGTTTAAGCAAATCTGGGTAGGCAACCCGGTACGTGGACTCGGCGAAATCGTCCGATCATTGTTTCGTGTGTCCCGACAAGTTGACAATGAACGCATGTGACGTCATAGCGCTGTTAACATTCAAAGATAGGGATTTAGCAATCCTTGTAAGGAACGAATTTATTTAGCGATCGAATGAACCTGCCGGTAAACTGATGACGAACACTTTGAACCAATCACAGAGCATGTGCTGAATGTCAAACAAACAGTCAAACTGACGAATATTTACGTACGTACGTGCTACTGTATTAATTGAAGTCATCATTTAGTTAATATGGCCGAATTTGCTGAATTCGACTTTCATACTACTTTTTTATTTTTGGTTTAGGTCTTTTTTATTTGATGCGGTTAGAAATGGGTTCGAATGAATTTAGGTTACGTTTTGTCAATGTCATTTACGGCGCTGCATCTAGTGACAATTAGTCCAAGTTATGGTCAAAGTGTTGATTTAGTACACCTATTTTACCGACAATTGATACTATACTGCCGAAAAACATTCGTTACCGATGTTTACGTCCTCGTTACTTGACGATAAGTTACAGATCGGGGAAAAGACGGAATCATTTTTAACGCGAACGTTAGCGTTAGTTTTTTGGCTAACGACAACTTTTATGATAGGTAAATATGTGGGCCCTCAGCGTATTATAAAAAAATAATATAAATTAATTCAACGTAGTCCATGTATTTTTACGATTTTTACCTAAAGGATCCTTCCCAATCTAATAGGCAGATTCTCATTTGTAAATGTAGGTACTTCTATTTTGTTATCATTTGCGCTAGTTGTTTTGTTATTTCTTTCTTTTTTCCTTCCATTTATTTTTATTTCTGGTTTCGTATTTTGAATTGGTGCGATTAGAATGAATTTTGGTGACGTTATGTCCATGTTATGTCCATGGTTATGTCAATGATGTCATTTGCGCCGTAGCATGTAGCGGCAATTGGTCCACGTGTTGATTTAGTACACCTTTTTTACCGACATTGGATACTATACTGACGAAAAACTTTCGTTGGCGATGTTTACGTTCTCCTTGCCTGACGATAAGTTCAGATCGGTGAAGAGACCGAATCATTTTTAACGCGAACGTTAGCATAATCTGTTCGTTGGCTAGCAACAACATTGACGATAGGTGAATATATCGGCATATAAAAATACAAAATCAGCCGTACTGTCAACCTCAACTGACGTTAAAGGTGCGTATTCAAGAGACAGAAAGTCGCGACTTTTACTGTCGTGACATTCAATATTACGATGAACTTTCAAATGTTGCAATGACTGCGTTTACATCGTGGCCTGGCATCCAATCGAAAGTTATCCGATCGATTTGAATTGGATTAAGTCAATTCAATTCAATCCCTACACGTCTGTGCCGTGAAATTAATTTGCATTAGATCGATAAATCCCTAAATCAATTGGATTGAAAGTTGTTCTAAAGAAAGAGACAGAAAATGTGGCTAATTTCAAACTGTATAGTGATATGTCATACAAGAAGGCGCGATGAGCGTTATAAATATTTCGTTTACGCGCAGCCGTTTTCCGTCCATTAACCCTATTATTTGTTTCTCTTTGATGAGAGATAAAAAGAACGTCACTTCTTGTGACGTCCAAAACTGCCTTTTCTTTGGCTCCATGTTATTTCGAAATGGATGTAAACAAACTAAAAATGTGCGGCGCGGTCAAGGTTCGGCGCGGTGATCATACGCGTCGTTCGACAATTGACAGCACACTAGTGTGAAATTCGTGCGTTTCAATCGTGTTTACACCGACATAAATCTAGCTTCAATCCGTTAGAGATATTCAATCCACGAAATGTAGCTGATTGACTTTTTCGATTCGATCCGATAAAATTCTCAATCTGTCGTGTTTATGTCGCTGTTTTATTTCGGATCAGAATATCGGATAACTTTCGATCGGATACCAGGCCACGATGTAAACGCAGTCTATGACTGCGTTTACATCGTGGCCTGGCATCCGGTCAAAAGTTATCCGATCGACTTGAATTGGATTAAGTCAATTCAATTCAATCCCTACACGTCTATATGCCGTGAAATTAATTTGCATTAGATCGATAAATCCCTAAATCAATTGGATTGAAAGTTGTTCTAAAGAAAGAGACAGAAAATGTGGCTAATTTCAAACTGTATAGTGATATGTCATACAAGAAGGCGCGATGAGCGTTTTAAATATTTCGTTTACGCGCAGCCGTTTTCCATCCATTAACCCTATTATTTGTTTCTCTTTGATGAGAGATAAAAAGAACGTCACTTCTTGTGACGTCCAAAACTGCCTTATCTTTGGCTCCATGTTATTTCGAAATGGATGTAAACAAACTAAAAACGTGCGGCGCGGTCAAGGTTCGGCGCGGTGATCATACGCGCATCATACGCGTAGTTCGCCAATTGACAGCACACTAGTGTGAAATTCGTGCGTTTCAATCGTGTTTACACCGCTCTAGCTTCAATCCGTTAGAGAAATTAAATCCACGAAATGTAGCTGATTGACTTTTTCGATTCGATCCGATAAAATTCTCAATCTGTCGTGTTTATGTCGCTGTTTTATTTCGGATCTGAATATCGGATAACTTTCGATCGGATACCAGGCCACGATGTAAACGCAGTCTATGACTTTCGTCTACATAACAATATTTTGGAGACTGTGGCGAACTTAATAATAAAATTATAAACCCCTAACCACAACAAGTATTTTAGAACCTAAATACGTATTTCAGCAACTAAGTTGCCATCTTCTAGTTTCTACTGAAGATGGCAACTTAGTTGCTGAAATACGTATTTAGGTTCTAAAATACTTGTTGTGGTTGGGGGTTTATAATTTTATTATTCGTCTACATGAAAACTGAAAAATTGCACCAAAACCATGACACTTATGTCGCGACTTACTGTCACGTGAATACGCACCTTAACAATCCCTAATTTATCGTGGTGAGTGTACGTCTTTGTCGTTACGAATATCTTAATTTGTTGTGTTGAGTACATATTCTGTCGTGCAAAAATTGTAGTTATAAGTACCTAATTTGTCGGGCTGATATATATTTCCCAAACCTATAGGTATAGGATTAATCATAACACGGCTTAAACCAAGAAGTCTTTGACACGAACGTTACATAACTGTTCACAAATTGAAAGTAATAAAACATGCTGTGCCCACGACATTTTTGCAAAAGTGCTTATACAGATCCTAATCTATTTTATGTTTAGAATGTGAATATTCAGTAGGAATGTTGTTTTAGAAGAAAAAAGATCACCATAATGGAAAGATTAAAATAAAAATTGTTTTACGTCAACCGTATGTCAAGTTTATCGAACCTTACAAAATCAAAGAAAAACATACAAAAATGAGGGATTACATATTTATCGCATCCCAGTATTGAGGATAAATTTGCACATCCGTTAAGGACGGGTCATTCAATGCCAGTTTAAACTATAAACCTCGTTTAGGTCTTAAGGACTATGTAATCTATGTATATCTAAACTCGATTTAGGGTTTAAACTGGCTTTGAAAAACCCGGCCTGACGATCAATTAATATAAGAGAGTGGGTCTTCCTAATTTAAATAAAGAAAATATTGATTTATTTCTAGAATGACTAAGTATCCGCCACCAATTTCTGTTTGTTTTTGTAATAAAAACATACGCTTTTAGTACTGTAACGCTATTCAGATGCTAATATTAAATCAAGAGACGTTTTGTTTCGTTTGTGTGGGCCTATTAATCTTCCAAATTGCTTGTAATCCTTGAAAATGTACGTGATTAATACACAGCATTTTCATGCTGGAATTCGTGTCTAATGTTGGTGACCTCAGAAAAAATAGTTAGTGTGTGTTTAGTAAATTAAAACGTTAATGATCGTCTACATTAAACTTGTGTAATAAAGGTGGATCGAATAAAGTCACATTAAGAAATTATTAATTTAAAATACTTATGATAACTATATTGCGTGTTCGTACATATTTATACTATTGATATAACTAAAGATGACTGTACCGTACCATACGGACATACCGTCATGATAAAATAAACAAATGAATACAAAATGGTGATATAAAGGTTGGATGCAAATTTTAAATAATTTAAAAATTTCAGCTACAACCTGGATTTGACCCAGGGACCTTTGCGTCGCTAGCAGAATGCTCTCACTAACTGTATATCACCATTTTCTACGCATTTGATTATTTGATTGGTGTTTGTTTTTTTTGTATCAACAAAATGTCTTGCTATCTATATTTCTATGATAAATAAGATAATACATCAGATATAGATAATTATACAAAATATACAGTGTTAGTAAAAATTACCGAGATACTTAAATAATTCTCCGACCGTAAACAATTACAACCATTTTTTTAAATAAACGTTTTGCTTTAACTGTATTTTAAATATACACATATTAAAATAATATTTATACGATAACTGGTTTAAAAAGCCCTTTGATTGAAATTTTTTGGAAATTTTGTAGTAAAAATATTTAAATCAAGTTCCTCTTTATATTTAAGGTGTGCCTTTTTATTACAAGCAGCTATAAATTAATATTACCAATGGTCAGCTACTTCCTGAAAATTTGAGCGTGTACTTATTTCATACTATTGTATCACGAACCACCAGCCATAAAGTGTAAGCAACAATATTTCATTCATGAAACATTGCTGTTGTCATACACACTTATGCGCAGTTTTGTACAGCAATACAAAAGGCTATTTTGTACTGTTTTCTTTCGTGTCAATATCCCTGGTTTATTATTGTTTGAGTGATTATAAGCAATTAGAAAAGAAGTAACTTTTTGAGAGATTACTATAAACGATATTACTATAAAGACTTTCGCATACTTTGACCAGCAAATAGTTAAAGAAACGATTTTTTCATTTTCTCATTATCATAGAGTTAAAATTTGGTTGTGAATTTGGTCGAAAATGTTCAGGTGACCCAAAAGGACATTTCCGCTAAAATCTCAAAACTTTTTTTCGACACGATTACAATACTTTATCATATTAATATGATAAAGTTTAAAAAAATACGCAGCACTCAAGGGTTAAGTTTCATAAAATTATGTAATTTGCTTAAAATGTTAATGTCATTGCTCTAACGTCAAACGTCGGCGCAGTCAGTACTGTTGTCATGGTTATAAAATCAAAACACGTTGTTCTCCATTGTCCTCTAACCATGGGGTGCTTACTTCCCATACGCAGGCGTTGATAGCAAAATTTTAGTTCACCCCACGCGCTATCTCTGGCTAGCGCCCTGCTATACCGGCCGAATCACATGCTTGATACCTATTGGCTCGTTCAAACCGTCACTGTGGATGTCGCGTGTTGCGTAGTCATGGCGTTAGTAAACCATAAACAACCATTATGTTCTGTCAATTAACTGTCTAGTGACACTGCTAATTTTTACCACAGACATTTAAACGCATATTTTGCACTTGTATATGGGTGATGTATATAACTTTAAATTTTCTGTGGTAATTTTTGTTCTGTATTAGTTCCATCACGCGGTTTTCCTGATCTTATAAATTAATTAAAATATAATATGAGAAAAGGCTAGAAGTGGGAAATGCTATTAGCGCCTCCTAGCGGATGGGGGTGAACTAAAAATAGAGTCCACAAAGATTGCCTTGTGTCGCCCATCTATATTAGTATATATCTATTTTATCTATGCCTCTAACACAAAGTTTCAGTCTTGCCAAGTGGTTCATTGTGTTTTAAAACTTGAGAGTTTGTGTTTTTGTAAAAATACATTTAAAAGGAAACAAAAAACTTTCTACAATATTATAACTGAAAAGCGCAATTATTTCCCATAATTTTGTTGCCTTGATATACAGGTGTCCCAAAAGTCAACGTCACCGAAAAAAAGCAAAATCCATTTTTATAAATTTAGTTTGTACAGAATGAAGATTTGAAAAATCACGCATTACCTTTGTAGCTTATATTCATGGCCCAAACTTCCAAACCGTATGTCACAAAATGGGACTTAACCTATAAATTTCCAGGTTTGCCAGACATTATCTTTTCTGCACCTGATGCAGTCGGTTCATATGTTACGACTTATTAATACTTGTTTAGGCGTAGTTACTCACATATTTTTCCATTTTCAGATGGCACTTGCGGTCTTTAGCAAAACGACACAATCGGCAATACTAACGCCATCTGGAAGAAATAGGCTAAGTCTGGTAGATTGGAACGATTATAATTATCCACAACCGACAGGGGTTGGTACATATGCCTTTGGGTATGACATTGAAGATACGGATACCAACAACATACAATTCAGAAATGAAGAGAGACATGCAAATGGTTCGGTCACTGGTAGTTACGGACACCTCCAACCGGACGGAAATGTCCAAAGGGTTACCTATATTGCTGATCAGTTTGGATATAGGTAGGCGTAATTCTTATGATAAGTAAAAAGTAGATTAAAAAAGTAGATTCAAGTATAATAGCATTCGTAATGTAATATCACAAATATACAATTCAAATATTGGTAAAATGCAATATTGGTACTTCCTCCAACGAGTACGGGACAACGGTGGTCAGCTCTCTTATAATTCGCCATTTGAAAGCTGTCAGTGGCCCTCGTTTTCATGGTCCAAATGATGAGCTGATTTTGGTAGGTTTTGACCAGCAGATTTTTTGAGAAATGGATTCAAAGTATGGACAATACCACACAAAAAAAAGTTTGGATAAACAATTTTGACAGGCTTTGGAAGGCACACTTTGGATGTACCCTAAAGAAAAACTCGACTTGACAAAATTGAATTGAATTTAAATTGAAATGAACTGGGTAGCCGTTACGCAAGTAAGAGTAAGACGAACTTTACACGACCGTCCTGGATTTACGTCATGATAGCCTTCCACTGATGGAAGATTATTTTATGATGCCCTACAAAATAATAATGCCACCAGAGTCTGAAATCGTCTGAAATGAAAGCTTAAACCTTGAACCAAGGTTTGAAATCTACTAAGGAAAACCTATCGAAATTAGCTTTGATACATTTCTTTCAGGTTTTATTAGTTAACCTAAATTACATCTTGTATACCAATATAAATACTGCTGCTTAAATTTATTATTGCTTTGCGATTGCATTTCTTAGATCAGCAATTTTACCTGAATGTTTTCAAATGTTCGTTGGTAATTTTGTACAAAATTTAAGAGCACATGTTGTATAAAACATTTAACTTGCTACACACAATTATAATTTCAAAGAAAATTATTGTTACGTGCAAACTTGTCAGTAAGTAGAAAACTAATTAGCAAGCGAATTGCTAACAATGTGTGGCGTTGTATTCCTTTGAATTTATTCGAGATAGTTGTGGTACTAGCGAGAAATATTTAGCGATCAGATTTTTATCCTTCATTCCTCGAATCTCACATCTCACTCACTTAATCGTAAAACCAAAAATACCACATTGTAGCGGACAAAATTGACTATCAAAATGATTTGAGAACTTTTACGAGAAAATAATCGATCAACTTGGTTTAATCAATTATTATAATAAAATTGATTCAAGTAATTTTTGGCGATAGCACGTCAAACAGTCGTTTGACATTATAACTGATCATAACGGACATTTTTAATATCATCTGACCGGTTGACGTGAAATTGCAAAAGAATAAATAATACAAAGATAACAGTTCAATTTCTCTTATAGGTTCCCGAACCCTTTTGATGGTAAATTTTGTCTGCTACAGTGTGGTATTTTGTGAGTTTTCAGGAATGAAGAATTAAATCCTATTAACTATGATTCTAAATATTTTAATATGTTTCTACCTGAACCATAAGCTATTGATTGGTATCAGTTTCATTGACTGCATTTAAATTTCCGAATCAAAATCTAGAATGACTGGACTAGAGTGTCGGGTGACATGTTGGATGTTCGACCCCTGAGTTTCTTTCCTTGAGTTGACAAATTCGCCTGTAAATTTCCACTGCTTCGGTAGCTCAAATTGGAGAGCTTGCGACCGTAAACTAGGAGGTCCCTGGTTCAAATCTAGGCCAAGGTCGCAAAGTTTTTACTTGGCTTTAGTTTTTACTTGTACCTTGGTGACCTTGGCCTAGATTTGAACCAGGGACCTCCTAATTTACGATCGGAAGCTCTCCAATTTGAGCTACTACCGAAGCAGTGGTTTACTGGCGAATTTGTCACCTCAAGGAAAGAAACTCAGGATTCGAACATCCCACATGTCCTTTTCCACAAATTATTCTTATCTGGATTAATTATCATCCGTTCCTAATTTAGTTGACACAATTTAGTCTAAATACCTAAACCTAAACGTTTTTCAATAAATACAATTATATTATAAAATTTATTTTATTTTTCAGAGCATCAGTGGAAATAATTCCAAGAGGTTCTCTAAAACCTATAAAGATATACAGACCTGAAACGCAATTATTAGATTTTTCATCAAGGGCAATTCCTCAGAGGCCAGCAAAGGTTATCAAATCAATACCAGTGTCTACTAATGATTATTTATCCAAGAACTCTTATCCATATAACATTCCTAATTACATAACTAAACATTTGGATAGAAATAATTACCCACAAGAGCCCAAATATCGTTTGGAGCGAGGATTCGTGCCGTCATATCGATTGCCATCAACGAACAATGAACGGTTTCAGAAATTCTATAAACATGATTATGGTATTCCACTATACTAGTTTTAGTGATCTGTGTTAGTAATTTATTAATTAGGCGCCAGTAATATCTATTTATTTTGTACAATTAACTTTGTGGGATCTTGTCTGTACCTTTAGTACAGATAAGGGACCCGGGGGAACTTAGCAATAAAAGTTAGCAATAAGTTTGTTTTTCACCCGATTTTAATAAATGGTACATCATTTTAAAGCTCATAACGTCCTGATAGCCCATGAGTTTTGCCCGGTCGATCAAATCATAATTAGTGCCCTAAAAATACGAATGAAAGTTGACATTTTCGACTATTTGGTAAAGTTTTAGGCACCATATCTAGGCTATGACTTAACCGATCATAATGAGCAATACATTAATCGAAAGCACAAGGCTTCATGTACTCTATATAGTTTTGCCCGATCGAAATTATAACAATTAGCGCCGTGGGAAATTAACAAAGTTTGAGCGTTCTGGAGCGCAAATAGCAGCTATACCAGGAGCGCCGTTCGATAAACGAGCCAGCAATAAGTACTTTTTCTCATTCGATTTCGAAAATTTATATATCAGTCGATAGCCTAGAGCCTCCTTTATCTGCATGCGTTTTGCCCGATTGAAATTATAACAATTAGTGCCGTAGGAAATGAACAAAGTTTGCGTGTTCTGGGGCGCTAATGACGGCTATACTCGGTGCACCGTTCGGTAAAACAGCCAGCAATAAGTACTTTTTCTCATTCGATTTTGAAAATTTATACACCAGGCGATAGCCTAGGACTTCCTTTATCAGCATGAGTTTTGACCGATCGAAATTATAACAATTAGCGCCGTGGTAAATTATCAAAGTTTGAGCGTTCTGGAGCGCTAATAGCGATCGAAATTACGATCCCGATGATTTTATTATTTAGTTTTTATTACATGATGCTGTCGATTCACAACGCATCAATTGCGAACTAAAACTGACACAAAATCCAATCGAACATATTCCCCAGAACGACATCAAAAGTTCCGACTGCACTCAATAACTACCCGCAAGAACTTGACAAAAACGATCTACCGGCACCCTTTGATATTAGCAAACGAAAGCCCCAATGTCGGCACTTTCTTTGTGTCTTTGTCGGCATTCGGTGGCGGCATCACTTGGTGCGGCGTTCGACTAAGGTCCCACTACGGCGCCAAAACAAGTGTACAATAACATTTGAAATTTAAATTTAATTACAAAAATAACAAATACTATTAAAATGCACTGAAATCATTAACTCAGTTGTTAAAATTGACTTCTTCGCGAATTGCATATTCGCATTTCACAAAATGTATGACGAGCTTCGATCTAATTTGTCGTAAATATTCCTGTGTCAGGAATGCAAATAAAGTTTGTGATCGGTATACCATGTATGATCGTTTCTCAATGTCTCCGGAGCGCAAAATTTGTTAATTATTCTTGCCCGCTAATTGTTTGAATCTTGACCGGGCAAAATGAGCATAACTCGTTGCCACCCTAAGCTATCGATTAGTGTAGAATTTGTTAAAATCGGATAACACTAAGTTCTTAAAATGCGTGCTTTTGTTCACCGTTGTAACCGCACAGTCCTCTCTCGCTGTCTTCGGAGCACAAACTTTGTTAATTATTCCTTCCCGCTAATTGTTTGAATCTCCACCGGGCAAAATGAGCATAACTCGTTGCCACCCTAAGCTATCGATTGGTGTATAATTTGTTAAAATCGGATGACAGGAAGTGTTTATTTTTTATGCTTTTCTTGTTCGGTGTTCAAGGCATGCGGTTGAACTGTGTTGTCCAAATCCCCACGACGCTAGTACTTTGTTATTAGTTTTCAGGCGCTAATTGTTATAATTTCGATCGGGCAAAACGCATGCAGATAAAGGAGGCTCTAGGCTATCGACTGATGTATAAATTTCGAAATCGAATGAGAAAAAGTACTTATTGCTGGCTCTTTTATCGAACGGCGCTCCTGGTATAGCTGCTATTAGCGCTCCAGAACGCTCAAACTTTGTTAATTTCCCACGGCGCTAATTGTTATAATTTCGATCGGGCAAAACTATATAGAGTACATGAAGCCTTGTGCTTTCGATTAATGTATTGCTCATTATGATCGGTTAAGTCATAGCCGAGATATGGTGCCTAAAACTTTACCAAATAGTCGAAAATGTCAACTTTCATTCGTATTTTTAGGGCACTAATTATGATTTGATCGACCGGGCAAAACTCATGGGCTATCAGGACGTTATGAGCTTTAAAATGATGTATCATTTATTAAAATCGGTTGAAAACCAAACTTATTGCTAACTCTTATTGCTAACTTCCCCCGGGTAGATAAGGGTTATGTGATAATAGATGCTCGGAATGTATGTATGGGTTTTTTAATAAAGTTGTAATAGTAAAATGTGTTCTTTACTTGTGGTCTTATAAGCATTTATAGTCAATAATAACATTAATGATAACATTTCCCCAAATCAAGGCTTTTGCAACGACCACCACCAATAGGGGCCTAAAATTGAGTTAATGTCATCGCTAATGGCGATTTTAACAGCAAATTTGAAGTTCGACATTCGTTTGGTGGTAATGATTTTTTAAAATATTAAAAAAGAATAAAAAGACTAAGGCCTGGTATTGTTACCTCAATTTTCTGTTTTAACCAACATTATAATTTAAAATTGAGCTTAGTGAACATCCCGATGAGTAATCATTATAAAACGTGACTCAATTAATTAAAAACACTATTTGTGTAGAATTTACCAAAGACAATTTCGGTTAATAAATCGAAAATTACCGTCCAAAGAACGCCCAGAAGAAGTTTTACGTGTATGAAAATAAACAAGAAAATTTGGAATCAAAAGTTCTAACAGTTTTTAAGTTGGTTTTTAGTTGGTTTTTCAATTGTTGCAAATAACATCGATCGATATCATCGTGTCGGCAGTGGCGTATCTAGGGTAGGGCAGACAGGGCACGCGCCCTGGGCGCCGAGCCGAAAGGGCGCCGTGGCGCCCGCTAAAAAACAAAAAATTTTGAGTCTCTACTTTGACTGACTCTTAAGGCCTGTTCAGACATACATAAGACAAGATAAGGATAAAACCAATGCAATCAAATGTACAATGTACGCATAAGCATGGCTGGATTAACCATTAATTAAGCACACCTAAGCACGTGCTTACTGCTTAGGGCATCAACGACAGGGGACATCCCAGGGCCGCGTTTACCACTAGGAGAAATTAGACACATGCCTGGAGCCTTTTATGTCAAAAAAATTAATGTTCTCTCTTTATACAGCCACCCTTACACACGTTTAATGTAAAAAAAATATAAGTAACCTTTTTATTTGCTGGAAGCTGGAATTTTGTACTATTATTAAGTGGCAATGTATTTTGGTGAACATACCGCAGACCAAAGCGTATAAATATTTATTAAACCTTATTATATTTTAAAATTAAACATTTTCGTCAAATGCAATAACCATAACAATAATAATATTTTTCTAATAATTCCATATCTCATTTTGCTATAATAGATAACGTGTTATTTTGCTTTCTATAGTCTATTATACAGTGGAACCTCGCTTAACGAGCACCTCTCATAACGAGTAATTCGCAAAACGAGCAAAACAATTTGTAACAATTCTGTACTCATTTCAGTAGCATCTTAAGTGGCGGTTCTGTGCGTTTAGACATAATATACAGAGTGAACAGGTATGAGTAGACAAAATCTGTTTGCTGATAGATCTCCTTTTGCTGAATAATAAATTCTTATAACAAGATGTTCCATTCTTGGTCCTTCTTAAGACATGATACGATAAAGTTAAGGGTTTGCTAGCTAGGGTAGCAGGCTTGGCCTATGTACTTTGCCTTCCTTTGACCCATAAACGTTAATTTTTAGACTTTTTTTAAGTTCGTCTTAACGATGTAGTCTACCGGAAGTGTACCGTGGGTTCGAAATCCTAGCGTTAATACGCCTTGTAGAGATATGAAATTTTTACAGTGGTTTTCTGATGTAGTATTGCATATTGGAAAGTATATAAAAGTAATAAAATATTAAATAACGACATTCATTTTTTTTGGTATACATTATTATTTTATGAAAATGACTTTCCAAAATAGAACATAAAAAAATAGAAAGATTTTACCTATGAACTTAGTTTGAATTATTTATCGTTTTTACGTGATTTCGAACCCGCGATTTAGAAAAAAATTGGTTTTTCTAAGACACCTTTGACGTTAGCGTTTGTTTCATGCGTTTTTTTACGTCCTATATCACCTGTGGTTAGTTTCCATTGCAAATAGTTTTTCTCAAAACACTAACAAAAATTTTCATTAGTAGGGTATACTTGATCCTTAAACTATGTTGTTTTAAGAATTTATTTTTCAGCAATAGCAGACCTAGCTGAAAAGGTTGTAAAATGTAAATACATCGAATCCTTTGGGCTAAATTCAGTGCTACAAATTGTTGAGTGGTAATGTTCCTCAAAATACTTCTAAATGTTCTATAACTAAATAATATTGATAGTTAGTTTGTTGTTTTACTCTTGTTTGTTCATTAGGGTGGTCCAAATTTATACCTTGCAAAATCTTTTTTTTTGCTAGAGGGCAACGATCCCCCCCAACCGGCTCCTTTTCCGGAAAAAAAAATTCCCCCAAAATTTGAAAAAAATCGGTTAACGTTAACACAAATTTCCCATTTAAAATACATTGGAAAAATGCATCTTTTTTTCCATTTTTTTTCACGTTTCGGATTTAGAAAAAAATTTGCGGGAGATTATCAGAAATTGTTCAGAACTTCCCAAAGATCAAATCCACAACCACTATTTTTTTTCACTGCCCCCACCCTCTCCTGCAGTACCCTAAAAGTGAGGCAAAATTTTCTCCAAATTTACTATTTTACAAAGTTACGTGATTTATTGTTTTTTTGACAGAAATTACTATTAATGAATTGTTGATATGTTTTGTTATTTATTAACTAATTTAAAAATTAAAAAAAAATGTTTGAACAATTACTTAATTATTTACAAAAATATACGATGTTACGAACTCATTTTTCCATTTTTGCAAACATTATTAAATTATTGTTTTTGTCATTTATTAACTAATTAGCAATTGTTTAAACAAAAATGTATGTTGTTACGCACATATTTTTCCAATTTTGCAGAAATTATTAGATTATTGGTATTTTTGTCATTTATTAACTAATTTGCAATTGTTTAAACAAATAAATACATTGTAATGGACATAATTTTCTATATGTTTTTGCATGAATTAGTATTAGATTATTGGCAGATTTTGGACATTTATTAACTAATTTGTAATTGTTTAAACAAATATTATTTGTTTAAGCAAATATATATTGTTACGGACATATTTTTTATATTTATTGCAGAAACTATTATTAAATTATTGGCATTTTTGTCATTTATTAACCAATTTGCAATTCTTTAAACAATTACCAATTTTTTAAACAAAGATTTACCATGTTTTTTGTTTTTCCTCTTGTAGAAATTATATTGTTACATTGTTGGCAAGTTTCTTGCAAGTTGTTACTTTGTTACTTTTTGAATTTGCAATTCTTTAAACAAGTACCAATTTTTTAAACAAAAATTTACTATGTTTTTTGTTTTTCCTCTTGTAATAATTATATTGTTACATTGTTGGCAAGTTTTTTGTAATTTGTTACTTAATATGCAATTGTTTGAACAAATAAATTTGTTTAAACAATAATATTCAATGTTGGTACGTATTTCTTGACAAAAATTATTAATAAGTATTAATAAGTGTTAATAAGTAATGTTGTTGCAACACTATTATAAGTTATAATTGAAAATTATTAAAAAAATTTGGCAAGAAGAAAAAGATAAGAAATATAATAATAATTTTCGTCAAAAGGTTATGTCAGTACCATTGTATATTTTTGTTTAAACAAATGGTATTTATTTAAACAATTGCAAACTAGTTAGCAAATGACCAAAAAATGCCAACAATCTAATTATAATTTCTGATAAAAAAAGAAAAATGTGTCCGTAACATTGTATATTTTTGTAAACAAATGGTATTGGTTTATACAATTGCAAATTAGTTAGCAAATGACCAAAAAATGCCAATAACCTAATAATAATTTCCTTTACAAAAATAGAAAATATGTCCACAACATTGTATATATATTTCTTTAAACAAATGGTATTTGTTTAAACAATTGCTAATTAGTTAATAAATGACAAAAAAGCCAATAATCTAATAACTTCTGCAAAAAAAAATGGAAAAATATGTTCGTAACATCGTATATTTTTGTTTAAACAAATGCTAATTGTTTAAACAATTTCAAATTAGTTAGTAAACGACAAAAAAATATAACAATAATCGAATAATAATCACTTCTGCCAAAAACAATAATAAAACACGTAACATTGTAAAATTGAAAATTTGGAGAAACTTTTGTCTCATATTTAGGGTACTATGGGGAGGGCGGGGGTGGTGAACAAAAAAATAGTGGTTGTGGATTTGTTCCTTGGAGTGTTCTGAACAATTTCTGATAATCTCCTGCAACTTTTTTTTCTGAATCCGAAACGTGAAAAAAAACGGAAAAAAGATGCATTTTTGCAATGTATTTTAAATGGGAGTTTTGAGGTGCTCGGTGGCACGTGTTAACGTTAACCGATTGTTCCCAAATTTGGGGGGAATTTTTTCTTCTGGAAAAGGAACAGATTGGGGGGGATCGTTGCCCTCAAGCGAAAAGTCCGTTTTTTGGACCACCCTATTGTTCATATTTGTTTAGATTAAAAATAATAGATTTTCACGGGAGGGGGGAGGGGCACAATTACAACATTTGCCATGGGCGCCATATTACTCCGTTACGTCACTGCGTGTCGGACGTTTTTCAAATAAGAACAAAAAACCCAGAGGAATTATAGTCAAATTTACCAGCTACATGTTTCGGGATGGTGTTTGTAAAGCTAGAAGAAAACTGAAAGGCTCTGGTGTCACTATCCAAAGAGACTTATGCAAAAAACTCATGCAAAACATGGATTAATAAAGCACACGATTGAACGATTCGGAAAAACAAAGTGTTGGTCCATAGACGGTAGGATTTACACAGAGTATGAAGGATCTAGAATACAAATCAAACGGGTAGTTGATCTAGACATAGTACACACCGTAAAAAACAGATTGACTCTAACGTTCGATAAGTAAAAAAAAATCTTGAAAATACCATCCCTAAAAAGTTGGCAAATATACATTTTGCTCATATGATTACGCACCACAATTTGTTGTATAGAATTATCTATAGAAAAGTTATCAATATTTAACTCGGAAAATATATATTGCTTTTGTAAATGATAAATAAATTTTCGTCGGTATATAGAAATTGCTAACAATAGATAATACGTCTTATTCCAAATAAATATACATTAAAACAAAATATAGGAACCATTTTGTTTGTCACATTGTCACAAACACAAATAAAACCATACTTCAAAGTTAGCATTTCATTATTTTTGTACAAGTTTAGTTCTTACATACCTCAAGCCTAATTACATATACGTGAGTGTAGTTGCATAAGCTATCCAAAACTTAAACAATACTCGTGGTACGTCCAGTAAAAACACTCGGGTTTCGGTTGAGTTAAAATTATTTCTTATAATTGTCCTATAATGTATTATTCAATTTTCGATGCTCGACTTCGAATTAATCTTCATTTATTTTCGACACAACACTGCAAATTAACAAAAGAGGGACGTTTACGCGCAACCTACAAAATCTCGTTGGGCTCCGAGCCGTCTGGACCATGCACCAAAATATCCAAAACCAATGGTCTTGTCATGGAGTCGGTCATCCCTAGTATCCGCTGATCTGTCAACACAAGGCCTATAACAATACATAATACTTCATTATCAATAATGTTTTGTCTACGGAAGAATTTGAAAATAAAAGTATAAGTCGTCTAGTAAGTTTTTAAACTTGGTAAAGGTCTGTTTGACCCAGCGCTGCCAGTGGATGAGAGCCAAAAATTAAATATAATAGATTATTTTCTAGTATAAAGTATCCCCTGAACTAGATATTTCAATTTTTCAAACAGAACGGAGGTTTTTCTTTATTTAATGACGTTCAAATTTCATAAGAAAAACTGTCTAGAAAAGCAACTGAAAACTAATATATTGATAACTGTGGAGGCGTGAATTCTGTTAATGAAGTGTGCATTGACGCTTTGGGTACATATCTTTGTCCTGAATACGAATCCGAAGTAAACAGTTCTTTTTATCAAATAAGCTTTTGTTGTAGTTTATTACATGCATTTTCTATAACCTAGAAAATTTTCTCTATTGTATCAACGTATTTGTTTTTAAGTTTTTCAAAAGTTACACTGTTTTAACAATACGAAAACGAAATAAAGAAAGAGTTTATTCAGGGACAATAGGGGTCTTGCACTAACTCTCAAAATTAAAAAATAATACGTGAATAAGTGCCAAACGTATACTAGAACCGTCCGCAAACGTGTTTTAAAGAAATAAATCCGATCGTACACAATAATATTAAAATCGGTCTCGTCCCTTTAAATATGAGTCAGACCAGAACGCGCTGTGATTGGTGTGACGTAGCATGCTTGGTCGAAGGCCAAGTGACATGAGCTAGTTACGATGCGATTGTCACTCTTTCTACAACATGATTGACATTAACGTTGGACGTACGTCGTCTCAGACGACTGTCACTTTTGACAACACGTAAAGATTCCTTGACCCAACTATACTTATTCGTCATCAGAAAGCACACAACGTCCTCCAGATACTATACATTCAACTCGATGCCGTTCTCGTGCCCGTAGGTCCTATTTTTTCGGCCGCTCTCTACGGACTAATAGGTTAGCTGAGCGTCTCACCAATCTTATGACGTCACGGAGCGTTATGGCGCGCTCTTAGTCCAGTTTAAACTTTGATGTTTAATAACAATTGAGTGCATCAATATTAAACGGAAAAATTTTACACATGGTTTTCTTACCACCTAAGGTTAGTACTAAGTTAGGTAAAATTATGCAAGACCCCTATTGTTCATAAGAATACATTACACTCTCACATGAGGTAATGGGGGAGAAAATAGAAATTTTAAACAAAAATACTGTGAGAAGATGATGTAAAAGTCGCTACCTAAATGTTACAGTTACAGTCGGATGTGAATAAAAGAAAATCCCAAGGTCACCATTGTCGCCACTGCCTTCTTACGACTATAGATGTGTTGTAGGGTATTTAAAGACGAAAATGTTTGAACATTGCTGTTGTTGTCAACATTTTAATTATGGATAGTAAGTTATACCTAAAATTACTATAGTTTAGATTCCTGCACAGTATCTTGAAATTAAAAAACTTTTTGTTTAGCATTGGACTAATCATGGGAGTAAATGTTTTCTTTTTCAATTTCTGATCATTATTTGGAATCTTTTTTCATAATTTGTTTTCAAATTCGTCGGTACAGTTGGTTTTAGCTTTCCAAGACTTATATATAAGATAAGAATGCAGAACCAAGAACTCAGGAACTGGACTTCTTGAAAAGCGATATCTACAAATACCGGTCAATCACAGATATGGAACAGTGATAGCACAATACAAAACTGTATTAACTGTTTAAAATTGCCAATTAAGATAAAAATCACGGAGCGGCATAAAAAATCTCAAAATCCAAATTTTCAAGAAACATTAAGTATTAATCAGATAGTCAATATTTATTAAAAGCATTTTCATTCATTAAAAACAAATATTCCGTTAATAAATATCCAATTTACCTTTAAAATTTTGTGAAACGATAAAAGTTTGTGTTCTCTGGGCAATGTTGGGAAGGATCAGTTACTCAGGAAGTGAATGTTCCACCATCTATTCATAGTAGCTTTGATTCAAACTTACCAACATCTAAAATGAACCAGGGGGAAAAGGACCCTGGTTTAAATCAAGGTTGTGGCAGTAATTTTTCATTTATTTATTTTCCACATTTGAAGTATTATTATATTAATTTACTTATTACCTTTACTTTGCATACACAGTATTCTAAAATCTTCATTGAGTGTCATGAGGGGCCCAAAATACTTCACCCTGAGTCTATTGCAAAGACTTGACAATGCTAGCGTGTAGTTATATTGCGTACACATATTAGAAGAAACCCAGATGAAGTATTTTTCTGATGTCTGACATTCGCAGAAGTCCTCTCGGTATATTCTTTCGGTGTTTTCCAGTTTCAGTTTCGTTGCCATAATCAAAAGTGACGGAGTATCCGACTTTAGCGGTGTTGGCAAAGACTCTGTATCACTATAAGGATAACAATAGCATCAACTACATTTACAGAAGGTGATGTGATAATGAAAACAAATACTAACCATCCAATGTCGTGGCAATCTTTAGGTTTCTTCAGTTTAATGATACAGATACACAGAATCTCGTTGACTTTGATGTCCTCTGCTAGGAATTCCATACCGTTTCTTGCCTCTAGATGTGTGGTAATTGTGGCTACGTCCTTATGTTCGCATTCGAAGTGGTAATCCACAGATTTAACAGCGATTGCCTTGTTACAGTGGCGCAAGGGACAAAATAGTGGCCTGGAACTGACGAAAATGATATTAAAGAAACAATTTGGATGTGATATGTAGCAATTCTTTTTACTAACGGGCAGACAAAATGTTTGTTTTCGACCAAATGTGTTGGAAGCACTCCGTTAAATGAACACCACATCAGCACATTGTTGCCATAAGACAATGGGTGCCATGTCAAGAATGGGAGATCTGGGAAATTGTCTAAATTGATTCTTGTTTTTACCTTTTCGATAATGACAGTTGACTGGCGGTACTAGTACCCAGTCTGCCCAGATGAGTGGACGACACGCGCCCTGTCACGTAAAATCCGGGTTGTGGAAACATCTTGCCGGTGGCGCCATCGGCATTTCTCTGTTGCGGTAAAACATGGGCATGGTCGATCCAAGCGTTGCATGTGAAGTGGGGACACCTAGATTCTTTTCCTGAAGCGTATTCAAATAGAATGTTATTACAATCTAGCAAAATTAGGTACATTTAAACACCGATCAGGCTTAGAACTCATAACCACATAATATAATGGGTGATATGATTAAAAATGAGTGACTTTATGCTCAATATGGTACTGCTCTGGTACTGCTGACAGTGAGCATCTGCTCCAGTTTTTGATATGTATGAATTGGAGCATTTACGTTAATATATGTGACCCGGAATGTAAAAATCGCACTAACTGACCTCTAGTTCTGTTACTATTGATCTACAGGCCCTGGTCATATTATCAGACGCGGTGTACATGCTAGAACGCAACTGAAGTGGTATGCACGAAGTGGTCCACCAACTGAAGTGCATCTCATAATATGGCCAGTGACTTTACGTATTTGACGGTTCCTAACTATAAAACTACTCAATAAAAAATAAAATGGGTTAAGTATCGTTTACATCCACTTAACTTAACTTAACGTACGAAAAATTATACTTAACGTACGAAATTTAGATCCGCTCCATTTACATTCACTTACGTTGGGGTGCTTGCCATGCGCATTTGACAGTGACACAATATGAAATCCATATTAAATCTATCGGTTTTATTATACAAATATGTTTATGTACATGCAAGTTGGATCAAGGTTCCATCATCCGTGTTAATAATCTGTTAATCGATCTAAAAATATTGCAAAACAACACAAAGATAACAAAGTTCAAGTCGCACGAGTCAATTTTTAGGTTATATTACTGTCACCCACTGTCACCATCATCCAAATTGTCAAAATCGAGAGCTTGTGATTGGTGCACTTAGTGCACGAATTCTGTTAAGTTGAAGTTGAGTGAACAAATCCGTACGTTACGTTAAGTTTTTCTACGTTAAGTGAATGTAAACGCACACATATAATTCAATGGTGTTCAACTATCTCTAATGTTTAATTTTTCGTACGTAAAGTTAAGTTAAGGGGATGTAAACGAGGCTTTATACCGTTGAATCATTTCAACGTAAGATGTATGAGATATATGATATACATATGTTAGCATTTTTCGTACAGCTAACGCCATCTCTGGGCTGACACGAACACAACCCCTGCGAGCGGCGAGAAGGACGGGCAGTTAGGTGACAGCGAGCGAAGAGTGTAGACGTATTAATTAATCGATAGAGTGTATTTACGAGTTTTCGGTCAGTAAAGTGCTACTAGTTATTAAAGTGTGACGTTTTATTTAGAAACCTAACACTGCAGCGGTGCGATAACTCAAATTAGTGCGAAAATAAACGGTAAAAACGGGTGTAAAGCGGACATAATCACAACGAGGAGACAACGCGTTAACGAATCAACGCGTCCAAAAAGGACAGAGTATATACCGGCGCGAACGTAAACAAGAGGGTGTGTCACGTAGACGAGTGAACGTGCAAAAAATGATGGAAAAACCAACTTCTATGGAGGGAACGGGTGGAAACGCAGGTATGAACGACGACGAAGAGTCACCAGGTGCTTCTTCGACACATTTTCAAGTTTTGGACACGACAGGACCGGATCAAAGCTATTTAGCATGGGAGAGACGGCTACTAGAGCAAGAAAGAGAGTTACTTCGCCGCGAAAGGGAACTTCTACATAGAGAAAGACGCGACAACGGCTTGAATTTCAACACGCAGTGCTACGATGCATCACAACGCGCCTTACCGGAATTTAACCCAGGTAAAACATCAGGATTGATTGCACCACAATGGATAAAAAAGGTAGAGAACTTAGCTATACTTTTTAAATGGGATGATCGTACGCTACTTTATCAAGCAATTTCCAAATTAAATGGAGCTGCTAAGCTATGGTTTGACGGCATTGAGCATGAAGTGACCCTGTGGGAAAATTTTAAGCAACAACTACTGAAAGGTTTTCCTACTTTAACCGATGATGCTGATATTCATTTTGAACTTACACGTCGTAAAAAGCGCGCGGACGAGACATATGAAAATTACGTTTACAGCATGAAATCAATCGCTTCAAAGGGCTCGATAAGCGAACAAAGCTTAATTAAATACGTAATAGCCGGCATACACGATCGCGATTTAGGGAGAATGTTAGCTGTAAGCGCGATATTTGACATTGGCGATCTTTTAGAACGAATTAAAAGATATGAAGGCACGACACGCTATTTGCCTGGCAGAATTACACATATACCCTCCACAAATACTACGGGATCAGATCAAACCGCGATGATGCCAAAGGATCACGCTACGGGCAAATGCTACAATTGTCAAGAAAAGGGGCATATTTCGAAGAACTGTCCAAAGCCACAACGAAGAGCGAGATGCTACAATTGCGAACGTACTGGACACATAGCCAAGAATTGTCCATCAAACAAAGCCAAAGGAGATCAAATCGCTTCACGAAACGTAAACAAAATCGGACTATTACAGCCACCGAAGGACGAATACCATAAGTATGCAAAGATTGACGGCAGAGACGTTCATTGATATGGGTAGCGACATCGTAACAGTTAGACATCGTAAGTCATGCTCCGATGAGATGAAAATTCCGTACGTACCCCACAAAATTGGCTTAAAGGGATTTGGAGAAGGAAAATGCTGGACCATAGGTCGTCGAATGTCCATCCTAGAAGTAGATAATGTACATATCGAAGTCGAGATTTTCATTGTGCCAGACGAAGCTCAGGAAGACGTGATGATTATTGGAAGAAGCGCGCTTGACCAACCCGGAATAAAGGTCACAAAAGAAGAAAACAGCTTGACCATAGAAAGAGTAACGAAAATCGAACGAAAAATTATAGTACCCGACGTACACGAAGTAGAAGAGGAAGAACGAGCAGAGATAGAATTAGAACAAATCAAACGAAAGGACCACGACGAAGACAATCAAAGAAGCGACGTGAATAAAATTACCAATGATGACGTCAGCGCGGGAAAAATAGCGGAAGATGACGTCCACATCAACGAAAACCTTACCACCGACGAAAAGGAAGAATTAAAGGCGTTATTGTTTGAAAATGAACAGTGTTTCGCGAGTAATTTCCACGAAATAGGACTAACAAATTTAACCGTTATGGATATTAAACTTACGAATAACGAACCAGCGACGTGCAGACCGTACAGGTTACCGTACGCGCAACGCGAAATAGTAAAGAAAACCGTAGATGAACTATTACGTGCGGGAATAATTCAGGAATCGATTTCTGAATACGCGAGTCCGGTGATTTTGGTTAGCAAAAAGACGGGAGGTGAACGAATGTGCGTGGACTACCGCAAATTAAATTCTGTGACGCGAAAAGAATACACGCCGGTTGCGAGTATTGACGAACAATTAGACAAATTATCCGGAAATAAATATTTCACGACGTTGGACTTATCGAGTGGGTATTATCAAGTTCCCATAACTCCTGAAAGTAGGCGTTACACAGCGTTCGTCACCACCGAGGGCCAGTACGAGTTTAAACGAATGCCATTTGGCCTGGTAAACGCACCTAGTGTATTTACTCGACTTATGTCTATGATCGCTAAAAGAATTGGAACCGACGTAGTAACTGTGTACATGGACGATATGATGATCCCAAGCAAGACTGTACAAGAAGGATTAAACAAGTTGAAGAGAGTGCTGGACATACTCCGAGAAGAACGCCTAACATTAAACTTGAGAAAATGTCAGTTTTTAATGGAATCCGTGGAGTACCTTGGATTCGAAATCAACGCAGATGGAGTAAAACCAGGAAGCGCGAAAATTGATGCTGTGAAGAATTTCCAACGGCCAACATCAGTTCGAGAAGTGAGACAGTTCCTAGGATTGGCAGGTTTCTTCCGACGATTCATCCAACGTTATTCGATAATCGCAAAACCCTTAACCAAGTTGACGCAGAAGACAGCATCGTGGGAGTGGTCCGATCCACACGAAAATGCCTTTACCGAAATTAAGCGAGAGTTGTCCAAACGACCGGTTCTCGCCTTATACGACCCCAACGCTCAGCTAGAAGTCCACACCGACGCCTGCAAGATGGGATTAGGCGGAATACTTTTCCAGCGTAAGAATGAAGACCCATTGACCGTCGTATCGTACTATAGTCGCCAGACCTCCGACACTGAACAAAAGTATCATAGCTACGAATTGGAAGCTCTAGCGGTGGTTGAGGCACTAGAACGATTCCGCATGTATGTACTCGGAAAGAAATTTCGAGTAATAACGGACTGTAATTCATTGAAAACAATAATGAAGAAGAAAGACATAACTCCACGAATTGGACGCTGGGTATTAAAGCTATAAGAATATGATTTTGACGTAGAATATCGATCCGCACCAAATATGGCTCACGTAGACGCCCTTAGTAGAAATCCCTGCGACCCCCCCAAAGACGTAGACATTGCCAAAGTCGATGTGTTTGCTATCAAAGTTGATGAAGACGATTGGTTCCTGACCATGCAGGTGCGACGAAGACGAAAAACTGAAGATGATCTACGAGACCCTCAAATGCAAACCAACGACTAACGAAGAGAAACAAATTCATACCGATTATACAATAGAGAAGAACCGAATTTACAGACGAGTAGGAGACGACCTGAAGTGGGTAGTTCCGAAAGCAATCAGATGGAGAGTAATCAAAAGTTGTCACGACGATATGGGACACTATGGATTAGAGAAGGTGCTGCGGGAATTGAAGCAAAGTTATTGGTTTCCGAAGATGCTTAAGGTCGTGAAAGGATATTTGGACGCGTGCGTCGAATGCGCATACCATAAATTGAAAGGAGGAACACGCGAAGCGACTCTACATAATATCGATCGACAGCCGATTCCATACCATACAGTCAACATGGACCATCTAGGGCCATTTCCCAAGAGTTCCAAAGGGAACGTACACGTTTTGGTTTATGTCGACAATTTCACCAAGTATACTTACCTGAAAGCTGTTAAAGATACGAAAACGAAGAACGTAATCCAGGTGTTAGAGGAAATTACCGGCATTTTTTGTCCTCCGAAAAGATTAATTACCGATCGTGGAACAGCGTTTACAGCTAAGGCTTTTGAACAATACTGCGAAGACAATGATATCACCCACATTAAGAACGCACGGCAACACCACGATACAACCGTACCATTACGAGTGCCATTACAACTTCATGCAAGCGAGACGATGGAAAGGATTGGGATACCCACCTACGAAGTATCCAGTACGCTATCAACACGATGTTCAACAAAACAACCGGAAAATCAGCCCACGAATTATTATTCAGCTATCACCCACGAAACGACGTAGTTGACCTGCAACAGAATAGACAGTGCGCCCTGCAGAAAATACAGAAGACCCAAGTCGAACAGAAGAGGTATTTTGATGCCCATCATCAACCCCCACGACCATATCAACCAGGTGATTTCGTTCTCAAACGAAAGGAAGCACCCGCCACCGGAGAACCTCGAAAGTTGATGCCAGCGTATAAAGGGCCATACCAAGTGGCAGAAGCTCTAGGAAACGACCGTTACCTCCTACGCGATATTCCAGGCGCAGAGCGAACCCAACGTAGTTTCGCTTCGGTATTTGCAGCCGACCGTATGAAGCCATGGTGTATTCCATTCGACCCACAGGGAATCGGGGACGATTCCGAAGGTAGCGAAGCCGAATGTTAGCATTTTTCGTACAGCTAACGCCATCTCTGGGCTGACACGAACACAACCCCTGCGAGCGGCGAGAAGGACGGGCAGTTAGGTGACAGCGAGCGAAGAGTGTAGACGTATGAATTAATCGATAGAGTGTATTTACGAGTTTTCGGTCAGTAAAGTGCTACTAGTTATTAAAGTGTGACGTTTTATTTAGAAACCTAACACATATATGTTGATATACGTATAGTATCAACATTTTCTGCCCCTCGGTTTAAACATGAGCGCACGAGAAATAAAAAAAGATACCCGATTTTTTCTCATTACACTGCTTATCAAAAAAATTTCAATTATTTTTTTAAGTTACATTTAGAATCTCTTCTATAGATTGGCGTTTTTGTTATGTTTTTATGTTGGTTGTGAACAAGGATTTTATGTAAGCGGATATCTCACTAACGAATGTTAGTACAACGAAGCTATCATGTAAAGAATCCTTATGAACATGGCGCAAGGCAGTAGAACGACATTTATTTTACTTAAAATCGATTAATGGGCAATCCCATGTTAAAAATTGAGTATGAGGTATATACATACTTTTTAAGGGGGTTGTGGTAAGCGGCAATATAAAGCAGGCAACGTCTAATCTGGAAATACCCATTCTATGGGTTAATTATAGTTTTGTTAGTGTGATTGGATCTTTGATGATCAATGGCCCAGCCCAAAATGTCAAGCTGGATTCAGTTATAACTTTTGAGGAGTCAGTCTCTTTGCAAACATTACACGCTTCACTTGTGCTTCTCTGGTTGTGGAAATTGTGATAAGGACCTTTGACTTAGCTCAACATACATTTCAACCAGCATAGCCAGCGAGAAGTCCGAAGGATCCCAAATCCTGGTGCTCGGATGAGATCAATGGATCAGCCCAGAATGTCAATTCAATTATTACTTTTGAGATTCGCAGATTCGCATCGATAATCAGAAAAGCCCATGGACGCTGGGCCAGGAATAACGATACGATTTTCTGATCATTTTAAAAACTTATTTCAACCTCATCATGCAGAAGTTGAAGAAATTCATATGGATGAGACGAGCCAAGATGACACTCAATTCAAGCTCACCTCACCAACATAAGTCAAAACTTAATTAACGTTAATCCCAAAAAAGCCCTAGCCCATGATTTGATACCTGGAGAGGTATCAAGGAAGGCAGTTTTCAAGGAAGGCTATAGTAAAGCTTATGAATCTTATCAATGCTGCCTTCAGACTAAGGTATGTGCCTAAACTGTGGAATGTGGCAGAGGCAGACGCATAATACTGAAGCCTGGGGAACCTTCACACGAATCAACTTCTTATAGACATATCTCCTTGCTGCCCTTCATGTCAAAAAGCTTTGAAAAATTATTACATACTCAATAAAATCGCGTTAGAGGAAAAAGACGTTTGTTCGGCAATGTTCATAGATATAGCAAAGGGTTTTGATAAAGTCAGTCATGATGGACTAAACCATACATTAGGAAATATCCTCCCTAAGCAGTGCGCAAATATTCAAATTTTACTTGACTGAGAGGTTCTTTAGAGTCAAAAAAGGTGATGCTCCGTCCTTAAGGATATAAAAGTAGGAGTACCGCAAGGTAGTGTTTGAGGGCCGGTGCTTTACCTTCTTTACACCAGCGATCTTCGAGGATTAGAAAATAATAATGTGGCAACCTTTGCAGACCACACCGGTATCATAGCTGGTGACTAAACGCACCATAACACATTAAGTTAAGACATCGCGAGCGATCGACCAAAATTTGCTTCGTGATAGACCGGTCGATCGCGATCGACTTGTTGGCCACCCCAGATTGTTTCCAAGTAGAGAAAATACCGTTCAGGTACGATACAATGTGTTGGACCAGATGTGCCAGCACTACCTTTTACTACTGAGTTGTCGATCATGGCACAACGTCCGTCACAAACGAAACAATACCTGACGGGTGTTTTCTTCGAGGAACAAACTCAGTATCTATCAACGATCTCTCAGCTAGCGCGGGTTGAGCCTTTTGCTTGACAGAGCCTTCCTCTTTGAACCAGTATATTTCTTGTAATAATTTACAACACAATAAGTTACTTTTGATGTGTACAGCAGTTTTTCCTTTTTTGTTTTCTTAATTGTAAATAATATATTTGTTGTGGAAACAAACATATGTTTGATTTTATAATTTCAGAATTAAATGTCGGGAGGCACTTGAGACAATTGGATGAGTATTGGATTTTAGGGAACAGTAAGAACGCGTTCGGATAATCGGGTACGGTACGGTGTGACGCGCTGCATAATAGGCGGACCAACGTCATACGGCGCTTATCTGCATATAAGAGAGAGACAGCCGACCCAGGTTATCTGAGCATTGCTCTCCCCATACCCTACCCTGACAAACCGAACGCGCTCTTATAGCTGTTTTACACTACGCAGTTTAGTGCGCAATTTAGTACACAATTTGTGCAGTAGTACCTCCTTACAACAATCTTAAATAGAAATTGTGATGATGTTTCTTATGCTGACTAGTTTGTCTAGAAATTGAACCATTTTCTGTTTGCAGATTTCTGTTACTTAACTTCTTGTGTAACTTCTTCCGCAAGAATTGCGTAGTGTAAAACGGGTATTAGGCAGAAAATTGACCGATGCGATAAGCGACGTGCGATACGCGACAGTCTATACGTTTACAGCCTATGGGCGTTTTCACATTTACCGACACCCACACCAACACGACATCAGCACAGCACCGATATCGGCACGATATTGACAGCGTGTTTACACATTGCAACGATCACGACACGTTTAGTTGTCGTGTGGCGTTCGAGGAAATGTCATGGCGGGATTTAACAAGTTGTATTTGCTTTATTTATTATATTGACATCCAATTGTAAAAGTGAGATATTTAGAGGGTACCTACTATACTCTGTTTGAAGAGTTGTCTAATTGTGATGGGGCGGACACCCTTCTCAATATTTACTATTATACTTTAATCAACTCTAAACTGAAGGGGGCCCCTGTTAGGGCTTTGCTCAACTACCTAACCTTAAAACCACATGCTGACCACCGCTATTTTCAATATAACGGCGTTCAACCCTACTGACTCAAACAGCGCAATCTTAATTAATCTTACGGTAGCGTGAATTAATTATCTCTCTCTTACGGAGGCTTCAAATCGTGAGTTCTTTCTCTGAGACTTTGTCAGAGACGTTTGAACTCACTAATTATTAATCACTATATGCAACGCTAAATACTTTACTATAAAAGGGACAGGTTTATATTATTCTAAAATGAGTATGCCGAAGAAAACCACAATAAAATCTATTAACAAAAATATATACAACAATGCAGAACTGCTTACACGAAATTATGAATTGTTAATGCTAAACAATGATATTCTTAATTTGGCAGAGATGGACAAATCAGCAAGTACAGACAACGAATAAATATCTCATTATTTCGGTTGAGCACAAGAAACACGATACACCACAGTTATCTTATAGAGCCCCTGCTCTTAAGAAAACACGTCTTTACCCCATGATGGCTAAATTAAGAAGGAAGTCTCCTGCGTTTTAACCGTCTCTCGCACCCCCCTGAATGCGATGCTCACGCCTTCTCCAAAAACCGTTACGGTATATGGACGCTCTCGTCCGCGCCAAATTTCAACTTATTACATAATGACCCAAACAAGTTTTCTAACTATTTTCGTATGACCAAAAATACATTTGAGTACATTATCGAACATAATTAATAATATCAAGAAGCAAGATACTCAATTTAGAATGTGCATACCACCTGGAAATGCTACCAGGTAAGGTAAGGCTTTGGCATAATGTATTAAAAAAAAGAAAACTATTTAAAGCTATATTATCTATTTAAAAAAAACATAGGAACTTAAGATTATTTTATTATATCCATCCTCTAAAAATATAAATATTACTTGCCAACTTTTCTCCCGAAGAACTTTTCTCCCTAATTAATTTCGAATTTTGTTTCTATTATTGTCATTCGTTTTATCCCAAATACACGGTTTCGATTCGACAAGTTCAATTAATGTAACAATATCATATTTGAAACCCATTTTTATTTAGTGTCAATTAAAAAATCAATAGTCGTCGACGACACGAGTGGAGTGACTGCTGGTCACCGACACGTCGTCACCTGTAACGACACGACACCGACATCTCGGCGAGTGTGAAAGCATTCACTTGATTTACATGAGATTACGCGTCCACCGACATCGTTGTCGTTGTCGTGCCGCTGTCGTGTCGGCCAGTGTGAAAATGCCCTATAGAAACATAGAGGCGCTATATACGACAGCCTACATGTTTCTATAGAAACATAAAGGCTGTCGCGTATCGCTAGTCGCCACAGACTACTAGTCGCTTATCGCATCGGTGAGTTTTAAACGATACAAATTATTATTTTTTTCGACAATATTTCAGGATAAGAATCTACAACATTAAGATTAGTTTTGTCATCGCAGCCCGTTTATTCTAAGCATTATTCAGTGCTCACAAATTGGGAATGTCACTTTGAGTTATAAGTTAAAGTAAAAGTATTTTTGTAAGTGTTAGATAATAATTGTTTTATTAATTTCTGTTAAAGAAACACATTCCCAATACTGCATAGACCAACTGTACAAGTGATGACATGTATAATATATATTAAATATATATTTAATAAACAGTAATCTCTCTTATAGTAACATGATTGGCAATTTATCTTATCTCTTAACCTAAATGTACCAGAAATATCCTTGCCTATGTAGTACTCTTGTTTGTAGCAGTTCTCGCAGAAGAAGTGGCCTTGGTAGCAGGCATACAGTTGCTGCAGTTGGTATTTCTCGTTACAGACTTCACAGAAAAATGAATCTTCTTCGGTGTCATCGAGGTCGTTAGTATTGAACGTCGTCGAGTTCGTTTCATCCATTCCAAATAAGACCGAGAAATAAATGATAGGGACCAGCTTAGTGGTGGCGAGTGTTCACGAGAAATTTTGACTGAACTCATGACAATAAACGTCACCTCTCACGTCAACTTGCTCTCTCTCTCTCTCTGTCTTACCTCCCATTATTTAAGAATGCCAGAAATGCAGAAACAAGGACCGACGATGATTACGATTAAATGAATTCCACGATATCAGGATGCTTGTTTCTCTTTTTTTGGTTATGTTAGGCTTTCCAATTCACCTATTATCACTCAATGGGATACAATATTCATATGTGCTTTCGTAATTAGTCAATTTTAAATGCTGAAATTTCACATTGGAAAGTATTGGCTTACTATGCAAAACTGTTTTGTTTGCCATTTGGATACGCTTTGTTCACAGCCGGCCTTGTGTAAATGTTTTGTTTTTAACCATATTGCGTGCATAAATTATAAGGGGGACTCAAGTCTCAACCGATGTCGGTACTTTTGTTCATTCGCAAAGCGTATGGAAAATTAACTGAGCAGATATGTCAATTGGTACACGTTGGCTAACTACTCTACCTACGTCTTTTAGGCAATCTGCTATATAGGTAATTGCATTTGCAAAAGATTTCGCCAAGATCATGCAATTAAGGTGGGATTCGAAATGAGTAGGCAACCAAATATACTTCATAATTTTAGATCAGTTATTCCACCGAAATAATTAGGTGTTTCCATTCAAATTATACGTTAAACTGAATCTGGAACCTTTGCCGATAATACAAAAAATATCCGGCTCAATTCTGTCTAGTCTAGGTGACGGATTTTAACATTGTTGGTGGCTATGTCGTAGTTTTCTTGCGATAAAAAAAAGCGCCGATATTCACAAAATTCGTCACGTACACTTGAGAGAATTGTGCCAACTATTTTTGTAAGTATTAGTAAAGGTACAAAGTTCACTTTAACGTATATTTTTAATGTACAAACTAAAACATGCATATGTAATAGCCGATTGAAAATTATAACTGCATTTCAGATTTAAACGCCTCCTTAACTTACTGTTCTTAAGTAAGACATCATTAAATTTACAACAAAATTAGTACTACTATTCGGAAAACAAATATACCATTATATTTAAAAAAAAGTTGAGGTAAGCCTGTTAAAAAGATATAGTGGCTATATAGTAGCTTAGTAGCTCTTTTAAAACCACCTTTCTGTTTGTAACTTTTTATTTACTGAAGAGAATTAAAGAGATCTACATTTTCTGAAATTAGCAATACCTAGGTAATCAAAAGTAGAAAACTAATTTGGTCTATCTTAGACATATCTTAAAACCTCCTACAACTTACTTTCTCAAAGCTGCTTCTAAAGACTCATTGTGGAAATACCGTAGGATATATGTGAGTAAAATGCTGTATATTCGTGGTGTTAATATGTGGGATTATCGGTGTATTACTGCGTCTAGCAATGATTCTAATGAGGCGATCAATATAATCTTCGATATAGAGCCTCAGTACAAGTGCACATCTTGGAGGACCATGTGGTGCCTGATGCATATGGTGTCTGTCAAAATTTCATCCTAATGCAGGACACTGCAAAGCCACATACCGCCGGCATCACCAGAAACTTTTTACAAGAACGTGGAATTCAGGTCATGGAATGGCCGGCCTATTGACCTGAATCCTATTGAACACGTGTGGGATCAGCTTGACCGACGTGTTCGCAACCGTCCTAACCTACCACTAACCATACAGGAACTGAGACAAGCCCTGATTGAGGAATGGGAAAGCATACCCCAAGAACTTCGCAATCCATAGAAAACCCGACTGTCATCGATTGTTTTGCGTTATTAATTTACATTTTTAAGTGTAACTTAAAAGTAGCTAAGAGTTGTAACATTGTTTTTGTATTTTTCTTTACTTAAATATATGCCGTTGAATTATACCAAATTTGATTTGCCTAGAACTATTATTTAAAAAGTTACAGGTTTCGAAAAAAGTGTTCCCCTAATTTTTGTGAGCAGTGTATTTCACTATTTACGTAAAAGTTTCCGTTTGCATATCTTTTTATCTAGCCCCTCGTCATTATTTCTTTGCCCAATTTCACTTAAACACTGAATAATTACAAAATAACTTCACAAATGCATTTCAATTAGTCACGCTGGCGATTTAAACGATGGCCATTTGGCCATTCGCTAAGACATAGTCGTTACTTCCTCCAAAGTTAATTGAAACAATGGGTCTTTATGATATTCATAAAGTGGCAAATATAAAATCGAAATTGGCGATTAAGATTAGTGTGAATTTTGAACTCTCTCGATTGGTAAACGACGGAATGATTCTAGTAACCTACTTTTGTCCTTCTCTTTATTTAGAAGTCGGGATGCCTCTATCTCTTATTAGGTGGTGCGAAGAAAGCATCTATATAAAAGCGGTATGGATTTCTCTTCTTGGATTGAAACGCTTAGAGGTGCTTCAAGCCGTAATTACAAGTTAGTGGAAGTTTAAATTTATTGGAAAGATGTTCTTGGAAAAGGTAAGATTTTTAAATATTAAATTTAATATTTTATTAGTTTTTAATGAAGGGGTAAATTGGGTGGGGGACGAAAACGGAGAACATACACGGTGTGTCGTTTTGCGTCCCGAATATTTATAGGGGCTAGCATCACAAATTATAAACAAATAAAACAAGGAATCAAAAATGTACTGTTTCATAACTGTAACGTTCAGAATATTAAAGTGGTGATAGTAATCGTATTTGCGGAATGTACTCAAAGACAAATATTTGTAGATATAAAACGAATATTAGAACAAGAAGATCGTCTGAACGTAGAAAATTAAATTTGACGTGTTATGCAGTGAATCTATGTCACTATCTTGGTTTAGTGAATACACGGTCAAGCTACAAGGAGAATCACCAATGACAAACGTTGGCTACATACCTGCATAGAGTGACAGCGCCTTTAAATATGGCTTGTTTAAATTTTATTAAGTTTGGGCCCCTAGTTTAAAAAATCTTCTGAACGTCATACCTTGAAACTCTAAATTTTTGACTTCTTGTTACTTTTTGATTGTCATAAAATATGATGTTCTACCGCCCCTATAAACATTCGTCTGGTGATTTACGGACATACCATACCATACGATATTTATTTGTTAATAAAATGAACAATTACGGCTTCTAGCGACCCGAGTTCAGGTCTCAAGGATTTTGTATATCTGAACTCGGTTCATAGTTTAAACTGGCATTCAAGGAAACCCAGCCATAGTTCCCAACTTAAGTCAAAAGTTGAAGTAGGTCGTATAAGGTATCTAAAATCAAATTTGTTTTATTAGAAACTTTTTTTATTTAACATCATTAAATCATTATATAACGTCATTCAAGAGAGAAAGATTATATTCCATCATATTAATTCTAACTTATTTGGGGTTGCATTTGCGGCTTTTGCAGTAGGTACGCTCCCTAAGTTTGCACATAACTATTCTATATAAATATTTGTAATCAGAATAACCAAAAGAATCTAAACTTGCCTTTAATCGACAACAAATAAATAAATAAAGGGGGTTTACATAAATAAAACAAACTGTACAATCGTTTTTTTGTCAGAAACCAGGTTGTGACGTGACAACCCATAGCGTAAATTAAAACAAGACAATAAAAATAAAATATCATCAGTTATCAAATATTCCCAATTTTGTTAAAATTGTAATATCATATTTTAATAATAAAAGGATCTATCATCATCAATAAGAAAAATAGGGGTTGCCATGTACAAATTCGATACATAATAATTAAAAAATCAACAGAAGGTCAAACATTTTTGTCAAATTTCAATTTGCTATATAATGTGTATTTATTTGGATAAAATAAAATCCGACTTTAAAAATATGAAAATGTTCAATACTTCAATAGAAGTGCACTACGAAGCAACATCCTCCTTTATCTGATGAATTAGAAACGATAGAGAACTGATATTTTGTTATCAGGAAATTGAATCAAAGTACAGAAAGACTGCGTCATAATAGTATATTGTACAGGTGTCCCACACTAGAAACGAAGTACATTAATGGCCTTAAGAAATCTTAATACACGTTTCTTCCATATCTAAAAGTTGTAGATAATTAATCATTGGCTCTACAACCAGAAAATATTTTCATGCTTACAGGATGTCCCACACCAACGTACCAAAACAAACTTATGTTTTTTTAAATGAAACATTAGGTAAATTATTGCAGTTTATGAAGAATATTTTTATCCTAATTGTTTTGACATCAACTTGTAGTAGACTATTATCAACTGTTACTAAGATATTGTGAAATTAATGTCAAAAACGTGCATTTAAAAAAAATCATTCTTGGGTAACTAACAACGATAAAGATACAAAAGAACTCATGTTGGATAGTAAAAGTATCGCACTTTTTGACAGTTATTTTTGATTTGCGATTCTAATGTGACTAATCCCGAATCACTGGAGATTTGCTAAATGTCAAGTACCTAACTTAAGAATTTTAAATTATGTTTCTTACTCACCAAAGTCAATGTAGACCTTCATAGCCACGTTGTAATTAAAATTTTTAAGTTACTTGACATTTAGCAAATCTTTAGTTGTTCGGGATAAGTCATATTAGAATCGTAAATCAATAGTAACTGTCAAAAAGTGTACGTTTTTGACATTAATTTCACGTTATCTCAAGAACAGTTGGTAATAGCCTAATACAGATGTCAAAACAATTAGGATAAAAAACTTGATCAAAAACTGCAATAATATACCTAGTGTTTCATTTAAGAAAGCATAAGTTTGTGTTGCTACGTTATTGTGAGATTATTGTGTTGCAATTTAACCAAAATGTAATGCATTTGTAAATTCTAATATTGCTGTGAATAAGGTAATAATATACAAGGCGTTCCATTTAAAGATCTCAAGAAAAAAAGTTTAGAAATGTTTAGAAACTACTACATGCTACGATCACCCTGTATAGCGCATATATTTTTGCATGACATCAGCATCTAGCTATGGTTTTAGTTAGTGTGACAAAATTTTTAGGACAATATCTCCAAAAATGTCGTATTTACGTAGTTTAAAAAACGACCTGCAATTGGCAATTTTTTGACAAACAATTGAATATCTGAGAAACTATTTACTTTACACAGGTAAAAATTACACAATTGGAAAGATAACTTCCTTACTATTCATAATATGGGGTTCCATTTAACAAAATTACATACTTTCCGTTCACGCCGGGATACTAATAACTCACCTGTATATCAACCCGAGATGGTAATTCTTTTTGACAGTTTTATTTCTGGCAAGTAAATAACGTTAAATAACTAAAAAATGTTGAAATACAAAACGATTCACTTTCAAACAGTTCTATCCCAGCAAATACAACACAGCTCTAAAGCCTTACAAATTGCTTATAATATATGAAAGGCCGTGATAAAAATTACCATCTGCAAACACAAAATAATAATGCTTGTACATTTGTACGTGAACAAAAATAAATTTTTGTCACGTTTTGTTGTTCGTTAGAAAATGACATTGTACGTAAAATAGTATAACACTAGCACGCGTATCGAATAATGCCGAACAATTGAAAGCAAACTGTCCTAATGCGTTTCGCCTTACATTACTGGTGTTTGGCCTTACATTACGGGGTACATTACATCACTTGAACCAGAAAGGAAAAGTAAACGAAAGTTTTCTTTTGTACCCATTTACCTTCTTGCATTTCCCGTGACAAAAACATATTTTTTTGTAATTTAAAATTGGGATTGATGGGGAGAAATTGTTATTAAGAGAAAAGTAACAACAACTTCTAACTAGTTTTAAGTTTTGCAATTTCTAGATCGAGGTAATTTGACTGTATTAAATAGTCACATTGTCAGAATCATCTTTTTTAGTCAGCTTTGTACAATTTATACCTACTATATAAAATGAATACCAAAATTCCTTTATACACACAAACACACATATGTATTACTTTCCCTGATCGTAAGCAATCTTTTACCAAAAATTACCTTTCATTAACATCTAACGTTCATTCTCTACAATTTGCATAATTCACATATTCACATCATCCATCTACTTACCGTATTCCTCTCACTTTCGTTTAATCGCAAGACGACATCCGCTACATGCGCTATGGATACTTGACATGCATATCGATCGATTCGGAGAAATCCCCATACAGTGATCGAAGACAGCAGGTAACCGTGATCTTCGATTTCAAATTACAGATCAACGTAGCTTTGTGCGTCGTCTCCTTGCTGATTGCCACCATCCAAGGTGGCCGGGTGCACTATGGTACGACAGAGGACGATCATAAGTATGTGATCGCAGATAGCTACGAGCACGTCGCTCATCAGGATGGCGGTGAAACCCGGTCACACCAAGCGACCAAAGATGAACACTTGATCGATTACTATGTAAGTGCATTTATCTTATGTTGTGTGCTGTTGGTGAAAATAAAGTTTCAAGGGGAAATGGTGACAGGGCAATGGTACAGTTTCTCTCATTTTCCTTAGTACGTCAACAACAACATATTATTGTAGTTTAATGGTTAATACGTGTAGGCATTAGTCTACAGATGCTCCAACAAAAGATATTATACAGGGTATAAATTAATTACAAACATCTAGGTTTCTTCACAGTGAACCGACTTTTACAGGCAACAACATCTGAGTGGTTCGCAGCTGTAATGAAAAATTGAAAATTTGGAGAACATTGATAAATGTGGGATATGGATATTGGATATTGTGACGATAACACTGCGTGACAAGATTTTCTAACATGAATCGGTATCATTTATTTCTATATCTTTAAGTTTGGTAACTAGGCATCGCTAAATCTTTATTGCTAATAGCTCATACAGATGAATAAATTCAAGGGAAAATGGTTATTACGTCAACTCGTCAGTAATGTAGAATCAACTAAAGAAGCGAATGATAATTAATCCAGGTGAGGATAATTTTTGGAAAAAACACCTCCGCCTGGATCTGAACCAGGAACCTTCCAATTTCCGGTTGACAGCTCTCCCATTTGAGCTACAGAGGCAGTGGAAATTTATAAGTTTTATTTGTCACTTAACCATTTTCCTTGAATTTATTCATCTGTATGAGCTGTTAGCAATAAACATTTAGCGATTCCTAGTTACCAAACTTCCATCTATCCCCAATAGGCGTCACGACGGGATTGTTTAATTTGAAACTCGGATCGCAAATCATGAAGTGACACATAAAACCTATAAATTTCCACTGCCTCTGTAGCTCAAATGGGAGAGCTGTCAACCGGAAATTGAAGGGTTCCTGGTTGAAATCCAGGTGGAAGTGTTTTTTCCGAAATGTATCCTCACCTGGATTAATTATCATTCGCTTCTTTAGTTGATTATACATTACTGACGAGTTTACGTAATAACCATTTCCCCTTGAATTTATTCATCTGTATGAGCTGTTAGCAATAAACATTTAGCGATTCCTAGTTACCAAACTTCCATCTATCCCAATAGGTGTCACGACGGGTTTGTTTAATTCGAAACTCGGATTGCAAATCCTGAAGTGACAATAAAATCTATAAATTTCCACTGCCTCTTTAGCTCAAATGGGAGAGCTGTCAACCGGAAATTGGAAGGTTCCTGGTTCAAATCCAGGCGGAAGTGTTTTTTTTCCAAACATTATCCTCACCTGGATTAATTATTATCATTCGCTTCTTTAGTTGATTCTATATTACTGACGAGTTTACGTAATAACCATTTTCTCTTGAACTTATGGAAAACCTTCAACCATCTACAAGGCATCTAAAAACTATAAAGTGTTAAAAGACATTATTGGTTGTTGGTCCTATTTATCCCGTGGTTGACCTTTTTAGCCCACCTGTGGGGCAAAAAGTACTGTCGGCAAGATTGAGAAAAGTTGCTTTAATTTTAAATTTATTTAAGGTTCTTTCATTAAACGGTATTTTTATATTGCCAAATACGGTCAAATAACTTTCGGTTTGTAATATTGTTTCTTTTTAGTCCATATACTTTCGAAAACATAACAAATATCAAAAATAGACCTTTTAGCCTAGCCCTCCCCCACTACGCTTATCTTAACTTCACTTCTCGTTCGTTTGCTACGTTCAAATCTTATAATCGATATAATCTTCCCAATTTCCAATCGAGTTCAAAAATTGAATGTGGACAGATTTCCAAACTTTAATTTTTAAAATTTGGAGAATTATTCGAAAATTATTATAGTGCACTTTTTTTTATAAAACGTAGATTAGTCATTTATGTTAAAAAATTATTTTCAAAGTGTTTTTAGTTAATTAGATTACCTATTAGCCTGTTTTTAGTTTCGGGGCTGTTCATTTTCAGTCAAAAGACAGTAAAAAAACATTTTCTCAAAATATGTACTGTACGGTATTCTAGAAATTATTTAGAAGTTTTTTTTCATACTTTCCTTATTAGTTTTTCAAATTTCATTGAAAAGAGACATTCTTGAGTTAGCTGAGGGACGTCGCCTTTCTGACTAACCTTAAATAGACAAATTAGACATATCCGTTAATTACAACTATTGGGTGTTCCAAAATTGTTTGTAAAACTGTTCAAGATGAAATACCAAAAAGCGTCAAATAAAAAGTATTAAACTTTTTTGTAGATAGTGAAACATATTGCAAATGTTTTCATAAAAATCAGAACATATTCCGAAGTTCCAAGGTTCTTCATCTTAATCCGCTATCTGGACTTTACTTTCATCAATTTAAAAATGTTTTTTGTTTGACTGCAAGTGGCCTGACAGTCCATTTGAAATTTTTTTCTAGAAATGTTGTTGGGGGTTATAACGTTGGATAATTACTTAAACAGCGTCTTGTTGTAAGGCCGGTTACAGTGCAACGCTGACGGTCGGCGGCGCGGCGCAGACCGCGGCACACACACGGGTTTCAAACGGCACGGCACGGTACGTGTGTAAGAGCCTTTTCAGACGGGGCACGGCGTCCGTACGGTTTTGTCCGTCCACGGATCGAAGTGTATGAGATTAAATGGAACCTGACACACGTACCGTGCCGTGCCGTTTGAAATCCGTGTGTGTGAAAAGCTACACAACGACAGTGGACGGTCAAAATCGCACGGACGCCGTGCCCTGTCTGAAAAGGCTCTAAGGTGTCATTTAATCTCATACACTTCGACCCGTGGACGGACAAAACCGTACGGACGCCGTGCCCCGTCTGAAAAGGCTCTGAGGGCTTGCAGTGCCAACACCGACTGTCAGTGCCGGCAACCCTCATATACCGCCGTTGGTTGTGTACTTAGATCGCGGTCCGCGTCGACGGTTCGCGCCTACCATCAGCGTTGCACTGTAACCGGCCTAACAGTATGATCTGGATATGGATATCTTACCACAGCACCTATGCCTGCAGAACACCCCTGCGATGGGTTCTGCAGGGTATTTAGCCCCTTTTGCTAACCTCCGAGGGGTGCTTATGGCTTAGGCAGTGTCTGCCGGCGGAAAAATCCAGCCATCTATCCGGAAATTCGCACAGAAAGTGTTCTGCCGTCTCTTCCTCGCTTTCGCATCCTCTGCACATGCTTTTTTAGTCTGCAGTGCCCTATATCGATTACGGTTGGCAGTCTGCGGTTGCTTCTGGTTAGTTGAAGGTAGTACATTGTGGTCTTTTGGAAAGGGGCTCATAGACTTCCCCTTGCAAAAACACATTTGGTTGTTTCGTCCCATATTCTCTTGAAGAAAGTTTGGTATATTTCTGTTAGTACGTTGTGTTTTCAGGGACGGTAGTATCGCTGACTAAGGTCCTATATAGGGCGTCCTCGCGGCGTGTTTTGCCAACCGATTTACTTCCCTGGTCCCTTTGCTTTTACCGTGTCACTTTATCCCATGGATGGCTATGTAACAGTATGATATATAAATATTTGTTTCCAGGCCGTTCCAAAATACTCTTTTAAATATGGGGTGAACGACTATCACACTGGCGACATTAAAAGCCAACAAGAGACCAGAGATGGAGATGTAGTGAAAGGACATTATTCATTGGTGGAAGCTGATGGTTCCGTGAGAACTGTTGAGTATACAGCTGACAAGCACAGCGGTTTCAATGCTGTCGTCCACAAAACAGCTCCCACCCCAAAAACAGAAGAAGATGTGGAATTGCATAAATGAAGAATACGGGACTATTGCTATTTTAGTAGGTAGTTAAGATTAGTGTTGAAAAAGTAATTTATGTGCTATTTAACTTTGAGTTAGATGTTTAAGTGCAATTCTATGAAATGCAGATAACGAAATGGTCTAGTCTGGTATTGTAGTTGTTTACAGTTATTGTTTAAGTTTTTGTTTTGTATAAATTAATAAAATTTATTGTTTCTGTTTTTACTGATTTGGTTTGAGTATTTTTATTTAAGGGAGGGTGGATATTTCTTATGGGGTGGAAGGAAACATGCAATATGTTCAAAATATCCGACAATAGCCAAAAGAGTGGTTTAAATTTTTATAAAGTTCTTGTTAGGAGTCATAGTTTATTAATCAATAAAGTATAGTTTATAATCATACAGTTCCTTATTCAATATAAAGGTGGGAAAATCTGAAGAATTAGAAGGTAAACCCAAACCAAAAGTTATAGTATTTTTCATTAAAAGTGATAATGACTCTTGTTAGTTTGTATATAGATTACATGAGTCACTATCAGTTTTTATGAGAAATACTAGAATGGTGGGTGGTACTACCACTGTTACTACCATGCTGAACGCGAAGTTATGAGACGAGAAACTATGTGACATTTACATGAATTTGGTGTTGGTGTATCCCTTAAGGTGCATTTAAATTAGAGCGAACAGAAGCGAACGAACGATGGAACGAATTCGCAGGTATTTACCGGCAGGCATTGGAACATCTAGGAACAAACTCGTTCGTTCTCCATGTAAATTATGCTAACTTAAGCGAACGAATTTGTTCGTTCGCTTCTGTTCGCTCTAATTTAAATGCACCTTTATAATTTTGGTTCCGTGTTGGACAGTATTGAAATAACACTTCACATAGTTGTCAGTGGTTTTTGTTTTCATAGCTTTGAAGTTTCAAGTTCAAGCTGTCATTTTAACCTACCGTTTTTAACACAAACCGTTTTTTAAATAGCGCACAAAAATTAATTTGTTGACATGCTGGGCACCTATTTCTAAATAAGGTGACACTATGGAGACTAGGGCTGTAGATTGTAGAGTAGGGATGGGTATTCTCGGTCATTTCTGTGAGCCGGATCAGTCGAACCGGCTCACTAAAATGACCCGTTCAAACGGACGCGTTCAAAATGAACGACTTTCATATGGACCGACTGAACCGTTCAAAATGAACGTATTTCATATAGGTTATAGACGGATCTAGTGAACTATGTGGCAGGGGGGGTCATTTTTACGAATATACCGACGCGCGACGGCCTAACTCCTGCGAATATTGTTTTTCTTTGTCAGAACTGGAATTTTCTGATTTAACTTAGTTTTTCTTGTAATTTATGCTGATAGAAATTACCTCCATTCAGTAACAAAAACAAAATAGACCCTATAAAAATGCTACTAGGCTAATAAGTCAATGGTATTTGCATAAATATAATTTAAATTAATTAAATCTAATTTTGATCTTTTAGCAATTTTCGAAAGCTGATTTTACGGAATTTATACAATACTTTTCAATAAGTTCTGTATGGTTAACTAAACAAATCGCTCAATTTTACCGCAAAAATCTCATATCTTTCATTCTGCTTTGTATGCTTTTTATATTTTTCCTTATATATTCTCAAACTTTCATTTTGTTTAATAAATTATATTTATTATCATTATCAACTCCCGATTCAATATAATATCCCAAAAATATTTAAAACAAATACAGTGCATATACACGGATCTCCACAATTTTAAAACGGAAAGAAAATGTTCGGGCAGATTCATAATATGTTGACGAATCTTTATGCATCAATCAAACCAGAAATAAACGAACGAAAATATTTTATATACTTATATATAATGTATATACATAAGTACTTTACGCGGCACTGGATACAAATGAACACGTGCATCAAAGACGCCGGTTGTCGCAAAGAACTGGACAGTGTCTTCTTAAAGCAGTCTATGCCTTGAGCAGAAATGAGCCGAGAGCGTAAACGCCGTAAAACGAACGAACTACTGAACCTGATCTCCTACTGAACGGGTCAGTTTGCCAGGGTTGAACGGATCGAACGGTTCAGACAATTGACCCGTTCATTTTGAACGGTTCGTTCGCGAACGACATCCCTACTGTAGAGTCGGAGTTTAGGAGAAATATAGTCAGCGGAGTATGAGGTTTCATAACAATAAACACGTTTTTTTTGTAACCTTGTAAAGGCTGTCAGTCGCATGTCAGTCGGAGCCGGTATCGGCAGTTCGGCACACTAATTTTTAGCAATCGGAGTCAAATATTGTTTTACCGATTTGTCATAGCCACAAATATGTTCGAAGAATGCTGATTAACGTTACTTATGTAAAAAGAAATGTAACCAATAACGTTGAGTCCATGTCCAAAGCAGTGATTGGAAAAATAACATAAATAGAAAACAAAATTGAACTAATATCTACAGCTAAACATGATTTGTGTGCGTGAAATGGCAAAAAATTCCTGAAAACTAGTTTTGGAGGTTACTCGCGGATAAAGTTAACGGCCGTGATAAGTTTTTCTTTTTTTTAAATCTATTTTGTGCAATTCACAAATTCTCAAAACCTGCGTACATACATCAATTAAAATACTTTTCTGTAAAATAGTGTCAATTTTACTTCCGACTCTTCCGTATCTCTTTAAATAAATGGACAGACAGCCTGTGTTATTAAAGATATGTCCACAAATTTTTGTTTATATTTAGCATATTTTTCAGGATGCAACAGCGATGCTTCACTGTGAAGAAAAAAATAAGAAAACTATAACATAAACTGCATTTTCAAGCGAAAACTGATTACTTTTAATAGTAATGTAAACGTGTTTTGACTTTTTGATTACCTTTCTTTAACACGAACATTTTGATTGAAAACTAGCTCGAAGAATGATTGCCAAACCCGAGGGACACATATCTACAATAATGAATGTAGTACAGTAAAATTAGCAAGAATAAGGCAAATAAATCCAATAAAGTTTTTTGTTTGTATCTTAACGGTCACGATTTCCCTATACTTTTTACGTCGGATCCCAAAAGGGCAGCTTTATTGGATTGGTTTCTCTTAAAATCCTATTTGTCGTCTACATTCGCTGTACTAATACCATTAACTGCGAACAAAAATGTAGTATGCAGGAATACGAATAAACACATAAAGTCATCAACACAACAAAGATTAAACAGCTTTAAGATCGACCTATTAATCAATGCGTAAATTTGGGTAGTCTGGTAGGTAGAATACATCATGAAAGACCAGAATCTTGTTTTAAATGCTTATTTGTTTGCAAGTAAATACTTTTCAAATTATAACTACAACCATTACCTCTACTTTGAGATCTATCAAGGCGGTGGCCAGATTTTCAACAAGAAGGAAAAATGTTAAATATGCCGAATCAAAATGCATGGGGTACCAAAAGTTGATCCCAGAATATTTTTTATCCTCGAAAATTTGTTCAAAGTTTTCAAGTTTTAGTTAATAATTTGAAACACAAATTGTCCTAAATTTCAGTCCTGATCTTGTCCTATCTATCAACCTTCGTAAAATCTTCGCCTGTTACATTCTTACCTAGTGCAGCGCTACTAGAAATACTACATAACCAGCAAGGCCCAAGTAACGATGAAGTGGAACTGCTCAACGAGGAGGATATGACGACTTCAACATCACTCCTCTCATAAAAGATGGTAGGTACCTGAAATACTTTTGGAAGATGTTGATAGTTAAATGTTAAATGTAAGAATTTTAACAACGACAGTTTAAACAGCGTTCTAGAAGGAAATTACCATTAACTACAAATTTAAAAATTCTTCGATGCAGTCATTGGCATACTTTGTATAGCTTGGTATAATCATGATTCACCAATCGGCAATTAAAAAGCTAACTTAATAAGCTGAAAGTGAAACAGCATAGTTCACCAACGGCGATTAAAAAGTTGATATTACAGCATCAATCCCGGATCAAAAGTTCATATCCTCACTGTTATGGAGTCCATTCATTGCTGCCCCCTTATATAAACGTGTACACAAATTGCTACAGTAACATTTATGTTAGTCGCAAGCGTATTTCAATTGGTATAAACTATCCACTAAGGTCAAACTAGGTTGTAGGTCAGGCCATGGCGTTGCAGAGGAACGGACGCAACAATAATAATATCTCCAACAATGCGTTGTTCGAGACGTATCTTTAAGTGTTATTCCTTATTTCACAGTTTCACACGTCCTTCGGGCAAAAGGTGTGGTCACGCCAGATCCACACTTCAATTGTTAATGTGTACAATCTCTTAAATAAGAAATATATGTTTTTAAAAATTAAGCTTGAGTATAGCTTGGAGTCATAGTGTTCTGTAATTACTTTATGGCTTGAACGTAAATTAAGTATCTACAAACGTCTCCGCTTGTGGCATAATTTACAAAAGATTGTTTACGGGCTATGGCGTACGGAAAAGTTGATCAGTTCTGACGGTTTGCTGACAATGTTTTTGGCTTCTTCGGAGGTAAGAAGGTCCATAGACGGTGAGACCTGCCTCGCCGCATGCCGCGAGGCAGGTACTGTGAATGTTCATCATGGCCTGTTTGCAACTCGCCAATCGGCAAATCGTTGCAATTGGTGTTGTAGTTGATTTAGTAATTTCAGATAAAAAAGGAAAATACCATGACACATTTAAGTATCCCATAAGAGAAATTTCTGTAATTGTTTATACATTTTTCTGAAACTGTGTTATGCGCTTCCATCTGAAATATGGTGTTATTGATAGATAATAAACAGGGATCTGAAAGCGTAATTTACCGGTTAAATTACCAAATCAGTTACCGTAAGGCATGGAAATTTACGAATTTTAAATGACTGTAATTTAAAGCTTAAATTACCATAAAGTTTTTACTTTATCATACTGCGTATGATAAAGTAAAAAGTTTTTGCAATAAAGAGTTTTCATTGTTTTATTAAATTCATATGACAGAGAAATGCAAGATCGTCGAATTAAACTGGGTTCCACAACACTAGAATGAAGCTATTGGGGCATTCAGGCTAGCTGAAATTGCAAGAGGGCAAGTAGAAAATGCATCTGGAAGAAAGAATCGATAAGGTCAAGGTTCATTACAAATAAAGAGATGGCTCGCACGAGAATGAAAATGCAAAAAAGAAGAAAATTCGACACCATGGAGGAAGAACGACGAATTATCAAAAAAAGAAAAAATGTTTTCGATGTGGTAGAGAAGCTCAAAAATTTGAATTGTGTGCAGTTAAAGGTAAAATATGTACAAAATGTAATAAATTCAATCATGTTGCTGCTTTGTGTAAAACTGTTGTGCACGAAATTAAAGAAATTAAGTACTATTGCGATCCATTTTGAGATGGATCTAAAAATGAGTGGAAGAGAGAATTATGACTGGAGAATTTTATGGTTCATTTTAAATTAGAAGTAAGTACATTACCAATTTCTTTATTTGAAAAAAAAAATTCAAAGGTTTTAATAGAAAACATTTTAAGTTAAATTATACTGAAATAAAATTATCAGCATACGGGAGATTTAAAATAAATTGTCTAGGTGAGATTCTATGAGTTTGAAATAAAGAGATTTAGTTTACAGTAGACTCTCCTACAACGCGGTTTAATATTACGCGTTTTATGAATGCGCGTTATAGGAATTTGAGGATCGCAAATTTTGACGCATGCGCGTTGTACGAGAATCGCGTTATATGAAGATGTAGTCGCAAAATTTTTAGCGCGTTTGTAGTTTTTCGCGTTGTAGGAACCGCGTTATAGGAGAGTCTACTGTATTCGGAATTACTTATAATATAATAGGTGATTAAATGACAATTCATGGAAGGAGTACTTGTTTGATATTTAATTAAATTAAATTAGTAGAATATGTCAAATAAAAAAAAAGCTAAACATGTAAAATATTTTTAGAAGTGTTTACAGGAATCGGAAGATTTCCAAAACCATACAATATAAAAATTAATCATTATTGGCCGAAGTCGATAGTGAGAAGATTATGAATCGATAATAAAGTAACATTGGTTTATTTTTTCATATTATAATAATTAAAGATAATGTTGAACCAGTTTGTGACCCACCAACTAGATTACCCTTAGCATTATTAGACAAATTAAAAAAGAATGAGTTACTCACTTTACGTAAACAAGGAATAATAGAAAAAGCTTGCAATAACTCGGAATGGATAAATAAATTAGTAATAGTAGAAAAGCCAAAAGCCGTTTATGCTTAAATCTAAGAGATTTAAATAATGGTTTAAAAAATGGATTATTATGAAATACCGACAATTAATGACTTAAAATCTAAATTACAGAATGCTAAGTTTTCTAAGTTTTAGATTTAAAAAGCGGATTTTGTTGTTTCAAAAGATTACTTTTTGGTCTGTCAACATCTGCGGAAGTTTTCCAGAAATATAATGAAGAAATGTTTGGGTAGATTCCTAAATACATTAGTAATGTATTTATTTTATACATATTAAATTTAACAAAGAAAAGCTTCAATTTAAAATGAAATGGTCAAATATTTAGGTTTGAAATTCGAATACAAAACAATAATACCTGATGAATGTTCAATAAAAAACTATGATGTACCAAAAAACAAAAAGGAGTTACAACGCTTTTTAGGATTAATTAATTACCTAGGAGATTTATTCAAATTTATCCAAAGAAACATCATCAATCAGAGAACAAACGTTTTACAAATTAAGGGATTTTATTAGTAGAGCACCAATTTAAGAAATAGCCGTAAACGTCAATATTTCATATTACTTTATCAATAAAAATATGTAAAAATTCACAAAGAACTCCTAAAAATGCATCCCCGCTGGTAAAACGATATATTTTCCATTTTTTATGTAAATTTGCACGAACAATAACTGCAAATATACATATTCTTTTGTTAAAATTACATTTTGTTTCTGTGTTTAGTATTTAGCAATTAAAATATTTCATGAATTTATATTATTATTTCATGAATTTATATTATTTTGAGGAATGGGAGATGTACCATAATGTATACTTATGTATGTATCCATCATTTCCACGTTTGACAGAAACAGAGACGGCGTGACATCTTGCATCTCTCTTTAATTTCATTGGGGGGGCAAACAAAGCAAAAGCGCCAGAAGAGATCATGTATCTCTGGCTTTCTGAATCAGCTTAAAATAAATCAATTGGTACGAAAGTCAATCAGCTTGGATTTTTTTCTGGGTGTGTGGACCAAAACGATGTTAAAAAGTGACTTCAGAAAGTGAGGTTATGTTTGAAACGCGTGTTTTTTGCAGTTTTATTATGGAAAATATTTAATTCAGTGTTTTTTTAAACAACTAGGACATGCTTATTGTTATCAAATTCAAATTACACATCGCCAATATTGACTTTGTTGTATGGTCCAAAAACGATTTTTTCTGCATCGATTTTTTAGAGACGATCCATTCTGGGATTTTACATTTGTTTGCAGTATCACAAAACAATTGTCTTACCTGAAATTTTATGTAAAGAAACCTGAAGGTAAGGGAGTAGTCGAGGTAGATGAATAAATCAATAAAACAATGATTGTAAATTAATAGATTTATTATTTAAAAAATCTGAAATGTATGTAGAATATGAATAGAATAATGTGATAAGTACAATATTATACTTTATTTCCTGATTATATTTGACAGTTTTTGCACGAACGTCATGCAGGGCACTAGGGCTGTTCGAGCGCTCGCTTTATTTGTACCGAACACAGGTCGGTTTGATTAACTGTCATTTTGTCACACTAAAATTTTGTTCTATCATACCACTGCTTGGATACTACCAATGGTTTGACGTTTATTGAAGCCTATATGCTTGATTACAAGTAATCGCTCGCTTTTGGTATTGAGACTCGAATTTTAACCAAACCGAATTTTAACAAATGCGAGCCAACTCGAAAAACTGAGTGTTCGGTTCGGAAAGAAACGAGATTTACTTAGCTCGAAATTCGAGACTTGAAGTTTTAGATAACTCGAACAGCCCTACGTGGCACCCAATCGGGATGGTCATCATTTCAAGCACTCTTCGAGCTGGTTTACCTTAAAATGCACACATTATAAACAAATATTTTACATCTATATTTCATATAACTCTTACCTGCAATAAAATGCATACTGCAAACCCTCTAATTTTGTAGTTGGCCTTCAGAGAAGTTTGGATCTCTCTTAATGGCCTATAGCTATCGTTCCCTTCTAAAATGCGACAACGAACTGTTGGGATAATTTCGCTTGAGGACTTTTGGTAATAATATGAATGAAAATTTCCTTATCTCGATGGCTTTTCTACCTGCAGTTAGCCACGCTACAAATTTTGCCCGTTTTAAAACTAAAACTAAAGCAAAAACACGCGTTTGAAACATAACCTCATTTTCGAAGTCACTTCTTAACATCGTTTTGAATAATATTCACCGTGAAATATTCCAAAATCAGCTTCAAAACGTATTCAATAAGGTCCACACACCCAGAAAACATACCAAGCTGAATCACTTTCGCACCAAATGGTTTATTTTAAGCTGATTTAGAAAGCCAGAAACACATGATCTCTTATGGCGCTTTTGCTTTGTTTGTCCCCCAATGAATTTGTTTCTGTCAAACGTGGAAATGATGGATTAGGTATCAGTGTATGTTAAGTAGCATACACATCATGTATAGAGATAATCTTAAAAATGATATTGAATAAAACTATAGTTTTGTAAGTACCAAATTGTGCGAGCTTACATATATGAACATCGCAATAATAATATAGACTGTAGATATATTTGTTTAATAACTAAACAATTGAATTAATTGTTTAATAAATTGTTGGTGTAACTAGTTTCACTAAATTTATAGCATTGTCAGTACATGGTGTCAATTGAGATTATATAAACCTCAACGACGCTTTTTTAGCATTGATTTTCTCTAAAACTAGACTTTATTTGCCACTTCGTCTGAATATTGATTTTCTGGAAAAGAAAGCATACAAGAATCAGTTGCAATATGTTTTATGTTTTTTGTTCATTTTTGGCTAGTATAGCCATTTGTGCTTGCAAATGTTGTAAATTGTTACTTTGTTTGGTTTTTTTGGCAATTTATAACTGCGGAACCCAGCGCCCTAAAAACTTCAAAGTGATCGCCAATTTTCCACAATCTTAATTTTGACCTGAACATTTTCGCTACTCTTTCGTGACGTCTATACACTTTTCCCCAGAGTTCCTAATATTTTACAATTTTTCCAGCCTTTTTTTCATTTAAATTTTTGGTGATGTAAAACAGATTTAACAATTTAGTCGGGAGTTCTTGGAGGAATGCGGGACTCGTGGTTTGTTTGTTGAAGTCGAGACAGTTACGCTCAAATCCAGCTCCATCAAGCACATCGGCATCGTGACTAGAGCTGCCAGACTATATGAGTCGAACTGTCCCGATTTCAACAGACAAATCCGAGTCCCACATCCCCCCTAAAAGTCTTGAGGATGCTGTGAAAGTGGTAGGAAAACTTAATATAAACCTACCAATAAATTATTGTCAAAAAGACGAGAATCAGAGACAAATGACTACACTAACCTACAACAAAAAATATTTTCAGATTATACCATAAAGAAAAACTGTAAAAAAATCTGACTGGGTTGTCGACTTTCTTGAAACGACTAGGCAAACTTTTGACTTTTACAGTATAAGTTTGGATTAGAGATATTTGCTAAGTATACGAATATGACGAGGACATTTCCTCGTCTTTCACAATTTGCAGCCGTGTTCTTTAATGTTTTTAATTATCTGATTATTTAGGCTGAAGATGTTTTTTAGAAACGAAACCGGCACCTAAACAATTAAAACTTATTACAAATGAAAAGAGGTTTTTATTCCGTATTTTATTTTATTATATATTATTATATTATATTATTATATATAAATATATCATACTTTTGTCCATATGGACACATTCCAAAAACCTTAATACAAACCTATCAACTATTTCATTCCAGTGATTCTTTCTTCGTTCTAGAGATCACTTTTCTATGTGTAATAAGGAAGAAATATTTCGGAATATAAAGGAATATGTTTATTGATTTCATAGGTGGTAACGACGGTATGTGTATCTTCTTATGCTAGATGTAGTCGTTCTATCCAAGAATGGAAGTTTTAGGCTAGGCGAATGACCAATTCCACTGTGAATTTAATGGAAGGACCGGTGGTTAGGTAACTAAGAATCTGTGTAGGTTTTTTTGCCATAAGGTCATAATTCCACACCACAAAGATATAATCGACAATTGGTGATCTCATTCCCGTATAACATATCAGGTATAGGTCAAATTGTTAACTGCCTTTTGCAAATCGCTAATGTTTGAAAGCAATTAACAGAAAACGATTTATTTTAGAGGAGTTAATGATTAACAAACGCCATAAATATACCATAACATTCGCTCAATCGAACCATATAATTTTTTCTATGTAAACGTCGAAGTAAATAAATCGCCGATAGTGAATTTTACAACAGAAAATTGCCGGTTGCATTATGGTCTGAACGAAACTAATCGATGGCACAACTGCATCAGACAATCTCACATCAAATTTTATGATTAAATACTTCCGAGAGTAGCTCGCAGAGTATAAAATTTCGCGTCGACATACACGACCTATGCGGCGCGGCGTTACAAAATAATAACGACACGATCAGAGCAAACTGTTCGAATTCTCGACCCGAGATGTTACATAATTCATTCAAGACAATGCCAGCTAGAATTAGCGAGATAACCCAGCGGAACGGATATATAACACGCGTGAAAATATTGTGTTTATCCTGAAAATCGTGATCTACCAAAAGTTCGTCGGGTAGGGTTGGGTCTTTACATTATGGTCTAGTAAATTTGCACGGGTTTTTTAACCTACTAACTTGATAGCCATCGTAGAGATATATTGATGATTTACCACGATGCTATGTTGTCAAAATTGCGGAACCTCATGGTGGGCTAAGCGTGCTATCTATAGGTTATTTCTAATTTATCGATTGCGAATTCTCCTGTGAGATTTACTATTCCGAAATAGTGCTCTTTCAGTTTAATATAATATTAATAAATGCTTCCATATTTATTATTATATTACAAATATATACACTGCAAAAGTTAAATATGTTAAATATGTAAAATAAATTTAATAAATTAAAATTAGTTCCTCCAGTGATGCTGAATTTGCAGCAACCGATTAAACGGGTTGCAAAACATGAATGGTAGAAGTAGAATCAATACCAAGTTGCATGTTACAAAAGGGAACAAATGTACAAAGAGAGATAAAATAAAATATACCTAAGACGATGATATCAAAAAGGAAGTAAAGACGAAAAATCGAATTTGTCGTTTTCGTCCTTCACGTTACTTTTATTCTTTTCGTTGCTAAGAATAGTGGCCTTTCGTTTTTGTCATTTTTACGTTGTTTTATCTTTTTGCTTTGTTGGGCAATGTATTCTGTTAACCCTTTTTGTCATTTCCGATCTATTTCCTTATACCTTGTTTCTTGTTTTCGTAATTTTTATGGATATAGCATTATTACTCTATTTTATCGTTTACATCCGTTTTACCCTTTTCGTTTGGCAATCGGTCATCTTAAGATTATAGTCAAATGTTGATATACAGGCGGAATGTAAATTTTAAATAAATTAAAAATTACAGCCACAACCTGGATTTGAACCAGGCTGTGTTCATCTCTATCCAACTGAACTATTGAGGCCTATGACATCTATTAGGGAAAATTGTCATATCAAGGAAAGGAAGTAGCCAACACTACCAAACCTAACCTATCATGACACCTATCAAATGTATCTAGATGACGTAGGGTTCACACCCGAAATGTAATATTAAGTCAATTACAGGGGTTAATCTTAACAATGAGCAAAAATGTGTTAAACATTCAAATATATTCGTAAGGGTGGACGATCACATATCAGTCATGTTGGAACAAAACACGTTTAGACAAAACAAAGTGTGCTAGTGATATACTGTACCAATGAGTGGGAAAGAGACGAAAAACGTTTTAATTTGTCTAAACGTGTCCTACGACCGACAATTTCAATTGCATCAAAAATGACAAATAAAGGTAAGGATATTTGACGGTTAACCAATGTATTCGCGCGACATCTATTGCAACTACGGAGAAGTTTGTCTGAAGTGTCGACCGAAAATTCCGATACAAATTCAAAATAAATTTTCACGAGCATGTAATATAAATCATAAATCATGTTTATTGGTGTTAGCTACACAAAATATACACATTACACAGATCAAACAACACTTTACAATTCAAATATGTAATTAAACTTTAATATAACATTTTTATAAATAAATAACAGTTATAATAACAGTCATTTCTTCCTCAAAGAGCTATACATTTATTAGACGTTTATGGTACAAAACAACTATATGTTACAGGTCGAGTATTGCACATACCTAGGACCGAAAATTGCAATAATTATAAATTGTATCAAAAATGACAATCAAATAATCAAAATATTTGCGCGACATCTGTCATTATGACATTATGTCGTGCGTTAAAAAGACAAAGGGATATTTATACATACGGTCGTAGATAATAGTATATTATAATACAAGTTTTATAAGACAAAAATTGGCGCACGAGTTGTTTTGGGCACGACGAGCACAGCGAGGAATGCCCAAATGGAACGAGTGTGCCAATACCTCTTATAAAACGAGTGTTATATACTATTTTTTCTACTTTGCGACATTAAATTTACATAAATTTCGAAAATTGCGGTTGTCATTTTATAATCTAGAGTACTTTCACATTCAACAGTTGGTGGTTGTGGTAAAAATCACAAATACGATTCACGCGAGCCAATAGCGATTCAGATGTAAGCCTTATTTGACACTTGACGTCAATATCATAAATCTTGGAAAACTAAAAGTTACTAAACGTTTGTGATCTAGTATTTTCATAACGACACCGAAAGCGGTTTCGTTCTAAGTTTATAATGAACGCAAAAGTAGAAAATAGTATATTATAATACAAGTTTTATAAGACAAAAATTGGCGCACGAGTTGTTTTGGGCACAACGAGCGCAGCGAGGAGTGCCCAAATGAAACGAGTGCGCCAATACGTCTTATAAGACGAGTGGTATATACTATTTTTTCTACTTTGCGACATTAATTTTACATACATTTCGAAAATTGTGGTTGTCATCTTACAATCTAGAGAGTTTTATATTCAACAGTTGGTACTTGTGGTAAAATTCATAAATACGATTGACGCGAGCCAATAGCGATTGAGATGTCAGCCTTGTTTGGCACTTGACGTCAATGTCATCAATCTTGGAAAACTAAAAGGTACTAAAAGTTTGTGATCTAGTGTTTTCATAACGACACCGAAAGCGGTTTCGTTATGGGTTTATAACGAACGCAAAGTAGGAAAATTTCTTTTTCTACTCCTATTGATGAATGCATTCATTATCATGGCAATTTATGATAAGTAATACTAACCATTCCCCACACACATGGCAAATATTTCATTCTTGGCTCCTCATACCTCGCCAGTCGTGAGAAATATTTCATTTCTCACGGCTCTAGAACCAATCACAGCTCTGGAGTTTTCATTTCCATAGTGTTTTGATACACTGCTTAGCGACATTGTCAAGCCATTGACAACGTCGCTAAATGACAAGCGCACCAAACAATTTTAATCTGTCAAAGTCCTGTAAACCGTCATCGTGACATACAGCCGACCCTATATGCAATAAATTAATTTAGAAAATTTTATTGCATGGTCGTAGAAAAAGTATAGTATTTCATTCGCAAGTAATGGCAATTTCTCACTCGAACGATTTGCAGCACTCACTAGCCTTCGGCTCTCGTGCTGCAAATTTCGTTCCCGTGAGAAATTGCTTACATTACTTGCTCATAGAATAATATACTATTACCTACGACCGTATGTGTAAACGTCCCTACGTCACGGACTGCTTAGCTCGTATATCGCTTAAAACAAACGTGTGCTTTTGGTTGTGCGTTTGTGTTTTTACGCACGACAATGTCATAATGACAGATGTCGGGCGAATATTTTGATTAAATATACGTCATTTTTGATAAAATTTATATTTATTGACATTTTCGGTCATAGTGCAATACTCGAGCTGTAACATATATTATATGCAAGTGATCATTTATGTTGAATTTGTATTGGAATTTTAGGTCAACACTTCAGACAAAGTTCTCCGTAGTTGCAATAAATGTCGCGCGAATACATTGATTGGTTAACCGGCAAATATCGTTACCTGTATTTGTTTGTTATTTTTTATACAATTTATTGAAATTGTCGGTCGTAGGTAAAATTACGTACAATACTCGAGCTGTAACGCATATTACGTACTCGTAGAAAATAACAAAACTCGCCGCTTCGCGGCTCGTATGTTAACTTTCCACTCGTACGTAATATGCTAGTTATAGCTCCTGTAATGTAATATACTATAACGTTCTCCTATCCTCCGTTTTATCATTTCAGTCACTTGGGTCGCTTTTTCTTTTGGAATTGCCTTTCCGCATTTTCGTCGTTACGTCATTAACGTCATTTTCGTATTTCCTTTTGACATCATTTTGGCCTGTTCGTCTTAGCCATTTTGTTTTTCGTATTTTTCGTCGCTTACGTTTTTTTCTTCTATTTAACCTTCCTTTTTGGCCTTTACGTTCTTCTTATCCACTTAGTCCTTTTATTTCACATAATTAAGGATATACCTACATCTCGAACATGAGTTGTATTCGAGTGTATAAAAATGCGAGCGATTTCTATCGGTTATGTATATGAGTCAAATACGACGTTTTATCTACGTTTAATAAATTCCATTTTGTATCAAATATTTTAAAGCAGTTTGTAAATGGTCACGAGGCGAACCGTCAACGAACAGTGAATCACAAATGTGTTCTCAGTAGTTTTGTAGAATAACAACAGTCCGTTTAAATAAAGATGTCATTATTCAAAAGAACTGTCATCATTATACAAAGCTACAGTCATCGTAATCATCGGCGTATATTATGTTAGGGATTATATAGTCATAGATGCGTATATATAAGAAACTTATTATACGTGAGTCGTAGAAGTTCCCAGTGTATAAGAACACGTCAAGTCGGACCTATATGTGTGCCTGGATATGAAAAGGGACCAGTTGACCGAAATTGAGTTATGAGTGTTTTTAGATAGAATAAGTTATGGCAAAGGTACTCCAACAGTTTAAGCCGATTACCATAAAGAGAAATTGAAAAAAAATATATTTAAGTTGCTGGTGCAAAAATTAAACTTTTGCGCTATGACACTTCAAACTTTTGCAAAGTTTAAATGTTAATAACTTCCCGCATATTTGGAAGTTACGCTGACTCTAACATTTTTGGAACAATTTCGATATTAGTTTCAAGATTTTTAGTAGAATTTATTATTTCATTATTCCGTTTGGGTCTTATAGGTTTTTTAATCTATAGCGCCATTGGCCTGGGCCTACAATATGTATAGTGTAAGATACCTAGCTTCATCTCTCGAGTCTTAAGAAGACTTAAGCATTCTCGTAAGGGGTTTATGGGGTCCTCTGATTCCAAATCTTATTTATTTTTAGATTTTTAGAATTCAAAATGGCGGATCTAATATGGCGACCAAAGATGTAATTATGTGTCGAATTTATACAAAAATTAAATTATGAAGGTTACGGATTCCAAATCTGTTGTCAGATGTATAAAATTCAAAATGGCGGATCCAATATGGCGACTAAACATGTAATTAACTGTCGGATTCAGAAGAAAACAAATATCTGATGTTAGATGTTTATAATTTAAAATGGCACCGAATGCAATCTGGCAACCATAATAAATTAACGTGAATTTGCAACTTTTTTCATCCTATTTCCTGTTACATAATTTTGCAGCTGTCTGATTTCAACACTTATGTCAGTTAAAAATCCAAATTTGCGAGTTCAAATAAATCAGATAGTATCAAATTATTTTAAACGTTTAATGATAAGAAATAAACATAACTAGGGACACAAAACATGGAAATACAATCATAATAAATTTATATAAAAAGTGCATTTCCTAAAAACTACACAAATTTTCACAAATTTTTTTACTCATTTTATTTTTTTCGAGCATTGTCGCCGGAAATCTGTCCACATACAAAATTTCAACTCGATTGGACATATTTTCCAAATTCAAAATTTTTTTCAAAATGTTAGAAAATTTCCCAATTTTTTTTATTGCTCATGTCATTGTCACCGGAAATCCGACCACAGGCAAAATTTCAACTCAATTCGTTAAATTATCCAAATTTTGAATTTCCTTTCAAATTTTGGACGGAATTTTGGAATATGGAGTTTCCATATTTTTTTTATTGATTCTTGTATTGTCACTGGAAATCTGTCCACAAGCAAATTTTTAACTTGGTTGGACACTGGGAAGTAGAAATAATATCGATTACAAGACTTGTACAATATTCAAAATTTTTTTCAAAATTTTAGAAAATTTTCCAAATTCTTTTATTGCTTCATGTCATTGTCACCGGAAATCCGTCCACAGGCAAAATTTCAACTCATTTGGTCAAATTTTCCACATTTTGAAATTTTTTTCAAATTTTGGAAAAGCTTCCATATTTTTTAAAAAATTATTGCTTCTTGTATTGTCATCGGAAATCTGTGCACATGCAAAATTTTAACTTGATTGGACACTGGGAAGTAGAAATAATATCGATTACAAGATTTGCACATAACAAACAGACAAACAAACAAACAAAAAGTGAAGTTAATATAAGCGTAGTAATTGTCCCGGAATATTATATAACTTTCTAATTATATTTTATACAAACAAGTTTATAAACTGCTATCATACGGACATTTGTTTCTGCCACTGTATGCGGCAACACCGTAATTCGCTAGAGCGTAGCGTGATATCGACAACGGGTCCCTTTTTCGTTCGCAATAAAAACGCATTTTTTCATGCTTTTCCAACCGCAGACGGGTTTCAGATGAACACATCTGATAAAAAAACACAATAAGGAGAGTAATTAGCTAATAACACAAAAATGTGTATTTTGAACCAGTTTAACTTTATTTGCGATTATCTGCGTAACTAGAAACGGTCAACTGGTCCCTTTTCACATCCACGCACACATATTTTAATACGGGTTGTGTCGTTCCGCCTCCCGAATATTTCTCGGGCGATCGATATTTGATGACAAAAAAATAAAATATATGAAGGCAAAATTTTACAGTTTCCAACTTATAACGTTCAGAAGATTAACATTTTTTTTAATGAAATACCTACCTACCTTATGTTTTGGCTAATTTTCCAAAACTAGGATCTGTAGCGGCCTATAAAGGCATGATGCACCACATATGCGCGAGAATTCTAAATGTTTTGCCCAGAAAATGTGTACTTTGGTTCCAAAGTAAATATTCTTGCAAAATTAAGAGGTTTTAATTAACTCCTATCCTTTATTTATTACTCTCCACATTATTTTACTTTTTTCCTCATTTTACATCACATAATTTTTATAAAAATTTTGTAGTGATCTTTTATAAGAGTATGATTTTGTCGCGGGCTCTAGACCTAGACATTTGTAACCCAAATTAGAGTAGGAACATATCAAAATCTAAGATGGCGGCCAAAAAGCAGAAAGTTGACTACCACTTATCCGCAACTTTTAAAAATATCTGCATAATAATTAATAACACTGTGATTAACTAAATGATCCACTAAATAAGTCATAAAGTTAAATATATTTGGTATTAGACATAATATTAGACAATTTTTATATAAGTATTTATTGCAAGAATGTCTTGATCTCAATATATTGCAAATATATTAATTAATATATTAAAACTTATAAGTTTCACGTGAAGTTCAGAGATAGCTCGAGGGGATTTCAAACATTTCCAGTTCTTCAGCATATTACCAATGGGAAAATTAGCGCTAAATTAATCTATTACGCCGTTTATGCTCCAAGTTTAATAATTCGTGTAATTATTACCGCCAGACGATACAATCTCGTATCCATGGCTTACCTCCACGCAATAATTTTGTGCGACCTATTACTTTTTCAATTCTTTGCATGCGGTGAATTTCACCGCATGCTTTTCTTTTCAATAATGAAAAAAGAGGGTCTACGGGTTGTAGTGGGATAGAGATTTTTCGAAATGATCTTTTCTGTCGACGCATAGGTGGAAAAAATGAAGCAGGAGGACCTTGGGTGTAAGAAGAGTAGTGAAGTGATCCAAGATGTCTAGTATAAATAGTAGATAATGGGATGTATGGGTCCAGTATTGATTGTGCTTACCGACCATAAACAATGGGTTTTTCGCATGTAAGTACTTAGTTGCGTTTATTATCTGAGACTGTCATCTTAATTAGTTTGAAGCGTTGATATAATGGGAACAAATTGTTTCTAAACGATGCGATAAAAATAACAAATTATCACTAATTACATACATAATTTATTGCATATTATTTATTACAATTTATTGCATATATTATACTAAAACTCTGAATATTGTTTATTTTCATTATGACACGTTGATTGATTGATTTAGTTTATTTTATAAAGTTTTTTGTTGCTCAAATTTGATGAATGTAATTTATGTGTTTTCAAAAGATTTTACTTTAGTAAAATAATATTCCTCATTGATAATCTGCTCTTGCAATAATAAACCTAAGACAAAATCGAATCAACTTGACTAAACATCGAAGATGTAACAACATACCTGGTTTGTAGGTTTCAAATTTCTACAGGTGTCCTTGAATTTGAATAAATTGAAATAATTGTTACCAATAATGTGTTTTCCCAATGTTTCTCAATGTAGAAATTCTTATCAATATTGGTTAGGATAATTTGGGTGCATCACCCACTTTTCCAGATTTTCGTTACATCTCTATTCTCTAAAGCATTCGATAATTTATGAAAATATCTGAAAATGTTGATAAAACTGTATGCTATCATTTTACACAAAAGAGAAACTAAAATGGTTTTTAACTGTTATTTCGGTTTCAGTATTTTGTGTCTACAATTTACAATTTTAAATGTGGCTGCAGAAATTTCTTTCGTACATGACTAAAACCATAGTTATAATACAGTCGCTTGGACGCCTGAACAAAGTATATACGCCATCTTTAAACTTACCTGAAATTGTAACTGAAAAATAATAAAATTAAAAATGTCACCATGTTATTAACTTATAATATTACCTGAAATTGAATTGCAATTATCGGATTTCTAGTAAAAACGTGTCTTAACGTGTGTATTTCGAGCTAAAGCTAAAGACAAATCTTAATTTCAGTTTTAGTTTCAAGTAAAATAATAGGCTAAATTTAGTCTTAAGATACAAAAAGATCTTTTAGATAATTGATGAGCTTTATACCAGTTTAATCATTATCTATCTCTTCAAATAAACGCGAAATTCATATACTCACACAAAAACAGCACCCCATACTGATTAAGCACTTTTGACTTATTTTGGTATGATTTAGGGAGCCACAAATTTAACGATGTAGTTTACCGGTTATAATCGTATGGATGTGACATTTTTATAGTGCTTTTTGTTCGTAGAAGTGAAACCCGGAAAAAATAGGCCATTTCAATCTTAACATATGATTATCCTAAAAGGTACACCTCCTGTGAAAATAAATACAAAAGTTTTCTTTTATGAACGGGTCCACAATGACGTGCTACTTGTTTTGTTCTTTTTGGCGCTAGTCTAAAAAAAGGTCATTTTAAAAAAAAAAATAAATTGGCCTATATTTCTGTACATTTTTGAATTTTTGCAACATTTTAGTGCAAAAAGTATTAGGATAGTCCTACCCTAATCCTTGCGGTTTTTGAGTTATTGCCTTATTTCTCTAAAAATTATTAGTTTAAGAAACAAACGATATCTCAACTAGAAATTGGCACGAAGTTGGTTAAGACAAAATTCTATTTGAATGCAAGATTTTATCAATTTCAAGTTTGCATAGTTTTTCACAACGTCTATCAACCAATTTCCGCAAAAATTTACTGTTTTGGAAAAAACTTGGTGTTTTACGTTTGTATTCAAACGCTAGTACCTAGAACGACACTGTACCAAACACTATGCGAACAAATGAAAACAATGGTATCTTTTTTTATTTGTAGGTAGAATCTTAATAATCAATAGAAAATGTACCTTTCCATGTAACAAAATAAGGCAGGTTTTATACAATTGATGTCAAAATGTAATTATCTCCAAAACAGCAGATTTTGACTAGTACTCTTTTATGTGAAAACAATACGCAGATCCAAAAATGGATCTTGCTTGATAGATCTAGTTCTATATTATGAACACACTCCATACAAACTAGTGACATGTCTTGAAATTGATAGAACCATTCCAAATAGAAGAGAGAGAAATATCACTTCAAACAAATTTCTACTAGTTCAGATATAAACAGATTCTTAAGATGCTTTAGAGTCTTTAGACAAATAAAGCAAAAACTCAAAAACTGTAAGGAATAGGGTACTATGACAGTACCCTAGTCCTTACTTAGTTAGAATAGTATTTGATTAGTACTATAATTCACTAAAATTTTCCAAAGCACGCAAAAATGTACAGTAATATAGGCCATTCCGTTTAAAAAATTTAAGTTGACCTTGTTTTCACGATACTAGCGCCTTCTATGACAGAAGCAGTAACACGGCATTATGCCCCTCATCATCAGAAAAGTTAAGTATATTTTTTCTCGTTGGATGCGTACTTCTGAAGATTAAACTTTTAATAAGATTAAACTGGCCAACCGTGGATAAAAAATAAAAAAGGCAATCATATTTAATTTAACGTCTTTCTATGAAAATGACTTTCAGGGTTGAACGTTATATAAACACAGGGAGGTTTTTATGAGTTTAGTTTGGAGTATTTTTGCTTTTTACGTAATTTGTAACCTACGATTTAGAAAAAGATATTTCTTCCAAAGACGTCATTAACTTTAACATTTGTTTATTCGATGTGTTTTTTCATCCTTAAATATATACTTATACTTCATCCTTAAAACAAATAAATAATCGACTCAAACATATTAAAAACGTTTCATCACAATCGGGTATGTTACAGATGTATTGATTAGCCATCATTGACAGGACTATTTCATATTCGTTACACACTACTTCATATAGCCACTGTAAAAATTGCATATAAATACCTCGCGCATTACCGCTAGAATTTCTAGTATTGCTTTGATATTTTTTTTAAATTTTGGAGGAATAACTACGAACCCTTTTAAAAATAATTCACTGCTAATCAGAAACATCTGCCAGTAGTGTAAACACTTTTTGCAGCTGGTATTCATTGTACACAAGTGAAAAAGAAAAGTCGAATCGCATACATGTATTTTATACACTGTGTTTGCTAAAAGGGGTTCTGGATTCGGATTTAGCATGTGCTCAAAAAGTCAAAAACGGAATCAGTCGTCATTTGGTCTGATTTTTTATGTGGGCAGCCTAATAGGTAATTTAAACAGAAACTCAGATCTTTTCCATTCTATTTATACGAGTCTAATTTTCTTTTTGTAATTTTGTCTTAGATATAAAGAAATATTATCAAATACTGTACTTTTAAATAACAATGCATTTGTTTTGTAGAAATGTCCAGAAATGTAGATAATTTCATTTGTTGATTTTTCTTTGTTTTGAGTCCATTTTGAGTATTTCCGTTTCTATTACATAACATACTTATGTGCAATAGATCATTAACATTTTACAAATGCCAGCATCATAAAATAATTAAAATTTTCTCAAGTACAAACTTATAATCCGTAAGCACTTAATAAAAGTAAGAACAACTGAACTGATTAATATATGGAACTAGATCTACTGTATTGTACACCGTGACCCATGCGCATACCATCAGCAAAGAAACTTACAAGAAATACAGCTATCCGTCGTGATATACCATAAAGCATGGGAGCCATTCACGAGAACGCATCCTTTACGGTAAATGCCAGGCATTACACGTGAATGCACCGTGTGTGTCTCGTTCAAGATTCTTCATTTGTTTACGATTTACAATATTAAAACGACCAACCGGAGATCAGAGAGTATTGATCACATTGCGACACATTTTGCGAGCGGGTTTGCTAATGATTTTGTCATTGCATTGAATCTGTCAGGTCTGTTGGTATTGATACGATGTTGAAGATTATCGTAACGTAGGATTCAATTGTTAATTTACCAGAGCGTTGGTTGGTAATTGTATATTTTCTTTGTTTCTGCATTGTGTAAGTTCAACATTCGTCGTTAGTTGTCCTGTAATTTGTTGTGTTGAAATATCATTTTGAGCTTGGTAATACTTAATAACAATTGTTATGGTAATGACTAATGCTGTGGTACATATGTATATGTAATTAATTTTGTGGAGAAGTGTGTAATTAAATATGTTTCAATAAAATAATAACTTTTGCTAAAAGGACAATTAACGTATACCGGGTGACCGATGCCATAGGTACACAATGCGTAATGCGTACTACGCATATTTATTTTTTTCTATATGCTGCTAGGTTTGGACAGGAGCGCGGAGAAGTGTAAAAATTTACCCGATTTTAGCACTTTTTAAAAACGCTTGCCGTTCCAATTTTTTTCTCTTAAATCGCTTGCCCAAAAAAATTCAAATTTATACAGAGTATAACTCAAGATTTTGTCTACATATTGACGTTTGTATTTTCCTAATTTTCCTTGCAATAAACACTATAAACAAGATTTTTAAGGAAGCGGATCTCTCGCTAAATAGTATGTATATATTAGCACGAAAACAATCGCAAAATTTTGTTTAATGAGACTATTGAAACAGAAACACATTTAAGATGATCATTAATTTTATAAACAGACATACATATGCGATATAATTTTGGGGCACCGCGCAAGTACGTCACGTCGTTCAACGGAATCACCGGTTCGGGATACGAGGTCGACTTTACAGCCTGTACCACTGGCCCGTACTTAATTAACACAAACATCGTACATATTTAGTGATGAGCTACATTGAAGTTGAAGGTTAGAAATGGTGGACTTTTTTTAATGAAAGAATAGGTTGCACGTGTACAACAAAGAGCTGTAATAATGTTTATTTTTTGTTTTTAACGCATTTTGAATCAACAGCAGCAACCAAATATTATCAGGTAGCAGAACAAATAAAATAACAAAACCAAATATTTTTTCTCAGGCCCCAATAATATGCATAACCGGTTGATTTTGGGTAAAATCATGATATAAATACATAAATATTCCTTGAATAAAGTTTCTTGAGTAACTGAGTTGCATGCGTACGTGTTTTGCAAGTATTCAGCAAGAATTCTGTAGTGTAATTCCAAGGAAGTAAAGCAATTAGTTATCAATGTCAGAAATTTCTTTCTCAATTAACTAAAGCTAAGCTATTCTATCTGTCAAAAATCACCATGAAGACAAAGTACTTCTATTAGATTTTATAGGAAAAAAAATCGAAAGCAATGAAGTAAAATTATTGTGGTTACCTTTCGTCCATTGCAATTGAATTATCGGGCCATATGGAAAAAAATAAAAAGCTACAGTACATAAAATATGTTACGAATCACTGTTTTAAAAGAGATATGGCAAAATTGTGTTGCACATTGCAAGAAAATCAAAACTAATACCTACATTTATAAAGATCATATTGTTGACTCAATTGTAGAAACAATTATAATCAACTTGCATGAAGATGATGATGATGATGATGATAAATTATTAGCCTACACCACCACAAGTACTGATAATGAAGAGTGCGATGGTGAGCTTCTAATTAAAGTCTTACTTATTTCCTTTTTAGTGATTTTAGATATTGATAAAGAAGTTGCTGGCGATAGTTTCCATGTTGGTGGTTCTTCTGGAACTGCACAAATTCGTTCAAAGTTTAGGACAAATACTTGTCCCAATTGAAACATGTGCAGAAAATACCGGGCCGTTTGGTTTGGCCCCAGAACCTACAGGAACAACTACGTCATCATCATCAACTACTGATTTTCGGCAGAAATAATATTGTGAAATAATAATACATCACAAAACGGAATATGTATACAATGCCACAAATAAAAAAAATCACGTATGATATTTTAAAATAAAACCGAACGAGAAAATGGCAAAAATATGGATACGGTCCTGCGAGTGGATCGTTTGAAATCGCGTTAGCATCTCCTAGCTTCCCGCTCGTGTTCCCCTTTTCCCGAGGGGAACCATCCTGTTTACAGGATCGATCACAATCATTTCACTCTTAAAAATTCCCAAATAACATCAATGGATGAGTATCACAATAAATAAGGATTGTTTACGTACTAACTACGTTGTCCTGCTATCGTTCATTTCTGAGATATCAGCGTCCATAAAAAGCTCGCTTACTGACTTTATTACATACACAATCAAGAAAATAAAAACGCTAATCTATAGAAGAGTATAAGTATAACCTGACCAAACATTAAAATTTTTTTGTTAAGTGGTTTAAGAGAAAAAAAATCGGAAAATCGATCATTATTTAATAGCAGCAAAGATCGGGTGCCTTTTTTTTTTACTTCTCTCGCGCTCGTGGCTAAACCGATGGCAGGAAAAAATCATAGTCACATTATGTAGAAATGATTCAGGAGTATAACTCACTCTATTTAATTTTTTTTTGTTTAGCTGTTTCATAGTTACTAGCCTTCAAACACAGGGCTCAATACTTTTGCATAATACAACCGATAGACTATAGTCAAAAGTGAGCTCACCTTGCAGGTTTGCTATTATTTGTTCGTTATTAGTTGTTGGTTACTGCTGAGTATTAGGTATGACAAATTTATCAGATTAATAACCGAATTTTAGGAAAAGATTACTGTGATAATGCTGTAATATCGCAGGAATATCCCAATGTGACAAGACGTATTGTAGAAAAATACATGAAATCAAATTTGTGCCTTTTTACCAACCATTTATATTAACCACTTTGCTACGGATTTAGCCCCAATCAGCCCGAGTGTTTATCCCTCAACTAGGATAAAATAGTTACGTTATAATGTCATCACGTTCCTATGCTATATTTTACGTATGTGGTTTCACACTTGGACTGACTATCAGCCAAAATCTATTTGGGTAGAAGGTGTTTATTTATATTTTCATCAATGCATAGCCAGCTACAATAATTAACATAAAAGTGAGGTTTTCGTTGCCTTGATAATAAAAATTGACGATCGATATGTTTTTATGTTCAGGATGTCATCCTGATTGAAAATATCACAAAAATAATATAGGGTGCCATCTAATATTTCAAAGCGGACGTAATTTCCCGGAAAAGCCGAAACTCGTACTAACCTCAATAATATAAAAAAATCTGGCCAGGCACATGGTTTTATCATACTATTTATAAAATTAATAGTTTAGCTGCATGAGATTCCATTTGATCGAGATCCGCTATGCCTGCATTAAAATAAAACTACTAGAACTAGACTGATATGTCTATTAAAGCTGCGTTCGGATATTGTACTCCGTTGACACCGGGTACACCGTCCAAATGACACATGTTATTGGGTGTAAAAAGTGTAACGGTGTACAATATCCGAACGCAGCTTATATTGCCAGTAGGTATTGTCAAAACATTAGCGTTTGACACTACCTACTGTCATTAGAATCATAATATCTCATATATCCTGGCTACTAGTTTTAATGCAGTACTACCGATATCGATGAAATAGAATTTGCTCATGCAGCTAAACTATTGATTGTACCAAAAAATTTCATAGTCATAAATTATTTAGAATTTCCTCTACATTAATTTATTATTTAACTATTTCGACGAAATTCCAGAAATGGCAGTTCAAATTAAAAATTTATTTGCCCATAAAAGTTTATGAAACGGGATGTATATTTTGCAAGTTGGTCATGAAAATGCCAGTACGATTGTAATACATTGTCATTAGGCTTATCATAATTAACAAAAATCCAAAATAATCCAAGTACAGAAATATTGCCTAAAACAATACTCACTGCATATTTTTAACATTTTTATTTAACACATGTAACACACAAGAAATTCTCACTATTTGCGAAAATACCGTTTTGGGTCTGCAAAATGTACAAAATGTACAAAACTTCGGTGCTTAATTGACCTCATGCTATTTCCTTTTGTTTTAGATCCTGATTGCTGTGATATTGATTGTGTCCACCAAGGCAGGTGTAGCCCCAGTAAGCTATTCCACAGGACATGCTGGAGCAGGATTTGGAAGATTTGGCTTTGCCCCAGCAGCTGCGTACGCACCGGCAAGTTTTGCTCCAGTGGCGTACGGAGGCGGACCTTTAGGATTTGCAGGACCGGCTGGAAAATACGCAGGACATGGAGCTGCAGACGTTGATTATTATGTAAGATTCCTAAATATTGTTTGAGTTTTCCTCTTGTTTACAATAACAATGCAATTTCAATGCTGGCATATAATTAAGCTGTTAACTATTCTAAATGATTTTGCTGTTGGTATAATTCCTCATGGTAATTATAATACCAAGACAACAAGTATTCGCATACATATTTAGGATAGCATGCAAACTTAAACAACTGTTGCAAAGCAAGAAATTACAAACATTGTGTTTTTAGGCTCACCCAAAATATGCATACAATTATGGCGTTGCTGATGGCTTAACTGGAGATAGAAAAAGCCAACATGAAGTCAGAGATGGTGACGTAGTTAAAGGATCATACTCTCTGGTAGAACCAGATGGTTCTCTTAGAGTCGTTGAGTATGCTGCAGATGACGTAAACGGTTTCAATGCAGTGGTGAAGAAGGTTGGTCCAAATCTCCACGCAGCCCCTGCTCCAAATGTTCTCGCTCATGCCCCAGTTGCAGTTGGAGGAGGACATGGTTTCGCATATGGACCGGGATTGGCCCATGCTGGTGGATTTGGCCATGGAGCTGGATTCGGTCATGGAGGTGGATACGTTGGTCATGGCGGTCATCACTATTGAGATGAAGAAAAAGCGAAGATGAGGTGTATATTTTGTTGCCGTAAATTTTTAGGAGCATATATTAATATTATGTATTTCGTATGTAGGTATTAAAATAATAATCAGTATTATAATTTTGTAAATGTCTTTTTTATTGATAATAAACAGTTGAGGGACTGGAGGACCTTCAAATTTTGAATTTAGACATATGTTACTTTAATTTTTTTAATTGTTGAATTATATGTATTCAGGCCGCCCAAACATTCTCATACCGGCCACAGCTCGCCATAGCCTGTTACAAAATATCGTAGATCTGGCGTAGGTATGTTACAGCTAGGGTTGCCAAATTGTACTTCTTGGATTTTGTTTTAGTTTATTTTATATACACTAGGTTGTCGATTTGCGTCGGGGCAATGTTCTAGAAAGTTCCGCGATCATCGAAACAATGCAACTTGAATCACATTTTGCCATAAGACACCATACAAATTTTCGAGATGCGTTCCGAAGATTTCGTGTTTACTTTTTGATATGAAATAATGTTTTATACAAAACCATTCTTGGGACCAATGTTGGGAAGTATTATAAGAAACTATTCAAGAACAAAGCTAATTTTGATTAATAAAGTAATATAGAATCGTGTAAAGTTTGCTGTTTTGCTTTATTTTAGGCATCGTGTATCATGATCTTTACAGCACGGAACACCTTTCGCAACAGCTTTTCTTCTTTAACTTTCATCGCTATCATGGTGAATAAAAATTATTTCTTTGTTTTCTTTGCGATTTGTCGTTAGATCATTTACCCAATATTGCATATCTGTTCAATGTAATTCCAACTTTGGAATCTTCAAAAATATAATGTACCTTTTTATTAGATGTAAATAAATAAGCAGGAATAATCATGACATTAAATTTTAGATTTTTCTCTTGATTAATTCCTCTTAACAACCGTTATTGTTGGTACTGGTAACAGACGCTATTGTAGTCTTTCCCACCAGCCGTGTTAGTGACACATTTTAGTTTGCATATACATAAATATGAGTTACTAGCACACATTTATCAGAAATACTGTAATGGCGTCAGTTACTACCAATACCACTAATTGAGATTGCACCTTTAAGGAAAGACTACCACCATAAACTACCACTACCATCCATATAGATAAATATGCGAAAGGAATCCCAGATTTATTGCGGGGGCGCATATCGCATCATAACAACACAAACCAGATTTAAAGTCCTATATTTTTGACCAACGCATATCGAAAGAACGCATGTCGAAATAATGCAAATCGCAAATAAAATAAAGTATCCAACATTTATTATTTCATATAATCAATAGAAAACAATTACAAACAACTATCTATTACAGCGATATCTATTATCAACAAATCCACGAACAAGATCATTTCATTTAACAAAAATAGCAAAAAGTGTTTTTGTTTTGTTTTCTGTACGCCGACGCTAGCCTACAAACGCTGTCCGTTAGGGTAGTTATTAATAATTTACTTTTATATTATTTATGCAGGACCCTCTCAATTTGTTCTTTATTTTATCGCCATATTTCAAGGTAGGTAACTAATTTGTTAAAGTACAATAATCTAAGCTAAGTGAAAACTATTTCTGGTATGCCTTTCTCCGTAGAATCTCAAAAACTAGAATCAATCACAATCAAAATTTCTGCTTTCAGGCTCAGATTCTACGAAAAAAAAGTAGGTACTAGATGCAGTTTACACTAGTTTGATTTTTTTCATTGTTGCCCGGGGTGCAAAATTTAGTTATCTAGCCTATATTATTGTATTTTGGGGGCATTGGTTAATATGTACTGATGCTCGATCATTTTTTTGGAAAAACTTAAAAGTAAGAAAATAGGAATCATTACTTGCCAAGCTTCAAGGACACATGTAAACAAATTTTAGATAAAAGCACAAAGTTTAAACTTTTTTTAATATTCCAGAACATCGGGCTCATGCGCTACAAATTCAAAAGGCAGTTTCATAAATTTTGCGGCAGACTGATAGGGATTGTAGAGGACACCCAGCATTTTTTGCCAATGAAACCATGTCAAGACAAAAAAGAAACAAATAGGATCTATGTGCGCCACTTCTTAAAAGAACATTTTCTTAACCGATGGATTGATGATTCACTTTATCTTCTGTGGGTAAAAAGATCTGGTCTACAACACGCCTATTCAAGCTCAATGGAGAAAACACAAAAAGGGACCATAATCAGGGTGACCAATGTCGCCAACTTGATGCTTCGGGACAACATCTTCAGATCTGAAGACTGGAAGTAACAGCGCGCAATGTTACTTCCAGTCTTCCAGTACTTCCAGTGGTTACCTCCGGTGCGATGTGTCTTCTAGTCTTCGAATCTGAGGATGTTGTGACGGAAGCACCAAATTGGCGACATTGGAACTTTAATTATGGTCCTTTTTTGTGCTTTTTCCATTGAGCTTTGATCTTGCTCCTTGGCTATACCGTACTGATGAGGACTAATAAGTCCGAAAGACGTGTTATACGTTATACGTGTTATATACGTATATATATATATAATGGATGTTAATTCTTTGCAGAAACCTGCATATATTGATATGAAACTTTGAAATAGTTAATACAAGATAAAATTACCGCCATCTTGTATTAACTATTTCAAAGTTTTATATATATATATATATATATATATGTATATATATATATATGTATATATATATGTATATATATATATATATATATATATATATATATATATATATTCATCCGTGACGTTAATAAAAAGGAGTTTCAAATAATGCTGGTTTGCTTTTAAAATTTATGACATCTCACACGACCCACTTTCCCTATGTTGTTGCTAAAGTTTGTATTAGTATCGCCTACTTCCGGTTCAAACCGGAAATTGATAATATCGTAGAATATTTGGTGGGTGTCCCAAACTCAATTACATTTGACTATATAAATTCCGATGATTCATCCTGCATATAGAAAATATCCCTTTAAAACTTCCCGCCCTATAATAACTGTAGGTGTGATAATGACATGGATCATAAAAACAAAACCAGTATTTGTTTATGATTTTTTTAATTAAATGAATAAAACAACTGCTATCAACATTGCTATCAACAAGTCGGGTTCAATATTGTCGACTCTCCACGGAATTTTCCTCTCGCAAGTATTTTTTTATTGAGATGTTGACTTATTCTCTTTTTACATATCTGCATGACTGCTATTGTTTGTCGACGTCGATTTTCTAGACTATTTGGCGGCTGATGATGGACCTGAGGTCCGAAACGCGTCCCAAGTAAACTTTAACACGTGCACCAAAGAAGAGTTGTTTTATTCATTTAATTAAACATATTACTGCACTATGGATTATAATCTCATTATGATTTTTTGTTATAATGTTAATATCAAAAGTTATAATAAAACTTATAATAGAATATTTGCATGAAATATTTAAAGAAGATTCTTCCAATTTACTAATGATCGAAGCATCTATTGTTTGATGAGAGCTGTTATTACTGAAACCAGTTTGATTACACCAGTTCCCAAATTTTCACGCTTTTATGAAGAAATTACGTCGCATTTAATTTGGTTCAAAGCGAACTTCTATTGTTCGCAGCTAATTAGACGAGTTGTTGACTCAAAGTTCAGAATGATGGAAAAGTAACATAAATCACCCAAAAAAGACAGAATAAGGAAAGCTAGAGTCCGCACGGTTATATAAAAATTAATACGTATTACGCCATAGACAATGGAACAAAGTGTTGTTGTGACTGTTGCAATCATTTCTAACACCTTGTGCTGTGAGAATTGTGTTAAATGTATGCATAAAGTGAAATGCTGTCAGAAGTAGAAGTCGATCCGCATCTGTTCTGGGAGAGATGATCGTCTTGTTTGCGTTTTCTTTCATTTCTCTGTGTCAATATTTTCGAAGCACAAAGTGGATTCAAATTTATTACATTAAGCCGCTCTTGACGAGTAATTGCACCAGGGGAAGAAATTACCTTCAGCCATTTTAAATGTAATTTTTTTTAATTCTGTTTGGCAATTATATGTCAAAACAACATAAAAAACGAAAAACATAGTTTTTGCACATTTCTGACCCTACCAGTTAGGATTTAGTGTAGTTGTTGTCTTCATGTATCTAAAGAAAAATATCAAATTGTATGTCCTTATATTTTGAAACTGATAGATGTATCACTGTGATTGCAGCTCACGTAATTGACCTAAGAAGTGGAATAGGTCATTTCTTTTCAGCATTTTCCATGTTTCTATTTTTATTATTACTTTTTTTTCTCCAAATAGACTGCACGAACGAGCTTGTGGCAATTTCATATTTCAATTTTATATTTATTTGAACAATGCTTATTTGAGTTAATGAAAAATTTTTTTGATAAAGTAATATATTCCTTTTTTTTATTTCTTTGTATAAAGGAAAACCTCTACCCGTGTACGCTTGAATTTATAGAGACTGGACTTTAGGACACAACTTAGACATACAGACAACAGCCCATGGATGCGCCGAACATATTGTGAGTAGGGTTTTATTATTACCCATACCGTTAAAGGCCTAAGATTCAATGAAGGCATTTTATATAAAATTAATGTTATTTCATAAAAATTATATTTTTCTTTGCTAGTATTAACTAAGTGCTACAAAAAGATTGTAAACTTGAGTGTATTTTTCTGTGCACGTCTGGTCTCTACGTTTAAGTATCATTTTCTATTTTAACTGTAACAATTAGTATTATTCGTAATATAGCAATATGAGCTATTAACAATGGTTACTATTACTTTCTTAATTTTGACATTTTTACATTATAATATTATGTAAGTACTGATGTCTGATATTGATGATGAGCTTTCCGTTATTTTCCACGAATTGTGCAAATCATAATAAAGAGATTTCCAATAATCGTATACGAACGTTAAACTAGGATCACTACAAGTGATAACAAGACTAACCAGTAACTTTTATTCCGCGGATTATTCATCGTTATAAAAAATTGTTTTCCTTTAATAATCGATTATTCATAATCGGCAACACATATTGTTTCCGGGTTGGCGATTTATTCGGTTTGTATCGGCGGCGAAGTTAGACGGGGAACTTATGTAGATATTATTAACATACGATGGGTTGGGTTGGCGATTTATTGGGTTTCTATGGTCGACGAACTTGGTGGACGAAAAAATTACAAACTGATCAATTAATCGATTTATCTCGATTATTTCAAAAATCGATTTATAATTGATTCTGTAATTCGAATGCGCCCATCACACACGTCGCGGCGTAGTGAGCGGCGTTCACTCATATCTCCGCTATACCTTCACCAAAGAAGGTGCGAAGGCGGAGGTTGACTAACAAGCGAAAGCTCCGCCTTTATGGAAACGGAGGCTGACTTCCGTTACATCCCTAGTGTCAAGTAGCGAGAGACGTCGCGTTTGGTATTTTTTTTTTGGCAGATTGGCAGATTTCCAATTACTTCATTTGTCAGAGATATAAGAATCGAAACCAAATTTCTACTCGGTCCAGTAACAAAAAGTATCAAGCAACTGAGGTCCGATTCCGGAATACTTTCACTGTAAGATCTGAAAAGAACTTTGTATAGACACTAGGTTTTGAGAAAACCTTATGTCTAACAAGCTAGACGTACATAATTCACAATGGGGTATTCCGGTGTTTTTGAAATAGTCATTTTTTACAAAGTATGGGTGCTACTGTTTGCTACTTCACAAGTAAAATATCAAACATTGTTTTAAATTAAGAGAAATCGTTGTTTGAAGTTTGAATTAGGATTGGTCTTTGTGACGTCACAAAGACCGCTCAAAGTGAGCGACTTGACAACGTTGCTATATCTAGGTTGCACGTAGTAAATTTTTGTCTTCTGTTGTGTCAACGTTTAGAATCGCTCGTTTGTTGACACCTGCTTTGGTTATTGAGGTTATATCAAACACTTGGTCAAAATGTATAAACTCCAACGCCGACATTGTTCTGTGCCGGGCTGTAACAGCAGTAGAACAGTAACTCCTGATAAGATTTTCTTTACATTGCCGACTAGCGAGATGAGAGATGTTTGGCTTCAAGTTTCAATGATCAAATCATCTCTCAAAAAAGTTACCTTTATTCGTTGTCAAACAACAGGGTCGCCAACCGTCAACTTGGCCGATCAGCTGTTCGAGAGCTGTCCGCTGTTGCCACCGCTACTAGGGATCGGTAATCATCGTGTATTTCCGAGGGTGGTCGGTGAATTCAAACGAAATGCACTTTTAATTGCAATTATCTTATAGAAAAACTACATCAAAAAGCTCATAGCTTTACTATATGAATCCTCATAAATTGTACAATAGGTTAAACCGAATATCTGCTTAAATTTTGACATGACCGGAATACCCTATTGTTGCCTTTAGAGTCTGATTCGACGGAGACACTCACCGTGTATACTTTATTCTTGGTATCTTTTTCTTTATTTTAACAACTATTGTTCCGTTTTTGATGTTTTTGTTTACATTAACTAAGATTGCATAGAATAATTTAAGAAACTGAGTTGTGGGTTTATTTTGACTGATTATTTATTATTATTTTATTATTATTATTATTTATTTGAAATGATGTAAATGACAATTGTCAATATCTGTTTAAGATCACACGACAAATAAAGAATTATTATTATTATTTTAGAAAACAATTATTAAAGTATTATTATTATTATATCAGTAAAGAACATTTCAATCATGCTAAGAACTACTTGCCAAAAAGAAACGTATACTAATGGAAACATTCGCTTGGAAACGTAAAATAGCTCCAGTCGCTAATGTCGGGATGGTGCCACAAAAAGTATTGCAACCCTATTCATGCTGAGACATGCACTTGAAGGAATACTGTGGTTGAATTTTCTCCATTCGATGAACTTTCTTGAGTGTGTGAAGCCTTTCTCGGCGTCGCGTCGGTTCTGCAGGGTTATAATTCTTTTTGTGACTGGTTTATTTTGCCCGCTATTGGTTGTTCCGGAACCAATAGCTTGTTTACCATGTTTTATTAATAGTCGAGTCAATTGAGACAAAAGATATCACTAATTAAATAGGCAATTTTCCCTCAATATTTTCAAAACGAAAACAATTTTGTTTACGAATATCTTGTTTTGTTGCAAACATCAGCGTTTGACACAATTTGAAACCATTTGACACTGCTTTATAGTATAGCTGCGTTCGGATATTGTACACCGTCACACTTTTTACAGCCAATAACACGCAAGTGTCATTTGGACGGTGTACCCGGTGTCAACGGAGTACAATATCCGAACGCAGGTTATGATAAAGTTATGTGCATGGCCACATCAGATTTTTTATATTACAATTAAAATGTTGGCAAATTTGGCACATATGAAGTCAGTTTGCTCTATGGCAACCGCCGTTCGTTGAAAATAACACACCACACGCAATTATTCGCAAATATTCAGTCACTAATATAATTTGATAACTTCACTGCTGTCGACAAAAAAAAGATTTTTGTGTATAGTAATACATAACATATGCACAGATAAAAGTAATTTATGCACTTAATCTACTATATCTACGCTATTGATGGCCACGATAACAATTTTCATTAACGAACAATGCAATTAAGACGCATCATTACCGTCTTTGAATGAGTTAAGTTGGTACTAAAACCGCGTATAATTCGGGAAGTTATCTGTGAAAATCTTGGCGAGTGTGCGTTTTGCGCAAGGAATCCTTGGGCCCAAGCGAAAAACATTACAATAAGCGTGTATTGTTTTAATTTTTGTGCAATACTCGTAATAGCCAGCGCGGTGGACGTTACACAGGTGAAAAATAAACGGCACGACGTTTCTACATTACTGTCGGAAAATAACGGTCAGTTATGTAGGATTTCGGATGTCGGTAGTAACGTAATCGCGTCGTCAACAATTCTTGTGTGATTGTTCGATTGCGCCAGATCGTTTTGTTGTCGGTTGATGCATTAATAAAACTTTAAAAGTTTTGTATTTATAATTTTTTAAGATTAATTCTTGGAGTTCATAGATAAAGTTTTCGAACACATTATGTTTCTTTCAAACATAATCATAGCGAGCCCTTTAGCTTGAATAGTGGTTTTAGGCAGAGTTATACTTAAAGGTCGGAAATGTTCGCCGCGGCCAGCGAACGCAATCAGCCGCGTCGTCCAGGCCAGCTGCGTTGTCCGGCAGTCTGTCACTGCTTATTGTATTTTATCTACGACCCATATATAATAAGTTCATTGCCTACGTATCTATGACTATATAATCCCCATCACTCCAATGATTATAATGACATTAACGTTGGATAATAATGACAGTTCGCTCAGATAATGACTTCATTATTTGAACGAACTGTCATCACAACGCTAGTGTGAAAGTCTGTCAAAACTTACGTGGATGACAGTTATGTGACAGGTCGCCTCGCCATCATTGACAAAAACAATTAAAATATTTGATATAAAAATGCAAATTTATGAGTCGTAGATAAAACGTCGTATTCGATTCGCACACAACGGATATAAATAGATAGCATGTATACACGCTCGCCTACGGCTCGCGTATAAACTTCATGCTCGCGATTTAGCCGCCAGCAGCGACGCCTGGCATTACTATCAAGCCGTTGCGTTTTTGTGATTTTCTTGTAGCGTCCCACGAGTACCAGCATAAAAAATAAATCGGTTAATAAATTTGAATTATACCATAAATTAATTTATTGGTAAAATTATAACAAAATATTGTCTGTAAAACCTTGTAAAACGTCTAAATATGTCAAAATGAAGCTTCTAAAACATAAGTTAGTATATGGTATTAGTATTAGGTCACGCGTCTGTGGTCCGACTCGTTTCGGAACGGCCAAAACAAACCCGAGACTGCGGCTGGACGAAACGGGTGCACAAAACCGCTGTCATTTAAGTGTATTGTAGCAGTGCTTGGCAACCGGACGTCTCCGCTGGCCCTAGACGCAGGCCGTCGCTACAAAACTACACTTTTACAGTCCTGCATCGGCCATTAAAAAAATGCATTTCAAATAATTTAAAATTGTGGCGTATTATTAACAATAATAATAACACATAACGACGCCCGCGTGGCGCGGCGGTAGTATTGGGTGATGGGAGAGAGGTTTCCAAGGTTCTTGAGAGGCCAACTAAGCAGATAAGCTTCCAGAAATATCAGCCAGGAAGGTAGACGGAAGATAGTAAAAAAAAATCTAAGCCTTAAGGGGGTTGTTTTAGCGGGGGTTGCAAAATGAATTTTGGTGTTGAAATTTGGAAACCTTGTGAATATGATATTATTATACTTAGGAGTACATAATAAAAATGGAAAAAGTACCAATGGGATGGTTTTTGAGAGGGTCGAAAATATTTTTTTTTTAATTCTGGAACTTTGTGAATGAGCTACTAGTATTCCTGCAAATGCGCAGAAAAGGGAAAAAATCAAAAGTACTTGTGGGGTGGTTTTGAAAAGGGGTTGAATAATAAATTTGCTTTGACAATTTTGAAACTTTGTGCATGTGATATAATTATTCCTACAAATACGCGAAGAAAAGAAAAAAGATTAGGTACTTGTGGGGTGGTTTTGGAAGGGGGTTGATTAATAAATTTGGTTGGAAGATTGTGAAACCTGCAGAAACGATATTTATTTATTTTTTTTTTATTTTTTACGGGCCGAATTATGGCTGTTTGCATATAGAAGACTTTACCATAACAATAACTATTTGTTTTAGCTTGCGGCTGCAACACCGCATTGTAGTCGATTTTGAAGTTTAACCCAAACCGAATAATATGTGGCGTGAAAATGCGTACATTAAATGAACCCACACACACTACAGTCAGCCGAATTGTGGCAACAGCCATCACTTTCAGAACGTTATAATTGATGCCATAAAATACGTCAGGTAGGCGTTATGTTATGCCATTTTTCTCTGAACCTCTATGACTTCATTTAACAAAGAAAAAGACATGTACATATCTGTATTTGTAGAAGCTCTCCAGATGACAAGGGGCTCTCTTCAACAACAAAAAAAGTTTCAACAAATCCTAAAACTATCACATCAAAACTCAGCAATAGAGCACTTAATCCAGTCGTACTCCATCGTACTTTGTTTTATAGCCTTATGATGATTTTATTAAGCGCTAAAAAGCTCAAATTATTACGTTAAGTACAGATTCCAGAAAGTAGTACGCACCACCACACGTCTCCTCCATTGTAGTTATTCAAAATAATTGACAAAAATTACCGTAAACATACGCTAACACTAACATAGATGAATTTGCGAATGGTTATGCACTGTTGCCACTGAGCATAAAGTTCAGTTTGTGATGGTGCCACACCCGCGCATTTGAAATTTTGACAACTAACTTGTTAAGAGACTGATCTTTGACTATTTCTCTTAATATTTAGTACAGTTTGAAATACAAATGCGCAGCTTCATTTTTCATTTTTGTCCAGCTAGCAAAGCAGATTTCACCGTGCGGCGTGTGGAATCTATTCGACCAGTGGTTACTTACGGATGCGAGACGTGGTCCCTCCATCAAATTGACGAAGAGAAGTTGAGAAGAATTGAATAAAAAGGATACTGAGGAAAATATTTTGACCAGTGAAAATTTCAGATGCTACAAAGGGAATACGAATAGACCGCAAATAGAACCCAACTGGCTGGAAAGTGGAAACCGATTAACTCAGGGCCCAGGGGTAGAGGCCGACTATTAGAGACAGACCATCACGATGAATGGTAAGGTGGACGACGTCAGAAGAATAGTAGCAGATGGCCAGAGATGTTGAGGATATAAGGTGGTGACCACTATACAGTAGACTCTCCTACAACGCGGTTTAATAGTCCGCGTTTTACGAAAACGCGTTATAGGAATTTGAGAATCGCAAATTTTGACGCATGCGCGTTGTACGAGAATCGCGTTATATGAAGATAGCGCGTTTGTAGTATTTCACGTTGTAGGAACCGCGTTATAGGAGAGTCTACTGTACAGGTGTAGCTTCGAAGAAGCTTGGTTTGGTTTGGATTACAAAGCTTGACATCAGAAAACAAATATACCATATGTGCATCTTAAGCATTTAATCGAGTTATTTGCTGTTAGACGTTTTTTTCTTTTGCAAGCTTTTCTAAATACCCCTTCTGTATCAGCAGCGTTCTTACTCTCTGTCCGGAATTGATGATGTTTAGAAATTACGACCTGCAGATTAATGTGAACTGAACTACAGAAGGGATTATATAATTAACTTGAGACCAGAGAAGTGCCTAGCCGTAAACTCTTAGCAAGTAAGCAAACTGGCTGGGGAGCGTTGACTAGCCAGATAATTCTAGCCTGAGCGGGGTTTAAAACCTGCAATCTTATGGGTAATTGATCAAACATCTAGTCCACGGAATCAACACTTTATGGTATGTTTCGATATATCACTATATATACAGATATATCAATCTGTACACAAAGGAAGCAAAATGGTAGCAAAAAGGCCACAGTTACAAATTTCCACTTACTGGTTTAAGTATTGGTCCATGTGTGTGCTCATAACTTAATATACTCGACAATAAAAAATTAAATAAAATGTCTTCTTCGTCTCCGCTTACACATAAACACGAGAGAAGTGAAAAAAGGGCAGTCAATTCTTGTTCCATTTTTGAATTATAAGCTGTATTTCCAATTTTTTTCTTCTAACCCGTTTACACAAAAATTTCAAATTTCAAGCAATTAATATTTTGAATGTCTTCTGTTGATTGACGTTCTTGTTATTATTTAATAAATGTTCTAAGTAAAGTTTTCTAGGATTTGGTAATTTCTGGGAACCAAATCAACTTGAAGAATAGTTTTTGCCAACCCGATAGATAGCTTTAAAAGATACTTCACTCGAACGTGATTATTTTTCAATAATAGCATTAAATAAACTACTGGCATTTCTGCTTCCATAAAAACCTTGTTTACCTAAAAAATTAAGAAAATAAAAACACCAATCGGTAGTAGCCCAGTCAAAACGATTTCGTAAGATGTGCAAAATCGTATATGTGACATTACCCTACTTCCTATTAGTATTTCTACTATAATAGTACTATAATACTATAATATAATATATATATGTTCCATTCATCTTCTTAGTACGAGCAACCGCTTTTACATTATACGGCTAAAAAGCGTTAACAACAAGTAGAAACGATCACATTAATCATATCATACAGGGAATCACAATCAGCGTATTCATTATATTTTATGATAAAAACCAATAACCATGTAGTCAAAAGCGGTTTCCGAGATGTTCTTCAGAAGAAAAAAGTGTTTTAAATAAATACCTCCCATGTTTTTTTATGGGATTTTTAAAAGATTTCCTTTACTAGCGTACATAGTTACATAGTGTATACGTGAATACATAGTTACACGAGTTTTGTTGCATTTCCGCTAGGAGACAAGGTGTGTTATCTAAGACACGTCTTAACTTTCTGAAGGACATATCTCGGGGATGGTCGAACTTTAACTGATGCTATGGTTTTTCGTATTTACTTGGGTCGCGAAAGATTTACCGTAAGGTTCCTCTTACATGATTTTGACGTTTTTCTAGACCTATAACTTCAAAACGCCAACTAGTACTGAAACTACGTATAGGGATTTTTTTGTAGAGAGCTAAAATATTCTGAGATTTCGTAATATCGCTCACTGTCGTCTAATCAATAGATTCAACAAATTGTTAAAAAACTCAATTCGATCATCTTTGATCAAAGGTACCTGTACAAAAATCCAGCTGAGTTGGAATATTTTCCGAAGTGAAATCCTAATTTGACTACGGTATAAACGAGATTATAAATGTTACCTACTCAAAATTAAATTATATTGGTAAAAATCTGTTTTGGAGAAAAACAAATCAAAAGACTGTTAACTCAAAATTGCAAAAGTCGGTTTGCTTTTCAGTAGTTTGAGAGATAACCCTTTAAACCAGGGTTGTTATAAAAAAACGTTTTTTTTTTATTTCGAACAAAACAAACATGTTCTTTTATAAAATGCTGTTTTTAAACACGAAACAATGTTTTTAAACACTTCGCAAAAAACATATTTTAAACATGAAAAAATCACATGAAAAATCGTTTTAAACATGTTTTAAATCTCGCAATTGTTTTATTTGTAAACATTTTCATCGGCGCTTTTTTCATACATCACTTCTCAGTGGAGTTAAATCTGTTGTGTGAATGACTTTTTGTTGTCACGCTAGAGGGCGCCAGTAATGCAATGTCGGCAAAAATCGATTTAGTTAGTGTTTACTTGACAATTTTCACCAATTCATAGCCACCAAGGTTAATACACAAAAAAGTTATTTAGGCGTTGCGTTCGTGATAAAGATTTACGATCGATATATTTTTGTGTTCAGAATGTCATCCTGATAGAATATATCACACAAAGAATATAGGGTGCCATTTAAAATTTCAATGATGACGTCTTTTCCGGAAAAACCGGAAGTCATATTAACCTCAAGAGTATCCCCAAATAATGGAATTTTTTGTCTATCAACACTTTCCCAAATTTCATTCGTCCAGTTTTATAAAAAAATAAATAAACGGGAGTACCTATGGCGTGGGTCACCCGGTATGTTATTATGTTATTATAAAACTTTTTGTTTATTGTAGTTACATGCTATCACTGAATGTATTATTATATTTAATAAAGAACTTTTTTCTATTAATAAATACAATATTTAAATATTTTTTTTTGATTCTTTCATTGATCTATGCATAAAAATCTTGAAGACCACCATTTCTGATTAAATAATTAAATATGTTGTCCAAATTTCGGTAGTTTAAAACAAATGCTTTAAACATTTAAAACAAACTGTTTTAAATAAGTTGAAAATAAAATACTTTAAAACAAAATATTTGTTTTAAAACATGTTTAAAACAATGTGTTAAAACAAAGCATTTTAAACATTTAAAACAAACTTTAAAAAAACATTTAAAAACATGTTTTAAAAAAAATGATTTAAAACAAAATATTTTTTTAAAACATGTTTAAAACAATGTTTTAAAACAAATGTTTTAAAACATAACAACCCTGCTTTAAACACATCCCAATACTTGGCACACCGTATCACTGCATTAGAGGAACAGATTATACAGTTATTTCATTTTCACTGAAAATGTCGCTTGTACTACTTGTCCTCTCAGCCCCTCAATTACAAGGATGTTAAAAATAATGGTAAACAACTAAAAAGTAAATACAACACCGAAAAATCTTCCTACTTCTTTTTTTCTGCCCGTTTTAATGATGTTGTGTTTTTTTTATTTACTAAGGCTATTACTGTGCATGCGTTCCCCGTATGTTAGTTAAGTAAGAAACTCAAAACATAAACATCAATCATGTACATTAAAGTTTCAAAAATTCAACCTAATACAAATAAGCAGCATTATTATTTCCGTATTTATGAAGTTGGACTGTCTTCTATTTATTTTCTTATGCGTATAGATATTGCAGCAACAACCAATTAAAAAAACAAAATAAGGAAATTGTATAAAATTCATACATATTTAATTTCCGGTAAAAACTATGAATACGTTAAATGTTAAATATTTCTTTATCCTGAATGAATATTACGCATATGTACTACTAATTAAAGAAAGGTTGCCCATTTCGAGATTATTTATGGATCCTGTTTACGAAAATTGCGCGTTTTGTGGACCCATATTCCATCCTCAACCTTCCCAATATCTTTTACTGTCCTTGCTACTAGTGGTAGCTTTCGCAATGTTCTGGGGGAACCCAACAATGAAACAATAAGCTCTGGGAGTCATATATATATATAGCGCACACCCGTTAGCTATTTCAGTGCGACTGTGATTTTTTTTGTTATATGGTTAGGTGTTGGTGCTAATTGTGTAAAATGATCAAGGTAATTAAGAAAATTTTTGTGATTCGTCCTCAGTGAAAGTGATTCGTGTTTTTGTTATTGGTTTTTGAGTTATCTGTTCAATCTATTAACTTAACATTAAGAATACCCCCAGCAATTAAACTAGAGACATTGTTGTACTGTAAGCCAGTAATGTTTATGTGGAAGCTTAATATAATTATAGGTGACAGAAAGTCGACGTTGTACAAAACATTTAATAGCATTTTAATTTCAATGTTTTCCTAAAATCGTTTTTAATTTGTTGGTAAAACAGAAAACCATTTTTGGACTGTTTTTATAAGAAATGGAAAATAACAACACGTTTGCTTTACAGTTTTTGTCTTTAATACGAATCAGGGCTCAGACCTTAATCATCACGTCCGGTTGTCAAATCAATATTTTCTTCTGGTTTTGTCTCTCTGTTTTAAATCGTTTTAAACTAGTTGTTGAAACTGGGAAACTAAAGCATTTCGGACCTTTTTTTATTGCAGTGTGAAATGACTACAGGTTTGCCATAAGAGTTTTCTTTGGGTGAATCCGAATCCGCGCTCAGAAGTTAGGTTATTGACAAATCTTTGTTCTTTCACGTGAACTATTTTTGATTTTTTTTTAAATATAACGATGTTGTGGCACGTGTTTGAGGTACGGTAGCGTTTATTGGTAGTGGTGCGTGCGTCGTGCCAAGAGTCGCGTATATTTGATCATAATATACATTTCTATATCAAATTGATATTTTGGCCTTCAAGGGCATACCTTTCTTTATGCTTACCATAAAGGCAACTAAAGTATCAATCAGAATCATTGTCATTGCTCAAAAGAGATTGAAGAAAAGAAAAATGAATATGTAGAAATGTGTATTAAAATTTTGCCACGTCTAGTTTGCAAGGACATTTAATAAAGGTTATCTGCAACAAAAAAAAACGCTTCCAGTACCTCGAAGGAAAGTGCTTAAGTTCGTAGGTAAAATTACATTTGGAAATTTTTTGAACCAAACCTGATGATGGCCAGCTTCAGAGCCCGGATACGTATATATGGTGAAAAAGTTCATCGATCACTCATCGTCATATTCCAGTTACAAAGTTTATGTTCCACAGTGAATTCAATATCTTTATATTTTATTTTTGCTATTATAGGTACCTGAATATAACGGTGCACATTTTTTTGTTGATCAATTAAGTAAAAAAATATTATGAAATCTGGAGGATACTTTTGCTGACAAATAATATAATGCTGAATAAAATGGTTTATTAATTGTTTGTTCATAACCGCGGTCCTGAAGTCACTATATTGAATATTGTTATGCCCGACTGTACCTTTGTTTATCTGATTCGACCAATATTTATTTGCATTAGATTTTAGGAATCACTGCTAATGTTTCACCTAAAAATGTGAATTTCAAATCTGGTCAAAAAGACAAGAATCGAAGACAAATAAATGGCATCACAGGCCAGCAAAAAGAACACGAACACATGAGAACTGATTCCGGTACGATTTCTTCTGTGTAATCTGGATCTGACGTCAGGACATTGTGAATGGCCTCTAGTTTTTGAGACATCCAGCACCAAAAATCAACAGGACGTTTTGGCATTTTCATTCCTCAAAAACTGCAGACAATTAATAATTTCTGTTTACTGATTCAGATACACAAAAACGTATATGAGATATTCTTCATGAAATTAACAACCACAAAAATATTTTTTATTTTCCTTAAATCATTAAAAATGAATATAGATGTTAATATAAGTTTGATAGCAACCTCTAAATAATATTTTAAAATTATGAAAAATAATAAAATTAAAAATGCTGCAACTATTTTCATATCATAGAACAGGTTTCGCTTGAAAAATAAATGTTTGGAGAACTGATCTGATGTCAACAGTTATAAGCCAGTTACCACACGTCCTTCTCAAACAACAAGAAGCGTCGTTATATTTTACAACGAAATAAAATAATAATTGCTTATTATTTTAATTTTTGCAGTTTTGCAACTGCAAAAATTAACCGGTAACAAAAACCACGTTGGCAACTGATGGTTTTTACAATTATAATAATATCAAGTTACATTTCTCGTAAAAAACTACAACTATTGAAGATCAGCAAAAAAGCTTTTTCTTAGAACTAAATATGTATCTTTTTTAGTTGTAGCGATGTACCAATTGCTTTGCTACAACAAACTATTTATTTGTTAATAATATATATTATTTTGGGCCAAATAAATATAGCTTTAAAATAAAGAAATAAAATATAATAAAGACCAAAGATACCTGAAAAACAAGGCAATTAATTCATTAAAATACGAAGTGAATGTATTTTGAATGATCCATCGACTTTTAGTGCGGTACGGTGGAGGAAACAGATACCGAAAAGTTTAATTTTCCTAACAATCGTTGCAATAGAAATAAAAGAGATTCAGTAAATATATAAATAGAAGATTCGATAATGTTATTTATTATATTGTATAAATAATCTTATTAATTTTCAAAGATTATCGGACATTTAAAAGAACAAGGATGTATTCACTGTCGTGTGCAAAATAATAGCGGTGCTTTTAATAATACCGAATAAAATAATGATGAAAACTTGCCTGATATGCGTAGCCTAAAATTATTTGAAGCGATAATAATAAGGGTTATGGCGGTTGGCCATGTCAAACTCAACATCCGCATTCCGTCTTTGCGCTTGCGCGATTCGAAGAACACCGTTTAATTGATTGCTCCTTGAATAAAACGAAATTTTATTACTTTAACAATTTACAATATAACATTTTCTTTTGTTTCTAATTATAACACAACTCTACTTTATAATTGACAATGTCGTATTTTGAAATAACCAAAAAAGTGGTTCCTTCTACTATATTCTATTTAAAACAAAATAGTTGTCGAAAACAAAACTGCTAATCAACCTATTTCTTTCATATAACTTCCTATTATTTCATTCCATAAAATGGTGGTGTCTTTAATACAAACATGTTTTTTTTTGTTAATATTTGTTAATGTTGGCAGATGTTACCGAGCCGGGACTTTGAGACGTCGATTGATATTTTTAAGAAGAAGTACATAATAACTCATTGATTGCCATTTAAGGAGGTATTTTCATAACAACAAACTGGACCTCAAATTCTTCACAAACATCCAGCCAAAATTGATAATTGACTAATATTAATAGTAGAAAAAAAACATTTTGAAAATAATTGCGGCACGAAAGATTATATGTACTATTTTTAATAATTAATTATTATGGTTTTGATTCTTAGTTATCTCAGTCGTTGCAACTGTATTCTAAAGCTAAACTCTTATGCTGTTTTTAAGGCAAGTTTAAACCATGAACCGAGTTCAGGTCTAAAGAATTGTGTATATCTAAATTTCGTTCGTGATTGAAACTAGTATTGAAATACCCATCTTTACTTATTTTTATAAGAACTACGTCGTTTCATTATTGTTTTGGTTGATGGATCTGTATTGTTATCTCCTTAAAAGTGTAGCATATCAAATGATAGGTAATACCAATTGAAACATGGGCTCCACAGGGGTCAACACACTATTCAATGACAAAGTTGAACTTATTTAAAAGTTGTCATCATAAATTTGTGAATTTTTCGAATTTCTTATTCGCTCGCCTAACAAAGGATCTATCCTGCATAAAAAAACTAACACATTGTTTTAATTTCTTTTTTAATTAAAATACAAATAAGTCACTCAGTAAATTTGCATAACATTAAATTCCATTCTGAGGATGGTGCTTTCATCTTACTGTATATGAACAATTGAACGTTTTTCGCACATTTTTAACAAAAGACGATGCGGAAATGAATATTCATGAAGCGGGACGAGATGAAAGAGTGTATTAATAGGTACTCTGCGTCGGAAAATTCTAATTAACAGGCGAACTATTGTCAAACAAATGAGTCATTAATTTTCTTTTCACGTTGATTGTCTGGCGAAAGTTAGTACATTTCATCGCAAACAACAGACGATATGACATCGGTTCTTTAACGACCAAAAAAGAATAAGTCGGATTCATTAATTTTGTATGTTTATCTTTTTAATGCTTATCATGTTTTAGGCAATAATAGTGGCACTAGCAGTCAGCATACCAGCAGTTTTTGGACGTCCTGGTTACGCAACTCATGCCCTATACCCGTCCCATGCAGTTGACTATTATGTAAGTATTATCTTGAAAGACAAAATAGCATCTCCATTCTACTGAACAAGAACATATGAGAAGCAATGAAGATACACAAACTGGTTAAGTTAATTCCATACAGAGATTTTGGTGTCCGTTAAATTGAGAGGTTGTATTGCTCATGGAAGACCTAAAGGCTTTCTTTTGCCATTTTAGGCACATTTCAATATTTTCCCTATTCGAGTGAAGAAATAAGCAGGAAATCTTGCCCATGTCTTTTTCAACGATGATTGGTTTTTTCATTATATTTAGCTCGACTACGACTTTGAAGTTTGGTAGAAAATTGGGGTTGTTTTCGTGTTACATTTTTCTTTGTCACAAATATCTTGGCCGTTTACACAGGTTTCGAAAGTACAAAACTATTGTTTTGAATAATTAAAATATTTAAAATTAAAAGTATTTAAGTACTAAATTACATTTCTCACCACATAATTTAAAATACAAAGACCATGCAAAACGTTAACGAACTGTTTATAACACTGGTAATAATAAAAATAACTTGTTGCAAGTCTAGAAAAAAGGTGTTTGATGAAATGGTCTGATTTTTAACAGACTAAAGAGATGAGTTTAAAATATAGTGACAAAAAAATTGTTATGCCAAATATGAATCATTTAATTTCAATAAATAGGTACTTCAAAGATTATTAAGTAGTTATTTACTTATTAAATTTAATTGTTCACACTTTATCACTTTTGCTATACATAACAGTCTAATAGGAATATGTAAAGTAACAGATAACAAAATTGTTTTAAATAACTGTTTTGAATAATTTTCATTTCTCGACAAAAAGTTTCTTAGAAAACAAAATAAATCTTAAAAACGATACAACCATAGTGCGACTGTTGATTTAACGTACAGGCTGGTTGCAATACAATAAATTGTATTGTTGGTCCGGAGTAAAGTATCTGTGTTTCATAGCAAGAAAAGTGAAATTGCATACGGAAAAGTTGTTTTAAAATAAATTTCAAGCTCAGATAGGATATTTTAATATTTTATATTAATTTTAGTTTTTCTTTTGCTTTTATCGCTCCTAAGTCTAAGTCCTACGTCTTAAGTCAACATTATTATCAAATTTTGATAACTACACTAACTAGTGTTAACTGTGTCACAATAATAGTAACATATGTTTTCAAACAAGAAAATAAATTTATGTAAAAGACACATTTTTTTTAAAACTATGTCTTATTTATTATATAAATGCACTAAAAATATATTTTTTAGAATGTTTAAAAAGTGTTATAGATTTCTTTTTATGCGTTGTCACCCATGCGTTTGTCCACATAAAAATTTCAACTAGATTGGATATTGGAAACTAAAATCTCGGTTACAAGATTTGAACGTAACAAACAAACAAAACATCAAATAAGTGAAGTTAGATAAACGTAGCTTTGATTTTACAATAACCGATTAAAATATCAAAAGTCCACTATAATTGTACATGGAAAATTGTACACTCTTTTGACATTTAATTTGGTGTACTAGTTTTAAGATTCTGTGAGTAAATACCTGAGAAAACCCTCAGAACTTTTACGTGTTTTGACTACACGTGCCATTCTTTTTACCAAAAAATACTTTTTATGCAATAACTACTTTACAGTATTTTTTTAACGAAATAATCATCTTTTACAATTTCTAGTGGTTCGACAACCTTTATATATTAAATCAAATTCTGATTGTGGCTATGGACTCTTTAGAGCAATGTTTCTCAACCCCTTTACTCTTGCGGAACCCTTTAAATTGGGTTGGAACCTGGCGGAACCCCAACAAAAAAAATATACAATGTCCTTTCCAAGGCATTTCTAGTATTTTTTGCGTACAGAAAAACATGTAACGTATTTCAAGTAACCAGATACAAGTCTGTAAAGAAACGCAGTTCAATGATTTAATATTACTTACTATTGCGAAATTAAAGTATTTTTCCTGTAAAATTTAAAAAATGCCATGTCAAATTAAGGTGATACTGTGCTAATTTCACAGGAATATGTTTGTGGAATATGTTAATTCTGTAAAAACAATACAGAAATTTAGCTGGTATCCAATAACCAGCGATGTTACAGTTAATTCTTCTTTTACAGTTTGTTTGGTAGATTATTACATTCATTTCCTGTAACATTGCAGATATTTATTTCTCTTTAGGTACAAACTTATTTGTTCTTTTTAGTTCCTTCAAGTATTACCAAAGGAAGGGAGAAGAAAATACAAATCAAACAATACAAACGAAGAATACAAAAAGTACCTTTCACAAATAATTAAATAAATAAATTCAATATAAATTTAAGAAAAAAATCATTGGTCAAAATACAAAAATTAAGAAACATTTATTCTGAGTAAAAAGTTTCATATGGACCTATTGATAACAAGTTAATATTCCTTAAGAAGTTAGAGCCATTTAAAATAATTAAAATACTGTTTTATTAATATTTTAGTATTTTTTCAGGTATTGAAAAAATAAATAAGTCCTTATGAAACATTTTAGTCAGAACAATATAAACATTCTAAGAAAGAAAGTGTGGGAATAAACACTCAAGTAGAGATATTTATACACACTAATTGTATCTATAACAGATGCTCTCTGTATTGTCTCTTAAAGTTTGTTAAATAAGAAAAAGCTTGCTCATACATACACAATGTTGAAAATTAGACTGATACAAGGTAATTTATAACTCGAGGTGAATATTAAATGCAAAAACATACCAAATTATAAATAAAAATTTGTGAAGCACTTTTAAATTTGTTTCATTAACAAAATTAGTATGTACGTACTTCAATTTAATTATTTTTTGTTTAATTAAATGCACTCACGAAATTTGGAAAGGCGAAAATATAGAAAACAAATAATGTTAGAGTTTGACCAATAACTCTGCCAGATTGTTGTTTCCCAGATGTTATTTTGCTTTTATGTAACAGATAATTGTAAGTAATATTGTCAATTGAAGTTAATGAATACTCTATAATGTTGCCCGTTGGATGTAATATCTAAATAACACTAGTTTATTAGGTTAGAAGGGCTCCAAATCAAAATTATTCATGGATTGACCTTGTTTATTAATCCAATATTTCAAATAATAATCCCATGCTAAAATAATACATCAAAATAAAACTGATTAATGTGCCCATGAACCAGCGACCGTCACCGCTATTTGTTACTATTTTTTCGCGAAACCCCGGTTGAGAAACGCTGCTTTAGAGCATCTAAAAGCTTTTTCTCAAGAAATTAATATTTAGTTAGTTAGGTCCATCTGGACACACGTATGTATCGTTTGAAAATGTCTAAATATCTATTTCTAAATATTTATTCTAAATATTGTCTGGGCATCATCGATTTTGTGAATGGAAAGCACATTTATTAAATAATTATGTTCTCAAAACGTTATAACGAATACTGATTTGAAGTCGGAATAGAAGAATAGGTACCAGTCATGCAATTCCACAGGAATAACTTGCTATGCAGTTACGTCAAGGCGGTGACTTGTCTGTTAAACAAAAGCCTTTTTGAAAAAATTTATATTTACCAATTTAATTTCTATATTCAGAATAAGTAGTATTAGAACATTGTGAGTGTGCAACGTAAAAATAATTCTCTTTCTTTATTAGTACTGTTCATATCTCAATACTGACAAAAATTGACTTAACGAGTTATGCGCTGACGATATATACTGTACCAAATCATATTTTAGCGCATCCACCATTTCTGCACCGAAATAAATGGAGATGATTCACAAACGAGTCACGTAATAAAAATCCCCATAGAATAAAAACATCCTAAATCTTGAGAGATCTGACTACTCTCCATACAAATAAAAACCTACATGTCAAATTATTGAGCAATACTTTCAGAATCCTCCAGAATCTATCAGTCGGTAATACAGTTTACTTTCACAGGCACATCCAAAGTACGCTTTCAAATACGGAGTATCGGATCCCCACACTGGCGATGTGAAAAGCCAGCACGAGAGCAGAGATGGCGACGTAGTGAAAGGACAGTACTCGCTAGTAGAACCAGATGGCTCTGTGCGCACAGTTGACTACACTGCCGATTCCGTCAATGGTTTCAATGCTGTGGTTTCGAAGAGTGGGCCATCTATACATGAGGAGCCGATTGTCAAACACGTAGTACCAACCGTTGTCAAGCAGGTGGTGCCAGTAGCCAACCCAGTTTATTACCAGAAAGCGGTGCCTGTACATTACATAAAAAATGTGCAAACCATCTTTCCATCGATAAGTAAGTGGTAATATACGGAAGAAAGGTCGTTTTGAAATATTATTTATTTGATAATTTTAAGATTTTAGAAACCAAATTAAACGTTCAGTGTTAGGATTATCTACACCGCTCCAGTTGTGAGTTACACTGGTGTTTTGTTTGTTCGTTAGCATAACATTGTAAGTTATTTTTTAGTGCACCGTCTGAAGAAGGCAATGAATTGATTGCCGAAAGCTTAGGGCTTAAACAAAGGAAGATGGTTTAATATTCCTCGTACTTTGGCTGATTCCCCCCGTATTTAGTTATTCTTCAAATTAAACGGTTTAAATTAGTTTTAATCATCTTAAAATCTATTGAAAAAGATCATTAAAAACGTGATTTTTCGCGGAGACTTCAACGGTGCGGCGGGCAGCAAACCCGCCAAAAAAACACAAATAATTAACTTATCCCATGTAACCCACTCAAAATGTTCGACCACTTAATACACATTATATAATAATACCAAAATAGAAAAATATAAGCGATAAATAATACAAGCATCAGTTATCGATTTTATTTATCCGTTATTTTACGGACCAAGTACCTATTCTATTCTAATAAAAATTGTTGTGAGTGTTTTGAACGGAAACTTATCTAAGGTACTATAGGACAAGAAAGACACCTTGAATTAGTGGTAAAGTCAATGGTAATTACCTACTTTGTTATTACTTTTATATATTTTCCGGGGTGCAATAGGTACTACCTACATGAAAAAAACGTCCATCGTAACATATATATCGGTAACCTCCACTTCGTAAATTACTTTATGTATTTTTCGGTCTTACTTGTTGTTTAAGATGTTCATCACTGACATCGCAATTTGTATTTTTTAAAGAAAAATAATTTTCCCAAAAATATAAACATTTTAATAAAATAATAATCCATAACCTTTTGAGTGTATCACATAAAAATACGGAGTTGGATTTACGACCGATTCAACCCCGTATTTCCGTATTCAACTATGTATTTCCCTCGCGACCATTTGCTCATGTAGTTAAATCACACTGAGTTTGCAGTAGTAGAATTTTTACAAAGTAGGTACATTCATTACTTTGTAGTTATTATTATTTGATAAGGAGTTGAAAATATTTCTTTAGGGAGTTAGATTTTTTTACCGCGCGGATGTTAAAACTATCCGATACAAAATTAAATGTATACCAAACGGTAAAAACATTATGGGGACCATCAACATTCAAAAGAATTATGTAAATTAATAAGTTTTCTGTGTTATGTTCACTAGTCAGTAGGAAACAACAGTTCGATTAGGTATTTTTTACTGACAGTGACTACCACGAAGGAAACATTTGCTTCAATAGATATCAATCCATTATTTTGTTCAGTATTAAACATCTGTTACATAATATATTCATATAAATGTACAATAAATAATTATGTATTAATCAGAAACAACAGTCTTATCTGTCCACTGCAAAAGGCTAGGCTGCACTTCTTTTCTTAAGTTCTAATGGCAAGGAAACCTGTAATATAAACTCAAATAAAAGTATATCAGTTATATATTACCTACGTAACGATGTGATGTATCAGTTTTAAGGTTACTATAAATATGTCTCAAGCAGCAATATCAGTGGTAACTATTAGTTGCAAATTATATCTTATATTGCTTATAATTTATCACTGTATATCACTGTTGGCTGTTAATTTCATTTCCCAGTTTCAGTGATGGTAATGTAACAGCTTCAATGAATGCATCCATTGGTTCGTGGGTATCTTGAGTATTGTGGAAAAAAGGGAAAAGAAAATCTTTTTTCTACGAACTAGTTTTTAATTTATAGCTCTGGTTATTAATTTCGAACAATTATGTTCATCTTCAGATCAGCTGAAAAGACAATAATGTAAGACATAAGTGTTTTACTATTATAAATTAAGAAGTTCCTTTAAAAGACTCTGCAAAAACTCACCGTCAAGTTCAGCTTCGGCGAATATGGTTAATTTCCAATGTCAAGGAATCCTGTAGTAAATGGAAATCAATACTTATCAGTTATATTCGTAGTCAATGAAACTTCGTAGGCACTGCAGAGCAGTTTATCTTAATTACACTGGGTGTTAAACTGATAAGCGTAGAGTATATAGATAGTCAATATAATAGTCAACTTTTGGTAGTAGACCAAATTTTGATAACGTACTCATGTCCAGATAGACGCCGTTTAGGAACTGCAGAGAGCCGGAATATTGTACCAACTTTAGAAATTGCTTTAGTAAAATAGGTTTTATAAAGTATCACAGAATAACTATTTTAAAATCAAATAATTTAAAAGATTTATAGATAACCCATTATTGGCCAAAATTGGTACTAATATTACAAAACTTCGGTTAATGAAAAGGGAGTTTCAAAAACGTTAAATAATAAAAAATTTTAGATCAAAGTTATTTGGTATTAAAAGGGCCATCCTGTGATACATGACAATTGATTCTCTATGCTGTTTGTAATATTGGTACCATTTTATGACACTCTCCAGCGTTGACACAATACATTTCCGTACATGAGTTCGTTCAAAAGCTAGTAGTTAACCTAACATTGTCGCCTTACAAGTGTTCAAGTATAATAGTAAAATAAAAATATATTATTTCGCCATCGATTATTCTAAACAGAATTTTCTCTACATTTAGTCATTATTTCTCGCAAATTTGAAAATAATATTTGTTTCGTGTTTAGCTTTTTAATAAATAATACAACTATTCTGGTTCATAGTACTTTTAATAATGATCTCTGTCGAACGCATATATACATACAGAATAGGTATAGCTGGTACCAGTTTGGTTTTTTATCAGACATACGAAGTATGTAAATAGAGTTTCCTAACTGTGCATGAATAAAATACATAATACCACAATATGTTACAATATTGTTGTCTTTTTATTGTTTATCAATTTGTTATTAAGATATTGTATCAGATTCACCGTTTTTGGATATCACTACTTTTGGACTATCAACTACTTGTATATTATGTAAACTCAATTATTAAATTTCTATTTGCCGTGTTATTATAATAGTTATTTCTTCAATTTTTTGGGAAAACGGCAACAATAAAGTTTTTAGTTTTTTAATTTTCAATATTTCGCCTATAACATAAGCTTCGTCAGGAAATCTACAAGGAACGTTTTAAACAAAGAATATAACAAATTTATATATAAATAATATAATAAATTATAATAAATACGTACTAAATTAACTAAAAACTACCAATACACAAAACTTTTTTTAAAACTTCTGACAAATGTTAAACAAAATACTTCATAACAACGTAAATTAAAATTATATCTCAATATCCATGAAAAAAATATATTAATTAATTAAAAATTTCGACCCTTATAAGATTTCAATAACGTTAATAAATTTTTATAAATTATGCTCACATTTTCTATATGACTATGTATAATGCTCTTCGTAAAATTTTTGTGTTGGAAAAACAAACCAGAATGCGCTTCTAACTGTGTTGAAGATTTTTTTTGCAGCTGGTCAGAGTAGTCATTTTGAAGAGCCCTTGAAAAAAGATTTTTTTGACAAAATGAGAACTAATCAATGTTATACTGATCATAGTAAACGCAAATTATGTGGAACAGCGTATTTCGAAAACTAATTATCAGTTTATGCTTAGTTCATGTTTAAGACGTTTTAGTTTATGACAGATTATGTTTGAAGCAGAAATTGAATTACAATCGGTCTCAAATTAATCGATTTTTTTAAAATTCTTATCTGAAAATATATAGGTACATCTTAAGATCGAACAAATACTAATTACACATGGAAATAATTGTAGTGGCAATATGTACAGATTATTTACTGATATAAACTTTTAAAATGGCAAGGACACTAAAAGTAAACATCGTTGTTACTTATTCATTTTTCAATTATTACATAATTCCCAAGAATGTTAGACCGTAGGCTTAGCTTAATTTATAATTCAGAACGTAAATGTCAAAAATAATTGGCCGCATATTATTTAAATAAAGCAACTAGATTTATATCTGATGAAGATTCTACATAGATACCCATAATTGGTAACTTGGGTAATTGGTAACGATTTGCCAACAAAGTTGGTGCTGCATTATAAATTCCTAAGTCGGTGCTTCTTAAATTCCTTAACTTCCTTGAAGGACAGTGCTACATTAACGTTAGCATTGCAGTGCGCTGTTTAAAATTAAAAAAAAAAACCTTCTAATAAATAGCAACAGGTATTTATAAAATTTCGGAAGCATTTCAATATTAAAGATAGAAATGAATAGCCAGTTGCTTAAAATAGTTTCATACAACTAGCGTTTGTGAAAACGGGCTCTGAATTCTTTCGGAAAGTTTGAACTAATGATTCGAGTAAACATCGTTTCTTCATTTAAACAAGATTTTGGTAAAAAATAATTAAGTGCAGTCACAGCGGGATTCTTTTTCCGAATCTGGACCCTTGCCCAAGATTTATTCGAGAAAGCGTCTTGATTAAGAACCACCGATCCCATTATACGTATAAAAGGGTGTTGGTCATTTCAGGTTGTCACCGTAGGAAGTCACGACACATTAATTTAAACCGAGATCTGACCAGTACAGGAGCCAGCATAATAAATTTCGATACAATTGAATATTTCGCGCGAATAATAAGCGCGTAAATCGCGATGGAATTCCTTATGCAAGTACGAAACATGAGAAAGTGGCCGGCTCTGCATGCTTAATTCTACATCTGCATCATTGCGTAAATAAAAAATTTTCTTCATTATATTATTACAAAGATATATAAGTTTATTTTCCGTTCATATTTATTTTAATTTTTGCACCCTGTACTTATGCTGAAAACTAAAATTTGGAAAAAAGCAACTGAACAAAAGGACCATAAAAGTCGGTTTAGCGTCTCGAGAGAAATGGTGACAAAGTTTTATTGTTGCGCAGTAGTCATAAGTAGAGCTGTGAATTATATGCACTAAAAAACAGGGATACAGCCGCATATATATGCATATATTTTGTAAATTATATGCACTTAATCCTACTAAATATGCAGACATATGCTTAAAGGTAAAGTAAAATACAGGCACAAATGATAATATATTTGACAAAAATAAGTACATACTAATGGTTCAAAAAAATGAACTAATTAATGCGTTGCATAAGTCAAAAGGGAACAAATCTTAGCCTTCATTTTTTGACGTTGAAGTAAACGATTGTTGTAATGTAAAGTGTGGTAAAGATTTGAATTGCGTAGATTTCTTTTTATGCAAATTAGTGCCAACATGCTGTATTACTTGAAATTTTTTAGCGCATGGCATCGAAAATACATAAGAATTTATCATAAAAATTATAAAAAACATGCCAAATGAACTTACTGTTTTACTACAGTATTTACAGAACACACTGCCATTATTTACAATGAGTTCGGGATAATCTTTGATCCACATTGGCAATAAAGAATTTGTCTTCGACATGGCGTTAACCTCAAATTAATACGAAAAGTACGAAGATCCAATGCTTTACTGCATTAGGAAACGTTGGTAGGCACTCCTTCACTACTGTGTAGCAGAACGATTCTGACCTTTATGTAAATAAAGCATAAGAAAGCAAAAAAAATTACAAAAAATATGCAAATATGACCAAATATGCAATGTTCTCTATAATATGCTTGAAAGCGAGTAAATATGCTAAATATGCAAATTGAAATTAGGCCCAAATGCTTTATTTTTATGTAATTCTTGTAGATACACAAAATAACTTGTTCGCATATCAATATTACAAAATATGCATTTGGTATATAATCACAGCTTTAGTCATAAGTGTATCGAGAAAGTTCAGTCATTCCGTTCTCTGTAACTATTTAGCATAACTAACTACCAACGTTGTCAGGAATTACCATTTGATGAAATACTGCGGTATCCATTTTTTATGATATATGTTTACATTGATCACAGTTTAATAAACAAATTAGTAAAATAACATTGGCACGTTATTTAGTAACTCTAACTTCTGTAATGCTTGGTCGTGCGTTTACTGATATTTTTGTAATTATATTCCAAACAGTAGTTTTTTAGTATAGCGGTGTAACGTGTGAGGTACCATCATATGATGGACATAGATAATAATACCAAGCAAGTTTTCTCTGTATTTTACTTTATCATACGTAGTATGTAAAGTATTGTAATCGTGTCGAAGAAATATTTTGAGATTTTACCGGAAATATGTCTTTTTGGGTCCCCAGAACATTTTTGACCAAGGTACACAAATATGTCTGTGTGTGTGTGTACCCGCTTTTTTGTGGCGACGATTCCGGAGAAACTACGAAAGGTATCGGGACGAAACTTCAAAATAGTTAACTTCAAATAGAAATAGTTAAATAATAAATGAAAGTAGAGAAAATGCTGAATAGTTTATGACTATGACTTTTTTTGGTACAATCAACAGTTTAGCTGCATGAGAAAATTCTGTTTCATCGAGATCGGTCATACTGCATTAAAACTAGTAGCCAGGATATGTCAGATACTTTGATTCTAATGACAGTAGGTAGTGTCAAACGCTAATGTTTTGACAATACCTACTGTCAATATAAGCTGCGTTCGGATATTGTACACCGTTACACTTTTTACACCCTTTAAAAAAAAAAAGAAAAAAAAATTTCTTTTTTTTTTCTTTAAGAAAGGGCGAAGGTGCCCAGGAAGAACCCACCTCCACCCCGCTGCCTGGTATCGCCGTGAGGCATTCTGTAGTGCAATACACTTTTTACACCCAATAACAGGTAAGTGTCATTTGGACGGTGTACCCGGTGTCAACGGGGTACAATATCCGAACGCAGATTTAATAGACATATCAGTCTAGTTCTACTAGTTTTATTTTAATGCAGACATGGCTGATCTCGATCAAATAGAATCTTATGCAGCTAAGCTATTAATTTTATATATAGTATGATAAAGTCATGTGCCTGGCCACATCAGATTTTTTTATTTAAGGTCACTGATGAGCACGTTAATTTGGTTAAAATTGGTAAAAAACTACAAAACTTTGGTTCTCTTCAAAGACAGAAAAGCGATAAAAAGAGTTTTAGACGAAACTTGGTATCCTATGATACCACACTGGATATTCTGTCTATGTCTAAACTTGGTCGTCCGGCTTTATGTAACTCTCTGTAAGTTAGAAACTCCTCTGCTTTTAATATTTGCCCTAATAACACTTACAGTTCTTGGAATGGGCCCACGATTTAAGGGGGTTTGCCAATCCCATTTTTTTATTTACAAACGGTTTAGACGTTTTTAGGCATGTGCAGCTTTGTAAAGACTGCGAGCCGGAATATTGCAAATTTGAAATATACCCGCGAACTGGACGTTTTTTTGAAATAAATCATTATTATTCCCTTTCTTCATTTCAATTGTCATCATTATACATACATCATATAATTAATTACATTTACGTTCGTGTTAAAATATTACATAATTCTAGGGATGTGATTTAGAGATTCTGTCAATTCATCAAAGTGAAACTCTCTATATGTTTTTAAAACATACCGCAATTAACCTTTCTCGTAACTAATTAATATTTAAATACTCATCAAGCTTCCTCAAGGTATACAGAGATAAGTATATATGTTTCTAATACAATGTACATAATCCTAGAAATACACACGATAACACTTAATAAGACTGAATTAAAAAGGCTCTAACTGATGATTTCCTACTTATTACAGTAACTGATCCATGGCTGTGGTCAATAATCCGTGAACTGAGTCACTAACCAAGAAGAAAATCAGGAAATAACTTCCATTTCGCTTTGTGTAATTAAAGGAACATCCTTTGATAATGTTATAATGACTTGCGCACGATTGAAGCGGCGTTGAAATTTAACTCTCTAGTACTGTATATTTTTTTGGTTTTCTTAGTCGCCATTTATATGCTTGTGTATCTAACGAATATACTTTCCAATACATTAGATTGGTGATTGTTAAGTAATTTGTGGTATATGCCAACACGTACATCGTACACGAAGATGATATATCTCGTAGGTGAAATGTTGTTATTAAGTAGTGTTTTTTTAGGCGGTAGTTTAATACCGATTTCGTGTCATTTTAGGTGTTAATTATCGGGTTACGTCCAGATATGTTGTTAGGACATTGTGGTAATTATCCTCTATAAGCTTAATACCAAATTATGTGAGAGAGAAATTTCTTGCCTCAGTCTTCTTCTTACATCCCGGATCTGCTTTGATAGCTACTTTTGCTTTTTGTCATGTCAGATTTTTTTTTTGAGTTGGTTGATGGTGTCGTTTTTTTTTTTTATAATGGATAGGTATTTTTACTTTAGTATGATGATTGGGGGAGATTTAAAATTACAAAGTGGCTGGGGGTAAAACTGATCATATCCCAACCAATGCTTGTGAGTATTCCGAACCGTGTACACACAGTTTGTGGTCTAACGTATCGGTGTTGACTCTAGAATATAATTGCAATTTTGACAAATATTTAGAACCTTCTGGGCATTTAGGCAGTTCTAAAATTGAGCCCAATTATTGCCTATCAAAATTATTTGGTTTGGAAAAGCAATTAAGGCATTTATAGCTCTAGAAAATAAACTGCTTCCGGGTTATGCCGTGTATCAAGATTTGTAAGTGCTGACCTTTCGCGAACCATGTTGCTCGCTTCTTCAAAGCTAATTGAATACTGAAGACCTACCAAGAAAATCTCCTTTGCATACCTAAATTTACACCTCATTGCGCACATCTGGAGCTACCGCTCCCATGTGCTTTTCCACCTGACCGCGTTAGGATCGATTTCCAGACTCTAATAATGTCAGTACCGTCCTCGCGATTGATGTTGTCAAGATGTTTGTAAATTTCGATGGCTTCTCTAATAAGCCTTCGATGTGAAGTGGAACATGTGAGTGTGGAACATGCTAGGACGGACAGGACGAAGTATCGAATGTCGAGTCAAGGAGCACAGTAGAGACACCCGGCTATGCAAGATTCAACAGTCCGCTGTTGCTCAACACTGCCACGAGTCGTGAACTTCCTTATTCCTTTATGTAGATACCTCATTTTTGAGAGTTCTACAGTCGACTGTCTCTGCACTCAATAAAGAACTCAAACTCCAATTTAAACCCCAAAAAGAAAATATCGTTTCCTTCAGTATCAACACCTTACCATCAGCTCTTGTAACGTCTCCTTCATGAAATATGGATTATTTATGTGTGGGTATAACTATTTTAGCCGACTTCAAAAATGAGGAGGTTATAAATTCTCATATCTGATAGAAAAGACTCATATCTGATAATACGGGTCAATTTAATGTGAAAAGATAGGTGCATTAAAATTAGTAGGGACATTTGTTTGTTTTTGGTCAAAAATAACAGGTGAGATATTGTAGAATCGTTTATAGACTGGTTTGTTTAGTATACAGGAAGGTATTTCGAAACATCGACCTTTTATTGTGTTTACTCAAAAACGCAGTGGAGTCGGATGGGCCATATCGGACTTGCTCCTATGCACCTGAGACCACTATACCATAACCCCCCCACCCTTCACCCGGAAGCTGATGGACTATGAACCCACTTTATGAGACATAATCTAATAACATATTTGGTGTATGGTAGATACCAAAATAAGTCAAAAAGTCAAATCAATAAAGCTATATAATTATTCATCTGAATACCCCTGAAAGCAATATTTGGTTGACTTCCTGGAAATTATATACCCAACAAATAATTGCCCTTTACTGGTTTTGCTGGAAGTCGGTTCAATTTCTTTAAAGATCCCTTTGCAAACGATATTTTTCTATTGCCAATTGTTGTCAACAAAAATGAAAAATATTTCATGAAAAATTATCCTTTTCCTCTTCACTTTTTTCCGATTTTTAAGCAAAAGAACAATTCATGAGATGCTTTCTTGAGTCCGATATTAACTATTTACTGCAGTACCTTTCTGCGTTAACTTAAAATTAACCGGCGACAAAAACTGTGAATTTTAACGGATGGTTTTATTTTAGTATATAATTTTTTTTTACCAATATATTATTTGTTACAGGTGGCTTTGACAAAGCATACTATAACGATTACGAAGGCGGTGTGTACTCCACGGCAATTCCTGATCTCGAGGGATATTACGATGATGACCACTACTGAAATGAAAACAGCAAGAACATACCAAATGTGTAGATAATAGTATTTTAGGTTATGAGTTATCATTTTAATTTTATTTATCTGTTATCATAAAATGTTGTACATTAAGATTTCTATCAGAACAATTTTGTAAAGCTCTCTATGGCCAGTTATGAATTTATTATACTTTTTAAGTATTGATTTTTATTTGATTTATATCATCTATAGTAAAGTAACGCTTGTTACCCATATTGCTATACTAGGTTATACAACTCAACAATTACATCTATCAATTATTTGAAGTAGACCAAGGATAGGTATTTATAGCATTTACCTAAATATGAAACAATTGAAATGGAATAACGTTGCGAACCCATTGTTTTACTTATGTATTGACGAAACAATTCACAAGAATCGTGTAATTCTGAACGGCCGCGCTTGATGTATTTCCACGATAACAAAAAAATAATAAATCAAATTAAAAATTCTCATAATAATATCTGGATATTAAACAGTGACCAATGACGAAATTAGCATTTCAAATAGTCCATTGAGGACAATTTTAAGTAGTCGAAATGTTAATTGCTTCTTGGTATTAAGAATTACCTACATTAATTGATTTTTGTTGTTGTGGTAAAGTGGTATTTCTATTCAAATGCTTTAGGTGTTTATAAATTGGAAATGAACATGCTTAACTATGGTAATAATAATGGATTTAGCATTATTCTTTGTCATGGGAAACAGCAGTAAATATATTTCACGGTACCTTTCTTCACTCGATAAATGTATTTTACCAATCCAGTACATAAATATGTCCACAGTGTATATTTCGACGTCAACCTAAACCCATTGTGCTAACTTAACTTAACGTAAAATCAGGAGCAGCTTTATTGAGTACTTGCTGTATCCATTGCAACATCAGGTACAACATAATATAGATGTTGGCCAATGACTATGAGTGAACAATGTGACTGTTATATAGCTGAGATGTCAATAAATAAATATTAATATTTTTCGCTCATGAAGATGTTCTGAAGGCTACATATCCATCGTTCATTTTTATCAACAAGACAACGGAATTTCTACCTCATATCTTTCAGTTTTTCAACTGCTGAAAACCCCGTTCTTTTAGCAAACTAATGCCCGTCACCATAAAACTAAGGTTTCGGTATCCTCTTATCTACTAGCCAATGTCATTTTGTTGCCATGGTCACCAAGATCTCACGATTCTTCCCCTAAGTCAGCGGGTTCGTTCCTTACGTTTGCAAATATTGCAGAAAACACAGTTAAATATTAAACAAATTGGTTAATATCTTAATAACAGCAATAATTTGCATAGTGGTAAACGACTATTGGGAGAAATTAAGGGGCATTGAATATAAAAACTAAGTTCGGGTATAACGCTGTATAGCGTTTCGAATTTTGTTAGATATCAGCATGTTCCTATTGGTATTTGCTATTAAATGACAAAGCTAGGCGTTTATGCGCTTTAATTTGTAATTTTGGCTTTCACATTGGGCATAGCTACTTTCAGGTCTGAATACACTTGTCTAATAAATTATCGCAGCATTGAGATTTACTTACAATTATTTAATAGAAAGTGTCCTAAATAGCAAAACCGATTTTGATGTGTAGTATAGATTTTAATTGCACATCCGTTTTGAACATTTACATAACAAAAAAATAAGTTTTTTTGCCGAAACTTGTTCAAACTTGTTTTACCCTCATCGAAACATATTTTCTTTTTTATATACCAGTGACTTATTTTAATCTTAACATTTGATTATTAATACACAGTATTGAAAAATACGCATCCAACAAAAAAAAATACACGAAACTTTTCTTGGATGATGGGGTAAATTTCAGACTTTCTATTTATCGTAATAGCAAAGTTATTGAAGAAAAAAGAAATTGACCGTTTTTACCTTTTCCGTAATATCTAGTAATTCATGCATCGTTGATATGCGTATTTCCTATAGCGACCTACGGATATAACAACCTTACGCCTGGTCGTTGGCCGTTTTATAAACGATATTAACTGTACGTGAACAAAATAATAAAATATTAATAAAATATAAAATCTAAAAAAATCTCAATATCCGAGAAAAATAAATTAATCAAGATTATTGCAGACTCTTAGAAGATTTCAATAATATAATAAATTTGTATAAATAATACTTACATTTTCTACGTTAGTTTTAAAATTACAAGTATTTAATTTATTAAAAAAAAGAATTTCCAAAAAGTTTCTATTAAGGCAAAATATTGAAAATTAAAAAAAAAACTTGAATAAGGTTTCTTATTGTTGCCGATTCCCAAAACAGATCAAAACTATTTTAATTAAGCGGCAAATATTATTTTATAAATCAGCGTATGAAAATATTGGTCTACTTCTATCAAAAATTTCTAATTAGGGTATCTACGTATTTTTTTTTACAATTTGTTGTGCAAATATCTGTGTTTTGAAGATGTTGCACCAACAGGTTCCAGCGTTTGAAAACAATCGACGTAAAAATGAAATTTTGTCGAAAAGAGTAGCTTTTTGCAAAATAGAATGCTAGTACATGTTGTATGTGTAAAATCAGCATTCCAAAAAATTAACCATAAAATAAGAAAACCGGTATTAAAAATAACAGTATAAAAAAATCTGTTAAAGTGATGCGCACTATGCAAACTAGTCTTTTTAACGTCTGTAATTAGTCAACTTTTGATAATCCAAATATCATTGTAATATACTTTAAAATTACCTGTTGATATTACTTTGGAATGCATCAAATATTTTAAATTTAAACACTAATAACTTAAACACAAAACTAAAAAGATTCTTGCCCCCTGAAAACAACACAACATTTAATAAGGCGTGTAAAGGATATGAAAAGTCACACCTTCAGAATCAGTAGTATACTCATTTTAAATGTTAATTACAATAATGTGTTGATGGCCGTTGCTTTTATACGCTAATTATAACCCGTTCCTACAAAGATGACAAGTGAAAAAAATATGTATACATTCATAGCATGTTATTAGTTTATAATTAAGCGCGCTTATTACTTAGTTATTGAGAAAACCGCCTAAGGGAAAACTTCGGATCCATCGATATTTGACTTGTATTATCAGTCTAGACTCTAGATTGTCTAGAAATTCTAGAAGGTCCCTTCTAACCTAATTCTTTCTAGTTCTTAAAGTTAAGAACCAACAAGTAAAATAATTGCCGATTTTTTATATAATAGCTATAGTATCATAGGAAATGCAGTAAAAGAAGAGATTGTCGGAAGTTCGAAGAACGTAAATTGTTGGTTATTTCCTCTGTACAGTTAAGAGAAAAGTAACTTCCGATGTCTTCGGCAAATACTAAATGTACAGACAATTAGACTATGGAAAAGACAAATGTTTCTTTTCCTCTACATGTTTTGAAATTACTTCGTGCAAAAAAAATCATTAAGATGCAAGAGAAAAAAAGCACAATGCGATAAATGTTTTTACGACTATTGTAATGGTCTGGTTTTGTTGCATTCATGACATAAGTAATGAGACGTAGAGTAATAGAATAATAAACGCCTCGATAAATTTCAATTTATCCACAATAATTGATGAATTGATTATAAATTATACGTTTATAATGCAGACATGCGTTTCATATACGACAGTGTTTCTCAAACTGTGTCATAATGATTAAATAAAGGAGGGTTTTAAAATTAAAACGTTGATTTGAAACAATATCAACAATTTCTACCAAATTAAAGATTCTAAACGTTTTATTGATGTAAACTACCCACTATGTCTTTAATTATAAACCAATTAAATCAAGAATAGTAACAGCTTGTAAATACAATAACATTAATATTATATTCTTAGATTGTACACTTACTTACATTTTGAACACACAATACCCCTTGGAAAATTCTATGTCACTCTAATTACAATTTAATATTTTACACATATTATTTATTAAATGTATATTTGTTTGAAACCGTGATTGGTGCATAAGTCAACACGTCGTGGTCCAAGCGGATAACAACATAAGGCATATATACTTAAAAACATATACAGAGTGTTCCAGTAAAGAAAAGTAATGTCTTTTATTTCACCCTATAAACATAAGCTATTACATGTGTAAAACGTGCAATACTGCTATCATGAGTAATATTTTACAAAATCCATATCGAGTAGTGGGCGTTACATTAATTAAACTATCCCTCTATACTTGGTTAGCTTATTACTTGCGTCGGCGATTTGGTATTCCGAAATTCCGATCTCATTTGAATAATATAATTTGAAAAAAATGTACATGCGCCTTCCATCGGATTCGTATGTAAGTAGTAAAACAATAACGTTTCAAAAAAACTTCCGATCATAATCGAACAGAGGATAACTGACCAGAAGAGATCAGAACAGAACAGAACATAGCAGAACCATGTAGAACATAGCAAAAGAGAAGAGAAGAGAAGAGCGCTGAACAGCGCCGAACAGACCGAACAGTGCAGAATAGAGCAGAACAGTACATATAAGAACATAACAAATGGTAAATGAAATAGAAGATTTACATGAAAGGTGATTTTGTTTTTACTATTAAATAAGTATGATAGGTACTTTGATTTAATTTTTTGTTTTATTATTAGTTTTATTTTAGAGGTTACTTAACAATTGCCAGAAGGAACTTAGGGGATACTTCCTTTGGGTCTTACCCAGGATGTAGTATATCTATACAAGGAAAAAAATAATGTTATAGTCAAATACAATTTTGTATTCGTCGACTATTAAAACAAGTTTGTTAAATGTATTAAATGTACAGTGAAAAGATTACCACAGTTAAATTAAATGATCATTGTTAAAGAATTACATTAGTATCCAATAAACGAGAAAATCTTTAAAACTTTTAACCACAACTACTAGAATTTAACCAGTTGTCGTATAAATGAACCCCTTCAATCGAACTTGTGGTTATACGTATCCGAATAACATAACCTCACAATTCAGAAATGCCCTCAGACGCTAAGTCTCAGAAGAATAAGAATAACAACAAGCATAATTTATTTTACGCGATTTTACTGAGCAGCTATCTTCAGTGCACAAATGTAATATTTACGTAAATTGTTTCCACAATTCTTCGACATTATGGGCTTCCGTAAACGGAGTTTAGTGCGTCGCAAAAGAACTATTTTTGTGAATAAAATTAACCATGACGGCATAAATATGGATTTTGTGTAGTTCTACTCTCGCAGATACTCCTAATCATTATTAATTTGCATATTTTAACTTCTGTGTACATTAGGGTGGTTCAAACATGCATTGCAAAAATTTTTGTGATGATAGAAAGCAACGATCCCCCCAAATCGTTTCCAAATCCAAAAAAAGTGGACACGTATTTATTTTTTTTTCGAAATTTTGTTGTTTAATGGTGCCTATCGATATCAAATTTACATAAGAAAATGCATGGGAAAAAGACATTGTTTGGTATTTTTCGAATAATTCTTCGGGGTTTGGGAAAACTTAAGATTAAAGTTATAGGACTTGTAGAGGACTTTCCAATGAAGAATTTGAGCTATTATACGTATGGTTTTGACGCCCCCAACCCACCCCCACAGTGCCTTGAAAACTACGCTTAAATGAAAAATGTACATTCTTCAGAAAATTTACCGTTCTAATCACTTCATTCTCTTTTTTCTCATAAAAATCATTACTATAAGTCTAGTTGAATGTTTATAAACATTTGTCAGGTAATTTCCATTTGTTTAAACAAATTCCATTTGTTTAAATAATTCGCTTTTCTCGAAACTCCGTCGGACATATGTTTTCTGAGTTCGAAATGGCAGTTTATTATCTTAGAGTGACATTATTCATTAAACAAATTCTTCCTATTGTTTAAACTATCAATGATTATTAATTTTCAACTGTTGTTCTAATTATGGTAGAAGTCAAGTTTTTTGTGAAATTAACTTATAAATTTCATATTCGAGGTATCTTGCCTATGTTATTAGCTAATAAACCCATATTTGTTTATACAAATTCCATTTGTTTAAACAATCTAAGGGTACTGATAAGCTGATTGAATGTTTTGTATTGCATGCGCATGACCATCAATAGTTAACCACTGTTGTTAACCGCGTATGATTCTTAACAAGTGGTTAATTTTTCCAATATAGAATGCGAAATCTTATTAAAGTCGTTAACAAGGTATTTAACGAAAGTTGCTAACGTAGTTGCTACGCAGCAACTTGCTAGTTAGCAACTGCGTTACAAAATTGGCCTGAATGTAGGTAATATTAGTGTGTACGTCTCGTCGTTGGTTCCCTTCTGTCTGAGTCTAGAGCTATTCTACTGAATTCCTCCAGAGCATAACATAACAGAGCATAACAGAGCATAACAGCAGAACAGACCAGAACAAAACAGAACTGAGCAGAACAGAGAAGTACAAGTAATGCAAGTCTACTTGTCAATCCAGTGTTGTGGAGGAGCATCCATAGCTTCATAGAGCCTCGACATTCAGGTGATGATGAAGTATTTCTCCCTGACTTTTTGCTATTGAAGCATTTGTATTGCAATTGTAAATGTATTTCGCTATCTAAATTATTCCTAATATACCAAGGCGCTTTGACAATGCTTCTTGTTACTTTATTTTGGAAGGCTTGGACATTTTTCTATTTCTGCAGCTGGATTCCAGCTAACCCTCCGGCATACAGTTCAGGTTACTTGGGATACAATAGGTACCTCAAATTGACGTAAACGATGCTCTGTAACAGGAACGAGCCGACACACCAAGACATTCACTTGTCCATTTTCATTCAAAAATTAATCAATTATTTATTAGTGGTTAGAAGCACAACATGTTTACGAAGTTTGATACAAAAACCCCACTCGTTCTAGCCATTCCTTTTTATATCATCCAGTGTACTATCCATAAAATAAAACTTCATCGGCATAACAAGATTCTATAAAGAATAAAAACGCAAATAGCAAATGGTTGAGAAACACTGACGTGTGGCTACTTGGATACACCTATAGCATGCTGGAGTAATTACTATTATTACGGTATATGAGCGGGGTTCAGCTTGCGTTTGATTTGAATACTTTTCAAATCCTTTTCAGGCGAAATGCCACACGCCAATTCAAACAAGGATATGAATGAGATTCCCGGACTTTGAGGTTGCGGTATGAATAACTATTTTTTATGAGATGTGTACAGTTATATCTACCGGAATGATTTGTGATGAATCTCGAGGCCTTGAATTGATGTTGTAAGCTCACGCAAAGGATTATTTCTGTGTAAGATAGTAAATAAGTGAGTAGTGTGTGTAGATAAAAATATCTTTTGCGGTTTTGTGTGAACAGGATCTTCCGATTATGCAATGTTTTTTTTTTTGTATATTAAAAACCAATGATAAGCAAGAATACGAGAGTTGCTGTTCCGGCATCTCCAGCGTTACGATGAGATAAGTATTGTCTTTACTGGATAGTAATTAAATAGACTTTTTAGGCGTATCTGTGTATCTGTGCCCCGCATGTTTTAATACAAATGTTTCAAAAAGGTCAAAATGTCTATCAAGTCCTAAAAAATGTTACTATCAAAATTGTTAGTTGAAATATTAACTTCATTGTTTTCGTTTATTCTCAAACTGACCGTTTCAAATATATTAGGAATCTGAATGTACCTAGTCATGAAAAATAATTACTAAACAAATTAATAATAATAATAATAATCTTTATTTCAAGACAAAACTGATTATAAAATAAATTAAGTGGTTGAAAACGTCAATAAGTAAGTAAGTAAGTCAATTAGTAACAGGCTGAATTATTGTATAGGTACCAGCTTATTGTACCAGCTTATTGGTGCTCTGTGCAAAAAAAATGTGCTAATTATCAATTACGCGTTATACCAATAGTAGCAGTCAATTCTAAAATTTCTTTAAAACGATATTATGTTACTTTATGTATGGCTATGCAGCGTTTCTAATATTATCGGGTCAATTTATTGTGAAATAGGGGGTGTGTTAAAATTAGGTAATGATATTTGTTTAGTTTTGGTCAAAAAAGATCAGTAGTGATTTTATAGCATGGTATACAGGGTGATCTTTCCTCTTGGACAATCTTGTTGTTTAGCTGTAGATTTTAGACGAATATTACTATTTTGTCTTGGTTTTGCAATGAATGATTTGGGGGTAGAATCAACGTTTTTTTAAATAAGACACATTAATAAGAACATTTCCAACAGTTATTCGGTCTGAATAGATTGTGTTTCATAAACAAAGACAAACAGCAAAAACTGACCGTCGCGTCAACCAAGTAAAAGCAAACTGTCATACGTTTGGTTCAATACAAAAAGATGGTAATTTTAGTTCCAAAATACATGAATAGTAAAATGTTTGTTAGTTAAGTTAATGAGTTGCTGATTTTCAAAGTTAACTTGAATTTATACTTAAGTTAAATTGTTATAAAAAGTTAACTTTACTGTCATGAAGATTGTCCCATCACAGTCTATCAGACTGTGAGACCATGAGAAACCTCATGGAAAATGCTAGCTCGCGAATGATCCAAAAAATATGTTTGCTTTTTTTTATTAGTAGTTTGGACTTCATGTCAGAAGTTTTTGAAAATGTGTTTTTGCCGAATGAATAACTGTCAAGATTTTCCATAGTTATTTTAGTTTCTTACTCAGCTTTTAATTTCGGAGACATCCTGATTGTCAGTAAAAACAATAAGGCAACCATAATGCAAGAAAAACTACTTTGACCTTGAAAATGTTCACAAAATAAGCACTGCATCGTATTCTAGAATCTATTCGAACTTTTTATACTTTATACCTATTTTTTCTAATTTTACTTAAAAATTCGTCGACAGTCGACTGCTTTTGAAGTCATACAGTAATTATCAAAATATTCGTTATTATATATATATATATCGATCTTTTTAGTTAATTCTAATTATTTAATTATTAATGATTCAAATTAATATTTATGTGGTGTATCAAAAAGTTGCAATAAATAATAATAATAGAAACAAATTCATAAAAATATCAGCTTTTCTATTTTTGACATATTATGAAGGAAATACTGAGTATACTTATTGCAATTAGCTACTTTGTATTATGTAATTAACTTTCTATTAAAGGAAGGTTAACCCAAGGTTAGTACTTACGTAATAGAAACGAACAGGGGCGATTAATTAAACAAACATTTAAAGAACAATGGCTTCTTAAGTGCACGGACAAACAGGTAGCGACTTTGCTAGCGGTGCTTCTAGCGGCGCTGGTAGCGCAGCGCGTGAACACACAGTCACAAACACAAACACACAGTCAGCACCGCTAGCAGCACCGCTAGCAGCGCCGCTAATTGTTTGTCCGTGCACTTGGTCCACGCTGTACGCTGCTGCTGCCGCTGACTGTGTCTGTCGCTACCTGTTTGCCCGTGCACTAACAGACAAAAGCAGGACACATAAATGCGTACCAAGCCAGCAAAATGTACAGCATACCAAATCCTACAATACAATTTCACTTAAAAGGAAGAATCAAAATCAAAATCATTTGGCAGAAGCACTGCCATACCAATCGAATATGAAAAACGGCTAGTCGAGGGACTGTTAAAAATGGAAGGAAGGTAGTATAGGAAAGTGTGGGTTTGGCTTATCCAGAAAAGAGGTGCTGATACTGGTCGGACAATTCGTAAACAAGAACAATATTAAAACTCCATTTAAAAACGGCGTCCCTACTCCCTGGAAGGAACTAATTTTTGGGATTGGCAAAGAGGCACAACTTATCAATAAAAAAACTGCAAAGCGTAGAAATGGCTCGAAAGAAAGTTGCAATCCTTTTACAATTGATGCTTACTTTACATTGTTAGAAGGTACAATTAACGAGTGAGGAATAGAAAACAATCCAATGAGAATTTGGAATTTGCATGAAACTCGCTTTTGTACAGATCCACAAAAAACAAGGTAGGTGGCATATGCAATAAAGCTTCCATAACATGACGATATAATTGGGAGCGTTTCAGGATGCTGATTAATACATATGTTCGAAAATATATTTTTATAAACATTTAACATTGTATCTATACTGTTAATATATTTTAGATCTTTTTATACTATGATTATTTCATTTCACTAATCCCTTTGTATTTATTAATTTATTTTATTTCTTACTCCAAACGAAACAACATATTTGAATGCGGGTAAAAAGCATTTTATAAAATACATATGAATAGTTATGCTCTTGCCTCGTAGCACATGATATAATGCTTCAAATCGGTTTTAAGTGTCGGTTGTGCACTTGCTCCATTTTCGGGGAAAGTGCACAGCTGTTGACATTTTTTCAATTTACTTAAAAAATTTAAATATAAAAGTAAAATTGGCCTTTTTGTCAATGTTAATTAAAGAGCGTTAACTCAAGTATTCGTTGATATCAATAATTGTTAAGGTGTTGTACAACAAATTAAAGATATATGTGTTGAAAGTCAAGCTTACTAAAAACTGGGGTGCACTTACCCCACTCCACCTGTGGAGTGGGGTAAGTGAATACACGGGGTAAGTGCATTAACGGCAATATTAAATTGCAATAACTAATATGCAGCAATATAGGTACTCAAAGTTAATACCATCCTATCCACGTAGATGTCGGGAAAGTAATGAGGGGCATCCCAGATTTATGGCGACCACTTCGAAAGCGCCTCATGTAAAGTGCATATCAACTTTGAGGTTATCATAAAGGTGCTGTAGTTTTTAAGGAAATTGTGTGTTCTGTGTTATTATGTTTGGTAAGTAATACACAAATTGTTTATATTTTACTTTAAATAAATAATTTTTGTTGAAGTATTGAAATTTATTGAGAAAAACGCTAGTGTGCTCTTACCCCGTAAGTATTGAGACAACGGTTCTAAACCCGTGAGAAATGAATTTTTTCTCACGACTGGCGGGGTATAAGGAGCCAGGAATAAAATATTTGCCATGTGTGTGGGGAATGGTTAGTATTACTTATCATAAATTGCCATGATAATGAATGCATTCATCAATAGGAGTAGAAAGAACTTATTACATGACATACTTAATACTTTTAATTTTTGCTGCACCCTCATAATATTTTTACCGTTTAGTATACATTTACCGCCAACTCCCCAAAAGATATATTTTACTACAAAAGGCACTGTGTAAAATTCAACACCGTCTGATTTAACGACATGTGCAAATGGTCGCGAGAAAAATACATAGCGGAGTTGAATCGGTGTTAAACTCAACTCCAAATTTTTATGTGTGTGAATATTCAAAAGTGTGGTAATATGGTCTACCTCCGGTATATCATAGACATTTCGCCATGGTATGGACTGAAGGTGTTGCCAGAATGTAGCGTTTTTTTTTTGTAATTACGAAATTATTTAAGTAAGGGTGAAGATGCCACAAGAACTAGTTTCAACCGACCGTAAATTATAAAATGATCTGAAACGTCATGAATTGAAGCAATAAATTGTTTATCATTCTTAACTAAATATCACGCCCATAAGTGTACCTACTCGACGTTGCAGATACTCGTGTCAGCCTTTCTATGTAGATTGAACTCTGAATCTAACAAATTAATAAGGTTAATAATATGGTGACATACAGGCAGGATGTAGATTTTAAATAAATCGAAAATTACAGCCACAACCTGGATTCGAACCAGGGACCTTTGCGTTTCTAGCACAATGCTCTCCCATCTGAGCTACTGAGGCCTATGACATTTGTTAATTTTTGATTTATTTAAAATCTATACATCCCGCCTGTATGTCACCATATTATTAACCTATAATATTAATTTGACAAAGTATGTCGTTAAACATTTTCAGTTCTAACAAATTAATATTTAGGTACGTCAGCAAAAGCGACAAATTGATCACATAATGACAACACGGTAGATATCACCCCGTCCAGATAATCAAAAAACTGCAGCACGCCCTGCCGCGGATGCCTATAAATTACACCTACTATCAACTTTCTTGCTTTAACCTTTAAGGATATCCGGATATTTTCAATATTTTCAAGTATACCTACAACACAATTTTGGGATCAAGTCTGCTCCTGACGTACACCCCAACACCGCCACCCGAGCACTCGCCTTATCACGCTTCCATGTGTAACTGTATGACCCGATATGCCATCGTGAACCCATGTTTCGATAACCGCCATTACATCACTATTAATATTGGACATGCAATTACAAAAGGCATCAAAATTGCGAGCATGAGATTTGACAAAAATGCGCAACACAACTCGCAACGACATGACTTCTGTGTGCTGGTGAGTTCAACGATAGCGCAGGTAGGAAACCTGACCATGGATAAAAGACACAATCTGCTATTGAATTATATCTATATTAATTATTATTACATTATTATTTATTTTGGGTTTGAGTTGCTTTAAATGCACTGCTAGAGGTCTATTTACTGATGATAGCGATTCTTCTGAGTTAAGTATATAGGTAGGTACAAACAATTAGGTATGTATTGAAACAATGCATTATGTTTTACCGCTGTGCCACAGTCCTTTTTATATACCGTAGGAATTTAAGTTTCATTGTATAATGGGTCATGATATTAACATTAAAAACATTAACATTAAGAACATTAAAATCGTGATGATAATAAATTAGGTAAGATATATTTTAAAATACTTCCTAAATAGATTCTCATATATTGCACTAAGTAATTTTATATAAAATAAGACAGCTCAGTGTAATATCATTACCTACGTTACTTTTAAAATATGGACGCAAAATATCGTTAGAGCGAACTTTTAAACTAGGTACCTGCAATTGGTTTGCAGAAGTAAAGTTACCACATCGAATTGCATAGATGACAACAGCTTAATACCTGACATTATAATTATGCGTTTATTCTGATCTCTCTCTGTCTGCATATTTACATAACAATAACGTGTGTAACGAACCCAGTTTTGCAACGACTACATTTGACGACAATACGTCACCTGCATATCACTGAACGTCGATGACATGTATACGAATTTCGTGATTTGAATTATACATTCAAATTCAACCAAATGAATGGCGCTCATAATAATATGCCGGCGATTGAACACGGTCTACTTGTTAATTGTAATTTCTGCTACTGCATAATTGAGTTCTTATGTCGTGCCATTGTGATCGTAATCTGTTGTCCTCTCGTTTGGCATTTGAGTACCAATGAGTTTACGTGTACCGAAATATTAAGAAGGTTAACGAATGAAAATATGTATATGAATGAATAAATTGGAAGTTAAAAACTGTTTTTTATATTAGTAATGTTCGGAACATCGCAGCAGCATTTCAGGAACCAGTAGGTATGTTATATAGTTGTCGTGTTTGGTTAGTATTTAATGCGTCGCTATTTATAATACTTACATCATTGATGTAATATAATTTGTAGGGTGTGCAGTAAATAAATTATTATGATGCACCTATTGTAAACAACTAATATATACAGGGAGAAAATATCCGGAAACCCACTGTTTGGAAGCGGCAGTGAATTAATAGAAGGGAGATGCTGCAAGCAGTCTTCAGTTAACTTTATGAACAGTATTCAGCCGGATTTCCAGGAAAGGATACACAGATAGAAAAGATTTGATGTTTTTAAGAAACATATTTACCTACTTGAATTTGTTGTTTTTGGAACGAAAGATACTTCTTTGGCGCAACTAATATTTACTTTATTGAATTTTTTTTACTCTAGCTTATTGTAGTTGAGATTAATTTATTTGGAATATTGATGTAACTGAAATAAGTTTATTTATAGACAAACAAAAAATACTTCTTTAAAGTTACATTTGTTTTGATTTAATAATACGTTTCATTTTGCCAACAAAATCCGATTTTAATAGAAACGAATATATTTTTATACATGAAGATATTTCTTTCCTTTAAAGTAGGTAATATTCTTGCTTTGGAATAAAAATACGTTTACTTCCGTCAAAGAAGTCAAATTTTGATTCAAATAAATGTATTGCTAGTGTGAAACCCTCATCCAACTGTATTGTTAAATGAGACTGTATGCTCTCTAATCACTGTTTGGCCACATCCTCAGTATATAATTGAATTTGGTTAATACCTAAATCATTTCAACTGATTCATGCTTGATGTAAAAATTAAAAAAAAAATTTATAGGTAAGCTTGCAGAAAAGTCTTTATTTAAAAGAACTTCACAAGACGATCGATTTCGGTACGTAAAGTACCATCTTCGGGTCTGGAGTTTGCTACTACTATACATCAATCGCAATAATATTTCCGTGGTTGGTCGTTTTCTTCCTTCTTAGTCAGAGTGGGGTAGCGAAAAAAAAACAGATGAACGAGATTCATTGAGACACTCGTAAAAACAGTGATTTAATTCGGTATACTTAATATAAGAAAATACGCACATTAAAACGCAGAATAACGTCAAATATTATTGTGTGTGGACAGTGAACCCCATGAAGTGAAGCACAACATGCTGTAAAAATGGTGTCTTAGAGTCACGGTGGTGTCTAAAGTTAATAGTTAATCTGTTCTATACATCAAGCTTACGCTACACCATAGACAAAAACAATAAAATAAATAAAAGTTTCCAGCTACAATAATACAACATGGGGAATCAAAAATAGAATATATCGCAATAAAGCATGTAGTTAGTCACAGACACAATTTGAAAATCTACTACATAACTAGGAAAAGAAAATTTAATTGAAAAGAATAGAAAAGCTATTGGGCTCATCTTATTTTAGGTGTAAAATGATGATTGCCGAGAAAATCAACCACATTATTCAATAACGTGGATTCATCTATCTCCCTCTCGTCGCTTGTATATTAGACCAGGCAATAGAGATTTTTTCGTGACAAAAATAGTATCAGCAGGCCGACGGACCCAGATCACGTGGAACAGTCCATAGATCAATTGTGATGTGTTTTCGACTCGCAAATATCATTACTTAATTTGTTATAAACAAAAAATCGTGCTTTTTTTCGTTTTTCGCTTGTAGAAGTTGAACCGATGGAGCAATCTTGATGCTTTCAACAGAATGAAAAGAAATTTTCAATGAAAAGACGAAAAAAATAAACCCTACACGAACTTGATCGCATTAACACTAACCGAGGAAATTCGAAAAAACCGGAAAAATCTGCGTTTTTTTCAAGAAACCATATTCTGATTTTGTGTTAAAATGTTGCGAAATAGGCGAAAAATGTTTGCAAACATGACCGAAAACTGCCGTGCGCTCCAAAGCGATCGAGTAGAGCGGTAGGCGGCCGACTCGGGGAAGCGCGCAGCGCGGTATGGTTACTATCGATACGCGGTTCCCCGCGTCGGCCGCCTACTCGGCGGCTTTGGAGCGCGCAGCAGTTTTCGGTATTGTTTGCAAGCATTTTTCGCCTATTTCGCAACATTTTAACGCAAAATCTGAATAGACGTTTTGTAGCACAATACTTCTACTTTCGAAATACTTTAAATAAATTAAAATCAGACCACCTCTGATGTATCAAGGGTCGCCGAACCATATTGCATAAAAAAATTCAAATTGCAATTGTGCAAAAACAAATAATCGGCAACGCCTGGGTTGTACACACTCAAAGTACCCATCAATCGCTACTTTCTCGCCTGGGCAACAACTTTGAAAATGGCGGAGATATGAATTCCTGAAGAAAAACGTAGGTTTTTCCGGTTTTTCCGAATTTCCTCCGTTAATTTTAATGCGATCGAGTCCGTGTAGGGTTTATTTTTTTCGTCTTTTCATTCTCTACAATTCGTCGAAAGGATCAAGATTGCTCCATCGGTTCAGCTTTTACAAGCGAAAGACGAAAATATAACAAATTAAGTAATGACATTTGCGAGTCGAAAACACATCACAATTCATGTACGGACTGTACCACGTGACCTGGGACCGTCAGCTTGCTGATACTATTTTTGTCACGAAAAAATCTCTATTGCCTGGTCTATATATGGTACATTTCGGTGTAGTCCATGAGCACTGATTTTGGTAGAGCCTTGATAATAATAATATAATTGACTAATACTACTATAAATGACGTCGTTTGTCTGGCAAAGTTGCCAAACAGGCCGTGTGTTCGGCAATATAGAGCACAGTGCACGCAGGTTCAACTTCAACAGCGTACACAATGTAGTCCCGCGTTGACTGGGAAGACCACCTATCGAAGATGTGAAAATCCCAAAAGGCGGCAGCACGTAAAGATTTTGCCCTCTGAAATGCTCTTGGCAATAAAGAGTCCACATCAATTCCTTCAATAATTAATAATTTCTTCAATCGAAGAAATATTTATTGCAGCTTAAAACATCGCATTTTGGCACAACCAACAATTTCATTAATAAAAAAATCAAATAATTTATTAACAGAATAACAATTATTTACATTATTATCAATTACAATTATATACTAATTGTAAATTTTAACTAAAAACATAAATTTTTTGACACAATTAAACGTTCTTTATACCAAATAAAGAATACAAACAAATGCATTTTATATCTAATTATATATGACCTTGATCACCTCATGTCTTGAACAGCATTTACACGCATCGCCTGAAGACGGAACAGCATTTTGTACTGAAACATGTAGCCAGTTGCTCACGCATTTTACGCCAGTGCGCCAAAAGATCTTATGAAACAAGTGTTATACACAATTTTTCCTACTTTGCGACAATAATTTTACATAAATTTTTAAAATTGCGGTTGTCATCTTACAGTCTAGAGTAGTTTTATCTTCAATAGTTGGTAGTTGTGGTAAAACTGACAAATTCGATTGAGGCGAGCCATTAGCGATTGAAATGCCAGCATTAATTGTCGCTTGGCATCAATATCACCAATCTTGGTAAACTGCACGTTACTAAAAGCTAGTTTGTTTATTTTGACGTATTATGTGAAAATTCTGTTCATAAACATGTTATACATGGGTGTAAACCATTCTAGATATTCTAAAGCTTTAATGTATTTACTGGTAATTTTATAAATATGTTATTTATGGTTGTAAAGCATTTTAAATCTTCCATAAGAAGCATAAAAAAGTTGAATAACTTCCTTGGGTTCAAACTATGTTCTTATGTATGGTTTATATCCACCATGTATTTTTTATTTAGTGAAGTAGGGAAGTTATTCAGGAGAGAAGAAACTGACAGTTTCTACTTTTTACTTTATCATACGTAATATGTAAAGTATTGTAATCGTGCCAAAAAAATTTTTTGAGATTTTAGCGGAAATATGTCTCTTTGGGTCCCCTGAACATTTTTGACCAAGGTACAAAAGGATGTCTGTGTGTGTGGATGTGGGTGTGTGTGTGTGTACCCGTTTTTTGTGGCGACGATTCCGGAGAAACTACTAAAGGTATCGGGACGAAACTTCATATTAGAAGTTTCATGGCCAAACTTAGAGCTGAAAAGCTTTCTGTTAAAAAGGGTCCAAAGGAACTGGAGGTTTAGTCTTAGCATTTTTGAAAGATTTTGTAAATAAGCCGGCATTTCTGGAATTTCGTCGAAATAGTTAAATAATAAATTAAACTAGAGGAAATTCTGAATAATTTATGACTATGACATTTTTTGGTACAATCAATAGTTTAGCTGCATGAGCAAATTCTATTTCATCGAGATCGGTCGTACTGCACTAAAACTAGTAGCCAGGATATGTCAGATTAGATGTCAGATGTGATTATAATGACGGTAGACAGTGTCAAACGCTAATGCTTTGACAATACTACTGTCAATATAAGCTGCGTTCGGATATTGAACACCGTTAAGGTGCGCTTTCATTAGTGCTAATGGCAGTGGTAGTAGACGCCATTATAGTATTTCTAATAGAATTTCATCACGACATGTGAGAAACACTATAATTTCGTCTGCTACCACCGCCATTACCTACCATTGCCACCAATCGGAACGCACCTTCACACTTTCTACACCCAATAACACGTGTCATTTGGACGGTGTGCCCGGTGTCAACGGGGTACAATATCCGAACGCAGCTTTAATCGATTTATCTGTCTAGGTCTACTAGTTTTATTTTAATGCAGACATAGCCGATCTCGATCAAATAATATCTCATGCACCTAAACTATTAATTTTATATGTAGTATGATAAAGTCATGTGCCTGGCCACATCAGATTTTTTAGTAATATATCTAGTTATCAATGGTAAAATTGTGCTGAAAAGTGCCCTTTAAAAAGGTATTTAGACGCTTTTGTCCAATCGAACTGACATTATGTTTCCATGTACATTATGTTCCGTGGGACACCTACGTATAATATAAACAATTTTTAATGAACTGTAAATATGTATGAGATTTTTGCCATTCGAAGAATTAATTCGTGCACTTTGGTTCTTGCTGTAATCGATGTAAAGGAGACACTTTTGCAAGAATTATTTCTTGTTGTATTCGAAGGAGTTGGCATTTATATGCTTACGTCTTCTGAAAACCACTTTTACTGCTCCATTTTACCCGGTTAATATTAACTATGTAAGTATGACCTAAATAAAGCTTCAGACGACTGTTTACTAGTTTTTGCTTTTTTTATCCATCGCTACGAACTGCAGATTGCATACATATTTATATTTTGTACAATGATCACCTTCGGTTGTTTTGGGTGGAGCTCGTATTAATAATGCGTTCCTCAAAGGTTACTTGATTTTTTGTTTCGGTGGACACGTTGAACGGCTATTATAACCATACTACATTTTACGTCTTACAAATCCATATTATGCAATAACGTTAAATTAATCCTTTTTTTTATTCTATATATTATATTGATTATAGCTGGTTTAGACAAACAATAGGTAGGTATCTATCACGATTATAAAACGATCTTTAGGCCACTGCTATACATGATGATTTATTATTATCGCATTGATAAACTTTGACAGCGCAACGGTGATGCGATAATTTCTGTCTCTTGGAAATCCAAAATATTGGACATAGCAATAAAATTTTCATAAAGAGAAACACTTTATTGGAACAAGTTGTTCAAATATGGGACTGTACCCTTAAATTCGGAACTTTTATTTTATTGATCAACAACTAAAAGCTTTCAAGATGTCCTCGTGGCGAATTTCGGTGGCAACCCAGTATGTATACCGAGTCCGGCGGAATGTTGTACACTTAACATGGGAAACTTTTTATTATTAACTTTTCAGAAATTTTTTTCTTCAATAAAGCTTCTGGATTCTTAAACCTAAAATGCATATATTAGAATGTAATTATCTGCTTGCATGTACCAAATGTTACCAAAACTATGAAAAACACTGAAGAGTAAAGTACCTTCATGTTCAAAGCTAAATTATCATTTCGTATTTAATGCCCTCTATTATTTCTAAACCCTTTTTCCAATGACATTTTTACATAGCTTTTAGCATAAAGGCACTTTACTTTAACAGTTTTTCATAGTTTTGGTAACACCCGGTACATGCAAGCAGATAATTACATTGTAATATTTGCATTTCAGGCTTATGAAAAAAGAAATTTCTAGAAGGGAAATGATAAATGTTTTTCCACTAGTGTCTGCCTGTCTGCTGGACACGGTATATATGTAACCATGTGTCGTTTTGTATTATTATGTAACGTTATCTATGTATATTGTATGTAAAAGTAAACAGAGTTTACAAAACGATATAATTTAAAAAAATCATTGTTTTTTACTATGGAATGTTTTGTTTAATCTTTAAGATCAGAAAGCTACGACTAAATTGAATGTCATTACTTTCCGGAGTCGCTGCAGTGTATAATGCATTTTTCATATTGATTTTCATATGAATTTGGGTGAGATTTAATTTTTTCCTTTTTCTTTTACGGAGATCTTGACAATTTATTTAGGTACCAGCCGAACTGAATCACGAACCACGACATAAATTGTGGTCAATTTCGTGACAAGAATAGACTTATTGCTCAGCCTTTTTTCTTTTTAAATTAACTTTCGTCAATAATTACAATATACGTATTCGGAACGGAATAAATTCTGTTATTATTTATACAATTTCTCATTTCGGGTACTGTCCGATGACGCTCACGCGTGCATACTTAATGCATATAGGAAAATTGATGATTTATGTCAGTCTCGTCCCTCGGATATTGCCAGCAGCCGGTTGCAATTTTTGCTTGTTGCGCTTGTCGTTGCCGAAAAAAGAAACTTTCTACGATAAATAATTCATACCGACATACCCAGTACTGCATAGTTCATGCAGCAGTACCGGTAGCATAACATTATTTATGTAATAATGATCGGCCCATTATAAATAAATTACAGCTAATTTTATTCGATTCGCAACATAGAGGAGTATTTAATCGAGAATGGCGTTTTTAGGTGTTGATTATACTGGAATTTAGATTGATATCGAAAACCGGGTGTGCTTGACCTACGCAAATTACGATTTTGTTCATTGGTTTTTTTGTGTGTATTTTTTTTAATGCAAGGCGGAAATATTGAGTTACATTTCCTTATTGATTTTCTTGTTGATGTCGTCTTAGTGATTGATGGTTTTCTTTAATAAACTCAACAGTGAATATTGCTTCTATACATTAATAAATTGTAATAAATTATCATGTAAATTATATCGGCAGTTTTTCCTGTAGACATAATATATTTCGTAGGTACATTTTAACCCGTCCACAGAGAAAACACTAATGATAGAATTTATTCGCGAATATGTATTACAATACAGTATATATTTCTTCTACTTTGCTTTCGTTATAAATTCATAACGAAACTGCTTTCGGTGTCGTTATGAAAACACCAGAGCACTAGCTTTTAAAACTTTTAAATTGCCAAGATTGGAGATATTGATGCTAAGCGTCAAATAATGCTGACATCTCAATCGCTATTGGCTCTCCTCAATTCTTATATTCGTCAGTTTTACCACAACTACCAACGGTTGAAGATAAAACTACTATAGATTGTAAGAAGACAACCGCAATTTTCGCAATTTATTTAAAATTTGTATCGCATGGTAGAAAAAATTTTATATAACACTCGTTTAATATAACGTATTGGCGGACTGGTTAGATTTGAACAAAACAAATCGTGCGCCAATTTTCGTCTTATGAAACTTGTTTGTAATATATTATTATAATATACTCTTCTTAACTCTAGGTGGTCTTCACTCTACGTAGTAGACAAACTAAAACACAATAACATATTTTCCGTCGATTATTTCTTTATAATTCTAATTTACGTATAATCATAGTCATTTTATGCCAATGCAACATGTTATTATAGCTAATAAAAGTCCGTAAATATAAACAATCCAATCAAAACGGTCTGTCACAAAGATCTATGGGTCATGGTAGTATCTAATATTATTGTCATAAAACGCCAATGGATGTCGACAAAGGAAACATTTGTACTACATAGTACAGCTATCCCACTTCTTCCCCCGCAAACTATTTTCCAGACAGTAAATATCACACTGAGCAAAAACTTTCATGTTGATTTGTGTTTCCTTTATTCCTTAAAAAGTTACAGCCGTTTGAAATAATAGCAAAACTGTATTTTAACGGCTCTAACTTCTTTAGGAATTGAAACCCCAATAAGTCGAAATGAAACTTTTTATTCAGAATTACATTTACTTGTAGAATTACAAATGTCTAAAAAATTTTATATGCATTTTGTTTCTTCCTTCATTTGTCTATTTAATTTATTTTTAATATTATGATTTTTTTTACTTAATTTTATTCACTTTTATTTTTGTTACGGGTATTTATTGTGCTCTTCCTTTGTTTTCGCATTGTTTCATATATATTTTATAGTTTATTTTTCAATCTTTTGTTTTATTTCAAGCGGATGTATTTTTTAAGTATTTGAATAACAATTAGGTCCATATGAAAAGTTTTACTCAGAATGGAATTTACTTTCTAGAAATATTTTTTTTCCTGGGAAAAGGTGGGACAGCTTAAGTAAATAACTTAAACCGCAGTCCGCAGCTCACAAAGTTTATTCATTATAGGAAATTATAGGAGATTAGTTAAAAAGTAGTAAAATATAAAAAAGTTAATATTTTAATGTTTGTTTTAGTTCTTTTTTTTTATTAAATAACAAAAATTATTTGTGTTCGTATTAACTTTGTTGTTTCAATAATCAAAATATTATTTTTTATTCAGGTTACTTCTTTTTTTGTTAAATAATAAAAATGTCAGTCAAAGTGGTTTCTAATTCCTTTATTCTCCTCGGCCAGTAACGTTTGAACGAAAAACTTAGGTACGGCTTTCACAGTTCAGTGTTTAATTTAAATTGCCAAGACAGTAAATACATACATACATCCATTTGTAAAAATTGACTTTCATTACCACAAATCAATATCCCTGTATTAACAAGCATTTCGAACTTATAGATTTCTCTCTTTGCTTCTCTTCATTTCGTCTTTGCTTCATTTCATGCGCATATATAAAATTTGCACCAATATTGCAAAATGTCGGTTCCCTTTGGTACTCTTCAGTGAACTATTCTTATAGTACCTAACATATCTTCATATTATACACATCTCGGTGAGCACACCCCTGAAATTAGGTGATAGACTATTACAACAGAAAAACAGTTAGTTGTCAACGCCCCCTACAAAATGCTAATATCCTGATATATTCATTATATTAGAATATACAACAGGGTTTTGTCTTCCTTCATAATCGCATATAGAGAAATTAATTAATTGGACGATGATCAAACATATGATTTATTAAGTAATAGGAAAGAGACTATAACACGTAATTATCATTAAATTAGTTCTCAATCCAAGATTTACCCTTATAATCATTAGCTAATTAACAGTAATCTCAGAAATTTCCTTCCTGTACGTTGTTCTTCATGCAATGCACATAATAATTAGGTACATAATAACTTATATCCTCGATGTAAATCTTGCGTGCAATTGAACAATATCACGGACACAAAATTGCAAGACTATTTAGGTACTAAGGCCGTAGAAGCTAATTCAAAATACATAATGTCTATATATACAGGGTCGCTAGAGTCGCAGTGGTCGATTCTGCGTTTATCTAAAGAGATAGAAAAAGCATTTTATACACTTTGTTGTTGGACTATCATCTTGCTACAACACAAAATTATTTTTATTTATACTGTATGTTGCATATAGGCGGTGAAGAAAAACTATTCAGTTGTTTTTTAAATGGAATGATGAAGACTAAGAAAGTTGTCTTTCCAACTGTATCAAGTTGTATCATTGTAGAGTAAACAGTTTCCGAGATATTAGCTTATAACTTTTACAAACAACGATCAAAACCAGTAGGTAGGTGCTGATGTTGAAAAAGATATGAATACGCAACACTGGGTGATCCTACCACGTATTAACTGTTCAACACTTTGAAAAGGCTTTTTCTTGAGTTAGTTTAAGGGGACCTACATAATATGTGTCGGCTGTGATAACCCTTTACTTCTCTTCAATTTGTATGTAGTATGTCATACACAGAATGCTAACACACAGTTTTTCTGATATTTACAATTGAACGAAAATGTTATGTTAGTACTAACCTTAATCTTGCTCTGTATACAAGGTATCTAGTAGTTTGCTGTAAGGTGCTTAAGGAGTATAAGAAGAAGTAATTTAAACCCTATATATATATATATATATATATATATTCGTTAAATAAAACAACTGTTTATTTGTGAAGGTTAAACTTTTGTATTTACAAGCGATCGATTTCGGTCAGTAGACCATCATCAGGCTAATAGTCGAGCAGGTTAAAATGGTCAAAAACGGTGTGTGTGAAATCAACATGGAGCGGCGACATGCTGTAGCTCCATGTTGATTTCACACACACCGTTTTATATATATATATATATATACATCGTGAATGTGTAAGATGGAACTGTTCATGCATACATTTTAAACCCTATTTAATTAGAATTATACTTATACAAAGTATTACGGTTACCTAGATATTAACAATTTTTAATGTTTTTAAGTATCTTTTGCAATTTAGCAATCGTATGGCAAACGATCCCGAGAGCTAAAAACTTCAATTTACCACTAAAGCAAAACCTAAACCCTGTGCTTTTAGATTGAAGATTCAACGCATTATATTCCGAGGGCCTGAGAGCTGTAGAAATGGCAATGCCTCTGAAACAAGGTAAAATAACAGACAATGTAGAAATGAGATGGTATTACAATGACGAACTGCACGACATGAAGAGTACCTTGGATGCATTATATGTTCTTTTCAAATATGATAATGAGGAAGGGAAAACGTAAGAGGCATTCAGGAAGGAATATAAGAACAAGATACTCAAAACAAAAAAGACATGAATACACAGTACATCCAGTCAGCAGACAATAGACAAAAGGCGATCTGGCAGGTAATAAATCGACATAAACCGCCAAAATTACACCAACGGGATTACACCTGTATTACACCTATGAAATTGAATTAGTTTTTCGCCAACGTTGTGGCGACGTCACAAAATGTCAATACTAATATCGATGGGGCAATGGAATACCTAAAAAAGGAAAATCTTGATAACCAACATTCATTCTATCTAAGAACGTTCGATGAATCAGAAGTATTGAAGGCTACTTCACGTCTTAAACCCAAAACAAGCCTTGACTGCAATGGACTAAATGTTAAAATATTAAAGATAATCGTGCCAGTGATTATTGAGCCTCTGACCAGAGTGATAAATGAATGTTTTCAATCTGGGGTATTTCCCACATCATTAAAGAGAGGCGAGATACATCCCATTTACAAGAAGAGGGATCTAACCAGCCCGGGAAATTACAGGCCGATCGCTAGGTTGCCGGTTTTCTCAAAAATCTTCGAGGCATTACTTTTGACAGAGATGACAAATTTCATATCAAAAAAATGATTAATCGGGGAACATCAGCACGGATTTCGGATACAAAAGTCTACCATCACGGCACTGCTCGAGGTAGTAAATGCCTTTGCTAATGCTTTTGACAACAAACTAACACCTGAAGTGGCATATTGTGACCTCGAGAAGGATTTTGATAGTGTCTCCCACTCGATATTGCTGGCAAAGCGAGAATACTACGGCTTCAGAGACATTCCGTTCCAGCTTTAGGTGTCATATCTGCAAAATAGAAGACAACGCGTCACACTAAATGGGCAATTATCAGAGTGGAAAACAACTGCTACTGGGGTGCCGCAGGGTTCCATTTTGGGTCCCCTACTATTTGTGCTATACATTGACGATTTAGTTTATAATACGGACTGTGGCTGCTTTTATCTTTATGCTGATGATTCATCATTCCTCAACGTAGCCGAGGATAAAGGCGCAGTTTCCACCAAAACTGAACGCAGTATGCTCTAAGCCGAGGACTGGTTTTCCACAAACAGATTACAAAGAATAGTGGCAAAACCAAAATACTTATTTACCAGGTACGGGCAATGAATGACGATGTTCCGGTCAGATTTCTTAATGTGTGGATCCAGTTAGACTTAAATATAAAAGGCACATTGAGGTAACCTGTAAAAAACTATCTACAGCAATTTATACGGTGAGACATCTGATAAAGGAAACTTCCTACCAAACGGCAATAACAGCATACTATGCTAACTTCCACAGTCTTCTTACGTATGATGTGCAGCTATGGGATACGCCCCATACATGCTCCGGGGGTGGAGGATGTCCTGCTGCTCCAGAAGAGGGTTGTACGAGTTTTGTGTTCTGCGTCACATCTGTATAGCTGCAGAAAACTGTTTAGGGTTACTGGTGTAGTAACAGTAATTTGGGTTATATATACTTACCTGTATTCAGTATGTTCATGACAACAAACACATTCTTGCACTAAACAATCATTGGCATAATTACGACACTAGGAATGCCACTAAACTGCAAACGCCACATCATAGAATAAGCAGAGAGCCAACATACAGCCATTTATAATGAAATTAAGTACCACATAAAGGAGCTACCGTCGATACAATTCAAGTTAATTGATGAAATTAAAAAGATGGTCATGTCGATAGCTCATCTTCTATATTGTAATAATCGTTTCTTAGACACTTCGAGGAGTGTTCCTGCACCCAAAGAACAGTCACCTTAATCTATCATCCTCTCCGCTCACGATTATTGGATTCATGATCCTAAATGTCACAGATAAAATTTCATAAACTTGACATTTGATTGCGCTTATAATCCGGTCCGGTCTGTTCACGACAATTTAAATTCTCATTACAAAATCAGTTGAAATCCTTGCAAAAGCTCAGTCCTAAACAATTCATAACTAATGGTCTATCTATGGATTAGACGATTAGCAGCCGATTGGTATAAAAAAATGTTTGATAATGAATCTATAGATGCTATAGTATTATATTCGTTCCTTATATGATACATGTGTGTTGAAATTGTTTAATTTACAATAAATAGCCATTAGAGAGATACCAAAGTTATAATTATTTATATTATAATTATAATTATTTTATATTGAATCAACAATAAATATACACACAACTGAATTAAAAAAATAAATAATCAATAAACTGATTGTAGATGGCAGGACATTTCTCAGATTTCCAATAACATATTTACATTTCCAATACTTATATAATAACTAAATTAAAGAATACAGAGCAAACAAAGATTATTTGTGTATTGTGATGCACAAAGTTAGTAAGGCTAAAAATATTTTATTAAATTTTATGTTTAATCATCTTTCCATCAAATTTACGATGGAATGAGAGCACGATTCAGCTGCCATTCTAGTATGTGGTGATATACAAAATGTTGTATATAAAGTTAACACATCGCCACAACAGAAGTGTCATACTAATGGCTGTTCTGTTGAAATGTAGTTCACTACAGTTCAACAGTTCAACCACATTAACTTTGTTCGACAAAACAGAGCAGGTTCTAGTTCATTGGACCACGAACGGAAGTATTTGGACGGTACTGAATGAACAATTACTACATTCGATGTGCCACACAAAGAAAACCGGAAGTACGATACTAATGGCAACAGTCAGAAGGCTTGAAGATTTTTTAGCCAAACCCAAAAGAATAATTTATGGGCAACCTCCGCGGTCTGCTTGATGCACCTCCAATGGCCATCATGCTACCGGCGTTGAAGGCGCTTGATTTCGCATTGTTAAATAGAAAATAGAAATGTAAATACCAAGTAATTATGATTTGACTTAATCTCATATTATATATTGACTAACATTTTATAAAATCGTCTTGATCATAAACAATCCTTTATTAATGACATACCTTTGCAAAGTCGTTGCTATGTGAATTTTAAACATAATTAGTCGCCAGAAGTAGAGGCGTATACTTATTTGCTGCTGGTATACTCGAAATACTTGCTCTTCTTGGTCAACTTGATCTTTAAATGTCATCGACTGGACGGCTAGTATGCGAGCTGCTGACCTAGAAAAATTCGCTTTCGGCTAAACGGTCGCATAAATCTCTCTGCGGTAGCATTTAAGACGCCGCGCCGTAGACATGCTATTATGTATCTGGATCGTTACAGATACGAGCACAATAAGACAATGAAATTTACCTAACAATTTAACAGTATATCAAACAAAGGTATGACAAAGACCGTGTTGTGCACCTATTACCAAATATACATCAGTGTTAACAAAGATGCATCACCAGATAAGGGATATTATGTGAAAAAGAGAGTGAGAGAAAAATAAGACGCAACACTAAATAGCATTTGTTGTGTTTCAGAATTTTAGTTGAGAGATTTGGACCTACTCTCTCTTTTTGATATTTTGACCTCACATTCTTCGAAAACGCGATTCCGGAATTTGTATTTAGGGTAAATAATTCTCTTCAAAACGCATTTTCATATTCCATTCAGATAATCCAATGTTCAATTGTCCTTTCCTAGAAAATGTTCTTATGAAAGTAGGAATTAAAAGATCTACCAAAATTAGAAAGAAAATATAGAGTTACCATTTCACAAGAATTTCGATAAACTCAAAACAATTGAATGTTGAAAACTGAATTGGATTTTTAAAATAACAATCTGTTTCAGAGATTTTCACACTTTTCCATACTTTATGCGCTTACTGTTTTATTTATATCTATACTTTAAGGTAACTAAGTGTTTTATTTAAACAATTAAATTACAATTTACATAATTAATGTACTGTACTAATAATTACCTAGATACAATCGTCTAATAATAAAAACTTGAAACATATACTATTTTTTAACTAAAGAAAATAAGATTGGGTATTTACCACAATCGCTAGAGTGGTAGCTGAGACCATGTTTTACTCCATGAAATACGGACGCAATTTCCGCAGCTAAAACCATGTCAGCCTCCTCCGAGTTTACTTTTACAAAAAAAATGGTCATTACGGAAGACATATTTCGCGAACTAATCGCAGTTTTGTGTTTTACACCCTCGGCGTGACGTTTTACGGCCTTATTCCGTCATACTTAATAGAAAAGTCGCCCTTGCAGAGTATAAACTTTGCCATATCAACATTTTCATATGCATACAACCAGTCCCGATATCTCCCCTCTAGTTTCCATTCTTTATTAAATACACATTTGCTGGCGGAGTCAATGAATTTTCATCGTCCAGAACTCATGATCAATCGGTGGTATCGGAACCGGCTACTACAGTATTTTGCAAACGACTGACTCGAACACTGGATATAGAATCACTATTAGGTACTATAGGGCGGAGAGAGATAGATGATATCGTATATATCCATATAACTGAGAGAGAAATACTACATTCTCAGCGTGGCGCCACATGGCGGTTCTACCACCCGACCAGATCTGATGCAGCGGATTTTCAAATGGTTTTACCGGCTTTTCGGGTAGCGCTACCGGCCGGCGGCCGGAACTCTGAAATACCGGCCAGGCCGGCGCAATACCGGCCAGTTGGCAACCCTATAATCCAGCCTAATTTAGAGGACCATTTTCTGGCTTGCCTTACACTCCAATGGAGTGCATAGGAGTGTAAGGCAACCGATTGCGTGAGAACACAGCACTAAAGAGGCTGTGCAACGCTTACTCACAAACCGCTACATTCACACCACATGTCAATATCAAGGATAGATCCACAGATTTAGCGTCCCACAGCGTTGCCAATCATGGGAGAATTCATTGATATTGAGGGTGCTTAATAGCGAAATTAAAAGCTCTGTGGGACCTGATACTGGACAGTCTTCTCCAACTCATCAATTCCACTACCTCACAAGTTAATATGCGGACGACCTGGTCATATCAGATGATGAATGGTTTGCTTTACAAGAAAGCGAAATCTTGACAGCTTCAGACCATCATAATTCTGCAACACCCCTTTCTAGCTATCCGATGGGTTAAAATATTTCGGTGGCATCTTTGACAGAAACCATAACCTCAAAAATAGCATGTGCAACGTTAAGACCAGGGGGCTACCACAAGCATTACAAATTATGACACATAATCCTATTTCTTTCTAGGCCACTAACTTTAGTGGCCTAGAAAGAAATAGGATTATGTGTTGTAACTTTACTATAACCTATCTCCACTGATAAATATCAGACAGAGGGCGGTATTAGCGGTGTTGAATTACTGTGAAATTGCAGATCTCTGTAACCAAAATGCGGGAGTTTCTAGTTGTTGGCAGCTACATCCGTACGATGTAGCTGGATCGCATTACCATTGGTTCGTTATAATGACGTTTATGCGCGTTTATGTATGAACCTGTCATTGCGTTGATTTTTAAATTCGAATTTGTGTTTGAATTTGTAAAAATGCCGTTGTGTATTGTGTGTGGCTGTTCAGACAGTGAAGTGAAAAGATTATTCTGTTTTCCATAAATACCCGAGAGGTAAGTAAACGGCTATCACAAATATAATTATCATTATCATAAAATTTTTTTTAAATTTTCCAGATCGGATAATTGGCTAAAATCAATGGGATTGGCGCCCCAGGGACGCATGTCAACTTGTTACAAAAGAAAATCCAGAAGCTTCTATGAAGAATAAATTAATTAACATGCTGATACAACGGAAAGCAAAGCAACGATACAAGCGCTGCGTAGACCACTCACAACACTTGTATAACAATTGTACCGAAGTCCTGACAAAAGCAGCACAAACAAACAATACACTTGCTTTCCATTGGATAAAGGGCACAGTTCCCAAACTCCCTCCAGGAGAAGACGAGACGAAGCCACCAAATGTATTTTTGCAAAGGAAACCCTAGGAACTCCTGCCTAAAGACCACAATGTACTCCTTCAACTCACCAGAAGCAACCTCAGACTGCTAACCGGAATCTGCACACTAAAAGGAATCTAACCCGCATCGGACTCAGAGGACCACAGGTGTAGAGGATGCAAAATCGATCAAGAAACGGTAAAACACTTTCTGTACGAATGTCCGGCACATTTGACCTTACGTGAATGTTTCCTGGCTGATACATGGCTGGTTTTATCCGCCATCAGAGGAGTCTTGCTGAGCGACGCCCTTGCCTTCACGAAGGCCGCAGGATAACTGGAAGCAGACAAAGCCTAAGCCGTAACGACCCCTCGGAGGTTAGCAAAAGGGGCCTAATGAAGCCTAGGTGCTGTGGGAATTGTCCCACCCTCCAATATATCCATATTCCACGAAGAATAAAATTTTTTGAAAAATTAATGATAACATTTTTTCCCATTAGTTTTCAACTTTCTGCTGGATACGGTATATAATATATAAGGATACAATTAACCTTCCATAACTCGATCCATGACTTAACACGAAAAAGTTTGACTTATCAAGACTTCGAGTTATTAAAGAAAAACACATAATCATTCCGATTCTATAAAAGAAAATTGCGAACTCACCAGTTGGTAGCGTGGTTAAATTTTTAATAACAGTTGTTGCCAATAATTGTTGCTAATAAATTTAACGAAATTTCCACGCGGTTAGCAACAATTTCTATAGAATTGGTCTGAATATGCATTTGTTTATGAATGCATTTATTTAAGTAAAAATATGTTACCTACATATATAAAAGATTAGGGTTGCAACGGATTATGCTGAAAAGTGTTCATGCATAATACATATGTACATATAGTTTATTTTGGCGTAAAATCTCAGTTAATTCTGACAAACAAGATTTTTCATTTTAATTAAAAAAAAAGCTTTATTGTAGTTATATAATTATACAATGAATTGGTTGTATGTTTATTGGTTTCTAAATATGTATGCTAAACGTTCAACAAATTTACAACCAGCTAATTTGAAGGTGGTTACATCTTTCTTCCATGAACCACTTTCCACTTTTTTATAAGGTTAAATTTTTCAATAGATAAAGTACATGTTACTGACATTAGCAATAATATAAATAATTAGTAATAATAAAAATAATTAGCAATAATGAAAACAACTGTTTTCCATTTATGTAATAACTAATAAACTTATGTTTGAATGTATAACTTTTAATAAAATTATAAACTTTTTATCTCACAGTGATTTTATTTTGAAAATTAATCTTTAATATTTGCAAATACCAAATTTAATTCGATGGCGCTATACGATTTTGAATTTGGCGCCAGTATTCTGTATTGAATTTCGCGCCAGTACACGTTTATGTAACTCGAGCGCCATCTATGTTATGTTTACGTTGAAAGTTGAGATGACTATACATGTGTGAGGGCGATGCGAGATAGCCCATACGTCATGAAAAATAACCTTTACTGGGTCATCTGTAGTAGTCTGTGGTTAAGACATTATAGGAGGATCATGTGACAAACTTGGTGTCATCACCTTGCCCACTCCAGCCCACACTATGGATAATTTTTGTATAGAAGGGGATGCTTATGGACACCACTGACTGCTGTACTGTCAAATCGACCTACGTTCAATAGAAATATCGGCGATGGTTTTATCCATCATCCTGGTTGATTTGACTTATTGTTGTCAACTGGAGTTCTTGGTACTTCAGTTTTTCTTCTGTGGATCATTATCATCGTTATATTGGGGTGATTTCTGTGCCGATTACTTGTTCAAAGCCAGCTTTTCTGCTTGTCCAGTAGAACACTAAAAATGGCGTACTGCGGTTGTCAGGTCCTCCGCAGCGCAGGCAGAAGTCTTGGGCGCTCATCTTGTTTCGATGCAGCTATGTCCCGAATTATCTCATTTGGTATCCCAGAATTTGGTAGCTTTAACCCCAAAACTTCTCCCAAGGTAGTACTTTTGGCGAATCCCCTGCAAAAATGTGAGAAAATCACCCAATCTGGAAACCGTGAATGATTTACTGGCTCAACATTACTGTTGTCACTGATCAGCCCTGTTATCACATACATCTCGTACACTGTAAATTGCGATACCATTTCACCAGAATTGAAATTGAGTGGAAACATCGCAGAATTTATATTCTAGTGTTCCTGATTAACGCATTATGGAAGGCAAGAAGTTGCATCATCCATATGGAAACAGCTATCACTATCAGTGTACAGGCTGTTGCAATTATAGCTGCTCGGATGACTCTGCCTTTGCTAACGAAAGTATTATAAATATGATCGTGAGCTCAATCATGGCACACGCCCGCTATAAAAACAATATCATAGTATGAATGTGAAGTTTTATTTAAGCCTATTCAAAAAATGCGATCACGACATACTGATATTGATTGTTTAGCTTTTTTGTCAAAAAAACTGCGTAAGTCTAATTACTTTTTGAGCCAACGTAATGAATGTGACAGTATAAATTGCGTAATTTACATAAAATAGCAATGAGCTGCCATGTATATAGTATAGTCCAGTCATTCTAGATTTTGATTCGGAAATTCAAATGCACTCGATGAAAATGATACCAATCGATAGTTCAAGTAGTAACATATTAAAATGTTTAGAATAGTTTAGAAATGTTTGAATAGGAAAGTCAGAAATCATAGTGAATAAGAACGAAAAAACATTGAAAAAATGTACCTGTTGGACATCAATCCTTCATTTCTCAAATCTCACTTACTTAATCGCAAAAATAAAAATACAACACTGTAGCAGACTATATTTACCATCAAAATGATTCCGGAACCTATACGAGAAACTGGACGCTTAATTTTGTATAATTCATTGAAGTATTTTTTTGTGAATTCACGTCAACCGGTCAGCTGACATTAGAAATGTTCGTTCTAATGTCAAACGATTGTTTGATGATTGTCGGTTGACATTAGAAATGTCTGTTCTAATGTCAACCAATGTCAACCGATGCAATCGCAAAAAATTATTGAATCAATTATAATATGATTTTACTTAATTAACAGTTCATTTTCTCGTATAAGGTCCCGAATCATTTTGATAGTCCATTTTGTCCGCTACAATGTGGTATTGTTAGTTTTGCGATTAAGTGAATGAAATTCTAGGAATGAAGGATTAAAATCTGACAGGCACAATTTTTCAATGGTTTATAATTAATAACACTTTTCCTATTAACTATGACACTAAACAATTTAATATGTTACTACTGAAACCAAAAGCTACCGATTGGTATCAGTTTCATCGAATGCAATTAATCTTCCGATTACAACATATATCAAACATCTTGAATGACTGGACTATTATTTAATCCAACGACTTTGTTTACAATATTGTTGAGATCGAATATCTGGAAAACGGAAACATTTGTTGATTAAACTCTTCATGGGCCGTAATTTATGTGTATGTAATTATTTATATGCTCACATTGTGATCTCATGGTATTTTAATAACATATTTATTCGTTAATGTGCTTCTTTAACATCTACTGAGTATAAAGCAAGGTAGGAGCTTGTTGTCATGCGTTGGCCATCAAAAAAATCTGATTGTTACATCCTAAAGAACGGTGACGCACAATACCTACCGAATTCTTTATCAACAAACTCAAGCAAGTGAACTTTTCAGCCGGATTTAGATTCACAACAACCCGGATCAGAAAATATTCAATTATCTCACACACCTTTAGAAATATAAGTATCTACAGCATAGACCCCTAGGAAACGAGTACATTGCGATGCATAATGGTAAATGCTTAGTCTCTTTATAGTACGAATCACTTTCTATGCAAATGTGTTATTAATTAATAAACTACCATGTTTTATTTCGAAATTATTATGTACCTTTCTGGGATGTATGTTTTATTTAATTGCCTACATTATTTATTGTATATAATTACAATTTCAACATCGTACACAATTTTATTTAAATAGGAAAGAGTAGCGTTCGTAATATAATTAATAAAACATAAGAAACTTTATAATATTAGAATAAACTACTTATTAAATTTACGGTAAACTCACAAATCAACGATAGTTTCATGACACATATATCACCTAGTGAACTTTAGGTATAAATGGCATGTGAACTAAAATCTAACGGTTTGATCTAGGTGAGCATCTTCGCTTTCTTCGTGTTTTGTTGCATAATGCTAACCGCCCAGAGCGGTGTATTCCCAATATAGAACATAACGTTATCTCCTACACACGTCTAATTGCTGGTCAGGATTGAATTCGATTTCAAATTGAATGGAATCCTATTACAACGTCTAATCACAAATGTTGCGATATGCATCTTGGGAATTTTATTTGACTGGTTGTTTTCATTCTTAAAATTGAGGTTGTAATTATCTTGCTTATTCTTAGGTTATGCTATTGCATAAACACAAAAGAAAAATGTAATACATTTTAGAAATTGAAAGAATTTCTGATTTAGTTTATCCCTTTAGTAATTTTATCTACGAGTCACATATAATAAGTTCATTCCATACGTGTTTATGACTATATAATCTCCATCACGATACTTGCCAATGATTATAATGACACTAGCGTTGTAAAATAATGACAGTTCGTTCAAATACGTCGATGAGAGTTATGTGACAGTTTGCCTCGCTATCATTGACAAATACATTTAAAATATTTGATATAAAATGGAATTTATGAGTCGTAGATGAAACGTCCCATTCGATTCGCACACAATATATATATATATATATATATATATATATATATATATATATATATATATATATATATATATATATCTACACGATCGCCTACGGCTCGCGTATATATATATATATATATATATATATATATATATATATATATATATATATATATATATCTACACGATCGCCTACGGCTCGCGTATATATATATATATATATATACCTACACGATCGCCTACGGCTCGCGTATAAACTTCATGCTCGCGATTTATATCCTTAGTTATCTGCTCGTCAAATCATATACTATTATCTACGATTCATCTAATATGTTCATTGCATAAGTATCTATGACTATATAATCCATAAAAACTTCATTATTCAAAGGAACTGTCATTATTTTAAGAAAGTACTGTCAAGTGTCTGAAAACCTACGTAGTTGACAGTTATTTGACAGTTTGCCTCACCACCATTGACACATTTAAAATATTTTATATGAAATGGAAATTATGGGTCATAGATAAGAGGTCGCATTATATTTGATCCGCACAAGACGAATCAAATTCGCTCGCATGTTTACACGCATGCCTACGGCTGGCGTATAAACTTTATACTCAGATTAATATCCCTAATTATGTGCTCGTTAAATAACAGTAGCTTGGTTTTTGGAAAACCCGCTTTTCATATTCAAAATGTCCAAAAGCCAATGTAAGCCGGTTTTCGACTTTTGAACAAAATCAATATAGCTAATTCAGTAGTAAACAAACACTGCTGAGGGTCGGGTGACCACCGGTACTGGCCGATAAATATCGGCCCGATCTGTCGTACGATACATATCGTTCACATGCATTTTTATTGAAATCGGTCATTGACACGATATTTATCGTACGACTCAGATCGGGCCTATATTTATCGTCCCGATCCGGTGGACACCTGGCCTAAGATAAGTCTCTAAATATTCTTTTTAAAAAATGAGCCTTTGTAACTATTTGTCGTCAAAACTTATTACAAAACCTGGAAAGTTACGGAATCAGAGGAAAAGAATTTAAATGGTTTGTAAACTATTTAACTATTTAACAAAAGGAACAAAAGGTTAGGATTTGAGAAAATGAGTCAAGTATTAATAAACAGTTTCTGTTTGAATTAAATTTAAATTTTGTTTGAATTATCAACGACACAAATTTCTATTTTTGGAAATTAATATGCACAAACTCCGGACAGGCCAGACGTTTGATAAGAGTGGGATAAGGGAGAGAAGACCTGAAAGAAAGAATGGACACGAGCATTTGTTGAATACTGATTTTATTATTACTATTTTATTAAATTGGTTGAGTATATATAGTAAGGATTCCCAAAACAAATGCAGTTTAATAACACACATTTCACAAGTATGCGACTGAAGATTATTGCTGAACTGGCACAAAGTAAAGTTGGTAATTAGTACGACATAGTACCTGCGTATGTGTATCACATTACAACACAATGTCAAGTTTACAATGATTGGAATTTAGGATGAATATGTTTGTAATTAAAAGATATATACTTTTGTTTAATATGAGATTAAACATAATAATAAGCAGGTCATTATTTTGAAAAACTGTAGGTAGCATTTTCATTTCTGTAACATTTAAGGTTTTTAAGCAATACGTACATTTATAAACAACAATTCACTTTCTTTTCCAATCCTGTAGATTGTTTAATTGATAAAAACACGTGTGTTTTTATTTGTTTATATATAATAGGACAATATAATTGTTAATTTTCAAAGAAAAAGGTGGTCATACGACAGCAAACACCAATTTTTCATTGCATTTCACAATTTTAAATGAGAGTGTAGGTCATGTTTGCTATCATTTAATATTTATTTTGAAAGGAAACAGTTTTTATTGTATTTCTTTGATCTTTGTAGATTGTAATGATGTAGTTGTTGGCAGTTGTTGTTTACTCAGGAAGAAGTTATCTTTTTTTTTTAAATTATTTTTTTATATTTTGTTTATTTTCCACCTGGACGCCTTTTTATGTTTGTGTTCTCTTTTTTACCTATTTACTATTTATGTGTGATACGATAACACCGTTGTCTACTCATGCCTCCATTTATTTTAATTTGGGTTTTAGAAACCATTATTTTTATAACCATTTTGCTTAATCATTTAATTCTATTCAATGTATAGGTATTTATAGTTATTAGAACTAGCGCGGGGGGGGGGGGGGTAGTAATTGAAGCCAAATACGTTATTCATTAGAGTAAAGTCTAAAAATCGACGTAACCTAGGTATTTTTTATATATTTATATTATCATGTGATTTTAAGGTGGGTTGGGTACACAAAATTTTACGTTTTCGTGATCAAAACATTATTTATTTTACACAAAAAATTGGAGAGCTTCTTAGCTTTACCATATTTATTTCATATAGAACGAAATACAAAATGTTTGGGAAGTGTTTTGTTGAAGAAAAGTATAAACTTTAAACCTCATGCAGTGGACATAATTTTTTTCAATTGGTTAGTTTGTGATATATTAGGTCCATAAAGGCAACTTTTATATCGACTTTTTGATAACTCATTTGTAAAAAGACTCAATTTGATAACACATTGTCAACTTTTTGAATTTTGATTTAACACAAATTGTCGGGACACCGTAGTGTATCTTTATTTAGGTTTATTCAAATTTAAATAATTCACTTTATAAATTCAACTCTTTTCCTTACCATAATTTCTGCAATATAAGTTTTTTGTACAAAATAGATTTAGTGAATATGTAAATATGTACATTTTTATCCAGAAATAAATAATATATATTATTGCCTTTAATAACGTAACTTATTTATATGAAGTATACAAAATGTCTCCCAGTATAAAATTGACTATTAAGAGATCACCTAAATGCTAAATTTGTGATTAAGGTATAAGGAAATACTAATAAATAATTTGAGTTCCAAGAAGATGGTAAACAAACGTTCTAAATCAGTGGCCTGAATAATATAACAAAATATCTCAAGTTGAGAGGTACGGTCAAAAAAAGAATTCAAATGGTTTGGTCAGAATCCATTAAAGATTAAACAAAAATAAAAATATCACAAATGCTCATAAAGTTAAAAAATTCGACATATTATAGCTGCAATTTAATTGGATTTTAATATATGGCAGGATAACAATAAAAATAAATCAATTAATTGTTTGTTCTTAGGTACATTATAGCAACCATAGGTTTTCTTCAACTTAAGGTCAACAAGATTGGCAGAAAAGTATGGTAGCAAGACTGAGAAATTTATTTACCTGTGACAGACTAGCTATATCATAAAGACTATCAAAACAAAGAAGTGAAATGACAACGAAGTTGGGTGTGTTTTTTGTGAGATAAAAAGAAAACAAATTGCAAAAGTGAGTTCTAGTAACTTGGTAGGTTGCACCAATTATAACGTTAAATTTAATATTGTAACCCATGTTATTGGAGTACTGTATGTGTATTATTACAGTTTTGTTTAGTTATTTTAATTTGACTTTGTTTACATTGAAAGTAGATTGCTACGCCTGACTTTTCTACCAAAGCATCTTCACATACAAATGGAACGTGAACTCTATAGTCATTCAGCAGAGAGTGTGGATGTTGACAAACTAATCCATATTAACTTAATATTATTATTAACAGTAACTTATTGTTATAACTTATAATTATTGTGATATGTAAGTACGTATGAGTAATTTAAAATTTTGTTTGGACCAAATAGGAACTACAAACATGTACTATAATAGACAATGTATAGCGAATCCAAATTTTTTTAAAATCTTCCTGAAAAGCGGGACATTTTGAAAACACCGCGGGACACGGGACAAAATGTGAAAAAGCGGGACTGTCCCGCCAAAAGCGGGACGTCTGGTCACCTTAATGTACGATATCAGGGCTCATGTCCAGCGCCCTAAAAAAGGTAGCAACTTGGTGCAAGGAAGTGGGGTGAACGTAAACCCATCAAAAACCGCCCGGTCAACAAACTCTCCTGCTTCAAGACTACAATTCTCTGATAATAAATCTGGAGGAACCGCACATGGTTTCACTATTCATATAATTCACAGCCATATTTAGCATCTCTAACCCATTATATCTACTACACAGCAACGAAACGCAATATCAAGCAACAATCAAGTACACATCTTCGCATTCAAAGATCGTATCTCTACATCGTGAGTACACCAGCAATGGTTCCCCATTCCTATACCGCGCCGCACATCCAATATATTATTACCTCACGACTCGAGAGTGACGGAAACTCCCGTCTAGCAGCGCCACTAGAATAGAACTAGTTGAATCAACAACGTTGAAGTTTCCATGACGACCGCTTGCGCTGGCCTACTATAATGACGCGACCGCGTGTGGCTGGCTTGGCGAGGAGGATTACTGCAGGAATTATGAAGAGGAGTGCTGGACTGGCTTGCTCCGAGTTCAGTTTATTTGGCAGCTCTTGCGGCATGCGGACGCGTCATTTTTACTGAAGTCTCTGTTTCGTATTTCTTTTTTTCGCGAACTCTGTCAAGAAATTTAGACTGAGTTGTATTTGATTTGTTTGAATACTTCATAAGATTCAATCGTGACTTGCTTAAAAAAACCTTAGCTTTGATTGCTACCTAAATATTGAAAATTCGTACTAGTGTTTAATATTAAGTGGCCCTTCGTCTTGATTCTTCCCACATCTTTAATCTATCTTCGACGTTTTTGGAGTTGTTAATAAACGAAGATGAGTAGAATAGTCTGTCTTGTTTTGGTAAGTACAGATTTGTTTATTGATTGAGTTGTTTGCGTTTATTTAAAAGGTTTTAGGGGATGATTATTATTGCAGTTATTAAATACTTGTTTTGTTTGTCGTATTGATTATTTTAATTGGTGTGGTAATGAATTATGAGTAATTTTAATTGGCACCTCCGCCATTTATGATGTTCAGGTTTAAGCTAATGATGAAGTAATAATAGTCATAGCATTTTTTTTTTTTACATTTTCCAATATTGTGTTTGTATTTTGGTTATCCAAGCATAAAGGTTACAAATATTTATATTAGATAACTACATGATGTATTTAATGCATTTCGTTATATATGTAATGCCTAAAGTAATTATAGATAATAATATATATTTAATACTAACGAACACCAGTCATAATAAACAAAGTAGAATTTTAAAAAGTTTGCAGCATAATTATTCATTATGTGTTTTCTTCTTTTCAAAAAGCGTAACAGATACAAACAGTTTAAAACATAAAAATATCACGTATAAATTTACCTGTTGATTGAGGCAAGACGCAAAAGTGTAACTTTTTCAAATTAGAAGTACAAAACTCCGAATAATATTTTTCAAAAGCATTATTGTCAAAAAAGGTAGAACGTGGGAAAGGTATTTATAATAATAATATTTATTATTTACATTACAGAATTGATCAAAATATCCTCTACGAGCGTTAATACATATTTGCCACAGCAAAATAGCGGGCTAAATCTTTTAGTTAGAATTTGATGATAAATCTAAATTTTAAAAAAGTTTAAGGCTAATGGGACAATAACAAGACCAAATATCATAACATTTGTTATAACAAAAATATTAATAGTTCTGAAAAATAAACTTTGAACAGTATGACGACGAAATAAAAAGCAATCGCTGTCGTTAATTTGGGTAAAATGGTGTTTATATGCGTCCCAAGAATCTGCGGTTACGCTATAAGACTCAAATTCGCCGACATCCATTTACCCAATTAAAGAAGCTGATTATTTTGCGATATCTATCAATATATAATATAGTATGCTATAATATGTAATAATATGTGATATGCGAGATAATAGTTTGCTGTACTAAAAGCGATCATCATTATAAACTGAAAGTTTTATAGATTTTTTTAACATATAAACCGTGTGACTCTGTGAAGAGACACCCTCCCAGATGTTCCAAGAGTTAAGAACGATCTTGACTTGCAATCAGGAATTAAAATAAAATTGTAACTTATAAGACATATATTTTTTGTATTTTTATAATTTGGTCATATAAAAAAACTCTTTTTAAACTCTCAACGTCTTGCAAATGGAATTCGAAATTCTTTTACAAGTAATTTCTAGACTTTCAGCATTTCTGAAATGGTCGAGCGGTTCGGTTATGCAGATTCACGCTATAACGTAGATAATAATTTATTAATGTGACATGAGAAAATCTGTGAGATTATTTTTATTTGAAAAAAATCCTCGGACAGGTCGATTTTGAATTATCAACATACACATATTTATATTAAATTTAAGTTTCGACCTTTAATTGGTTTTGACTTATGACGTCATTTGTTTAAAATGGTAACCTAAAATACCGTACTGATTTTGAGCGATCTTTTAATTGTTCTAATGGCGATGTTCCAATTTTGTGGCTTTACATAAAGAAATTTTCGAGAAAAAGATAGTTGAAAATTAGCATAATATTGATAACTTTGGATTGTTGACAGCGTTTTTAATTCGTTCTTGTTACCTATTGCTTTTTTTTGTTATTTATTTTACGGAGGCGCCTAAACACCATTAAATCGATATAAACACTTCAAAAACATCCACACTGGGTTCAGCTGGAATAAATATGAAAATATCTCATTTTTGACATTATGACCTGATTTTTTTTGGGAATTCTAGTTGTTAGGAAATTTTTTAGTCTTGGTGGTGGTCCGGTCAAATAATTATACTAATTATTATAATATACCCATATAATTAAACCCAACTAACTCCATTTTCATATTCCATTCACTAAATCCATGGTCCCTAGAATAACAATTTTCAATTATTATTTTCTGGAAAAAATCTACACATGCAGAATTAAAAGATTATATCTACACAAATAAGAAAGAACAAATAAAGAACTTGCAAAGAACAGGTGTATTTTCTTATTTAAAGTTCAAAGTGTTCGAGGATTTTAAGAATAACAAACCGCCTCAGAGATTTTCTCGGAGTCTACAATTAGTTATATACCTATACATCACAACAATTTTAATCTTTTTAATTTTATATATGATTATTAGATTAGCATATTATAATCATGTGTCAAACACGAAAATATTACCGTTTTTAAACGATTTCTTTGCTCTGCATATGAATCATAATTTACGAATCAAATGTTTCCTATTTTTTCAGCTTCTTTCCTTTTCTCTTTGGTATGTCTGCATGCCCGTAAATAATAATCTTAAATAACGGTTGTCTATTCTTCAGGGGCACTTGTGAGATACAGCCACTAAGCTTAAAGTTTACTTTGATATTGTTTTAAAGATTCTAGGGCATACGGTTGACTCTTCTAGAAATTTCCAAAAAAATGACAAAATCACGTCTATCGATATTTTGATTTCATCTTGTAGGAAACCTAAACAGATTTGTTTCTTTAACATTCCTTGCTACGTTTAGCTGGTTTTAGACAATAGATGCAGTAACTAAAAAACTGCATTCCTTAAAAAAGCATTAGCACAAAGCACATTTGGGATTTATGTGATTTATGAGTTATCAAATAAATGGGAGATTTAATCGTTTCATAATATTTGTTATTTTGTACATAGTAAATCGGTTAGCTGATTTTTGAAGTTTCTCTTTGTAAACAAATCCTGACCTAGGTTAGGATTTATAGTAGCACACTATCAGCTCGCCAATTTAAATTACAAACATCAATGAATTCCAAACAGGAGGATATTCTGAGCTAACAGTTTCCTGCTAGGTTTCCTGTTAGTAATACTAATTACATAATGCAGAAACATATAAAAAAAATCCGCAATCCAACTTATCTCGAACATTCCTAAAGCGGATCAAGATCATTTTGGAATGTATCAATTTGCTCTCGGATATGTTACGAAATGTTTACCGATTATTATCAATATTAAATTAGTGTAATGATGTGCGGCAGTTAGCGCCACAGTTGAGTCTTCGCGAAGGTCACGACGCGAACGAGACAGGCGATAGATCAAACTTTTGTGCAACTACTCATTGCCCGAGATTGTATGGGAAAAAGTGTAGTCATAAATCGTGCACGAGGTCGAACAGCATCAATGCGACCACGTACGTGATCATCACAACTTTTAATTTTATTTAATTTATTGGGACTTTGTCCGGTGTTCTCTTTTATAGCAATACGTGAGCTTCGTTAGATTTGCGGCTTCAATTTGAAGAAACCAAGGTTGGATTAGAAGCTAGAAGCATTTCAAAATGAGAAATGTGAGGATAGATAATGTACCAAGGAGGATTTATTACGTTAATCATAATGTTAATATTTAATTAAAACAATGTAACCTTATGTATTAAGGTTAAAGAGAAAGCGGAGGAAGATTTGTCTAAAGCTTTTGATGCAGCTGGCCACAAAACTCCACAGGACAGGCATGTCAAAAAGGTTTTTCGATGACGTGAATTTTTTGATTTAAGTTTCCATTATTCCATTAAGTACTTGCTGATACATATTGCCGCTCTGAGTACATACAATAAAACAACCAGCAATTATGATTTCAAGTCAGTACTTTCCAATTATGTAAATTTTTTTGGCATAAACACAAATCCTAAATTTGTACGCCATCTTTTTATACCCCCCACATTTAATGTGGTGAGGGTATACTGAGTTTGACACATTTGTAACACCCTTAAGGAGGCATGGCAGATATAGGCTTATATATACGGATTTGATCAGAATTGAAACTGAATAGATTTAGCTATGTCCGTCTGTCCGTCTGTGTACACGATAACTGCCGTATTTTTTAAGTAATTGATCTGAAATTTGGTATCCAAGCTTATCTCTTAAAAAGTAAGGATAAGTTCGTGAATGAGCAAAATCGGTTCACTTGTTTTTGTGTTCATATTTTACGGTGGGAGGTATTTTAACTTCAGCGCGGCTGCAGAGAATTTTCTTACTACTTTTCTACTGCATTTTGGAGCAAAAGCATGTTTATACAAAATTGGAAATCATAAAGTTGCAAAAGAAAGCTTGTCGCTTGAGCGATTGAGTTTTACTTGAAATTTAAATAAGCTTTCATTGTTATATTTGTTTTAAGACTCTGTTCCATGAAGCATACAGTTAAACACCATTTCGTAAATCTGTCGGATATATGAACGTGAAAGATAGCGGACCAATGATTTTTCCAAAAAACTGGCAAAATAACCACTTAAATACGCTTTTCTTCGCTTCATATGTTCCAAAACAGAGCCACATATATCTCGGAGACTTCTAGACCTATATGGTTCATATTTTTGCAGGTATTATGCCTTTTATCAAGTATTTGTCATGAGATTTAAATATTATTAATAAAAAAGGAGATTTTGGAGTTGAAATCGCTGCCATATGGGATTTTTTTAATTTGCTATGAAAAATACTAGTTTATGTATTTAGATTGATTATTAAAATGATTATAGTATTTTTAATGATTATTTTGTTTTTCTTTTGATTTGCAAAAATAATATAGAATACAGGTAAGTTAAATAAATTAACATTAAACCATCTCTCGTTATCTCTTACTCTCACTAAGTAACTCATAAACAAATAAACAAAGGCGTAACAGTATTATAACCAGGTGTTTCTGGTTCAATTCTACGTGCTTAAACGAGAAAATTATTTCCTTATATAGCATTCAGAATGGCCTATAAAGTCCATTTGAACAGCTGTATATAACAATGGACAAAACATAAATTAGCACTACAGCCTCCGCATATTAACCTTAAACGATAAATTCCATCGATTTATTATCGGCAACAACTTAATAAAATCAACAATTAAAAACGATTCCTTGGCAGTTTTTGATACCTAGAAGGCACAGCTGCTAGCTCTCGGCATTCTTCGACTTTCAACGCAATTAACATTAGTAATTAAAGAAACATAACCTATCCTATATAACGATATCGACCTTCGTGTTGTTTCTTCAGTTGTAGCTTCTGTTTTATGGTAAAAATGACAAATCGTAATATGCAATCTAGTGTGCGGTGATTGGCTTTGTACGTTTTTATAACATGTTGCGTCAGTGCTGCTGAAAAGGCTATAAACACTCGGTAAAATGGAGAAGGCTTTTAAGAAATCTGGAGCATTGCCTTCTTAAGGTAAAAGAAGATTGTAGACCTTGATAATGTTGTGTATCCACATATCAAGTCAAACAGAAAATGGTAAAAATGAAACTTTTTCTCTCTTTTTATATACAGGGTGTAACAAAAATTATGGGCTGACTATAATGTGTCATTCTAAATGATTAACTTTCCGATGTAGGCCATTTATTACATGTATAGGGAATACAGATTTCAAATACATAATATCCCTAGATTTTTCAGTTATTCCGTTTCGATTAAACATTCACTTTAATATAATATTGTAATTTAGCGAAGGATAACGTCGCTCAGTAAATATAAATGCTTTGTTGGCACAGAAAGAAATCTGGAAATCATAATACATACATGATTAATAGAAATCGACATTTCTAATCATTTTAAAAATAATCTCATAGTTATTTATGTACCAAGGTCATCAAACGGATGTTTATGCCCGAGGGTGGCCGGGCCTATCGGCGCTCGAGCTTTTTAAGTCGCCCGAGTGTATAAACATCAAATAATGCCCGCGGTATATACAAAATTTTATGTTCTACAATAGTGTTGTCCTCCAGTTTGAATAATATTAATAAACATTTTGATTTAATCAAGTGACTTGCGTATCTACGGAGTTGAGTACCAATACAAACACAGAATACAAACAGTACGGAGATGAGTGAGAATACTAACAATTAATTGTCAAACAGAATAACCTTAGTCTTCAAAGTGGATTTTAATTTTTATTATGCCCCACTATGGTTTTGTTACTCACGATTTAAAATTTACAATTTTTACGTTAAATATTTGATGTATCTGACATATAAACCATGGCAACGCTTAATGTCCACGCTGGTATGAAGAATCCTTAACGTCCGCGGAGGCATAAAGTAGCAGTTTTGCCCCCGTATCGAAGATGTAAAATATCACACTATGATCATGTAGGACATAATAGTTATTATGTGTTAGTTTAGTTATCAAGGGCATTAAACGGATTTTTATGCCCCGAGGGTGACAGTTTAAAAAGCTCGAGGGCCGAAAGCTCAAAAGCTTTTTAAGTCCCCCGATGGTATAACCATCAAGTAATGCCCGTGGTACAGTCTTGGAATTTAGTAAGTTCGTATCAATATTCCAGCAGTGTGTCGATGATACCTCCGTGTACGAGTTTTTTGTTATTCTGGTCGGCCGCTCGGCCACTAAGTGCAAAAAATTGTCCGTTTACGCTGCATTCTCGTATATCGGAAATTTATTATTTGCGGAACCTTGTTCGAATGCTTTGAATTGGTTTATAATGATTTGTATGATTCTATCTACATATTAGCTTAATGTGTAATTAATTAATGTAATTCCTACATTGCAATGTAATTGTGTTTTTATTAAATATAATGTTAATTTTATATTAATAAACATAAACAAAGTTTTCGATTACATGAAATGAAAATCTCATTTCAAGATATTGTATAAAACAACAAATTATACAAACTTATTGCATCTACTAGCGTTGTTTTTGCGTTAATAAATACAAAAATCAATTTCTTGTTGTCAATATTTTTCCTCAAAGTTATTTCAGAACTAACCTATGTATTAACATTTATTCACAAAATAGAAATAAATTAAAACTAATAAGTCGATTCTGTGTTTTCAACCGTAAGGTACAGATCTGTATGTTACGGATGTCTGTAACGGGCGACGATACAGAATTCCCGTAAAGTGGTATTCTGTGCACGCTCCTGTACGAAGGTGCGATACGGTAGACCCGCTACAGACACTTCTGATCGTAGCCTATGTGCCTAACTTAACAGCAAGTGATTCCTGGCTTGTCATTGGTTATAGAAATTATATAGGTGCTATTTGAAACCATTAGAAACACGTGTTATAAAGTGAGGTTACTATAACAAAATCAGCAAAGAGCACAATGGATTCGAAAACAAAGAGAAAGCGCACCAAAAATACGACACCAGCACAGCTGGAATTATACGTGGGGGAGTTGGAGAACAACTATTACTTCAGGAGTGGCGTTATGAACCCGACTCAACCAGAAAATTACTTACGTGATGTTTGGGCGAACCTGGCGGCGAAGTTAAATGCGCAGGGTGATGGCCCTAATCTTACAGTCGACGAGTGGAAAAAGGTAACATTGTACTTTACATATTGAACTTATTTTTAATTTCCAATATGTCTTTTAGCGATTGAACGATTGGAAGTATTCGCTGAAAGCAAAGAGCCGTAAGATTAGGGCGCATCACCTGGGCACGGGCGGAGGACCGCCTGCTGACGATAAGTTCACTCCCCTGGAGGAGCGCGCCCTTGGGATGTGGGGCAAGATAACAGTGGTAGGTGACCCGGACATCCCCGAAATTATTGACGGGCTGCCCCTGCCCCTGCCAGCTGAAGCCGCAGACGACAATGCACCGGACGAACAGGAACCAGAACATACACCAGACGAACATGTGCCCGAAGTTATAATAATAGAGCACGTGGCTCCGGAGGAGCCTCCAAGAAAAAGGGCCCGCAGCAGACCCCAGCCCCTGCCTGTTCTGGCCGAACAGCTTATGCAGGCAACGTCAACACACGGACAGCATGGGGCAGAACTGAACTGTATTTTGGAGCGGCAGTTGAGCCGATATAACGACAACATGGATAGGGCGCTAAACTTCGAAATACAGAAGTATGAATATGAAAACCCTAATTTTAAGTTTCAAAATTAATTATTTTTCATTATCCTTTTTTATATTTTATTCTTATTTTGTATTATATTCACATATTTTGTTTTTTATATTTTATTCTTATTTTGTATTATATTCACATATTTTGTTTGGTTTTTATATTTTATTCTTATTTTGTATTATATTCATATTTTGTTTTTATTCTTTAGTTTGTAAATAAATTTCTTAATGTTCTTTTTTTTATTTATTGATTATTCATAGACCATGGAATCATAGGTTAAAAAGTTACAAAAAGGTAATGTTCAGAGAATAAAACTAAAAATGTATTCAATGTATTTTATTATAAAATAGAAAATTGATGCATGATTAATAACAAATAAATTGATAAAAAATGTTAGTATATTAAAAAGAGATCATTAATCGCCAATTAATATTTGAGTTGGTTACTAAAACATTTCGTCGATCGTAAAACGATTTTCCATTCCCTAACCATACTCGTAAATAAACGATCGACAAAAAAAATGTAATTTTGTTAATCTAGCACAAATTGATTTCCGCTAGCCGCCATAAAGAAAAAACATTGTCAATTTTCAAGGTCCATGTACTGCAATCTTGCTTGCCTTCCCAATTGCAATATATTGTTGTCAAGGACAGGTTCTGAAAAGAAAAAACATCTGTAAAATAAATAGTGGTTGTATTCATAGAAATACCATACCATTATTTTGTTCATTGATAACTTCCGGAAGTTCTATCTCATTTTCGTCTAAATTTAAACCGGCAGCTAAAGCCATATTGTGCAAAACACATCCAGCGTAAATTATACGAGCTGCTGCTGTTGGATGGTAATGTAATGTCCTGTGTTTTGACAAACAACGGAATCTGCCTTTCAACAATCCATTAGTGCGTTCTATGACATTACGAGCAGAACGCAATGATGCATTAAAATTTTCTTCTCGTTCATTCTGCGGGTTCAAAAATTGTGTGAACAGCCATGGCTCCAATGGATAACCACTATCACCTTCAACAATGTTTAATTAGAATTCAAAACAAGAAATATTATGTGTGCTTACCTATTAAATGACTATAATGGTCTCCATTTTCATACTGAGTACGTAAATGTGCTCTAATTCTGCTAACCTGCCATATAGCGGAATCGTGAACAGATCCAGGAAATCTGGCAGTGCAGCTCAGTATTTTGCTATTAGCATCTGAAATCTAAGTTTGCAATTAAATGTCTATTAAATTGAAACTATTAATTAGAATCTTACCAACATAACATTAATTGTATGTTTACCTCTTCTGTTTATATATGTAAATGGAGGATAGTTTTCGTCTGTTATGGGAGGTGCAATAATTCCAACATGTGTACCGTCTATAGCACCTAGGACACCGCGAACTCTATATTTTCTATAAAATCTGAAGAGCAATTTAAAAAAATGTTAACTTCCAAAATAAGAAATACCTTACCCTTCCTTGACTGCGTTCATTGCTTCATTGGTAGTTGGAAACTTTATCCACGTTGGCAACAAATGTTCTATAATCGCTAAACAAATTTCGTTGATTGCACGGCTAACGGAAGTTTGGCTTACCGATAACCAAGCATTTAGACCAACTGGGTTTTGGTACGAGCCAACAGCCAAGAAGTGCAATGTTACAAAAACCTGTAACACAATATATAATTAGTATGCCAATAAGTAAGCACAACAATAGTAACCTTTGTTTGTAGAAATAGCCCATATGGTGCGACTGCAGGTAAGTGGTTGCTTAAAGCATTAATTAATTGCTGCACAGACTGTTTATTTAGACGAAACATCCTCTTAAAATGATTGTCGGAGAGCTGAAATGGGTCGGTGGTGTCTCGAAGATGCCTTCTCGCGACTCTCATGTGATTTCTAACCAAATAATATAATATAATATAATAAAAACAGCAACATAAGCGATAAATTAGTGTGCAATTACCTGTTGTAGTCTTCTTCTATTAGAAGGCCAATAAATAAGTGCAATCTATGTAGATCCATTTGTCATCAAATAATAAAATCGCAAGTTGAACACGCCAGCTGAAGCAACTTTAGCGTAACATAACCTCTTGAAAAGTTGTTTTCCATGCGACTCGCATTACCGCGCATGCTCCATCCCCAGTTACAAGTATCTGTAGGCTTTACGGCCACCTCCTCGCCACCCGTAGAGATCCGACTGCTTTTGTAACTTTTACGGGAAATCTGTTGCCTATGGAGGCGCACAGAATAGCACTTTTGCCCTACAGGCCGTAACGCTTACAGGTTTGCCCTTACAGACACTACAGGAGTGCACAGAATCGACCCATAAATTGCTTTAAATTCGTATTTATGGTAATTTGTTACTTGTGAATTACAGGTGTTTTTGAGATATTTAACTTCAACGATATTTTACAGTGTTTAACTTAATAAACAGAAAGGAGTATGTATTTTTTATAACATGAAAGTATCATTACAATATAATAAATTTATAATAGCTTGTGGAAGCAAGCTCTAAACTTTCGACGAATTTTGATGGAATGTCAATATGTAATAACTATTATTTAATAAATTAAATAAAACAAAATATACGACCATCTACAAGAACATTTAGACAACATAAATACATAAATACCAAAATGTCTTGTTTTTTTTTTATAGAAAGTAGAAAGTAATAAGTTTCATATTGTCTTATTGGTTCTTTCGGTTCCTTCAGAAGTTGGAGCCGTTTAAACTGAGATATTATTAATAATTCAAACGGCTGTAACTTTTTAATGAATTGAAAAACTATCTGAAAGAATATTTTGCGGAAGAAACGTGGGACATTCTGTATATATTATTGCTATAATTTTAATTATTTTGGTTGTCAAGCATGTATTAGATCGCATGAAAGATAATTGAAATATTAACTGCTGTAAAGTAAATACATATATAATATTGCCATTGTCATTCATACAATATACATGTTCCATCCTAAATATAAATTTAAATTAAATTTAGAGAATTTATTTACATTTAGTGAATATATTTAAATATTACATTCTGAAATAGTCTATATTCAGTGATAATCCTTGGCAACAAGTTGATTTGTGCATTTACTTACGTAATTATTATGTGTATTAAATGAAATAAATTTATATAATTACGCAATATCTTAAAATGAGATTTTCGTATCGTATTATCAAAAACTTTAATGTTTATTAATATTATTATATATAAATAATTCTATATTTAATTAAATGCATAACCTACTCGTAAACTTAAGTGTAGTGGTCATATTACATTTATTACAGTGCAATGAAGGTATCACATTAAGGAAAAGATCGGACACGCTCAAAATAAACTAAATCCCGTAACATTACATCCATCGAAAAACCACCTCGTGACGGACAACTTTTTGTGAAGCGGCCGGGTCGAGGGAGACCAGTACACGAATATATAACCGACATACTATTTTCAAATCCTGCAATAGCGATACGAACTTACGTATTTCCATGACTGTGCATACAAAATTTTATGTCCTACAATGAATGGTTTTGTTCCTCCGTTTGAATAATAATATATTGACGTAATCCAGTTCCATTCGTATCTACGGAGTTGAATAACAATACAAACAATTCGGAGTTGAGTGACAACGCAGACAATTAATTGTCAAACAGAATAACCTTAATCGCCAATAATTGACTGACGATTTAAAATTTACAATTTGAATGTCAAATATTTCATGTATCTGACATATAAACCATGCCAACGCTTAATGCCCGCGCGGGCGTTAAGAATCCTTAATGCCCTCACGGGCATAAAGTAGCTGTTTTCGCTCGTTATCTAAGATGCAAAATGTTACTTTATGATCATGTAGGACTTAAATTAATTTTATGTCCTACATGATCATAAAGTGACATTTTACATCTAGTTACCAGGACGAAAACAGCTACTTTTTGCGCCCTATAGGGCAATAAAGATTTTTGATGCGCCCTAGGGCATAAAGGATTGCCATGGTTATATGTCAAATATATCAAATATTTGTCATTCAAATTGTAAATTTTAAATCGTCAATGTCAATTATTGGCGATTAATGTTGTAAGTTTGACAATTTATTGTCTGTATTGTTACTCATCAATGTCAATTATTGGCGATTAAGGTCATAAGTTTGACAATTAATTGTCTGTATTGCCCCTCAACTCCGAATTGTTTCTATGGTTATTCAACTCCGTAGATACGCCGTCACTTGATAACGTCAAAATATTTATTAATATTATTCAAACGGAGGAACAAAACCATTGCAGGACATAAAATTTTGTATGTACCTCGGGCATTACTTGATGTTTATACCATATGTAAAATATCATATGTAAAATACAATGAATTCACTAAATTATTGATAGGATAGAGACATATTGAAACAAAAAAATGACAACATTTTCAGTTTCAGAATGAAGTACATATTTCTAGTTATTTGCAATAGTTATACTGTATATTTTTTCTTTCTCATTTATTTATATACATTTCTCATACAACGTATGTACATTATCTGAAAACTAACTTTCATATGCCACTAGCTTAATGGTTGGAAAGCTCGCAGATTAAATCAAAATCTTTTGAGAATAACAAAACATAGAGCAATCATTACCTTCTGTATTTACTTTAGAGCTTGTATTCAAAATTAAATGAATTATAACCTACTGATATTTAGAAATTAATTAAAATTTACAGAAAGTGTGATTGACATTAATAGGTAAGCAAAAAATACGACAGTAATTATATATCTTCATAAAAACTCTATGTTGCAGACATCTCGCTTAATTAATTATTTATTTTTTTTTTGCATTTTCCGGGTTTATTAATATTCGATTTAATCGTCTTGGTAGGATCACTTCCTACGGTAATTTCCTGGTGCACTTCCTCTGAATAAATTGAAGTTGTCTCTCGCAACCTCAGACTACTGATTTCACTGTCAATATTCACAATAGAGCAATTCCAGCGAGTATACTTTCAATGTGTAATTAGATGAATACTCTATATTGCGGCCGTTATAAATGAAACCGAATTACACCTGAGACCAGATCAATGAATAGAGAAAGACATTGCTGTTATTTTCACTTTCTTTGAGCGTAACAGATTCATTTTACGAGAAATTCTAAATATTGTAAATGCCTCTTATTGCAATCACGGATAAAATTTGATTTGGGTATTATTACCAGTTTGGTGAAGGTCCCAGTATAATACGAACTAGAATAAACTTACATTTATCATATTGACATGGCAAATTTTTCTAACATTTGTGTATCTTGAAAACGACTCCTGCAAAACCAAACATTTTTTCAAATAGTGCTGGCATCGAAATCGTTCGCTAATACTATAGTAAGCTGATTGATTTTCATGTGAAATAATATCTACATTACAAAAATTTAACAATATACCAACTATTCTACATAAATAAATCGATATTCTTCTTTGATAGCTGTATTTCAATATTGTGAACAGCATGAATGACAACTAGCTATGGCATATCTTGAAACTGATAAAAATGCTCCATGATAGAATGTCTAGCAGTTGAGAAATTTGTTTGTTAAAATTATAAATTTGAGACAAATACAAGGCATTCCATTAACAAATAATAAGTAGACCTCCTTTTCATGACAGTAGCTCCATCTACAACACAACCAATGTCAATAATATTCAGCAACGTGCGGACATATTCATCTGGGCGTCATCGATAGATAACTGAGCAACCAAATATAGGATACGCATTGCAAATAAAATCGCTTTCTATAATCACCATTCCGTTAATCTACTACCAGGTAAATTTAAACAATATTTTGTAATGAAATTCTCTTGAAAGACGCTTGCTAATAAAGTAATTATTTGTTATTGTGAATACAACATTGTATTAAAATTCCCTTGCAAATAAATGCAAGGGCAATATAGTGTTTATCATGAATATGAGGAACTGTTTATGAAGTATGAATTAGCAGTTATTTCTACACAGTTGAAGACTATAAACATCAACGATACAATGAGATAGATAACGAAATTTAAAAAGGTATCAATTAGGACAGGCAAAATGAACATGAATACACTTTGTATAATTAACAGGAATTATGATTTAAAGTGAAATGAATATTGTGACAGTTAGTCATTTTGTAACTACAATTTTTTGAGTGAAAGATATGGAAAATTTGTTCATTGTTTACTTCTTATTTTATTTTTCATAAATATTGGCAATTCGCTTAAAAAATTACCAATCATCAAGCTTTAAAATCGTATGAGCCGTATTTTTGAAAATATTAGTGTTGAAGTACATTTACTTTAATATAAAAGCCTAGAATTTATAAAATGTAGACAATTTTTTTTTTGAAATTTGCTATCACAATAGCATGTATATTGATTAATTTGTCTGTCTTTTTTTAATTCTCACTCAACAGTTCACATTTGTTTTTTATTGTTTATCTTATGTGTTAATGTAACTCGTACTTTTAAGTAATATAATCCAGGTAACGTGTCTTTTGTCCAAATTTTATGGTTTGACTGGATTTTGCCATTTTAATATAATTGATACATACCCAGTTACATACAAACGTCATCAATTTAAAAAAAAAGTTCATTACCATTAACCAACAATTAAGGATAAGGTTTATACAAAAATCGGCTTTTGATTTTTCAAAAGCCGATTTTTGTATAAACCTTATCCTTAATTGTTGGTTGTAATGAACTTTTTTTAAATTGATTACATTTGTATGTAACTGGGTATGTATCAATTATATTAAAATGGCCGGGTGTCGAAATTTTTCAGACAAAATCAATATAATCAAGCAGACAAAATATTTATATTTTTTTATTTTTTGACATTTTTCAAAAGAAAGTTAGAAAGTTCTAGTGTTCATATTTTTTATAGTTTGTTTGGTAAGTATTTATAAATTTGTTATATTCTTTATAAAATACATTTCTTATTGTAGATTTCCTGAGCAGGTCTTTGATAAAGGCAAAATATCAAAAATTACAAAAAAAAACTAAAAACATTAATTTGTTTTATTTGTTGCCCATTCCCAAAAATTTTATTTAAAACATTATAATAACATGGCAAATACAAATTTCATAAATGAATACCGGTTTTTAAAATATCGACAAACCCTAATTAGAAGCAGTGTTCAATAATAATTACCAAAATTAATGTAGGGTATGGTGTTGTCCGTTTAGACAACAGAAATTTCCCTGTCCATTTACGAATATTCAAAGGCATGTTACACGTCATGTTCTGAACTCCACTGTACAAAAACTATAAAATTGTATAGTTGCGCTTTAGGTTAGATGTGATGCCAACTTTCTTATAGAGTCACAGCCTGTGTTGAATATAATCTACTTAAAACTATACTTTTTTATTATTATTAAAATAGTATTATGATGTAATTCTTATATCCCACTATTTTATGATAGAACTTTGAATAAAATTTTTGATAATGGCGTTTAAAAATCAACACATAAAAATAACGAATGTTAGAGTAATGTAAACAAATGCATGCAGAAACGATTAAGTCGGATTAGGTGTTCGGTCACAAATTTGAAAATAATTTCCATTTTCTTCTACAAATTTGCCTACACAATAAAATAAAAACTAAATTATAGTCGCGAGGTTTTATATTTGTTTATAAAATATTGTTCAAATTTATCTCGTAGTAGATCTAGAGAAGAACTGTAATCATATAAAATGATAACGTTATTTGCAATGCATATTCTATGATTACGTCGGCCAGTTATTCGTCGCCAAGTTTACCATTCCATTTTGTTATATTTGTGAAATAAGATGACCAGTTTTGTAATGCATTTCTTTCATGAAACATACAATAAAAAGCAACCATTCACTTAATTTTCCTCGGACAGTTGATAGCATGGTTAGCGGTCATATAGACATATTATTTGTACAAGTTGGTACCATTTCATCTTACAGAATCAGGCACTGTCATCGTTGCAATCTGTCGTAACCTTTTCCATACCATTTCAGCTATCTTGCAGATGTTAGTAAATCTGAATGATTGCAGTTAGTCGTCATGCATGATGTGGTCCTGCATATCGCTAATGCATGTGGTACTTGCAATGCGTATATTGAAAATCTCGATGAATTACACAACGACCAATTTAACTGAAGCATATGTGGTATGCTGGGTGATTATTTATTCTGTGTTTTGCAAATTACTCAAACAAGGGAAGTGTGTAGTGTAGTGATGTCTCATAAATAAACAGGAGAATGTTTTGGAGAGTGTGCACAGTGCAATGCGGATAGTTATTAATGTAACGGAATGAACGCGATTAAGAAATATTGACGTGTTAGTATTTTAGTTTATTAGAGTTGTATCCAAATGCGACGGTGTGTGTAATAATTTATTTCTGAAGCCAATCGTGTTCTAATTAAAGAATAAATTTCGAGTCTGAAATCTTTCAAAAATGATATACGACACACCTGATGTTGTATTGAGTCTTATGAAACTTATAATCAAATCATAATCAAATCATATTATAAACATTGTAATTAGAGTTAGAGTCTTGTTAAAAAAAATACGTAATTGTTATTTAAAATTGCCGATTCTCTGATTTTTTGCCATTTCCACATAACAATATAATAACATAACATGTATTGTTTTATTAATAATAATTTTAATTATTTTTTTATACTTAATTATGATTATTATTGTCTTTTTAAAATGAGAGTCCCACTTATCTTAATAGTAAAGCATGATGGTAGGCACTCGATAATACGGACTAATTAAAACCAGAAATAATCATATTATGTACAAAATGAAAAGTTGTTACAGTAACAAAAACAAAATAATATAACACCATTAATGACATAACCCTTTTAGTTAATAGAACTTAAATTTATGATGCAAACCATATGAAACAAATAAAAGAAAACAATGAAAACTACATTAATGGTGACCTTTAGGAGAATTTCGTGTGACGGTATCAAATGTTGTGTTAGTTATAGTACCAGTGAGAGTTGCCGTCTAACTAACCTTTGAAATGACGTATTATATCTATTCCTTGTCACAGGCCTTGGCAGCTGAACGGTAGAGCAATGTCCCGGCAAGGCAGAAGACCCCGGTTCGATTCCGGGCTGAGACCGTATTTTTAATTAATTTTAAAATTTACTTCCAACTTGGTTTCCTTTTCGTCATTATTCCATATATACCTTATATTCAAACCGACTAAACTACATTTTTAACAAACACCAAACCACTTGCATTATTTCTAACGTTGTAATATCATTTTAATTGTTTGCTTGATTTGACTCCCTTTTCGAGGATATTTTTGCCATCATGCTTACAGCTTGGATAGTTATGTCCAGTGCATATTGCACACCAGTCAGTATATGGAGAAAAAAAAACAAAAATGTTTTTTAATTTTATTTATTTTGTGTTGATTGAAACATTAAAATATAATTTTAGAAGATTGGCGCTTTCGGCAGTTTTTCTGTTGTGGCTTCTTTTTCATGTTATTGTTATTACTATTAATATTTTAGTCCATATGATTAAAAATGAAAAGAGCGTTAATTTAACAAAAGAAAGGCACACGTATTTTATGACGATAAAATGCATAGTTTTCAAGAAAAACGCAATAGGGTATTTGACTGTATTAAAAATATGGCTTGTATTATAGTCATCCTAATAGATTACAGTTTAAGGAAACTATTTGTTATTACTTTTCAAAAAAAATATGCTTTATTTCTAATAAAAACCAAATTTAAAATTAAATTTTATTCACGTCCTATCACGTGATTGAACACGCTCTGTAATTGGCTTAGTCTCCAGTGACGTCATTCGTTAGTACGCTTATAGAGCGCGTTCGGTTTGTCAGGGTAGGGTATGGGGAGAGCAATGCTCAGATAACCTGGGTCGGTCTTATGCTTCTCCCGTTTGAATTTAATAGCACTAAAGTGCCATGTAAGCATAACTTTGTAGGTTAGGATAGCCCTAACCTTAAGCTGTCAGATCAGATAATACCTGGTTAAAAAATGCCATAGATAACTTATTCTAGTCAGTTTTCGTTATGTCGAAGTAATCTTCACAACAAAAAAACACTTGTACTGGTCGCTATTTATTTCATTTGGATTTCTACGAGCCAACCACTTTCTTCGCAGTTTCATATCTTGCGGAACAGCTACAGTTTATCTGGAGTTTTTCTTGACGTATTTCTGCATTGTGGATTTATACACCATTTATAACTCATTTTTATGTAGAAATTGTGAAAACAACACATCATACAACACAATTCCAAACGGCGACGATGCCGATGCTGACAGACCATATGGGCCGATTTGATATCTACTATCATCGGGTGACGTCACACAACAGAAAGTATGGATTTGGCGGGACTTTTTGTGATTCAATTTTTAACGCTGATTTTTATGAAATATTGGGGAAGTAATTACGAAAAATAATGCATTTACAATGTAGAGTGAAGAAATAAACACACTAAGATGGTTTTCCAATAATAGTCAAATACCCTATTAATCATAGTAAATTCTAATTTCACTGCTTCTTGCTAAATCTTACCCCACAAATTTACAAATGGTTCTCATAATGTCTAATTTCCTCAACAACAACTTTACAACTGTTTACATATTTTAAGACAAAATGGTGGTGGACAACACTGTAAAATAGTGTGAAATAAAATGGTTAACCATTTTACAATCTGTGAATTTGTGTAACAAGGTTTGGCAAGAATTTTGGCTTTTAGCATTATTCTGGAAAAGCAAACAATTTTGGCTTTTAGCATAATGCTGGAAAGGTTATACACATTTCTATTTAAAAACGCTGAATTTTACCGACATAAAATAAAGTAGCCTTTTTCATTATTACTTTATCATACGCAGTATGGAAAGTATTGTAATCGTGAGATTTTAGCGGAAGTATGTCTTTTTGGGTCCCCTGGACATTTTTGACCAAGGTACAAAAAAATGTCTGTGTGTGTGTGTGTGTGTGTGTGTGTGTGTGTGTGTGTGTGTGTGTGTGTGTCTGTGTTTGTGTGTGTGTGTGTGTGTGTATGTGTGTACCCGTTTTTTGTGGCGACGATTCCGGAGAAACTACTAAAGGTATCGGGACGAAACTTCATATTTAGAAGTTTCATAATCAAACTAAGAGCTGAAAAGCTTTTGGTACAAAAGGAACCAAAGGAACTGGTGGTTTACTCTTAGCATTTTTCGACGATTTTGCAAATGAGCCGCCATTTCTGGCATTTCGTCGAAATAGTTAAATAATAAATTAAACTAGAGGAAATTCTGAATAATTTATGACTATGACATTTTTTGGTACCATCAATAGTTTCGCTGCATGAGCAAATTCTATTTCGTCGAGATCGGTCGTACTGCTTTAAAACTAGTAGCCAGGATATGTCAGATTATACGTCAGATATGATTCTAATGACAGTGGTAGTGCCAAGCGCTAATGTTTTGACAATACTACTACTCAATACAAGCTGCGTTCGGATATTGTACACCGTTAAGGTGCGTTTTCATTAGTGCTAATGGCAGTGGTAGTAGACGCCATTATAGTATTTCTAATAGCAATTGCTAGTGACTCAAGTTTATGTACATGCAAACTAATATGTGTCACCATCACGACATGTTAGAAATACTATATTTTCGTCTGCTTCCACCGCCATTACCTACCATTACCACCAATCCGAACGCACCTTCACACTTTTTACACCCAATAACACGTGTCATTTGGACGGTGTACCCGATGTCAACGGAGTACAATATTCGAACGCATCTTTAATCGACATATCTGTCTAGTTCTACTAGTTTTATTTAATGCAGACATAGCCGATCTCGATCAAATAGAATCTCATGCAGCTAAACTATTAATTTTATATATAGTATGATAAAGTCATGTGCCTGGCCACATGATTTTTTTAGGTATGCGGGCCAAAGTAGTAATAGTAAAATGATAGGATACAACGTTTCAACCAGCAATATGTAGACATGGTAATGCCTTAATTATATTTTGACCCTAAAGCCTAAACCCTTATATCTTCTTAAGGAAGCATTTTTATCTCAGCAACCTACGTTTAAGCTGGTCGCATTACTTACCGGACACCCTGTATATAAGTATTTTTGACAGTTTCATTACTCTGAAAGTGTTGCGTGAATAAATTGTCGTGTTTAATAGTGAATCAGTTTGAAGATAATAGAAAAGTTTAATAGTGAATGTGATCGAACAAAAAAGTAATCAACACAGTAAAACCGTATATAAACTCTTAACATGCGCACAGAGTATTAATTATTCTGTAATTAATGCCTTAATTTGAATAGTAATTAGAAGGAAGTAACATCCAATAAACTTTAACTTGCTTGAAATCGAATAGAACACTTTAATTCAAGTTGCAATAAACGTGTAGCGAGCGTGTAAACATGCGACCGATTTATATGCGTTGTCGATTAAATGCCACTTTATATCAAATATTTTAAATGTATTTGTCAATGGTGGCGAGGCGAACTGTCAAATAACTGTCAGTCACGTAGGTTTTGACAGACTTTGACAGTACGTTCGTATAATGATGTCAGTTCGTTTTAATGAAGTCATTATTCAAACGCACTGACAGTATTATACTAAGCTACTGTCATTATAATCATCGGCGTGTGTCATGGTAGGGAGTATATAATCATAGATACGCCTGCAATGATCTTACATATATGTGAGTCGTAGATACAAAATGTTATCTTCACCTTAAAGCCACCTACAAACATAACCATAAAGTGTAACGAATTAACTGTGCAAACCGAACTGCGCAGTTTTATCCAACGTCTGTGGGGTTAATCGTAACGATTTCTTTGTACGGTCGATGAGTAAATCTGCGTAGTTCGGTCGGCACAGTTAAATCGTTGCAGTTTATCGTTACGTTTGTAGCTGGCTTTAGTGTTCTCCGCGTATTACAACTGGCCGTGTTCTCCTGGCCTTGAAGTACGAACTTAGAACAATTCCCACCTGAACAATTCTGTATAGCTGCAGAATATCTCCCGGAATATCACGTCATCGGTTCTCTTTTTATTATTTTTTAAATTATTCAAGTATGTCCACCAAATACCAATTTCTCATATCAACAATAAATATAGTTTCCATTTCATGAACAACGGCTTCTACAAATTTCCACAGTAACGAAATAATCAGTGGCTTTTCTATTAACATGAAAACGTGGTAACGACTGATGTAGAAATGAAAGAACACTAATTTAAATACCAATATTTCGCATAAGGTGTAAAACATAAAAAAATGACATAAGATTTGTATCTGTGAAAGAACCAACAATACTGTCATCGACTATAAAATTTATGCAGCATTTTACGTCTTGCCTTTTGCTAGAAGCAGAATTGTGTAAAGCAATGCGTAAAGATGCGTGTTTGAGTTGCCGGAAGAGGTTTTTACTGAGCCGTCGCAGATGGTACTTAAAGACGCTTCCTGGTTTTCAAAACTCAGCAATTTCGTAAACGCGCAAACACGCCTCTTTTTAATTTACGATCTCATTGTTGTGGCGTTTTAGGAAACTCTTTGCATGCGATTTGCATATTTTACACAACGCTTGAACGGTTTTATTAATTCTGAGCGGATAGCGTAATATACTGATGAGGATATAAATCATGTCTTTTAGAATTTTGTAATTTTTGGGAGAACACGAAAACTTTCTTCTTAATAAACGGGTATCGGACGATTTTTTATGCTCCGTTTACTTTAATACATGCTAAGAGAAAAGTTATAAGGTTTTCCATTATAACTGTACATTATACGACCATAACTTTTAATTAATTTAGAGAAAAATGTGTGGACTACTTACCTGTATTTTCTGTGACTTATTTGACTCTGGTCGTAAAGACATGTACGCGCAGGATTGTGGAAAACCTAAATGATATTTAGGCACAAATACTACTGAGATTAATAATCTATTTTTGCAATGTGTGTATGTATTGAAGTGAGAAAACTATATATCTGATGAAACCAAGAGACATAGACGTACAATCGTTTTTGAAATAGCCTCTGAACATTTCATCAATTTTAACCTACAAAAATCTCTATGAATTTTAAATTTTAAAAACCGGTTTTAGCTGGTAGAACTAATAATGATATAAATAATGAGTATAATATAAAAATAATGAGTATTAAAAGCATTACTATTTTAACTAGAAGTATAGTTATTAAGTAATCTACAAACTTATGTGTATTGGAATCTCCTATAGCAGTAAAAGTAAGTGTTGGATATTATTCAAATTCTTAAATTGCTTGCATGAAAGCTGATTGCAATAAATAGATGTCATACATGCGCTGATTTGCTGTGAACTCAAAACCCAATTTAGCTTTTTTCCAAAACTGAATTCCTGGCAAATTTCTAGATTTAAAGTGTTATTTTCACGACTGTCACCCTTTTACTGGATTTCGACGTACTTTATGATGACTAGTCTTTCTGTTGATTGCGTAATAGGGTAAATCAAACTTCATATTGCCTGGAATAACCTGCAGATAGTTAAAAAACTATAATTATGAAGGCAATGCTCATCAAAAAATAAAAGTGATGGAAAATCAATTCATAGGTTATTTGAAGAATCTGAAGAAATAAGGAATTCGCAAAAAAATGAAAATGCCTAAGTTTGAGACACTCTGTGGAGACATTAAAGTAGTTGGCAAGTTTCTAATGTAACCTGTTGCAAAACAGTATCAATTCCCATTATATTGTTTTTGTATTGGTTTTTGTATTTGAGCATAAATGAAACTGAAACGAAGCAAAAGACAAACCCGCCGCAGGGTAACTATGCTGCAATGGTCGCACAACAGATCCGAATAATGGACAACGTGACATCGGACCCACATAGTCGATAGTCAAGTGTAGCAGCCTGGATGGGAGGTGAGTAAACACAGGAAAGCAAAAAAGGATAAAGTGATCGGTCAGGCTCTAGTAAAAGGTGCATTAGCAGCTGTCAATGAGAGAAAGATGGCATGGTATGCGATAGATAGAATAAAACCTGATGTTACAGAAAAGTTATTATAGATTATGTCGAAAAGCTTATTTCAAAGGAAGACTAGGCAGTATAGGTAACAAAAGTTTACGAATCTACTCACAGCTTACTCACAGCTGGGAGTGATTTTTGAATATAAAGACATTATCACTGATCCAAACTCATGGCCTGCAGGAATATCGATCGCACGCTTTGGCTTCAGTAATGGGCAGAGTAACCCTTTTCCACAGGTCGGCCAGCCACAACTTGCAAGATAACAAACACAAACAATACTACTACCAAAGCTAAATCCACCGAAATAAATAGAATGGGTGGTAAAAAAGCAGATCCAATAAAAAACTCTGAACAAGAAGTGGAAAGAAGCTATCTGTTGAGATGGATTGTGAAATAACTGGTATTTTCATAAAGCAATGGGATCTCATAGTACCGACCTTATATCGTTCACCCACAGGAAAGCTTGACATACATACCCGGAAAGGGTAGATACTGTGCTAAACCTACTCATCCAAAACCACAGTCCAGATGCTAAAATCATGCTGGCCGGAGACTTTAATATCAGACTGAATCTGGACCATCCAAACGCCAGGCAACAAAAAAACCTCATGATGAGTCATGGTTTACAACAAACCATAAATACACCAACAAGAGTACATGTATCGTACTCTTAATGACTATGTAATTAACGATCATATACCTCAGATTCTTACAACTTACTTCAATACAACAGCATGCTTCCAATATCGTAGAATGTACTCTAAAGTAAACATGGCAAACTTTCAAAATATAATTGCCGAACAACCATGGGACGCGTATTCCGAAATGACTAATACAAATGCAGCCTGTGACAAATTAATACATATATACCACCATGCTTTGGAATCGGCCTTCCCTTGGAAACGCATAAATACAAATGTTAATATTTCTTCTACTTCCAAGCTGCTGCAGGAAATGAAAGAACGCTTGAAATGGTTTTAACGGGTGCAAACTTTGTGGGGAAACAAAGAAGAAATAGATGCAGTAATAAGACAGCGGAAACATGACTATAATATGCAAGTGAGAAAAGAAACAATGAGCAAGAACATGGAAAAAATAAACCAATCCGACAATAAGTCTAAAACCATCTGGAACACGATCAATTTGGTCACAGCCAGAAAATGACAGGTCAACTTTCAAAAAGTACCATCCAGTGAGCAATTTAACCATTACTTTACTACACTAATCCAGCCAAAGACAGACAGTTTACCGGTTAGCCAAGTTACAGGAACAGCAAGGTCTACATATGTTGAAGAATTTGCTGAAACAACACCACACCAAATCTTGGAGATTAACAGTTTGAAAAACAAAAACTCTACCGATATTTTCGGCATCAACGTACCAATGGTCAAACATAGTGCTGAAATTATTGCGCCTTTCCTAACAAAATTCTGCAATACCTACATCAAAAAATGAAGCTTTCCAGATATTCTAAATCGAGCAAAAGTCCACTCTGTGTTTAAGAAAGGAGATCGAATACAACCCAGCAGTTACCGACCGATAGCTGTGCTGCCAATATTGTCTAAAATTATTCTAAATAGGGTAAAAGAGTATTTATATGCACATGAGTATCTCTCTGCCAGTCAGCATGGTTTCCGAGAGCAGAAAGGTACTGGTACGGCTTTACAGTCTTATATGACAAAAATATGTTCTGCAATTGACAAAGAAAGGCTTGTTCTTCTCACCTATGCGACCTGTCCAAGGCTTTTGATAGCTTATCCCATTCCATCTTAAAGCAAAAGCTGCAGAATCTAGGGAGTCTTTAAATGCTAATGAAAAAGGGGGAATATAAGAAGACATTTAAATCTTGTTTAATATCAGTGCTTTTAAGAGATATTTAAATACTTACGATAAAATGTGTAACTAAAATAAATATGTAAAATAAGTGTATGTGACCTATACAAATTTACTACATAATTTGTAATACATTGTTTCGCAAAAAGAAAACCGGTCTAGATTAACTTTTGCAGAATCCAAGTCTTTAGACTAGCCCTGTGACCTTCATGATACGTGTGACCTAAATGGATAGTATTTCATTTGTGGTCAGATCTTTTTACAGTAAACACATGTATGTATAACTTTTTCCGCAAGGATATGGTACCTTTATTTTATGTTACTTTCATCAATTTATTTATTTATTTATTTTACTATCACCACCGCTGGATGCATGTTGCACACACCCACAAATTTGATCAAACTGTGTCTCATCTTGACTTGCTATAAACAACCGGACAGTCGGTTTTGGTCCGATCGGGTAGCTAGCAACTGATTTAGCATTATTTGATCCCCCGATTGTCTGGTATAAAAATCGTAAATTGACGGTTTCGATTTTATAGTATAAATCTTCAATTCTTATCCATTTCGAACTCAGTATATTAGTTTGTATTCAATGAGTTACAATAAAGAAACCTCTGTTTCTTAAATTGTATTAATTAAGAGAAATTTAATAGAAATGTCTCGATGTTCAGTTTTACCATGCAGAATCTTTTCAACAAAAACGCGGAAGTATGATGTATTTTTGTAATTATGATTGAATGCAGTCACTAGACAACAATAGTCTAATATGCACAGTTAAGCCTGAAACAATAGAGCAATTACCCATGTCGTGGATTATGTATTCTGAATAATATAAGAACAGTTGACATGAAATTGGACCATTAAGCATAAATAGCATAGGTTGTGTACAAATTTGCAAGTATACAGGGTCTCCCACGACGAGCTGCCTTTGGAAGTATATGGAGAACCAAATAAAATGAGAGATTGAAAATTTGTGGACTTTTATTGTTGGACACGATCGTGTCAACTAAAATATTTCGAGTTATCGGTTACTTCCGGTTACACCGGAAATGATGTCAACTTTTATATTTCAAATGGGACACCTGTATTTTATCGCATTTTTGAAATCTTCATTAAATTCTAGATCAATTTTATGTCTCATTCCCTATAACTATCATATGTCATTTTTGAGACATTCATTTTTTATTTAAAAAATGATAGCTGCACGGTTACCTTCAATTACTTATAAATTATCCCCTGAGACCTTTGGAAAATAGTTGTCCGGCAACATTGTTGTGAAGGTAACATATTATCGACACATCGGTAGAATTGTTCTAAAAGTTATACAGGATGTTCAAATTATAAGATCAAAGTTGAATTCAAGAAAAGTACTAAAAATCGATTTTTTTCAAATGGCAACCCTAACATATGAATACATTTCTCAATTCTAAGGAAAATTTTAGATCATCTTTGTGTACAATGTCCTATGGCTAAAATGTACTTGTACCTACAGAAATCGATTTTTAAACATCACAGTAGAAATTGCAAGCATTGCCAAATCTAGATTGCGTTTGAAAACAACTGAACAACTTGGAGTTTTTTAGGTAATTTTTCATTATAATTAATTTAGTATTTATAAAATTATAAGCCTACAATAAAACACAATATTAAAAATCGTAAAGTGACTTAAAAAAACTGCTTAATTCTATTTCAGTAACTGTTGAAACTGTTGCCGTTTTCCGCTAAATATGAAAGCATTGAAAGCATTTCGAACTCTATCCTTCATGTTTAGGGGAAAGCGGCAACATTTTTAAACACTGAATTAGAATTAAGGAGGTTTTTCTAATTTAATTAATTAATTTTGATTTTGCTTTATTTAGAATATTGTGTTTTATTGTAGGCTTATAATTTTATAAACACTAAATTAACTATATAATTATATTAATAATTAATTAATTATATTAGTAATTATAACATAAAAAAACTTTTTCAATAAAGTTCTGTTTATTCCAAATTGTTCAGTTGTTTTCAAACGAAATCTAGATTTGGCAATTTATGCAGATTCAACCGTGCTGTTTAAAAATCGGTTTAAGTAGGTAAAAATTCATTTCAGGTATAGAACATTTTACACAAAGTTTATCTAAAATATTCCATAAAATTCAAAAATGCATTAGGGTTGCCATTTGAAAAAATCGACTTTTAGTACTTTTCTCGAATTCAACTTTGATCTTATAATTTGAACACCCCCTGTATAAGTTTTAGAAGAACTCTACCGATGTGTCGATAATATGTTACCTTCACAACAATTTTGCCGGAATTTTTTCCAACGATCACAGGGGATAATTTTTAAATAATTGAAAGCAACCGTGCAGCTGTCATTAATGGAAAAATTGAATATCACAGAAATGACTCATGTTAGGTATAGGGAATGTTACATAAAATTGATCTAAAATTTAATGAAGATTTCAAAAATGCTATGAAATACAGGGTGTTCCATTTGAAATATAAAAGTTGACACCATTTCCGGTGTAACCGGAAGTAACCTAAAACTCAAAATATTTTAGTTGAGACGATCGTGTCCAACAATATAAGTCCACACTTCCAATCTATCATTTCACTTCGTTCTCCATATACTTCTAATGGCAGCTCGTCGTATAGGGTGATTGATGAGAAAGTGCGATTTATGTGTCATTCTATAAAAGAAAAACATATTTATGATTTCTGTATTCATTTTTTGATAATAAACTATATCAAGTGGAGTACCGTAACCATGGTGGTAATGGTTTAGCAATCAACTTTTTCTCCTCATTTTATCCAGGGCGTAAACTTCTTTTTTCAATTAAAGCAGGGGTCACTTGAAACATTGAAAATATCTTGAAAACCCATGAAGTTAGCGTAATCAGCTTTCGCGTGCCGTTGCTTGTCACAGTTGTGTGGAATACAAAACTATTGTGTTTTTGTGAGAAAAAGGAAAATTTTCGAAGCCATCTATACTTAAATTATTTTTAAGATTCATTTTACAAGATATTGTTCTTAATTTTTGTCTGAGATATATATTGACAAGAGAGTTTAGGCAAACAACTTTTCGTGGTATCAGTTGAACCTTTACAACTTACTCTATGTTTTATTCTTGCAATGTTCTCCTGAGACCAGAAGAAGGCATCAGCACAGTATTTGGTTTTATATTCTGATATATCACTTGGACTAGGGATGTAACAGAGATGACATTTCGGTGACGGAGGCGGAGGTTATAAAAAATTGTTCTCCTTTAATAATCGATTATTCATAATCGGCAACACATACAATTTTGGGTTGGCGATTTATTGGGTTTATATGGACGACATACTCATGCCTCCGCTATACCTCCGCCAAAGAAAGTGCGAAGGCGGAGGTTGAATAACAAGCGAAAGCTCCGCTTTTACAGAGGCGAACCTCGGTTACATCCCTAATTTGGACTTCAACAGATGAAGTGAGAAAGTTAGTTCATGCAGCTTTTTTTGCAACCTGACAAAAGTTTGATATAGTAGTGGCCAGATGAGGAGCGCGTCAAGTTTAATAAGTAAAATCAAATAATGTTGAAATGTGAAATTTCAAGATCATTTCATCACAGACAGAGAAGTATTCTTAGTGGGTACTTTAATTCTGAATGGATAGAATATGTAATACGCCTTGTTATAACTCGCCATATGTTGGACAATTATTGAATACTTATTCTTCTTATATACACATTCATGACTGGAAGAACGGAATAATGCTGCTTAGTTGACCTAATATATTTGTTGTTTGCCTTGCGATTAATAGCCGGAAAATAATCGCTCGCAACTATTACCTGATTATGATGTTCTCCAAGGAGACTTATAATTATTAACATTAATTGTGCTCTAAAGATGTCATCGTCCGATAAAGACGCTGTTAACTGTACGTAAGAGGAATCATTACAGCTAGTAAAAAGCAACCATCTAGAGTGAGCTTAATTTTATATCAAATCCCATATGTTATAAATCAAATTATAGTTAAAGATGTATTAATTATTATGGCAAAGTATATGTATTAACTGTTGTTATTGTATCCATGCTACGTGATGCTACGTGTTCTGAGTGAAAAAAAGTGGAAGGTTCTTAAACATAACTTAAATCTGTTATGACCGCGGAGAAGTTAGCCATAAAAGATAGACATAATTTTTTTTTCGAATTTTGTTATGAAACATATATCAAATGATAGGGGTGTTCTACCTACTAAGTACTATACGTCAGAGTTTTTCTCCAAAAATTCATCAAACGGTGTTTTCTGAAATTTGATATATTTCGTTACCCGTCACGTCATAAGAGCATTTGTCATCTCAATAGAGAATTGCACCTAACTTTTTGCAACAACCCCATAGAGAAACAAGTGTTACATATTCCGACAGCGCATAAAATTGCATTCAATTATGGTATTGGGAAGGTGCTACCACTAATATCACCTACCCCCATACAACTATAATACAAGAAATTGATGCGCAGTTCTACTAAGTGCTATTAATGAGCATAAACAAATTATTGCATAACTTTCCTAAGTACGTCAAACTATAGGCAATTAAATCTACTACTTACCCTTAAACGCTTGGAGTTTTGCTCCACGGCGAATACCCCTTAAATGACGATAATGTCCGTACGCAACCGTCCCCGCCGGTAATTTTTACAGATACCATCTTCTGACTCTCTCTCGAGAGTACTTACGAAAGATTTGAAGTCACCTATATTTGGTATTATGGCATGTTTGTGCTGATTACAAAAACTACATAATTCCGAAAATCCTTTCATAAATTGCTGAATGAAAATAGAAGTTAAAACAATATAAAACGATGCTTGCTGTTCATTAAATAATAAAATAACAATTACGCCAATGTAACACTAACAGACAACGCTAGATCAATAGTGCTGATAGAGTTGAAGACTACATATCTTTCAAATGGTATCTCATGGATTTTCCAGTATATATTAATAGATTTTCTGCGAAAGAACTTTAATTTAAGCATCGTAAATACTTTATATCGAAACATCAGATCAGTGTGTTAAACGTAGCCTTAGGCAAGGTACTGCTGACTGCTGAGGTTAATTTTCCAATTACGATGCCAAGGTATATACTCAATTAAACACCATATAATATATTATTATTAGCATCGTGGGTCTAGGCAATTCAAATTCATTTTAATGCTCACATTTCGCGCTACCTGAAGATAAATAAATCCTAAGAATTATGTTAATGTTTTTCCGCGTTTGTTTATTCAATGAAATTTTCCGTTTTTCTTCAAGTTGCAGTTGCTTTACTAATATAACAGTACTCGGAACGGTGTATTGTGTTATGCAAAAAAAAAATGTTGACAGGAATAAATTTGTATCCACCTGCTGCGTTCGATTTCTACTTTTACCTTGAAAGAAGATGAGTACCTACGTTTTCAGTGACACCGTTCGTTTTTTATAACACAGTATGCTCTCTGTGTTGCAATATGGAATGTGGGCACAACGTGCTCGATTAGGTAATTGATTTTGCCGGGTAATTTAGGTACCGATTACATTCAATTGCCGTAATTACTTGTCACGTATTTATAATTAAGAGAAATGAGGATAGATTGTGATTTTGACATGTAACGTCTTTCCCTAAGTGAGGATACGGCATTTGTACGGAAAAATTCAACGAAATGTTATCTACCTATATTTTGCATGAACGTCTCCAAAACTACTAAGCATAGCAAAATAAATTATGCACCAGATCAAGAATCGAAATGAGTCAATCTATCTGAAGTCCAGAGGTGGTAGCTCGTCTATTTTGAATAAATATATATTTTTTAGTGAATCTCTTTATGTTCTGGGAGTTAAAAAGCAATTTAATTATTATAAAATTCTATTTTTTTTAAATTTTATATAATTCTAATTAATTATATTAAAATTCTATTTGATCGAGATCGGTCGTGTCTGCATTAATATAAAACTAGTTAGCCAGGATTTGACAGATATTTTCATTTTTGACAGTAGGTAGTGTCAAACGCTGATTTTTTGACAATCCTGGCAAACTAGTTTTATTTTAATGCAGATACGACCGATCTTGATCAAATGATCAAATAGAGCGCAAATAGATGCAGCTAAACTATTAATTTTATATATAGTATGATAAAGTCTATTAATTTTATATGTAGTATGATAAAGTCATGTGCCTGGCCACATCAGATTTTTTTTCCATACATAAAGCTGGGATTGAACGGTTTTACTATTTGGTATAGTTTCAACAGTTTTAACAGTTATGTAATTTTTTGGCAAATTCATTTTTTTCTATCGTTTACTAAATAAGAAAATAAATACAGAAAATTTAAAATAAAGTCAACGATCATAACAATTGTTACTATGGCTATACCTTTTTTACGACATCAAAACTCTGATTAAAGAATAATTTTTGCTCGAGACTGAAAGTCAGGTAATCTGGCGGCCGACCTTTTGTGATAATGTTTTTGATGGGAAGGAAATTCGATCCCAGTTTTGTTATCAACGCAAAAATAATTCTATCAACAAATCATGTTCACCATGTTCACCACGATACTTTCCAAATTTTTTATTCCCGTTTTCGAGACAACTTTCCTATGTACAGCATTAAAATTGAAATCTTTGAATTTAGTATGGCAATACCAATTTCTTCTAATATAGAACTAAATAAAATTATAGACTAATATAAAATTAGTCAGTACGTTTACTTTTCGGCACAAAACATCTTCTGAATGATTGATAGTAACATTATCAATTATTAAATTGTTATATAAATTTTAAAAAAAATCGCTTTAAACTGTACGTACATAAATGAAAGGAAATCTGATCAAATTAGTTTTCAAATCGCCAATATACAACATTAAAACCTGTACATAATCATCTGCAATTTTCGCAATTTACCTGAGTTTTATTTATAAATAAAAAAGTGAATACCGACAGTAATAATACGCTTACTTACAGTAATAATACCAACAGTAAAAATATAGAATGTAACGATTCACTGCCTTATGCATTTCATTTCAATTGCCTTAATGAAACGACAATCATCTTTAATATTGTTAGATAACTGCCGTTAAATCTATTATTAAAGTATTCCATAGAAAGTATCAATTTATTATGCTGGAATTATAAGATGTTTGTCAGGTTAGCTTTATTAAAAAGTTAATAGAATCAAGAAACAAAAAGAACACGTTTTGGTAATTGGAAATGGACACCTATAAAAGCAAGGTTATGCAACGAAGCAGTATCTATAATTTCCAATTAATTCAACGAATAGAAATTACCGATTGTGAAAATGTGATCAATTCTAGATGTAAAATAAGCCAAGGTTCCTAATATTAAGTAATTAAACTACCGGAAATATATGAAATAAAGGAAATATGGGCACGCATTATTTTTTCCTATTGATCGTTTTACTTATGAATTCGTAATGGAATTAGTAATAATAGCTCTTGATTGAGCAAATCGTGAGGGTTCTAAAAAACATAACGGCAACTTTCCTATAATTGCAACGAATATTACAAAGTGACACCCATAACTCGCGATAAATATAGGTAGGTATATTTCAAATCAACCTTGCCAACAAATTGCAAAGTTGTGAAGTGGAATTGAAAATATCATGGTGAAAAATTGATTACGACATCCTTTGTTTGCCTTTTCTGCTGATTTGTTGCATAGTGTGGACGTGGATCACATGAAAGCACGAATAGAATGAAAAACTACAGGTGTCTTACATAATTGAGACTACAGCTTATTTTTATTTGTTAGAATCTTTGCGACCACAGCTATTCATGCCGGGCGTCTTCTGATCGGTATCAAAAAGCCGTTGTGCGTTGAATCTTGCATTCGGAACAAAAATTTGCGTCGCAAACGCGAGTTGAGTCATACTTATTTTTGTGTGTTCTCTATACTTAAGATTTCAATGCATTTTCAATGACAATTTCTTGAGAAACATATATCCACGTTTTAACAAGATATCGTGTATCGTTTTGTTCAAACTCAGCTAGCGTAAAGTACGTAATTCTACTTAATAATAAGTGTAAGAACCCAAAAATGGTAGGTTTATATTTAATTGTTTTAGAGAAACAGGCTGAGCACTTTTAATTAATATGTATAATATCATCTTTAACTATCTTCAACGACGTTCAAGTTTTTATTTTATTTACACGTCCTGCAAACAACACTACATTCAAGCAACCATACTGAGACTCAGGTTCTCGCTGATAATGTACATCAAGTTATAGATAAATATTTATTATATCATGTTGTTTCTTTAAATTTTTGTTGTGTCTACTACACGGTGATCATATATGCCACCTCCGTATTTTAAAGAAGCATCCATAATTTATTAGAACATACAAATTTTGTTGTGATTTTGGGTACACATGTGCTCGAAGTATTGGATCATATTCATTCTGATGGATTCCTATATCTCTGGAATATTTATTTATTAATTTAGAATTAGACTTACTTTACGCTCCCTTAATTTGGACATACCGATTAAGGATACCTTAATACCATTATTGCTGAAATGAGGAAAACACCTAACTAAAAGAAAAGCTTGTGGTGAAAACAATAATATTCCTAATAGTCAGTCGGTATATGAGCGTAGTGCAAGACTGACGAGCACGATGTAGGCGGTATAAATCGTTTGAGTGAATAATTGCCATTACATACTTGAGAATGGTTTATTATGGTTTTTCTATGACGCGACAATGGAATTTATAAACTTCTATTAACTCACACGTAAGCTACACCTGAATTGGTGGGTAAAAGAACAGAATTGGTGAGTTCGAAGTAACAAACCAAAAAAAAACATTTCAATTCGACAACTGTACATTTACAAATTTGGTCAGCACAGAAAGGTTGTAGTAAATCTCATAAAATTTTTTTTTAGTTTAATGTTTGTTCAAGAAACTATAATAAAACTTGTAAATATGTTTATTTCTTATTTTCCAAGAAGTAACATGGCAGTAAAAGTCCATATTTTCAGCTTCTATATACTACAACACTTTTCTTAAGTCAACAATTTTTTGAAGTTAAGGTATTATTAATAACATCTTAATATTTAATAATAAATTTTAACACACCGTTTTTATTGTGATTATCAAAATAGTGGTACCAATTGGTACTAAATGAGAACTAAATATTTTTAGTTTTCTAAAGTTCTGAGGTGACGGGCGTAACAGCACAAAAATGTGTGGTTATCCTAATTTTCAACGCTTCGCACTTTGTCATCGTTTGTAAATAAACTTTTATTACTTTCTATAACATCGGGATCAAACGTATATTACCAAAAAATAATTCTTAAAAGCCTGTTATGATTTTTTAATTTTATTATAATGTTAACCACCGCCTTAAACGTTTTGTTTGATTTTGGTTATTACTTGATCACTTGATCATTACTTCACAATCCAGGAATCACGTATGATAAGCCCTATCTATCATTCTAATAAATTAATTCAATTCAACTAATAAATTAAATCGATTCAATATTAACAACAATAACATGATTTCTCATAACATTCTTGCTGGGAAAATGTTATAGAAATTTCAGGAACAAAACTAAATATCAAGTTCTCTAGAAATATCCAACAGGACTTGAATATAACTTTCTATTATTGATAAACAATAAAAATTTTGAATACAAATTTTTCAAAACCAAATTATGGATTGTTATTAATTACGTGATACCTACATACGGTTTTGATCAATGAATAGGTACTTTTTTTGTAGATGGGTGGGGCTATCATTCCCTTAAAAATTATGTTTCCATCTAATGTTGACATCATACACCATGCGCCAAATTGAACATAATTTCGATTGGTTAAAATTTCAACCAAAAATGCGCTCAGGTTGTCCGGATTAAAAGAAGATTGTAATCACATTTTGGAAGAAGGACAGGTCGATCCACAAATAATATTTTTGAGCTCTTGGTTCTTATGTCGACAGCATTTTAAGACAAGATTTTAAACCTTTTTTCAATACCAATTTTTTATCTTCTTGTTAGATATCGAGCACTGGCCGATTGATAGTTATGAATATTATGTGTCTACTAATAACACTACCAAAATTACAAAATCAAGATTTAAACAAAGGTTTATTACAGTTTGCTGTATTTTCCATGTTTGATACATTTCTGCCTTGTGTGATAGAGAAAAAGATACCATCATCGTATAGATCTAAAACTGGGCGATGCAAAACTTTTGGCTGTATTCTTTGTAATACAAAATATGGCGCCTCCGCCAGTAGTTACGAAGAAGAAAATAATTTGACTAGCATTTGAAGTGCATTAAATCGATTCGAAAATAATTATCAAAAATTATTTAACAAAGATGAACGTTAATAGGAATTTGAAAAAATATGCATGTAAACTTGTAAAATGTAATTTGCGCAAGAAGATATTGAAATAATTTAACTTTCAGGATCATTCTCGTTGAATAACAGTAATAAAGAAAGAAAGTATTTTTTACATTAACACACTAACAGATAATATCCTGCTAAAGGCTTCTTGATCCACAGATCGTTTAAATGCCTAGAAATGAACCCTTTCTGTTTTTAATCTGCTTTCTTTAAAGATCAGGATCTCGCCTTAACTCAGATTTACATAAGCGCAATGACGAGTGTAGAATTAGGAAATGCCAGTTACACATTTATCAGACTGTAACAAATAATGATACAGGTAACACTCCCGAAGCGCTAAATTCGTTACATGTTTCTGTTGTAAAGCTGTAATCTGTGTATTATTCGAACACCTGAAGGCGTATTCCGCTGCACTTCTCAGTTAGGTTTTTACTTTCTACGGGAAATGTCGTTATCGGAAACGGGGCTCTATCTATCATTCGGTCTCTACTGCTATTATGTTGTTTATTGAATTAATACTTAATCGTACCGCTTTTGTTTTGCTCGTTATGCAACTCCGTTTACGGTTTCTAGAGGTAGTGGCAGAACTGGTCCGCGTGACCGTGAACTTGGATGCTTGACGTCGTTCTATTTATATAATTTATGGTTTGTGTTCGTTTATTTTCGTCTGAATATCTTATATTATACATTGCGTATTTGATATGCGTATAGCACTTCCTATGTGAAATTATAGAGCTTTGTATTACTGTTTGTATTCATTTAAAATGTAGTGCAACTCAGGATAATTGATGGTGCTGATGTACAAAACTGATATGAAATTGTAGGTTTTGATTCAAATGCATTGTAGATTATAGTGTTATTATATTGATATTTTAAGTAAAACAATTAAATGTTTACGTTTTAAAAAATATAAAGGTATTTTTGGACTTAAAGCCATAATGGCACAAATAATAATGATTGCGGGTGATTCACATTCTATTTAATTATTAGTTGTTTTCAGATTAATAAACAATACAATCATTTTCCGTTAGCTAGAGTATTGACATCGATAGTCAGTCATCAATCGTCTTGGGTTAATCATAATATTATCCCGGGCTGTCCTTTTAAAATGTATCTTGCACGACACTATCAAAATGGTAAAGTAAGTTTTATTAGTAAATAACCAAACTTGTTCAAGATTAAATAATACATATATAACAAATTGGTGGGGCCAAGGGATACAATAATGGCCACCAAGACCCCCCGGATTTTAGAGAGCAATAATGGCCTTATTTATGAAGACACTAGAAGAACTATTTTGTGATTGACCAGATATTTGTATGCCAACTCCACTATAAACTCTAATGACTTGTTATTTTGTTCGTCACAAAATTCAAGTCAGGCACAACTTTTGAAAAATGAAAATTTTCGTTACTAGCTATTAAATATTTTGTTTTTGTTTTACTTTAGTTTTCGAGAAAACAAAACGCCGCACATGTACCGACGCTATTTGTAAAAACAAATGAATTTATAAGTGACGGTTGCCACAGCGTCTTTAAACACAATCGCCACGTTGTTCCGTGACACACGCAGACCAATGAGAGCATTCTGTGTTTGTTAGTTGTTACACACTTGACGTCAAACAGGAGGACCTCCTACTTTTAAGTACGCGCGTGAAATATATTATTTGCAATAATCATGGATACCTTTAATTTGAAAACATTAGATGATAATATTTGGTTTTCTTGCGTATGTCGTGGTATTGATAAAAGACAGGTATGGGTGTCCAAGGCACAAGCATTTTTTACTTTTAATGTTATGCTGAGATAAACTAGACAAACCTAGTTAGTAAAACATAATGCACTCTATAATTAATCATATGATGTCATATCACGTAACATTATAAAGTATTCTGTTTAAAAATAGTATATTGTAATACAATTTTTATAAGACTAATAGTTTTACCTGCAACAGTTGGTGATTGTAGTAAAATTATTAAATACGATTGCCTTAAGCTAGTAACGATTGAGATGTGGGTTATAATTTTACGCTTGGCATCAATATCATCAATCCTGGAAAATTAATAGTTATCAAAAGTTAGTCCTCTAAGATTGTCATAAATTGTCGTAAAAGTAAAATATAAATAAAACATTTTTATATTTAAAGTAGTATTTCTGTACAGTGGCCCATACTGCAGGATATAAAATAGGTATTTGCTTTTATAAGCTGAACTTTTTGCATCTTTCTTTGTGGATCAACGTAAAAAAGTGTATCAGTTTCCCAACATTTGGCAAAATAAACCATTCCTTGGTCATTCTTTTGTTAAGCTGAACAGAGAATTCAGATGTTTTTAAGTACTCACATAAAGATTTATTATTTCTTAAAATGGGTCACAAACATCTTACTTTGTATTAAACTTTTCGCGGACCCAACGTTGTCAACGCACCCCAGCGTAGGGATGTTCGATACGATACGATATTTTTAAGTACCGGTACTTTACATTCCGATACCCGATATTTTGTACCGGTACTATAGCATCCAATACGGTACGATTCGATGCGTTTCTGGACGATATTGTATCGCGGTATTTGTTGTTGCCAACAACTAGCGTACTCTAGCGGCAAACCAATATAAATTATTTTACAAGTGACACTGATTACAATCGTTCAACGAAGGAATTTGTATTTGTGTTCTTTTACACTATCAGTAAACGGTCAGGGAAATTCAGACTAAAATTTAACTTAACTTTGATGTGCAAATCTTTGAGTGCGAAAGTCATTAAATCCATTAGCCATAGTGCTTTTTACAAGCAAAATACATCCAAACATACAAACATGTTAGTCGAGTAGCGTATGGAAAGTGTTTATTAAAACAAGTTGAGTGGAAAATGGGAACTTTGTAACACTGACGTTAAAATTGTGGAATTTACGACAAACTTGAAAAAGAAAAACCTTCAGCGGTGGCATCCAACATACAGATTAGAAACAAAGAAAACACCGATGGCTCTGTGGGTGTTACCATGGTGAAACAAGTAGTTCCGTATGTGATAATATAGCAGTGTTTGATATTTTCTTCGGAAAGATACTTGCATAATGCATTTAGATATTTTATACAACATCATAATTAAAACTCCCATTAATTTCTGGAAGACACTGGTGGTACCATGGTGAATCAAGTAGTTCCTATATCATGGGTGGTACGATATTTTACTATACTTATAAGGCGAGAGTTGTCCGATGTTATTTTGACAAGTGTTGAATTTTTGCGGTTTTTTGACATACTTCAAAATGACATCTATCAGTTGGCATGTATTATGAATATTCTATTGAATGTAAATGCACATGCAACTGTGGCTGAAAATACAGTATAATGAATGATCGCCTTTTTCAACATTGTGAAACATTTGTATTTATTTTCTACAATAACAAAAAAATAATAAAATTAGATGATAGACCTCGGATAATCTGTGCTGCACTAGCATTACGGCTATATAAACTATTTTGTTACGTTTTATGTAGAAGGCATAAAAGCAGCCAATGATATCAAAGCAATAGTATATACTACATAATATATGATGGCAAAAGTTAATATAAATTAAGCACCACAGATAAAGAAAGTTTCAAATATTTAATAAAAGCCGCACACAGATAGAAATTTTTGCTTGACTCAAATGACGAGAGGCCAAAATACATTTATTTGCTACAAAGAATTTTTATTTGAGTCAAAACAATATTACTTTACTCCAAACAAATGGTTTTTGACAAATATATTTTTGCCTCTATTTAAACACGCAGTAAAACTTCTATCTATGCATGCCTACTACAATCAGTTGGGACTTTATGTATACGTACATATGATATATGCTATTTTAAAATATAAATACATATTTATTCTACTGTACATTATTTTATTTCAATGTGTGTATGTATCTGCCGCTACGCAAAATATTTTTGTAGTCGGATTTACGTCTTGAAAAAATGTACCGGTACCGATGTATCGGTACTTTGTGCTCCGGTATGGTACAGAACCGGTACATTTGATACGATACAATACGATACTCGATACCGGTACAGCAAGGTGTATCGGAACATCCCTACCCCAGCGTTGCCACAGGACTTCTGGGGGTCCGTAGGAACCACTTTTGGAACCACTGTACTAGACCAACAATCAACCGCCGATAATTATAATGAATTTAGATTTTCAAGGAGTCCACCATAGAATATAGATTTTAAAAATCGTTTTAATTAAAAAACCGGAAACATCCATAATTGAAAAACCGCAGATTATTCAGAAGCATGGTTAAGACTGAATTACCATACGTGAACTTTATGTAATAGTTTCAATTCGCTATTTACGTGCACATTACACAGCGATCATGATGAATTGTTTAAAATTATTATTAAACATAATTAAACTTGCAGACGCTTACTTTCACATTTGATTCCCGGCAGAAATATGACTGATATTTCACGAGTTAGAATTTATTATAATGGCCAGCTATGGATCTTCTTTAATTTTAAACGATTAGCCTACAGCTCAAAGGCATGCCTTAGTTAATGGTGCACCTTTTTATAATGTGTTCTCGCGGTTTGCAATAGGTTATGGTATTTATGTAAAGATCGGATTTGTAAAGGACATTACAAAGGATTTGTTTGAGATTATTAGTTATTACGTATTGTTTTAAGGATGCGATAAGCAATTTTTAACCTCTATGTTTATAGATTCTGTGTCAAATAGTTTGGCCAGACAATACATAATACATCAAAACGTGTTTATTTATTTTAGTTATTTGTCATTATTTAGTTTTTGAAAATTTCCAGTATTGCATAAATATAAATTCTGAAACATTGAGTTTAAATTTAGAACGCGATGATATCTGATGTAATTTTTGCCAGTCCTGAATAAATTTTCCGCTAGATTGGCCCTGGTAGCGTGGAACACTACTATAGTAAAAGTTCCTTCCTGAATAATCGATCAGAAGTAACATCGCACCTAGCTTCCTGTATTATTAGAAATTTATATACAAGAAATTTATATACAATATAATAGTGAGTGTGCCTGGGGAAAACTGTGAATGAGTTGTAGTGCAATGAGTTCGTCGCGCGGCTGCCGATTATGCAGATTCCTGCATAATCGATTGTCTCGTTACGTGGGAAAAACAACGCATTTGACATAACTGTAACGCGGCTTTCTGTTTCGAATGAGTAGAATACCAGCCGTTCGCCGTTCTAGAAAAATATCATCTCTACTGTTGCAAAACATCCTTGGAGAGAATTCTTCAAATTCCTCATTTATGGATATGTACAGGTTTCCCGCATACTTGACTAATACAATTAAATAAAACATCTTTCACAAAAATGTACATTACTGTGATCAGGGGTCGTTTTACACCAACCACACAATCAGTATATCAACAATAAACCAGGATTATTATTACTTATTTTATTAATAAAATGGATGGTGCTTTATGTTGATTATTATTTTTGTTGTTGTTGTTTAATCAAAGGCTTTATCTGTAGCCTCCGTTTTCGGATTTTTTACTTAACCGATTTTCCACGCATTTGCTTCCACAATTAATCAAGTATTTGGAATCAATGTGAGGTGCCTTGGGGAATTAAGTCTAAAGTTAGTAATAAGGGGAAAGGTATATATATATATATATATATATATATATATATATATATATATATATATATATATACAGGGTGTCTCAACAGTGCGATCTCGGAAGATTGTGCCTCTGTTAATGAAGATATTTTAAAACTGATTTCACTCATATATACATACCGCCGAGGCGCACATTCACAATTTTGAATTCCTCGCAAAATTTTACGACAATGAAAAATAACATTACCTACCCTAAACTTTATACTTTTTGATGTATTGGCATTTTTATGGAAAAACAGCAACCTAAGAAAAATTGTATATCTCAATACCTGTTTATAATTTTATTGCGCACGCTTAGATTATGAATAAGTCAGAAGCGTTCTATTAGCGTGATTACGTACCATATCTAAATTGTGTACAGGGTGGTCATAATCTTCAACAAAATATAGCAAATAGTTTTTCGTGAGAAAGTTAATTTTTTTAAATGGAACACCATGTATCTAATTATTTTTTGAATTCTACGCATCGTTCTGCACAAAAAAGTACTAGCACACAACAGTGCTAAAATAAACAATTGCAGCGATAACTAGCCTTCTTCATAAAAAAAAATTCGATTTTTTTTTATCAATATGTGCTTCTACACCTACATTAACCATTAAACCAGCTAAGTATTTACTTAAATTACTGTTTTTTCGCACTATTTCATCTTTTTTTAATAAATCAAAACATTTGATCACATCTGCAATTCAATATTATAATTTGAAATAAAATTTTACTTATACCCTGTAGGCTATGAAAAACTGTGCTAAACAAGTTGTTAAGGTATAAAGCTGATATAAAGTTGTTGTTAAAGAGCAGGTGTTGTTTTCTTTATCTTAAAATAAAAGCAGTTCATAACGCAACTCCACATCAAGCACTGTACATTTATTATTCCATAAAGATTAATACTTATTAATATATATTGTTTTGCAAGAAATAGAAATTTATAACGGTAATTTTAGGTAAATTTTTACGAAGAAGACAAGTTATTACTGTAACGGTTAATTTTAGCACTAGTGTGCTAGTACTTTTTTTGTGCAGAACGCATTTTTGTTGCATTCGCCAAGAACACAAGTACACACAAGCCCACACCATGTCAATTAGTTCCTCCTGAGAAAAGTTTGCCATATTTCCAAAAAATATGCAAATCTAACCTAACAATATCACCACCACTGACAGATACCTTAATAACTTGTTTAGCACAGGTTTTCATAGCCTCCAGGGTATAAGTAAAATTTAATTTCAAATTATAATATTAAATTGCAGATGTGATCAAATGTTTTGATTTATGATGAAATCATGCGAGAAAACAGTAATTTAAGTAAATACTTAGCTGGTTTGTGGTTAATGTAGGTGTAGAAGCACTTATTGATAGAAAATCGATTTTTTAGGAAGAAGACTAGTTATCTCTGCAATTGTTTATTTTAGCACTGGTGTGTGCTAGTACTTTATTGTGCAGAATGATGCGTAGAAGTGTAGAAGTCAAAAAAATAACCCTGTATATATATATATATCAGCACTATGAGCATAGCAGGTCCATGGTTTGGTTGCATATTCTTCTCCACTTCCTCTTATTCTGCGTTAATCGCTTGCATCCCCACCTCTTCAAAAGCCCTCTCCGCTACCTTCATCCAGTTTGTCCGTGGTTTTCCTCTCCACCTTCTTCCTATGATACACCCTAACAAAACGTGCCTTGTATTCCTATACTTCGGCAACCTCTTCACATGTGCAAGCCATCTCATTCGTTGCGCCCTTACAGCAGACTGTTGTTGGATGTCCATATAGTGCCCTTAATTCTCTGTTTGCTCTCCTTATCCAGACAGCTTTCAATTTGCTCCCCCTAAATATGTTTCTTAACAGTGGGAAAGGTATCCCAGTTTCCAAGCCCTTCTTTTCTCTCTGATTTGCGTACACAGTTCACAGTACGTAACTATGGTAATTTGATAAACTCTTATTTTCGATCTTCTTGAGATATTCTTCCACTTAAGCATGCTGTATAGCAATCCCAGACATCTGTAAATCTTTGCATCCTCTCATCTATTTCCGTGCGTTATTGATTTTTGCTTCTTACTATCACTCTCAAGTAATTACATTTCTCTACTCTCGTACTGCAGGTCTTCTTCTGTATCATTTGTTATCCTTGTTCACTGGTGGTGATTGTGCCCCACTTCTACTGTCATAATTAACTATTTTTCTCGCTTATTCATAGCCCCTATACACTTGCACTATTTTCTAATTTTATCAACGCCTTCAACAAATTATGTTTAGTTCTCGTAAAAATTACTTATCACCAGCATGTCATAATTTGTGCCGGCTGGCTATATATTTTGCCTTTTGTCTTTAATCTGACTGAGATCAAATTACGCCGTATACTATATAGGACCGCTTCTTTTTTAAAATCAATTTATTTGGATGTTACTGTTTTGTTTTTGGATGATCTTTTTCTAAGCTATGGGTTATATATTTATATTATATAAGTTATGGAACATTTAGCCATATAGTTTCTCTTTGTTGATAAAAAAAATCGGCCCTTAGGTGGAAATTAATACCCTGACCTACCTTATTAAAAAACAATCTTTCCTTAACCACTAAACTGTCCACATTGAATCTCCACTCGCCAGTGATACAAGATTAGCAAAAATAAATTATTTTTTATTTATATAACAATATTTAATTAGTTTAACAAATTTATTTATCATAACCGCATATGTTATTAAACAAAAACATGATTGTTGTTGTTGTATTACTGATAAACATTGACGACTAATATGTGTTTGTGTTCAGAAAGTGACGTCACTAAAAATTTTACAAAAATGCTATAGGGTGCTATTTAAAATTTGAAAAGAGACATCACTCCCGGAAAACATACTCACACTATCGTCAAGAATATTCTATTAGGTATAAACATATTTTTCTGAACCATTTAAATCTCTTTTAGTATTAAATTAATACAAGCAATTATCATCTAAACAAAAAAAGAAAACATAGAGGTTTATCGTACCAGGGGATGTTTGATATTTAATTACGTGTAATATGTTTAAGGATGGCTAAAAAATCAGAAGTTTGATGATGAGAGGTGACTAGAATATAAGTCAAAAGTACTCACCTTATCTTCGTCTTTAGCATGATGTATTTGGTTTTCTAAGCTTAATAGTTTCGGAGGTACTGATGAAAAATATGGGTGGAGAACATCGCAAATTTTGACCTAAACTAAGATATATGCAAGAGGTAATTGTCGTTTGGTATTTTCACAATCTGTAAATTTATTAAAACTTAAATCAAATATTGTGTTAATGCTACGTTTTGTGCAGTCTACTTTTATAGGATCTTTTAGGAACTTTTATTACTACCATGAACAGTTTAAATGTGAATGATCATATTCATCATAACCAGGTACTTAATATTAAAATTACGTACTTGGCGCAGTCGTCAATCATTAGTGCAAATTGCTGCAATACGCAATAACCATAAAATGCGGGAGCAGCTCTAGTAGTACGCACGCAACTTAAAGAGCATGCTAATTTAATGTTCATGCCTCTCGCCTAGTTCGAAAGATCACTGCATTGTGATGCGTCCAATTTATTCTAGCGAGGCAGTTTACATAAAATTTCACTTGCATACCTAATATTTTGTTTCAAGGCTTCCTGCAATTGGCCGCATGGTTTATGTTATGATATATATGAGTGTAAACGGACGTTTTAGAATGGATTGTACTTCATTATTGTTTGCCCGTAAAAACTGCAATCTTATATGGGTAATTGATTTTGAATATTATGGTCTCTAGAAGGGACTATTTTCGTTTATGCAGTAAGTTCGACTTTCATCTTTCACCGTGCTGCGAATACAATGTAATATTGTATTGAATTAGAACTAGATTATTAGAAAGTTCACTTACCGTGGAATATTATTATTGTTTGACATTCCGGTATTGTTTGTTGCAGCGCTGACGTATAGATAAATATTTCTTATGCGTTTAGAGGCAGGTTTTTCAATGTTAGTTTAAAACATAAACCGAGTTTAGATAAACAAGATCCTTGAGACCTAGGCATCCTTCATTCAAATTGTCAAAATCGAGTGCTTGTGATTGGTGCACTTAGTGGACGGATTCTGTTAAGTTGAAGTTGGGTGAACAAATCCGTACGTTATGTTAAGTTTTTCTACGTTAAGTGAATGTAAACGAACACATATAATTCAATGAAGTTCAACTATCTTTAATGTTTAAGTTTTCGTACGTTAAGTTAAGTTAAGTGGATGTAAACGAGGCTTTACGGGTGATCTAAAGTGACTGAGGACAGGTTGAATTTCCCGCCACAGTTTTGAACTTATTTGGTGTTACTAGGATTGTATGCGTGCATGATACAGGTTATGATCACTGTCAGATACCATAGTGAACTGTCAGTAAGGGTTACGTTCCTCTGCAACGATATTTAATCTTTTTTATCAATAAAGAATGTCATTTTATTATTTATTTAACCCTCACGGGAATTAATTTGAATTGAAATTATCTATGTTTCAATTAATTCACTTAATAGTTTCAACTTAATATTCCTAATTATAATCAGAGAATGAATCCCTTTACATAAGGTGACCATACGTACTGATTTTACCAGTACAGTACTGTTTTATTGGTCATTGTCCTGGTTAGTCGTAAAATGTGACCAGTACACAAAATGTATTGTTTTAGGAACAAAAAATTAAAAATTGGTAATCTATCAAAAGATCGAGTAACCAATCGGTTCTCGACGCCGGCTCTCGGCAATACCTGGCATTCGCGTCGAGATTGCGCACAAAAACACAGCATGGGCAATCAGTTTGACTCAAACTACGATTTTTAATTACCGTAATACCGCTTAAATTACCGATGGTAATTTATCGTCAATTTAAATTGCCGTTGGTAATTTACCAGTAATTTACCGAAAATTTTAATTACAGTTCTTAATTTACTGGGATTTATAAATTATCTTCAAAAACATTTCATCAGTACTTACGTGAAAGTACCCCACCACTCCTAAGCAGTCGGCAAGTGCACTGTTGTTTGTGCTTTGCCTGGGAGCTACTTGGGATGTAAGAACGTAATTTATCGGGTAAATTACTAAATAAATTACCGTAATTTTTTTACATAAATTACTGTCATCGGTAAATTACCATTTTGAATTACCCGGTAATTTAAGAAAATATAATTTAGCAATTGCAGTAATAATTTTAATTTCAACGGTAATTTAGTGAAAAAATTAATTACGGAAATTTAACATTCTTAGTCAGATTGCTAGTTATCTAGAAAATAATAATTTAATAATAATTTATTTACCAAACATTTTTATTAGCATTCATAACCGACAGTGATCGGTATTAACGCCGGTTTAATTTAACATTTTGAATTTTTAATTACCCTGTAATTTAAACCACCGTAATTTACCATTTTTAATTTTTAATTACTCGGTAATTTAATCCAACGTAATTTACCATTTTTTATTGTTATTTACGTGGTAATTTAATATTTCAAATAATAAATTTAATTTCAACGGTTATTTATGAAAAAAATTAATTACCGTACTTTAACATCCCTGAGTTTGGAACTTATTGAAAGTTGAAACTTTGAAATGTTTGCTAAATACCAACTATAAATGTAATCAAACTTGTAACGATTTTTATCAAACAATCAAAGAAAACGATATGTTTTAAAATTAATTCTCTTCATATTCAATTTCTTTTAATAAAACCGTTTTATTTGACTAATACACTTGTTTACTTATTAATTTGATTCTAAAATTTAGTCTCCACTCTCTACGTACTCATCTATCCATAATAAATATTTGCGAAAATTATATACTTTCATAATGTGATACCTTTTACTGTGGTAAGGTAAAAAACCTCTATACAAAATGAAAAGTTAAGTTATATTCTTCAAAAGCGACGATTTTACTACTGAATTACTCTTCCTGTCTGGCCAATTTGAAATGTCCTGGTTTTAAGCTGGAAAGAAATGGTCACCTTACCTTTACAAGAAGGAACACCTACGTCACTGGACCAATGTAACAGCTGTCGTTTGCAACCATTACAATTATTCAAATTGGCGGGTAATTCAACCTGTCCTCAGTCGTTTTAGATCACTGTGTACGCTACACCATAAAGGTGGCATACTTATTCGTGCATTTGGTAATCTATATATTACGACGATAGTATTTAAAAGCCAAAAAGTTTTGTTTGAAATTTTTTTACGGTTGGAGAATTATTTAGGTGGTAATTGGCTAATCCTGTATACCTAATACGGTAGCGAATACTGCTTCAAAATTTTATATGTCTAATCTGACACCTGAACTAATGTTATGTTCCTTGAAAGTAAATTGTTGGATTTGCCTCAACATTTTTAAAAACCTACTAATGTTACATCTTGCATGATAGAAATAGACATCTCTTCTCCAAGAGTTTGATACAAATCTGAACCAAACAAGTGATTCATATCATTACAGTAACAGTTTTTGTTTTGCACTGGCTTATATAGCTGACAAGAGATAGCACGCCCTTCACTCATGAACTAATATAGAATAACGCAAAAATGTGCCAGGTGAATGTCGATGTCTGCCACACAACAGCGGACAATCATCCTAATCTCGTAGCGCATCGCAAGCAAAAACTATCGCGAACTTAACGAACTGAAGACCGACGAAGACAAAGATCTAGTCCGAATGCGCAAGAAGTGTGACTGCATCGACTAGCCCAAGAAGGAAATTAATTAACTTACATAACCTAAAACGTCTTTACCGATAATTACCGTTAGTAGAGTTTCTTTTGTTTCGGTCACCAGCGGACCCACCCTGATACTGGCAACAAATAAGGAAGGAAGAGACCATTTTCCCCTTTCACATAAACTGTGACCTCTGCGGTCGCTGTTCGAGATTTATTCTTCGACATCAATGAAAGTTTAAATTCTTAACCCGGGAAGAGTCTTCGGTAACGCCATGAGAACTATGAATAATAGTTGTGCGAAGTCATAATACCATTGGACATTAAATACGTAATGCTAAAGCTTCAAATCTGTGGGAAAGTTTTAAGAGCCACTATTATTAAAATCCCGAGTGACAGATCGGAAATATTATCGGCTTAAATTTATCTGGTCGATTAGCAATGTAATGATGACATTTGATGCGTTTTGTTTCACGGTTCGGATAACCGTTGATGATAATGTGGCCACTTTCCAATTGTCTGGTTGTGGCTAAATTAGCAGCGAAATGAAATTATACTAAACGAAAAGAAGTTCCGCCCTCTCAAACTGTCAACTTTCCATCAGTAATACTTTCTAGACTCTCGTTTAGATACTTTGAGGCTTTAACTCAATGAAATTGTAGGGTATTAAGCGTTCAGTATGAATGAATTCTTTGATTGTTTTCTACCATAAAAGGACATCTACGTAAGGTAATTTATTCTTTTCTTTTGTAATTTTGTGACACTTTAGAGTTTAGGTATGCCCCTTATGTTTGACTGGATTTTTTGTAGGGTAATTGTGTGTGGTAAATGAGTGCTAATGCTTCTTTAACATCTTTTTGTGCACTATATTTGTACTATATGTAGTGTGGTCCGTAAATAAAAACGAATGACATCCAGTATGTCAGGATCTGGGCATGATGAGATGAACACATTAAGGATGCATAGAGGAACCAAGTCTAATGAAGAATTATTGGATTATGGTCCGTTTTCATACAATGTGATTTTAACCTTTGGGTTAACTGGGGTATACTGACTAAATATTGGACTTCCCCAGGGAAATATTCTTGGTCCACAGCTCTATTATTTCATGGTGAAACTAAAATAATTTCGAGGCCGTGTTCACCACATTGAGATATAAAAAAGTTTATGTCATCAGATTGGGTAAGATGATAATTGTTAATGAGTTATAGACCCATGAGACTTCACTAAGATTTCTTCTCAAACCAAATGCCATGTCAAGCAAAGGATTCGGAGTTGGGAAGAAATAGTTAAGAACTGTACTTGGGTTCAATCGTCTTGCAGGAGGCAAGCAAAAAGGTTTATACAAATATAGTACCTCAACCTGCGAAACGAAGACCTAAGCAGGATTACAGGTCACCCAACAGGACGCTTAGATACCATCTACATAAAATGGGTCAGACAAACGATGATACTTGCAGATTCTGCGATGAAGAACCCGAAACTGCGGAGCACATACCATGTGTCGGCGTAGCGTTACTCTGCACTAGAACCTACTACCTGGGTGTCGGCACACTCGAGGCTACAGAACTGGTACAACTGCATCCTCGAAGCATCATAGACATCATAGATAAAAACGCTAGACATCGAAGGACTTTAACTGTATAGGATGAAAGCCAAGTGACCTACATAGCAACATAAGATAACAAATACATACTAGCTTTCGGTGACATCAAATCTGAGTACAACTTGCCTACATTTTCTACATTCTAGGCTATTTAAATTTTTAGAACCTTTCTAAAAAACGAACTTCGGTTGTAATGTAAATAAATATACTTTTAAACACATATATTCTGAAATACGACACCTACCGTTTTAAAATTCGATAGTAACCAAAATATTTATTAACTCATCATTTATTTGCATGGGAATTTTGTTTTCACAATAACAAAGTTTATTATAAGTAAGTGTTTTAATGTTATTTCCAAAAACGTATCATTGATTAAAACCTACCTTATTTTAGGTAAGTGTCACTCATACACATACATAATATTATAATGTACACACTGGTGTGGATTCTATAATCTTAATAAGCATGTCTGTGTCTCACTATTTGATTGTTATGGCTCTATTTAGGTTGACATATTTACGAAACAATACAAAGTGCAAGCGGTAAAAAAGGTTACTGCAGATATCTAGAGAAATATCTCGTGTCATTTAATTGGCAAAATTGCTCCTGTTTCTGTGTTTATTGCGACAAGAAGCGTTACAACACTTTGTGTACGCTGCGGAATCTTCAAATTGCGTTATATAACTGTGGACATGTACTGTATAAAAAGTGAAATTGCATTCGTGAGATGTGTCAATGAAATATTTCTTGGATAAACGCAATGGGTTAAGTTACATCGAACACTGTCTAAAGTTGCCAATTATATCTCCTGACCTATATCGCAACGTATTTCAACTTTCAAACAAACAATTGAACAAAATCAGTATACAATGATCGCATTACCTAATGTAGAACATATGCAAACTAGCTTGAACTATAACAAGATATTAAGTTCATAAAAGTAAAGTTCAAGATCATCTGGAAACAAAACAAACATTTTTTCGTAGAAATTTAGCATATAAAAAATAATTTATAGAAATTCGTTCACATCAAATACCGTGATATATTCTTGATATTTTAAATATTATTTTTCCTAGCTCAAATCCTTATGTATCTAAGAACTTACACTAAAAATTTCAGTAAATTTGAACAATAAATATCGTCTTTTTGTGAAACCGCGTTTTCTTGCGGGGTACAGGAGGGTCTTCAATTGGCATTAAAATTATTGATGCACCATTTCTTTCTTCCAAAAATTGACGATGATAATTAATCTAATATCTGGCCTTCTAATACCTAAAAACAGATTTTCCTTATAAGCATTTTATCTCACCGATGATACGTAAAACTAGGCACACAGCTTGTGCTTCATTTGATGATATAACCTTACCTTGAAAACAGTCAGTATTCATTGTATTTAATCTTGTATCTTGGAACATAAAGTGACAGCTTAGCGATATAATAGTTATTTATCTACGACTCACATATAATAAGTTCATTGCATACGTATCTATGACTATAATCCCCATCATGATACGCGCCAATGATCATAATGACACTAGTTTTGTACAATAATGACAGTTCGTTCAAATAATGACTTAATTATTTGAAGGAACTGTCATCGTTATACGAATGTACTGTCAAAGTCAGTCTAAACCTACGTAGATGACAGTTATTTGACATTTCGCCTCGCCACCACTGTCAAATACATTTAAAAGATTTGATATAAAATGGAATTTATGAGTCGTAGATAAAACGTCGTATTCGACTCGCACACAACTGATACAAATCGCTCGCATGTTTATACGCTCGCCTACGGCTCGCGTATAAACTTCATGCTCGCGATTTATATCCTTAGTTATGTGCTCGTCAAAAAATATACTATTATGTACCAAGGGCATTAGACGGATGTTTATTCCGCCGAGGGCGACAGTTTAAAAAGCGCGAGGGCCGATAGGCCCGAGAGCTTTTTAAGTCGCCCGAGGGTATAAACATCAAGTAATGCCCGAGGTACATACAAAATTTTATGTCCTACAATAGCTTTGTTCCTCCGCTGGAATAATATTAATCAATATTTTGACGTTATCAAGTGACATGCGTATTCACGAAGTTGAATAACAATACAAACAATTCTGAGTTGACTGACAATACAACTTATAACCTTAATCGCCAATAATTGACATTGACGATTTCAAATTTACAATTTGAATGACAAATATTTGATATATTTGACATGTAACCATGGCAATCCTTTATGCCCTAGGGCGCAAAAAGAATCCTTATTGCCCTAGGGCGCAAAAAGAAGCTGTTTTAGTCCCGGTATCTAAGATTATATAAAGTAAAATATCACTTTATGATCATGTAGGACATAAAATAAATTATTATTGTAAATTATAACATAATATATCTTTTAGATTTTATTATGGATGGAAAGAAAATCTTTGTCCGTGAAAATATTTCCACCTGTACCGGGTGAGTAAGGTCATAGCGGAACCAGTTTAATGTTTCCATTTATGAAGCTAGATTAATGACACTTAATAATGATATTACTTTTGCAGGCCAAAAAAGTATCTAAAAAAACTGTTTGTCGATTAATTCTCTACTAAGTTTAAAAAGCTAATCATCCACCCGTATATCGTGGGTCATCCGGTATACCATTGGCCATATAAAACCGATATATGTGCATTTTATCTCGGTAGTTGGATTGAACTGTACAATTAATCCATTTGTCTTTGTTATGGCGTTCAAAGTTACAGCAGTCGCCGATATTACAAACGATAATCATTAATCCTGGTGCATAATTTTAATCCTTATGGCGTCGATTTGTTTGAGTTTCAACACTTTATAGAACGCAGGAATTCAAAAAGAAACTTGCGAAGCTGGCTTTCATTAGACTACATTACAGACTTTATCAACATATTACTCTCCCAATCACCAATTGGCCATTGTTAGTGTAAATTGGCTGTGTTCCTAAAGTATTCTTCCCTGCACAAGTGAATAAATAATAAATTATCCAAAGTAGTCTACTGTTTGTCAAAGCAAAATATTTTTTAAACAATTTAATTTAGAAAACTCGCAAATAAGTATTTGTAAGTCTATATATCAAAATTTTGTAAGTGGGAACGTTAAATCTTTAAAAATAGGGTATGGTGGAATAAGTTGTTACGGAAAAAAATTAAGATATAATGATGATGAAAGTAACCCTTTACCAGGAAAGCACTTTTGTTCTTTTTTAAGGTAAGTAGAAATAATCCTTCGTTTAGATACAACTCCATGGATACAACAGTATGCACTCATTTTTTTCATTTATGAAGCTAGAACAAAAGATAATACAGTTCGTACTATGTTTATTAGTTTAAGTAGCAATGAATTAAGTGGTTAAAATAATTTAGACAGCTGGTGTTGCATCAAAATGCTGCAAGTGTTTTCATATCATAGAACCCTTTGAAAGGTGCCACTGGAACAAAATTTTTTGACATTGAGTGTACAATTAAATAAAATATCTAGAAACTAAGATTTTATTCACACAATTGTAAGTTACCATACTCCATGAAGTTGGAGTATAGAGTTTCTGAGAGAATCCTTCCGGAATAGGACTAGCGCAGGACAATCAATCCTAGCAAACCGAGGTCAGCTGGCAACCGCAGTAGGTTGCCCATTTTTTAGGGTTGACTTCATGGGTTTTACGGTTACATTTCATGTCAATCTGTTATCTGGAGCCAACAAATAGCAATGATATCATCGTTCGGCAAAAAAAAATCTCAAAAAGTATGAGAGTACAACACATCTATTAATTTAGTTGGTAATCGAGAACAAACTATGGTACTTTTTCATTTTTTTATGACAGCTTGTAAACGAACTATAAGAATTCCATAGACAACAGTTCATTGTTTTAGTGTTTTGATCAACACAATTGATGCGTAAGAACGTGTGTAAATGTATAATACAAGATCGTGACAAATCAGTAATATTACGACTTTACAGACGAAAACTTCTTCGACATATGTATCGGAAACCATTCATCAACACAAAATGGTACCCAAATAGCCCCATTTAGTATACCAATGGCAAAGGTGCAATCAGACATTGCATTGAACTACGTAATAAGATTTTTAATGACATAGCTGTATGCAATCGTAAAAATTCAAAGGTAACTTATTCGGCGCTATAGAAATGTCAACGAGTTGATTGCAAGATCACACAACGGTAATCTAGAGTGCTTTTTTGCTGTCCCCAGATCAGCCAAGAAACATGCATTGCAACACTTGTTTGTTAATTTAAAGGTAAAAGATTGTTATCAACAATTGATTCCTTTTCAATGCATAACGGCCAGACTGTCTGCTGTCAATAAAGTTGAGTATGGAAAACGTTATGAGTATATGTATAATTTATAGATATTGCAGTCTATGATAAATTGTAAGACTTAAAAGGCTGTAAAAATATAATGTTGTAATAATTCGATAAAAATAGACATATTGTAAGGATAAATGCCAACTAATATATTCAGTTATATATAATATAAATATCCCAATATTAGGCTATTCACTGATGACTGATGTGATGACATTTATATGATTCTATCTACTAACATTTATATGATTCTGTCTACTAACTCGTCCAAAGCAATACTGACTGTGCTCAGCCCTTTCATATTACACCAGGGGTGCGTTCATATTCAACGCCAGGTTACGTCGAGCGTTTGAAATTCATTGAACAAACCAATTATCCGAATGAATTTCAAATGCCCGATGTAGCCCAGCGTTGAATCTGAACGCATCCCTGGGCATCTTGAATTGTTCGGGCGCTAGATACATACGAAATTTCACTACAAGATTTGACCTTATACAGTAATTTATCTATATTGACGATAATGTCTGCAAAATCTGTCAGACAAATGATACATATGTCGTAAGACCTTATCAAACTTGTGGCTTTTTAGATTTTGGTTTGTTTTGATTTGGAATATGGAATATGTAGGGGTATAGCTATTATTGTAACTGCGCACCTAGGCTACAGTTGGCCCCTTTTGCTTCCCCGAAGTGGATGTCACGAGTGCACAGTATTGTCATGGGCGAAATGGGTAGCATATATACCACGCCTGGTATACCAGCCTCTTATCCAGAACAGTCTGGCTGAACACGACTGGCTAGTAGCCAATGTCCCTTGAATAGAGACGGCGGCTTCTCACGTGGGAGCACATGCCCTCCCAAACCGAGACCTGTCTCTGTGAGACGCACGTTATCACGTCACACCATCCTATACAATGTTATCGAAACCAGAGCTCTACACTGGTTGGGGAACCACCGGCTTAACGTGCCTGCCGAAGCACGGCGGCGGAGTGAAAATCCGTGTCTACCCTGGGAATTGAACCCAGGACCTGTGGAGTGGAAGGCAAACAAACGCCTTACCACTCGGCCACTCCGCCCAGCCCATTTATTTGGTGACTTCATTTGGAGTTACTTGTGTGGCTCCTTCTTCTTCAATGTTGATAGCTGCTTCTCTGAATGATGCTAACTCGAGGTCGTTTGGGCTGAAAGGCTCCTACTGGGCTATCAGAAGTGTTGGTCTTCTGTTTAGTAAATTTTCAACAAAATCGAAGATTCTCAATAATCATATTCCTAATACTTCGAATAATAGGTTGTTTAGGCTCTAATTGAGATAAACCCTCCAGTCATCTTCAAAAAAAGGTTCTTATCACTACACAAGTGAGTGTTTACTTTTTAAATTACTTTTGAGGCAAAAGCTCGTGATTTCAACCAACCTACACAAATACTATCTACAAATTGATAGTATAATGTGCTTTTTTTATGATTAGAGATTTTTATTTTTTACTGTTACTGCTATTTTAGACAAATTAAAAACCATTTAATGGTTTTTAGGGTATTATGTACTTAAGAAATAAGTAATAAGGAATTTTCAAATTTTGTAGTTTGAATGTTAACTCCAGTGCATACTACGTTGCATAAGAGATAGCCTTTAAATTATAGGTAACGGTGAATTATCTGAAGATGCGAGCTTCTATTGTAGCTGTCAGCACGATCTGTGAACTGATACCACTTTCCCTTTCCTAGTTCACTGCCTGAAGTCGATGTAACGGCAGAAGCAATAAAAAACGCCAGAGAAGACGGTAGAGGAAAGTAAAGCCCAGTTAAGCAATCCACCATAAATAACGCTTCGGAATTCGTAGTTGAAACGGAAGAACATCGCGTGAGATATGGAACCAGCCGAGCCGACCAATTGCCAACTTAATTGTGTCTAAGTCCAGCCTAACGCAACACACTCAATTATAATAATGCTTGTGACTTAATGGGTTTTTAATACGGACTGATTAAATGTCATATAAACGGATTGAAAATGGCTTAAGTAGTATTGATAGGTAATTGGATCTATCCTGTCCAGGCGCGATGCCAGCAACGCTCGATGGGAAATTGCAAAATTAATGGTTGGAGTATACGCAATTAGAAATTAGACCTAGAGACTGTTCCATATTTTGATTTTCCTTTTCGCCTATGTGTAATATCAAATGAACCAGAAGTTGTTCTAATATCATCCAGTCGTATCGTATTATTATATTAAGATTTTTCAGGTCATATAAATTCTGTTATCCAGTTCCTTTCAATTTCTTCTAACATCGTTCAAACAGTAGCTACTGTAAATGTCTAAATTGCAAGCATGTATTTGCATGTGATAACAAATGATCGTCAATTAATTCGGTTATTGTTGAAAGTGTCTCTTTATATATTTTTGATAAAATTACAAATATCAATGTGTTAAATAATGTATGAAAAAAATTAGAATCAGAGAGGAATAAAAAACTATACCGGGTGATTCAATTTCGAGGCTCACCATGGGGATCTCGCTTATCAGTGGAGATAGGGCCTATGTTTAAATTTGGCAGTTTTGTATTTTTGTGCTGATCAATTATCTGAAACGACATTTTAGCTATCATTTTTCATATTAAAGATATCCGCAAAAAGCTGAAATGTGAAGATATCGTTTTTAATTTTTTATTCAAAACCAAACGTAGCTAACCATTTGAAACAAAAACATTCTACAGCGACTTTTTAACAAGGAATGCATTATTGTGTTATTTTTTAATTTGAAATAACATCAAAGACGTTTTTCTTATGGTCGCCATGTTGAATTTTGGCATTTTCCGATAGTCGTGGTGTTTCTCATTTCCGCAATGTATGACATGTTGGCATTATTTTTTAAAACAATGGTTTAATAATAAAAAAACTTTCTTTTTTTTTCTCGTTGTTTCTCGTGCTTATCAGGTACCCAGTTCCTGCTTGGTTACAGACCGCCGGCGCCGGACTGACTAGAGTGCTTTGGATTAAAAACATTCAGATTGTAAAAGAAGCAAGTTTAAACAACAAAATACTAATTTTTTAAGTAAATGTTCAAATTGGTCGCCGATTTCTTGAAGGCATAAAACCGAGCCAGCTTTTCGACATGTTATGCTCTTCTAACTGTTCTTCCCGGAATAACATTGACCGCATTTGTTATTCGATTTTCTGCGAGTCTCGTGATAAATTTCGTCGTTCACGGTTCCCCATAGAAAATAGTCCAGAGGACTTAAATCAGGGGACCTAGCAGGACTTTCTACTGCACCATTACCAATCCAGCGATTTGGAAATTGTTGATTCAAATAATTTCGTAGAACTGCAAAGTTTGACTTGTGTGGTGTTTGTACGGTTTCAATTTCTTTGTTCGTAATGCTCTCCAAACACGTGTTTGCGGCAATTCCAAATTAGAGGCTACTTCCCGCGTAGAAATCCGAGGATCGTCATTTGTCTAAAAACCAGTAGTTGAAGCATTGTAAATTATGGTAATCTAACGTTTACCATTTGCAAAATATCTCTTTGATCGTTTGCAACATTTCCATGAGGATTATAAGAATTGCTGGGTTTACTAAACGATCCATGGTCCGCTAAATTTCTGTCCAATGTTAGGAATTTTGTACGGTTGGGCATTTCTATGAGACAGTAATAAACCCTTATCATATCACGCTTTTCGTTATTGGTAAACGGCATTTTACAACCACAATCAACCACAATTAAGGTTTATTTGGTTAAATGGCAAACCCAACGCTGAGCGCGCCGCTTTATCCAAGTGCATTTTGTTGACGTTGCTTGGCAACGAGTCCGGCGGTCTGTAACCAAGCTCCAGTTAGGTACCTGAAGGTTTTTTGGTTATTACACCATTATTTTAAAAAGTAATGCTAACATGTTATACATTGCGGAAATGAGAAAAGACACGACTATAGGAAAATGCCAACATTCAATATGGCGCCCATAAGAAAATCAAAAGTTGGCCACCATTTTTGATGTTATTTCAAATTAAAAAATGACACTGCATGCCTTGTTAAAAAGTAGGTAGCTGTAGACTGTTTTCGTTTTAAATGTCTAGTTACATTTGGTTTTGAGTAAAAAATTAAACACTATAGGTACCTTAAATTTCAGTTTTTTGTGGATATCTTCAAAATAAAAAATGATAGCTTAAATTTCTTTTCAGATAATTGACCAACACAAAAATACAAAACTTTACCAAATTTAAACATAGGCTCTATCTCCACTAATAAGCGAGATCCCCATGGTGACCTTCGAAATTGAATCACCCGGTATGTAGGTACACACATAGAAATACGGAGCTGGATTTAACGCCGATTCAACTCCGCTATGTATTTCCCTCGGGACCACCTGCGCATGTATTTAAATCAGACGGAGTTGAACTTTTACAGAGTACATTCCCTCCTTTTGTAACTACAAAATTACTATAATAAACTATAATTTCACAAGGAGCTACAAATATATCTTTAGGGTGTTGGATTTTTTGTGTTAAAATTGTTCCATACGGAGTTAATTGTATACTAAGCAAAATTATTATTTCAATAATAAGCGTTTTCGACATTACTGCACTCGGTTGCACTAGTGCGAAAATTCGAAAAGGCTATCCGTTTTCTATGTTATGGTCACTAGAAACAACTGTTTAATTTATTAATTAATTTACATAATATATTTGATTATATATGCACATAACACATGTAACTAAGGTATCAATTCTTTATTTGTTATTTGTTCAGTATCTTAACATGTGTACATAATACATTCATATAAATATACAATAAATAATAATGTAGTAACCAGAAATAGCCGTCTTGTGTGTCCAAAAGGCAATGCTTCACTTCTTCTTTTCTTAAGTTCTAATGGCAAGGAAACCTGTAATATAAATCCAAATTAATGCGTATCAGTTATATACGTAGTAACTATACGTGACGAAATATGTAACAGATTTACTGTCACTCCATTCCCTAGCACACGATGACGGTAAATATGTCTCCAGCTGCAACTATTAGTTGCAAATTATATCTTACATTGCAATATATCACTGTGAAGCAATTTGTTAGTGACTTCTCTCACATATGTATTGAATTTTTTGTCAAAAAAGGCTGTAAATTTTGCTCTCCAGTTTCCGTGATGTTTATGTAATAGTTAAAAGTCGTGCGTGATCTACGATATAAGAAATACAAAAATATAATATTAAAATTTGTATTTTAACGTGCGGTTTTCGTCTTTTATTCTTAATTTTTAATGTCAAGGCAATCTGTAATATAAATGGAAATCAATACTTATCAGTTATATTCTTAGTATTCTTACGACTCCACTGGCACAGGGTGCGGTCAATGTCTCAATCTACGATGACAAACTATGGTTATAATTATAATACAGCTGAAATATACAACAATATAAAAGCTTGTGAGAACAACCAATGAGTAATGTATGTACATGCATAGGTATACAATATATCGTGATACATACGTATGTAGTAATATAAGTATCTGTCGACTTAATTGCTACAAAATCAAGTTTTAAATGTTGTCGCAATTAATACGTTTACAATAAATTATCATGGTCTTTTGTTGTTTCTGTATAGTTAACCCAGATGAAAATAGACATTTCCATGCCAAATACTAACGTGATATATATTTAAAGTAATCACAAACTAACCTGACTCAATTGAAGTCCAAAAAGTTATAGGCACACGGAATAAGTCGTACCATTTTGGAAGTTAGTCACGCCAGCAAAAACGACAAATATTTTATTTAAATTACTACAAAATGCCACAAGCGTATTTACTTTGATACATTATATCAGGGGTGGGCACATATGAGGCCAAAGAGCCACACTTAGATAAACAATATTTTTTCGTTAATGTAATTGCATATTTTTAATATAATCATAATATGATTATGAAAAAATGACAATTACTTCAAAATTCAATTAATATTATTTAAAAAATAAACTGCTTCCGGGTTATGCCGTGTGAAGTAGTATTCAGTTAGCTCTGAAGAATGGAGCAACATGGTTCCCGAAGCGTCAGCATTTACAAATCATGACATCAATGACACACGGCATAACCCGGAAGCAGTTTATTTTCTAAATAATTCTGGCCGTGAAAGCATACTTTATATTATTTAAATATAATATAATTCAATCATAGAACTAGCATTGTGAAACTTTTGCCAATGCCTGATCTACTTTCATCTCTAATAACTCCAATTCCCCACACGTTTTTAAGTAGTATCTATTATTTCAGAAATTGGAAATCCATCTCTAATAATGTCACATAAACACATAAATCGCTTGACAAAATATTCAAATATAGGTTTCAATCTTTTTAAATCTTCATCCTATGTTTGAAATTTGCTTGAAATTGTTTAATATTTGATATTCATCTTTTCAACTTTTGGAAAATGATTCAATATTTTCTTCTCAAGATCGTAAACAAACAGTTCAAGTTATGCTTCAACCACTGAATACAATTTGCGACAAAAACAAAAATTTGAAATTTTAGTAAAAGCCGCATTTAACTCAACGAAGAGCCGCATTTGCCCACCGCTGCATATACTTATGTCATGTCAAAGCCAACACGAATATCTGTCCGTAACTGACCCTCAGTGCAAGACACATTAGTATAATTAAATTGTACAAATAGGTGACAACCGTATATGCAAACACAGCACCACCTACTGAGTTCATTGTGATACAGCACACGTCCAAGTGACGTAACCTTACCTCAGTCGCAAATCATAGCGATCTTTACATATTCATGACAACACAGGCCTATCTATTTGAGCATATGGATATTACATACACTTTCAACAGAAACCCTCATGCATATTGATGAATATGATATAATTACCAGATAAGCTTGTATTTCCAACAGAAATTGATTTAGGTATGGGATTTATGCTTACAGTGTTATTGGAAAATTATATTTTTATAAATTAGCACAATAGCACATATGCTTGACATATTTAACTAAGCTAAGAGATTTAATTTGTTTTTATGTCGTTCTTTCGAGACTTTCTTCCTCGTAACTAATATTAATAGGGCCACCAGTGGACCTATCTGATAGGTAGCTATTCAGCGGTTTATTAGTCAATATGCCGATACTGAATGGTATTTAATATTCTCTGAACCAGTGAAAATCTATTGTGTGAAATATTATTAATAACAAACAGTATTCGCGCTAAGCGACAGAAATTAGAACATACATGTGCAACTTCGACAAGACTGCGGGCCGGATAGATAATTTTGAAATATACTCGCGGGCTGGATATTTTTAGAGCTTTATTAAATCTCTATTGCTTTTTTTTTTTCAATGAACTTGTCATTATAAACCAATTATTTAAAATTATTCGTATTTTGGTCTTGTTAGTATTGGAACTGCCATTGTTATAGAACATTCAAACTTAACATACAAAAATTCATTAAAAGGAAAAAATACAATAATAATCCAATAAAAAACAATTTGATCAATTTTATTAGTGTATAGAATTTATATTTAAAAATTATACAGTGAGCGCGTAAAGTATGGAAACATGACAAAATCTCAAGAACGGTTTCCTATTTTAAAAAATCCTCGAACACGTCGATTTATAATTATCAAAATACACCTTATGACATAAAATTATTTTTTTTACCTTCAATTGTTTTTAACAGATGACGTCATCGGTATTTTTGTGAAATGACAACCATAATTTTCTTTAATGAATTTGACATATCTTTTAAATGGTAGCATAATATTTTTATGGCCTTACATAAGAACATTTTCTAGAAAAAGACAATTGAAGGTTATGAAATAAAAGTGACAAAATCTCCGGAACGGCTCGACCAAATTTAATGAAATTTTGGAATTAAGTATCTTGCAACGTTTAGCACGTTTACAGTTTCTGAGATAAAACCTAAAATTTTTGAATTTGAAATAGAACAGCCTGTATATTTTGACATATTTTATCACAGCCTTTTTTATTATATCAAAAACATCTAGAAATTAACAAAAATTTTTATTACTTAAGTCTAAAAATTAACAAAGAAAAAATCGATAACAAAACATTATTACATTTTCTAGTGCAACTACTCTAGTTGGTTTATGAGGATTCTCAACCATTGACAAGAACACATTGTTTTAAATCTGATCGGTTTATTTTTTGTTGTTGTTATTTTTTGTTATCAATTTTTTCTTTGATAATTTTTAGACCTAAGTAATAAAGGTTATTGTTAATTTCTAGGTGTTTTTGATATAATACCGTAACAAGCGTAGTAACATTGAACAGGCAATGGAAGACTATAGCAGAAAATGTCAAAATATATAAGGTGTTCTATTTCAAATTCAAAAGTTTGAGATCATATCTCAGAAACTATAAACGTTGCATCAACGATAATAACGCCAGCGAATTCACATGGTTGCAAAATACTTAATTTCAAAATTTTGTTAAATTCGGGCGAGCCGTTCCGGAGATTTTATCGCATTTATTTCATAACCTTCAGTTGTCTTTATGCTACCAAGACAATTAAATGATCTGTCAAATTCATTAAAAAAAAATACAGGGTTAACATTTAAAAAATCGTCGGGTGAAGTCATCTGTTAAAAACAATTGATGGTAAAAAAATTAATTTGATATCATAAGGAGTATTTTGATAATTATAAATCGACGTGTTCGAGGATTTTTTAAAATAGCAAACCGTTCTTGAGATTTTGTCAAGTTTCCATACTTTACGCGCTGACTGTATGTATCCCTTTGAACTAAACTACAGGGTAATTTATAATTAATGTTATGTTAAAATAATGATAATATTTAAAACATGGTTTTGAATGGAAAAAAGTCATGTCAAGTAGGCATAATCTGTCCTTAAAGATTATGGAAAATGCTCATATCATCAATAAAATCAATTGTATTTTTTATGGTACTTTCACCACCATAAGCAATAATTATTTATTGTCAGTAGTTCAAATAACTGTGTAGTGAACTGAACTTTTTTGTAAATCAATATTGAGTTACATAAGTCGTTGTCAGGTTTATGTTTATAATTTATAGTAATTTGTTAGATAAGTAGTTAGATAAGAAAGATTTGCGATTGAATGGCCGATTTAAATAGATTTTTTAAGTACTATTCATTATTTTCTTTTAAATAGCGCAAATAAATACTAAATAATAACAGTTTAAAGAAAAAAGCCATTGACTGTTCAAAACATCGTCAAAACAAGTCGTTTTCTCAAAATCTAAAATCTAAAATATGACACTTGGCGCCATCTCATGGTGCATATTGTCACTACGAATTGGTTCTGTATTTACAGTTTAGATAGGATCTATCTATTGTGATCTTTGTTCGTTTTTATTTCATTACGAGAATGATGAGAAAGATTTGGTCATAAACAATTACAATGAACGGTTAAAAGTAAAAATCGTTTCAAGTCATCGTACATTGTGCAGTGGTAGTATAATGTAGTTCTCTTTTCGTTTACCGCCGACCCTTAACTATCATTAATAACAAGTTGCTAGAAAGTTTGTCCATGATGTTTCATAATCAGGGACTCAAAGTAAAGCAAAGTGTTTTTACGAAAACAAAAAGTTTTGAGTTCCAACTACCTATTAGGTTTTGTATTAAAAATTAAAACCGAATTCAAAGTTTTAGTTGGTGATAGATAGTAAACACGTTTGTTGTCCTTTTTTATCTGCGAATTTGTTTATTGCAAAACATATACGTATGTTTCTCTACTTTGTTCTCTAAACCTGAGAATTTAAAATGCAACTGATTCTCAAATCATTATGTTATAAACTTAACTGTATGCATAATATTTCGCCCACAATTCATTTCCAGCCATTGTGTGTACTTTCTGGGCAATGAAGGGTCAGAGAAAGGATATTGTGTGTTTCTTTACTTCCACTATCACGGTTTGGGTAAATACTTATGTTTCTTTGTTGTTTCAGGTTTCCCTGGTTTCCATGGTTGTATCCAAACCTATCATGGTATCCTTTGGCACGAACCAAGGACCTATAGTACCCAGGCAGTCCACAACAACGGCAAAGCCACGCCCGGATGTCAACCCTGCTCCCGTGTTTGAAAGTTCCGAAGATGTTCCAAATCCAAGAGCTTATAAACCTCTAGTGCCTCATCAATACAGAAGGAAGATCTACTCGTACAAACCTAATCCAAATTTGATCTTGGGTACACCGTTGGACGTCAAGTACACTCCAAGTTTAAACAAGTACGTCCAAAAGAAGCGGCAACTCAAAGCATTAGGAATTGGATATACGGGTCCACAGTTCTTCGAAAAACAAGACTACGAGTACGATTTAGAAAAGAAGAGGTCCCAGTCTTTGGCGGAAAGGAGGGAAAGCAACGAATATAATGGATACCAAGCGAACCAAAACGTGAACCAACGAAGAAACTTGGTTCCACAAATTGGTGTTGTTTATTCCTCTGGCCTGAGGTATTACGTTCCTCAAATTTTCGATTACAACAACAGTGAAGAAGATTCAAATTCCGTGTACGATAGGAGTGATTCGAAGTACGAGAACGGGAATAGGGATTACTACTATTGAATAATTTAGATAATAATGAAGAAGCACAGACTTTATATATGTTTGTATAAATGATATGGTGCCTCGATTTTAAAATTAAGTACACAGTGCCACAGTAAACGTCAAAATTACACCGAGATTACTAACAACAGTCTCCTTACGAAAATTTTTACTTTTTAGTCATGTGTCATAGTATGAGTATGATACCAAATGTGTAAATATGAGATGTAATAAATGACTTTTTTTTATATATGTTGTGTTTTTGTTTCCAAAAGGCTCGGGTTAGCGTCAATCACAAACTTTTGGTGCGAATGGCTGTAAAATAAGTGCGTTTCAGAAAATATCACATTTTCTTTCATTTTTTTCTAAATTAGTGAGCGCAATAATATGAAGCATGGAATGTCAATATCATAAATAATATATTTAAAAAAATTACAAATTACCAACAGACACATGTAATTTTCTGTATCTAAAGCACTGGGTGTTACTCCTAGTGGACGATTTTTATTAATTAGAGCCCTTAATTCGCAGTCACGTTATCACTAATTTCCATTGGCTGTATTCATTGACTCGATTAGTTATGTATTTTATCACAGAAGTTCAATTTTAAGTGCATACGATAGATAGAGTGAAACGCATATGTTGTTCATGTGTTTGTATCATTTAATAGAAAACCAATGGATTCTACAGCATAATGATCGATTTCGAAATCACAATTTCATGGTTTTTCTTCATTGGACAATATCTAAAAATGAATTCTGTCCTTTGTTCACACATGCGTTTCAAGCTGATCTAATCTCACGCTTCATGGAGAACTTGATAATCAAAATACAATAGTTGTAGTGTATAGTCCGGATGGACAATTATTTCATTATAATATAGTTTGCTGTGTCATTGCCATGAACAAGTGTCAATGGCGGAGGCTGTATGTAGCGGAGATTGCATAAGAAAATGCACTAGTGCATTTTTCGAAATGCACTAGTGCATTTTTCGTGGCGAGTTCCAAATAACTCTTTGGTAATATCCTGAAGTAAGACCCCCTAATATAGCTGGATTATTATCTATTTTTTATTGTATTATTGTCTGATAGTATTTATGAAACAAAATACTTGACGTATATGAATTGAAACAACTATTATCACTGTTTAGTGGCAATATGAATACACACAATAAACAGCTTCAACTACATACATTAAATCAGTGGTATCAAACTCATGTATGCACGCGGGCAGACAAATTCTGTCTGAAAGTGTCCGCAGGTCGCAAAGTGTCGAACTCATTATGTAGATAATTAAATTTATTTCTTCATTATTTTATTTTAAAGAAAAAAAATCTGATGTGGCCAGGCACATGACTTTATCATACTATATATAAAATTAATAGTTTAGCTGCATGAGATTCTATTTGATCGAGATCGGCTGTCTGCATTAAAATAAAACTAGGAGAACTAGACAGATATCTCGATTAAAGCTGCCTTCGGATATCGTACTCCGTTGATACCGGGTGCACCGTCCAAATGACACTTACGTATTATTGGGTGTAAAAAGTGTAAAGGTGTTCAATATCCGAACGCAGCCTATATTGACAGTAGTATTTTTAAAGCATTAGCGTTTGACACTAGCTACTGTCATTAGATTCAAAAAATCTGACATATCCTGGCTACTAGTTTTAAAGCAGTACGACCGATCTCGATGAAATAGAATTTGCTCATGCAGCTAAACTATAAATTCTACCAAAAAATGTCATATACGTAAATTATAGAAAATTTCTTCTCCTTTAATTTATTATTTAACTATTTTGACGACATTACACAAATAGCGGCTCATTTGCAAAATCTTCGAAAAATGCTATGAGTAAACCACCAGTTCCTTTGGACCCTTTTCAACAGAAAGCTTTTCAGCTCTAAGTTTGGTTATGAAACTCCTAAATATGAAGTTTCGTCCCGATACCTTTAGTAGTTTCTCCGGAATCGTCTCCACAAAAACGGGTACACACACACACACATACACACACACACACACACACACACACACACACACACACAGACATTTTTTTGTACCTTGGTCAAAAATGTTCAGGGGACCCAAAAAGACATATTTCCGCTAAAATCTCAAAAATTTTTTTTGGCACGATTACAATACTTTACATACTGCGTATGATAAAGTAAAAATAATGTGGTCAGACAGATGACTATCATACTATACAGCAGTGTCAAACGCTGATGTGCTTATAATACTGATATAGAATCAAAATATCTGTCAAATCCTGGCTAAGTAGTTTTATTGCAGTATGAGCGATCTCGATGAAAGAGAATTTGCTCATGCAGCTAAACTATTAATTTTACCAAAAAAAATGTCATTGACATAAATTATTCAAAATTTCACTACTTTATTTTATTATTTAATTATTTTGATGAAATTACATAAATGGCGGCTCATTTGCAAAATCGTTGAAATATTCTAAGAGTAAACATCCAGTTGCTTTGCACACTTTTGAACAAAAAGCTTTTCAGCTCTAAGAATCATGAAACTTCTAAAAATAAAGTTTCGTCCCGCAACCTCTAGTAGTTTCTCCGGAATCATCGCCACAAAAAAACGGTCACACATAAACAGGGGACCGAAAAGGATATATTTCCGCAAAAACTCAATTTTTTTCGACAATATTACAATACTTTATGATACTATGTATGATAAAGTAAAAAGTGATTTTAGATATTATTGTCAACAACGGTAATTCAACAATGTTGAAAAATACTCAACAATCTTTTTGCTAGAATGATCAGATATTTAGTTGGAAAGTAGACACGTTAAATAAGCACGAAAAAGGAGGCAAATTTAGCAATTAGTAATTGCTTAAATACTTGTTATAGAATAATTTACTGTAAGCATTGTTGATAAATGAAAATACGTATCATACCAAAAAACGTCTAAATTAAAAACAAAAAGTACTAAGTAAGACACTAAATATAAAATATGTTATGGTACTCAGAGACAACATAAAATATATAATAGTCTTAATGCTAGCTATGAAGAATATTTTCATTTAAATTACTAATTTTGGACAATTTGTAATGCACGGTGCAGATAGACCCATATCTTCATTCGACATTTTAAATACAACAACAAAGGCAATAATGTGTCCTTGACTTTTTAAAGGAGACCGATTAATTAAAAGTAAATTGTATTCCATCAGCGTTTTCACGAACGCGTGCGCATGTAGCGACCAAAAGTTCGGTTTGGTTTTGTTGGCACAGGTACGCTGCCCTAGTCATACAGAATGAATAATACCTTAAAATACCCCAAAACTAACATTGCCAGCTAATGTTATTGCAATAGTTTTGAACTACCCCTTCAAAATTGATATAGAAGTGGATTTGCTGTAACTGTATTACAAAAACAAATTGCAACAAATTAAATGATGATAGTTACAAATCGGTCGTATGGACTTCTAACTTCGGTGATCTTTCTCTGCGCTTTATACCGAATATTGTGTTGTTCTGTACAAATTCGTATTGAGTAAGTTACATTCTTATAAAATGAGCTAAATAAAATAAAAAAAATTAAAATGCATTTTTAGAATCGTGTAATAAAATTAAAAGAATATTATACGACCAGATTTACAACAATTCAAAAAAAAAACCGTTACTTGGACAGCCCGTTACTGGAAAGAAACTATATCTTCCTTAAAACATAGAAAAAATCTATTCTTTAACTCATTGCAAATGAAATCTAAAGTATTGTTGTTGGACCTTGAACCATATGGTTTGGATGATTACTTTGATGAATTATATGTTATTATGATTGTGTTATTTGTAACGTTATTTGTAGCGTAATTTCTATTTCGTGCATACCTAGAGTTGTTTTTTTTGTTTAACATGTACACGTATATGAATAAATATGATTTTATAGGCCCTGAAGAAGCTGGAGAACGACCAGCGAAACGTCGGCAACATACAAATGTAAAGAGAAATACAACTTATCCAGACTGACAAGCGTTATTTTTTTATTATCTGAAATATGATTTTGATTTGATTTGATATATGTTGGCACAAACTAATATTCATCAATCGGACACATATTGTTGCGATAGAGGTAGTATGTTTTTTATACGGTCCACAACACTTTTTTTATTCTTATCTGGGCCTCATTTTAAATCGTTTGAGGACCCTAGTACACAGTATACAGAGAAAAGTGATCTCTTGAACGAATCACTTGAATGAAAAAGTTGGTAGGTTCGTACATACACGAGTGATCATTGACAATTAAGAAATTTTATTTTTTCGGAATAATTACTAGATTTAAGAAAGTTCTTACTTTAATGTAAGGAAATAGTGTTCAATAAAGTGTATTTTTATGCGCGGTTAATCATTTTAGCATATTGAATAGAGGAAGTAACTTTATTTTATTAAGATGATATCTAACTTGATGCAAAAGTATTTTATAGATTTAGCACAAATAAAATATTATGTCTGGTAGATATTATTCTTGTGTTAGATAATCTTATTTCAACGACCGCTTGAAATAAAAAAATGCAGACTATAATTTAATTTTGAATAAAAATGCAATTTAAATTAAAATTTGCATATTTAGTATAATTTCACCATAAATAGCACTACGTACGTAATAATATTGTTTTCGTAGGAATTCGTAGGAAAGTAAAAAAAGTAACAACATAATTGACATACATGATAAGAAAGTGTAAAACAACTATTCCGAAATAACTACGATACAATTATGCACTTCATAAATGAAACTATACTAAACTTTAGCTTTGTCATTGAAGACACGAATGCACGCTAAAACTAAGAGGACAATTACAAGCAACAAAGAAAATCTCAATTATATCCCAACTGAATGCCACTTACAAACCCATCTATTTTTTTGTCTTACTGAGTATAATCACGTAGATACTGACTATATCATGCACTGCCCACATACGGTATTATATAAGAATTAAGCTTCTCACAAAGCGTAGAAGATTAAAACCGGCAAAGAATAGCACTGCTATGATTATCCTATTGTGTATTGTCTCAAAATTAACCAAGGTTACATTTTTTGCGAAGCGAAACCAATGTTAATGGTTCATATAGACATGTGGACTGGACAAGTAGACTACTTGCTATTCAGATTTATTTAAATTTCTCTTAAACAAAGAACCAATTAAGGTTTGATTCCCCTTTGAAACAAAAAATACTGGTTGTCATGATGTTTGTGTTTCTTGAGACATAAAGTCAAGGACGATTAAATGGTTTGATGTATTGATTATTAATTTTTAGTGGGCATGTAATAATACTAATTAATTCTGTTTTATTTGTCAAAAATAGTAGCTGTGTTGGTAGAATTTGTAAGGTGATCACAAACAACACAGTTTATAGGTATATTTAAAATTACGAATGATCTTACCCTTACGTTACAATGACAGGGCGATCTATTAGTTCATTGGCCAAATTTGACAGATTATATTTTAATTATAAACAGATTATCATTATAATTAGAAAATAGTAAGAATGCTAAGTTTGTATATACATACTTCAAAATAAGATATGAAACCACATAATTATTTCTTAAATATTATTCACCGCAGCACTCAATTTCCTTATATTGTAACTCCAACAAAAATTCACCGAAAACAGCATTTAATTCTTGCGCAATATCCTCCACCCAAAAATTACAAACCCCAACAAAAGTTCGCATTGGCTTTTCCACCGTTGAATTACTTTTTGAAAATAGTGCAATATTTTGGCTACAAATGTATACAAAGATGAGATTTAAATTTCTTTTTAGATATCTTCAAAAGAGTTAAAGTCAGCTCCTACTAAACCGTGTTAAATCCTCAAGGCTTGTCAACCTCTTAATTAAGGACGATGTATCTGTAAAATTATGTCAATGAGCTAATAGATCACTCTGTATACCAAAAGCTGTTGAGCTTTCCTCACATGATTCAGCAAACAACCTTCATCTTCTGCTTTGCTCCTGCTTATACTCACAGGGCAGTCAAAGATACTAAAGAACAAGACCGCAGAGAGGAGGCGACATCTATGACTTAATCCAAGAAACAGGAGCTAATTTATGGGTGACATTTTAAGATATAGCTCTTTAAAATTGACCCAGCCGTTGCCAAATTGATCTTCTTTTTATACAATTGTGTCGAATTACTACGAACTGTCACCGCGGAGCTCTGTAAACAAGGTTTCTGTAATAAAGTCCACAGACCGTGACAAGGGAGAAGACTACCAACAGCTCAGATCAATAATAACTAACAGTTGACAACAACTACAGTAGCTGCCCATTGGCAAAGGGCAGCAATCGGTTGAACAAATTAAGTAAGTATGTTTGTTTATACGCAAAGATTTGAGTTCACGGTTCACGGTTAGATGGAACCACATCCTGGGCGTACTACAGGCTCAAGGCCGACGTCTATCTAACTAGCATAAACGCCCCTCTTAAAAAATGATCGATTTTCGGTGGTCATTGAGGAGTACCGTAATTTACGGCAACGCTAAACGTAGAACTAATGTACTTGTGCAATTTCTATTTGTTAAAAGAAAAATGATTTATTTGTACTGCTAAATTTTTTAAATCAATAAATATTTATTCGAAGAAAAAGAGTCATTTACTTGTTTTTTTTTACTTTTATGATCGATTTTCGGTGGTCATTGAGGAGTACCGTAATTTACGGCAACGCTAAACGTAGAACTAATGTACTTGTGCAATTTCTATTTGTTAAAAGAAACATGATTTATTTGTACTGCTAAATTTTTTAAATCAATAAATATTTATTTGAAGAAAAAGAGTCATTTACTTGTTTTTTTTTACTTCAAACCATGAACAACATCGAAAGCGCAAAAATATATAAGTTTCTTCAAACTATAAAAAGATTGTCAAAAACAATAATATATAAAAATACAATTCAATTTAATTGTAAAAACTACCAAATTCGGGCAATTTGTGTAGATACGCGTCAAAACTACCATGCTTCGAATGTTGGCGGAGAGAAATCCTTTGACATTGGCAAAATACCGACAATATCCGGAACGTCACCACTTCCGATTGTTGGGCGTATGGCATTGGTAGCTGGATGCTTGAACGTCGGCCACACGTTGTGGCGAACTATCAAACGTTCGACGTTGGAAGGTGTCCGTGGCATCGTCAGTCCCTGCGTCTTACCCTATTCGACCAATGTTAAATTATTCCGCGTATGAAAGGAGATGGGTAGAATGTTTTTGTACGCTATGCACAGACGCGCTGACTCAATTTGACCGCGAATTTTAAACAATACTATTGCGGCCTAATTTGCGCAAGCGCGTAGAGCTCCCGCATGCGCGTAGAGCACGTTCTAATTGTAGAAAGAATTAGAATAGAGTATCTTCCATTTCGCTTTGAATCGTGAACAACCTCTCTGTCTAGTCGCATTATAGCAATAAAAATGTTATTTGGGCATCGTGTAGCGGCCATTTTTCAATTATCGCTTCAACTATCGAACTCATTTGACTCAATCGTTCAGTCCAACGTTCGCCGAAACGTTCACCGCATAGTGTTGTAGCGCCTTTAGCTTACTTTCCAATCACCAAACTTGATGATGTGAACATATTAACGGTCAGTTATACGTGACGTCTGTATGTACCGATGAATTTAAAAAATATTTTAAAGTTACCTTAGACGGTACAATATTTTAGCAATAATCATATTATTCAAATATATTCTGTAATTCAATGCATAGGATCTATATGTGATAACTTATCTTGTTGATCTTCTAGCGGAATCGCAAGCACACTCATCATGGCTTGCATCACATCTACTTCAATTGCCTTTAGTCCGCCTTTCATTGATGCTATCTCTACTACAAATTTCAGACTAATCTTCAATGTGATCTATTTTCAGCGCAAATGGAGCGCCAGTATCAGCTGATAGCTGTACCATTGTACTTTCAGTTTGCTGTCCAACGATACACTTAAATATCGCTCCCGTATCTTGAAAATATTTGTAAATTGCCAGCGTTGGATATTTTTGATGATAGATTATTACATTTAGACCTGAAAAGAAACTACGGGCAATAAAAAATAATAGAAACGTTGCTTTTAATTCACATTGGTGTAGTTGATTGCAAGCTCGTAGAGGCTTCCTAGTAGATTAATCTACAATTGAGCCCTCCGCCTTTAGAGCAGTTTTCCTCGTTTTTCAGCTATGTAGAGTCACTTGTATATAGGATTTCTTAATAACATGCTATATTTAAGGAGGTTATTCTTGGGTCCATTTTGAGGAAGGAATTCATATCAATATATTTCCTAAAGGTCTTAACTTTTGAACTACAGGGGGCTAAAGTTTAAAGAAAAAATTCTTGTTTTATGATAATTTAATAATAATAATTTAATAGTTAAATAATATTAATTTTTTAATTTGATAATTATACCGTTTAGAAATTATTCTCTTAAATACATTTTTGTTTAAAGTGTATTTTATTTAAATTGTTTTTTCTCATAAGAGGTTTGGAGATGCAAATGACTGAATTTTATTTTTTTTATGCGAAAACCGTACGTAAACAAAACAAACTAAGAGACCAGATTGAGTAAAAAAGGAATGAGGATTTCAAAAATAATGTTTAGTTTAAGAAAAAGCAGTGGCGAACTACCCCGAGGTAGGAATGCATTTACTTCTTTTAGGGCGGAGAATTGATCTATCTGTTTAATCTTGAATAGTCTATATTATACCGGGTGACCCATAGGTACTCCCGTTTATTTTTGTTGTCTATAAAGCTGGACGAATGAAATTTGGGAAAGTGTCAATAGACAAAAAATGCCATTATTTGGGATACTCTTGAAGTTAATATGACTTGCGGCTTTTCCGGAAAAAACGTCATCATTGAAATTTTAAATGGCACCCTATATTCTTTGTGTGATATTTTCAATCAGGATGAGATTCTGAACACAAAAAGAGATCGATCGTCAATTTCTATCACCAAGGCAACGCAAAAATAACTTGTATGTGTATTAATCTAGGTGGCTATGAATTGGTGAAAATAGTCGAAAATTGTGAAATAAACACACAAAATCGATTTTGGCTGACATTGCATTACTGGCGCCCTCTAGCGTGATTTAATTGGTTTTTGGCCAGTGAGTCAATTTTTTCACGGGTACCCAATGGCCACACCCTGATTATTCGGTAGATGACATATTTCTGATTGCAATGATACGAAATACTTGATATTTTGTTGAAATCCGTACCAATGTTGTTAGAAGCAAGGAAATCGAAAAAAATATTGACCTAATGATCAAAGTCAGCGTACAAGTCAAAGTCACTCAATGGACTACTCGCAGGAAGTATACTTAAATGTCAGTTTCACGCTACGATTATCAGCAAAGTATCAAGCCTTTGCTATCATTGTGTCGGGAAAATGCTTTTCCTCGAACAATCAGGGTACTTCCTTCGAGTAGTCCATTGAGTGACTGACTAGCAACATTTGTAAGCTACGAATTTCAACAAAATATCAAGTATTTAGTATCATTGTAATCGGAAAGATGTTATCTATCGAATAATCAGGGTGTGGCCATAGGGTATCCGTGAAAAAAAGACTCACTGGCAAAAATTAAATCACGCTAGATGGCGCCAGTAATGCAATGTCTTCGAAAGTCGATTTAGTTAGTGTTTATTTGACAATTTTCGACTATTTGCACCAATTCATAGCCACCTAGATTAATACACAAAAAAGTTATTTTTGCGTTGCCATGGTGATAAAAATTGACGATCGATTTGTTTTTGTGTTCAGAATGTCATCCTGATTAAAAATATCACACAAAGAATATAGGGTGCCATTTAAAATTTCAATGATGACGTCATTTCCGGAAAAACCGGAAGTCACATTAACCTCAAGAGTATCCCAAAGAATAGCATTTTTTGTCTATTAACACTTTCCCAAATTTCATTCGTCCAGCTTTATAAACAAAAAAAAATAAACGGGAGTACCCATGCCGTGGGTCACCCGGTATATGTATAGGATCTCCGTACTGTATTGGTGTAATCAGTATGGATAATAAAAGACAGAAAGAATAAAAGAAAGATGATAAAGGATATGGCTCTAATTGGCGTAGCTTGGGTAGCCGACATTTGCCAACAATAATCAATAACAGCTTTAACTTCAATTATCTTTATAATTTGACTCTTACTTACAGTAGCATTATCAAATATCTGGTAGAACATGGACCGGTATGCACTTACACCAGATATGTTATTTTAATTTTAAACAAGAACCAAACATTCTAGCAGAGGGACACAACAGAAACAATTTAAAATACAAATGTAATCCAATTAATTAACTTACGGTCTTAGAACAGAGAACTCAACAAAATAGCACAGATGCCTTTCTTTAGTTTATATATTTAGCATTCGTCCCAAACCTTATCAAAAACTTGTGTCACATTAAGAAAGACTGTTGAGCAATTTTTTATCCTATGGACTTGATCTATAGTGGAATGCTCTCTAACACCAACTTAGTGGTTGGGAAGTACTTTTGTTTTTCTCAATTTTAGATGTCTATCCCTTTAGAAGGCACCATTTAAAGAGCTGTGATACTGATAGATGGTAATTGGTAATAGTGATATGGGGCGATATGATTTGCCCTCATTCGGTGGTTTGGCAGGTTTTAGTAACATGATAACTTCTGCTACTTCCCTGTCACGAGAACGCATCCTTTACTAAATACGTCAGCATAACAATAGTTACCTATCTTTGGTAACTACCTAAGGACTTCCCCTATGTCAAGGTGCCTTTTTTGGATTCAAGGTTGAATTGATTTCTTTGGCGACTTCTTTTGGAGTAACTAGCTGGATGTTTCTGCGTCAAAATTTATAACTTATATTGTCATATCTTGAATCAAATTGATGTCAATATTATTTTATTTTGCGGTATAGACCTGACTGTATACTTCTTAGGAGCTCCCATATTTTCTGCTAGAACATGCAACTGCATTATTATTAATAGCTTATCTATTCTGTCTATCCAATTTGTACCTAGTTAATCATTTTTTCTCCATTACAAACTTTAAGTTAAGTCATCACGTGCAATGAAGTCTGCTAATAGCAATTCTTAGTTTCCAACTTTAATCGAACAGCTTAAAGACCCGAGAAAGCAATCTGCGAGAATTACGCAGCAAAGTCGCCGGCAAACTCTTCTTGAAAAATCAATTAATCAGAGGCTTACGTAAGACAGAAAAACCTGCGGATTGGCAGAGCAAATCGAGGAGTAATTTTCGTCGGCTGGACTGTATCGACGATCTTCATAATGATATATAATTTGGTCAGGTAGAAAAAATTCGATCCGATGTTAGGAATGCCGTTGCATTTTGTGTTTGCACGCTGATGGTTTCAGTGGAGAGCGACACGGCAAATGGTTCCAACGATTAGTTGAGGAAGTAAAAGTATAATAATGTGTAGATTATTTTATTAGTGATGAAAAAGACAGTCGATCTTTGGAATTGCTTCTGTATGCAAAAATCCGGAAGTGTCGACAGGTTACGTGATAGTTTTTTTGTCGATGTTTATTTGGAAAGTAGGTACGCGTGCCTTTTTGTTTTTTTTTTATTTGAAAGCAGCGATCGTTGATGAAATTTGGTATAGTAAATCGGTTTCATATTAAGCATGTTTTGTTTTGTTTGGCTTTCTTTATTACTGGATTACGTGATCATGAAAAAATTAGATACCCTACACATTTTTATTAGAGAAATTATATGTTACCAGTTACAACTGCTGTAACTGTAACTGTAACTGACTTTAATTCTCACATTCGGTCACTAGAGGTCGGAGAATATGGCTAAATTGTAAAAAAAATAACAAGTAGGGTTGATAAATAGTTATTATGAAAATTATAGATCGCTATAGAGTATTCGTTATAGAAATCAAATGATGCATTTTTTCGACAACTACCTAATTGTTTTATTACTATACTCTGTTCAGTGAAACTTTGCAGTGGTGGGCGGGATTTAGCAAGCCAGATTTACACTGGCCATATAGTGGCTATATAGTAACACTTTGTAACTATAGTACAACAAATTTTTCTAATCACATTAATGTTATCGATTTAAAGGTTAAAGAACGTTTAGTTTTGGGAAAAATTCGAAAAAAAATTAATTCTTTTCTAGTAATTTTGAGAAAATCTGGTTTGCTTTTCTTTCATATAAATGGGCATTGCCATAATAAAAGAATTACGTTAAACAAATAAACATAATTTATTTACAATAGGTAACACGGAGAAAAATGTATGTAATAAATCCACCAGTTAATAATTTTCCGGTTCGAAATCTGACATGAATCTCCGTCTTTTTTCGCATTTCAATCCTAATTTGTGCAACATTTGCCATAAGGTAGTCCTGCCCATGGATGGCAGTGCTTCATTTTGGCCTACAGCTAACATTAGTTTGTTTAATGTTGGTTGGTCGTTTTGTAAATAGAATTGATGCACAATCCGTCGTAGCAAGTTTTTATGTGCATCATCCATCTTTTCGTGGACCTGAGGGTGTGGTCTTTTTGTTGATGGAGACGATAAAATTTCTGCTCTTTCCTGTTCACTTACAATTGCCTAAACAGTTCTTTCTGAAATGTCTATTACAAATGCGGTTAATTTAACACTCTGTGTTTTTGATACAGCCTCATTATGATGAGAAAAGATGTTGTATACAAGCGTCTTTTCCCCTCGACTAAGCGGTTTGCCCTGACTATGTTTGTATATATCACCAACATTTTCCGCAGGCCCCGGACCTGCAGCAGCTTCACCGATAAACTCATCAACACCAACAACCACTTGGTTGTGGAAATCATCTTGCTCGCTGTTCATACAGTTCAAACAAACGTCAAATTATGACAATTTAATTTGCGCTAGTGTAAATCTGCCTGCCGTTTGCACCAATCAACGGCGTGAATTTCGATCCCTATGCAGGCTAATACTGCAAAGTTTCGGCGGACAGAGTATAGTACTGTGTAGTATAGTACAGTAAAATTTTATTTTCACTTCAAGATAAAATTGGTTACACTATGGACTTTTCCCTGTAGATTTATTTCCACAATTTAATCAAGTCTCCACCGATACCGATACTTAAGGTGAGGAAAATGAGGACACTCCTGCGGAAGTTAAGAAAACTCCAAAACTAGAAACTTTTGCTAGAAGACTGTTTGCTGTTACAGCCAACTACTGGAACGTTTTATATTACTTTGCTTGTTCCACCTTTGTAATTTAAAGAGACAAGCGAAGCATCCCAGCCAGTCAATAGCTTATGGTTGTCTGCACCTGTGGAAGTTTTGCCCGACCGAGATTATAGTAATTAGTAGCTTAGAAAAATTAACAAAACTTGGGCGCTGAGGGCAACGTGAAACAATTATACCAGAAACAGCTATACAAAAAAGCTGGTCCGTAATCCTTTCATATAATCCTATTTGGACAGTTTATACACTACTGCCTTTGGTTGTCTGTACGTATGGTAGTTCTTCCCGGTACAAATTAAAGCCATTAGTATTCCAGAAAAATTAACAAACTTTGAGCGCAGCGGACCACGCAATTCAACCTTACCAGGAACGCTTTAATTGAAAATGATAAAATTCATTACTTCAGAATAAAAAAAACATATGGTTTCACTCCACGCAATCTTGGTAACACACTGGTTTATGAGCTGCGAGTCGCCTGAGTTGGCAGATTTCAAAATTCAACGATCGGGACAAATTGAACAAGAAAGTACCTATTATATATGCTTGGTAATGTTAATATTTTTCAAAAATAACTGACAAAGGCGTTTTTATTTTCACAGCAAAATATACAAATATGCCATAATTTATATTTTATATTACCAAGTTATTATAATTTCCCTACATTCATTAGGTTTATGGCCGGTTGTAGATTGTACAATGCTTCCGTGATATGTAAATTGAGATGGAATTACGCCGATTTTCAATTGTTATATTTATACAGGGTGAGTCACTAGATTCGCGGTGGTCGATACTGCATTAACCTTAAGAGACCTTAAGAGAAAAGATTTTATTGAAAAACGTTTGAGTTAACATTTTCTACAACGGAAAAAGATTTACATTCATACAGGATGTTGCATTTAGGCATGACGGAAAAATATTCATTCTTTTTAATGTAATCACGTGTATATAATATCATATTATGAATAGTAAGAAAGCAGTGTTTCCAGTTGTACTTACGTAATGTAAATAGTCTCTGAGATATTCAATTGTTTGTAAAAAATGCAACTAGTTTAAAAACTACGGAAAAACTAATCTTTTATATTATGATATTATGTTACAACTTTGTCAGATATTCACCAAAACCAGTAGTAGGTAGATGCTGATGATAAAAAAAATGAATACGTTATTCAGGATATTCCTACCATGTTAAAGTTTTAAAAATTTTCAAATGGCTCTTTCTTGAATTTTTAAATGGAATACTTAATATTGCTCTGTATAGAGGGTATTTGGTAGTTTGAGAAAAAGTGTTTAAGGATTGTTAGAAGACGTTATTGAGAACCTATTTAACTTGATTTATCCTTATACAAAGAATTACCGCCATCAGATACTAACAATTTTATATGAAATTTTTTATGCATTTTTTTAGTATTCGTTCGTGTGGCAAACGAACACGGACCCTAAAAACGCCAAATTACTACTAAAGTAAACCCCAAACTTTGTATTTTTAGGTTATCTATCTTAATTTGTTGATTATGAAAGTGTAGAACAGAGTTCTTATATAAATAAATGAGATAGATTAGATAACGGACAGTAACGGGCTAAAGACCGATGTAGATTTTTGTACTAATTTTTATTTTCCGCATCAATTCTTGATTGTTGTGTTGAACAATTTTTTACAAAGTAATTGTGAATGTCATTGGTGTAAACTTTAATATGGCCGGATTATCTAAGGATGAGACTTCGTTTTATATTAGATTTTCATAAATGAAAACTTTGAAATTTTACTAATCTTACAGTTTTTTCACTATTTTCATTTACATTTCATTTACAAAGAAAATAATTTTGATCAGCTAAAAGTGCAAAATCGCAACTGTGCGGCGCGGCGTTTCTTATTGTGTGATGTATGTGCTCACATCCAAATACCAATTATGCAAAAACCATGCTGAATACAAATCCGTTCTCAAAGTTGCTCATCAAGTGAGGTTTATCGTTTTCTTCAATGAAACGTTAGCGCAATACAAGTGAACAAACAGGAATAGCATAAAATATTAACTTGATTGGTCAATCCTTTGCCCCCAAACATTGCTCAATCTGTTCAAATGATACCTTATAAGTAAAAAAAAATGTCGGATTGAAACGTAAGAAAAAAATAAAAAAGTGTTTTTCTGAAACGTCCATATGGTTTGACCTATTTTCTATAATCTTTTTCACAGCATTAACCTTATGTTGAAATTTCCTAATATTAACAAGAATTCTGAAACAGATTTTGAGCCAACAGAAATGCTTAATGATAAGCAGATACTTTTTAGATAATAAACCAAGTGATAAAAGCAATGGCAAAGGAAATGCTTTGTCTTTAATTTAATAAAGATAAAGTAGCCAGTAACTAAATAAGACAAATGAACTCCACGAATATAATAACTGCTGAACAGTCACAGTACTATTTTAATTCCACGTACAACGGAAACTCAGTATTTTTTCACCAACAATTAACAGAATAATGAGATCGTAAATATACCTACCTCATCCCGGTTAATACACAATCTTATTACGAAGCTTCTACCGTTTGTTATCCATTATTATTACCCATACTTGGCAATATTTATTTCTGGGACATTATTGCACCATCGTAGGTGTCCGTATGGAGTCATGAACGTTTTCAACGGTTACGTACTTATAACTTCACATGAGCGCACGTTACATTATAATTCGAAACGTTTCAATCGGATTACAGCAGAGCGGTAGCGTAATCTATTATTAACGTGTTGGAAAGTAGAAAAACGCTCATGAAAAGTCGTTATTTATGATCCAGCGGGATGCATTTCTATCGGAGCATTTGCATCTATGTTTCATAAGCAACATATCGATGCGGCGATTACAGTTACATATATGCAATTTATAATTTATATAGCGCTAGTTATTTGCATAGGGACTTTAGATCGGTATTTGATCAAAAGACACAGAGTTGCGAAGCAACGGATGTAATTTATTAATGTGTACATTGAAATTTAAATTATTAATATCGAAAAAATTATTGGACATATTTAGCACGAACTATCTATGATTGGGTTTAACTGACCGTTAAGATTAACAAAACTTTACTTTTTGCGTCTTTTGTAGGCGATGTTAGGCGAATAGCATTTTGTTTTCAATCGAATTTTGAATGTAGTAAAATTATGTGACGTAATGTAAGTACAATAAATACTTGCAATGTTTAAAATGCAAAATGTATGAATGCATAATATTTAATGCATATAATATTTCAATACATTATAAAGCGAGTATACAATATACATAAATTATGCAGATGTGGGTTATCTTCCTCCCTTCATGCTTCCGTCAGTGTTGTTTTTTTTTTATTTCAAATTTTGTTACCTATAGTTCAAACAAGTGTAAATATTGTTATATTTTTTTCAAATAAGACTTAACTTTATCATGTAATTTAGCGGAAGTGTTTTGTATATTCGGAATCCTAACGTTAATACACATTGTAGGGGTATGGAATTTGGCCGGAGTTATTTTTTATGTAGTTTCTCACCCGGAAAGAACAAAAAGTAATAAAACAGTAATTAGGCTATTTTAATTTTTTTAGTAAACATCGTTTTGTTGAAAATTGCTTTCCGGGGTAGAACACAGAATAATTAAGGATGGTACATATGAGTTTAATTTTAAATTATTTAGGTTCTTACGTGATTTCTGATGTAAGATTTTGAAAAAAAAAACTAAAAAGCTTTTTTCTAAGGCACATGTAACTACTTAGCCTAGCTGCCGTCACCAGGGATGTAAAAGCGTAATTTACCGCGTAAATAACCAAATTAATTACCGTAATTAATGGTAATTTACCGATTAATTACCGTGTTTTACGGCTTAAATTACCAATGGTAATTTGTCGTCAATTTAATTTACCGTTGGTAATTTACCAGTAATTTACCGAAAATTTTAATTACAGTTGTTAATTTACCGGAACTTATAAATTAATTTAAAAACCTTCAAACAGTACTTGCGTGAATGTACCCCACCACTCCTAAGCAGTCAACAAGTGCACTGTTGTTTGTGCTTTGCCTGGATGGTACTTAGGGATGTATAGTTCTATCAACGGATCTTTGCCTCCCTGTCAATAATGACATCAGTCTGGTGCAATCAATCGCTTGTCATTCAGTCAGTGGCGTAGTCAAATAAAGCTTGTCTAAAAACATAACCATCAACCCTGCACTAAAGTATAGGTTAAGTTAATTCGGCTTTGTAGTAATTGTAGTAGACTATAATCTTTTGAGTTCTGGGAATTACTAAGTATATTCATGCATTGTACCACGCGATTTCGTGCCTGGGAATTTAATCGCTTTCCTGTCATTTTGAAGTTCACAATGACAGAACCCCTGAAAGCGACGCCGCTGGAATTACGACCTACACAATAACATTTAACGATAGTTCCGTCTTTGTTATACATATTAGTACCTAAGATGTATCCGAGACCGTGTGTCTTAGCCATGGAAGACGTACGTCCGACGTTAGTGTCAATTATTTCACATGTCGTAGAAAGAGTGATCGCATGACAACCTTATCGTAACTAGATTCGGCAAACTTTGACAGGGAGGCAAAAATCCATTGATCGAACTATATCAGCGTAATTTAACGGGTAAATTACTAAATAAATTACCGTAATTAATGGTAATTTCCGGATTTTTAATTACTTAATTCAGCGGAGCCAATAATGCACATTTTAAATCAGAAACCATCTACCTACTATGAAATTCATGATTTAAAGAAATGGTGATCCGGATAAAATGTGATCATTCTTTGTGAACGTTGTCTTTTTGTGAGACGGTAATAAATTCCAGTATTTTATACTATAATTATGCTGTTAGAATGTCCATTTTATAAATTGCTGGTATAAAAAGTATTTTTATTGTACTCCCTGCTTTCATTTTAAGAATGAATTACTAGTATGAAATCAGGAAAAGCATCAGCGATTGGTGGTTATCTACAATATAATGACTTGTTTCCAACATTTTTTTTATATACCTAACTTACTGCAAACGGTAAATTATCATTTTGAATTAACCCGGTAGTTTAAGAAAAAATAATTTACCAATTGCAATTTTTAATTACGTGGTAATTTATATTTAAAGGTAATTTTAATATCAGACGTAATTTTCTGAAAAAATTAATGATGGAAATTTACTTACTCAGATTGCTAGTTATCTACAAAACAATGACTTTTATTTGCCAAACATTTTTATTAACATAAATAGCATTCATAACCGTGATCGGCATTAACGCAGGTTTAATTTATCATTTTGAATTTTTAATTACCCGGTAATTTAAACCAGCGGAATTTATCATTTTGAATTTTTAATTACTCGGTAATTTAAGCCAACGTAATTTACCATTTTTAATTTTTATTTACGTTTAATTTAATATTTTAAATTAATAATTTTAATTTGACGGTAATTTAGGAAAAAAATTAATTACCGTAATTTAACATCCCTGGCCGCCACAAATAGTTTTTGCTAAGGTTTCATAATCTTGAACCATTTCCTATTAAGGGAAAACCAAAACACAAACTTTTCCATTTTCTCTATGAAATGCGCCACCTGTTAAAATATTGTCATAGCTTAACCAGACTTTAGTAAGGAAGAGCCCATGTGTAAATGCTCTAATATACAAACCATTTTCAGTGATCAAACATGATCATTATTCTATTAAATCTTGAGTAATTTTAGAAACAACAAATATTCAAAGCTGCACTAAAACTTAACATACACGTTCAACAAAATCCTTTCTTCGATATCTTTGAACCTTTTTATAATTGTCTGTCTAGTTCAAGGTTAAAATCTTCGCAATATGAAGTTCTCATATCTAAGCACAACAAATTACAAAAATAACATCACGAAACGTCCAGTTGGCTGTGCAAACAGCGTAATTCCTGTAGACGAGTTAAAAAAATTTGGCAGCCGCATGCGATTTCTGGCCGTGAAATAAATAATTAGACGAACAAAATAACGCTCCTCTTGTAAATACTTCTTGCATAGCTAATTAAACACTTGGCGATATCGTTCTCAATCTATGAACGTATACACAATCCGCTAAACAATGTCAATGGCAAATTCTTTTCCTATTTGTATTCGGCCGGAGATGAAGGTCACAATGTCATCAAACGTTTCAATATCATGTAATGAACGGACACGAAGAATTACTTCCTTTGCAAATTGTATTGCATCGCCTGCAATTTTTTTTATCTTAATTATTGATTATTTTTTAACGGAATTTTAGTTTGAATTGACCTTACATTAGGTCAGTTCAATGTGACGTGAATAGAATTGTCATATAGGGTATGCCGGGTGATGTATTTAGACTTTTTTTAGCCATTTCAAATCTTCAGCCACTGATTCATACCTGAATACTTTTATCTTATAAGAATCTAACAGCATCAATAGAGAAACAGACCAGTGCATATCACGAATACAATTTATTTTGTAAACCACTGATAATATTCTATTTCATAAAACCTACCCGAATAATTTCAGAATAAGAAATAGACATCCAGAAGCAGAAGGGCAACTCTCGGCGGTGCCTTTGATCTTTCTCGGTCAGATTCTATGACCTCGCGCCATCTTTTCTGAGGATTATACAGGACCGTAATACCTGCGAAACGATGGGCCTGTCGCTACATACGCGTTCTGCATGTAGATCCTAATTCAAACAGCCAATACGGACCTGCACGGAACGAACTCTAGACACAACCTAGACCAAACAAATACATCGAGCAATCACCTACGTTATGAGGTAGAAATGGCAAATAATGGATTGACTGTACTTGAACCGGTCAGTCGGTATAAAATACGTTCATGCTAAATGACAACACGACAACACCTTCCTGCTTGTCTTCTATTGGTCAAAAGTCTGCGCGATTTCAACATGGCGTCAGCTGCGCGCGGTGGTCTGCGTAGATCTTCCCGCCAACGAGAGTTTCCGTTCTGCTTGTTCACTTTTCTGTGTTCAGACGCTGTGGTTTATATAATTCCGATGTATCTTTTTGGGCGTAATCACTTGGATAACTCGCAGAGGTACCAACAAATTAAGTACGTAGGCTTTCACGGCCAGAATCATTTAGAAATTAAACTGCTTCCGGGTTATGCCGTGTGTCAAGATTTGTTAATGCTGACGTTTCGCGAGCCATGTTGCTCGCTTCTTCAAAGCTAATTGAATACTGAAGACCTACCAAGAAAGTCTCCCTTATATACCTGAATTTACACCTCACTGCGCACATCTGGCGCTACCGCGCCATGTGTTTTTCCACCTGACCGCGTTAGGATCGATTTCCAGACCCTACTAATGTCAGTACCGTCTTCGCGATTGATGTTGTCAGGATGTTTGTAAATTTCGATGGCTTCTCTAATAAGCCTTCGATGATAATTACCCACCCTTGCCAACATCTTCGCGTCATCGAAATCCATTGTGTGTCCCGACTCGTGGCAGTGTTGAGCAACAGCGGACTGTTGGATCTTGCCTAGCCGGGTGTCCCTACTGTGCTCCTTGATTCGACATTCGATGCTTCGTCCTGTCTGTCCTACATAGCATGTTCCGCACTCACATGTTATCTTGTATACCCCTTCGTTCTTCAAGAGTGGTGTGATATCCTTTGGGTTAGGCAAAAGATCCTTTACCTTAGCTGGTGCTCTGTACCTTACCGTGATACCCGATTTCTTCAGTACTCTACCGATTCTCTCTGATACCCCACTTACGTATGGTAAGCAAGCGAACCCCTTTGACTCTTGCGGTTCCTCTGAGACTTGCGGTTTTCTTTGTGTGACACCCCGTATGTCAGACTTGGTGTATCCATTCTGGCGTAGGGCCCACTCCAAGTGTTTCCGTTCGTCGTGCAAGGTGCTAGAGTCGCATACCTTCTCGGCTCTGTTGAACAAAGTGTTAATAACACTTCTCTTCTGTTGGGGGTGGTGGTGTGATTTGGCGTTCAAGTACCGATCGGTATGTGTCTTCTTACGGTAGACTGTATGTCCAAGTCTACCCGTTGACGTTCTGTATACCAGCACATCCAAGAAAGGCAGCTGATTGTCCTCTTCTATTTCCATCGTGAATTTGATGGAAGGACTAACATTGTTCAGGTGGTTAAGGAACTCAGTAAGTCTATCTCTACCGGGTGGCCAAACCACAAAGGTATCGTCGACATATCTGACCCAGTGCTTGGGTTTGAAGGTACTTGATGTAATGGCTTTTTCTTCAAACAATTCCATGAAGAAATTGGCGATTACCGGTGACAAAGGTGATCCCATGGCTGCACCCTCTACCTGCTCATACATCGCTCCCGCCCACTTGAAGTATGTGGTGGAGAGACAATACTCTACAAGATCCGGAACATCGGTTGGTAGACCTAGGGGGACAAGTGTTGTCCGGAAGCCTTCGACTGCCTCCTTAACCGGAACACACGTAAAGAGTGATGTTACGTCGAAACTTACGAGTATATCCTGAGGGTCAATGACAACTTCCTTCAAAATCTGAATAAAATGTTCAGAGTTCTTGACAAAAGATGTAGTTTGTCCTATAAACGGTTCGATGGTTTTCGCCAAGTATTTTGCCAACAAATAGGTTGGGGAGCCTATTGCGCTAACGTTTGGTCTTAAAGGTACGTTATCCTTGTGGATTTTTGGCAAACCGTAGATCCTAGGTGCCCTAGGGGCTTGAACAAAAAGGCTTCTTTGTTCCTGTACGGGAATCGATGATGATTTAACCAATTCCCTCACTCGCCTTCCTATCTTATCTGTTGGGTCCTTGGAAATTTTACGGTACGTATTCGGGTCCAATAGATCGTCCATCTTCCTGTTGTAGTCCTTCTTGTTCAATATCACCGTTGCATTCCCTTTGTCTGCTGGTAGTACTGTGATATCCTTGTTGTCCTTGATGGTTTTCAGAGAGTACTTCTCTTCTTTGGTAATATTGCTTTTTGGCGGGGTAGCTTTCCTAATTATCCTGGAAACCTCTTGACGAATGTCCTCTGCTTGTACACCTGGAATTTTGTACAATGCGGCTTCTACTTCCGTAATAATTTCCTCCTTAGGTATTCTTATCGGTACGATTGCAAAGTTCAATCCTTTGCCTAGGACCGACAATTCACCGGTGGAGAGTTGGTGATTAGACATATTTATAACTACTTTGTCCACAGTAGTAGTTTTGGTCACAATCTTCTTAGCCTCCAACCTAACAAACTTCTTCTTGTGAGTTTCGGTTGCTTTCTCAAACTGGAATTCCGCCTTTCTCCATGTGGTGGAATCAAGCTTACCCCAATCTTCGGCTGACAATCTATTTGCTAATTTGAGATGAAGTTTTAGCAATTTATCTGTAGTGTCCTGTAAAGATCTGTACGTGAAATGTACCCTTTCACGTAATAAGGCATTCTCCGTTCTCCTCAAAATCTTCTTGGCGGCAGCGGTGTTGATATGGTGCTTGGTACGCAGGAATGTTGGTACTAAACCTTTGTCCCTACACCTTCTCAAAAAAGCAAGCCTAGGTCTACCAACCGATGTTCCGGATCTTGTAGAGTATTGTGTCTCCACCACATACTTCAAGTGGGCGGGAGCGATGTATGAGCAGGTAGAGGGTGCAGCCATGGTATCACCTTTGTCACCGGTAATCGCCAATTTCTTCATGGAACATAATAGAAATAAGTAAATATAAGAAATAAGCATACTAGAAATGAGCATGCTTATTACTAGAGTGCGGATTCTAAGCATTTTGCTTGAACAGTTTAAATGTAAGCAGTTTAAAAAGTTTGAGGATCTCCATGACTTCAGAAAAAATAAAGCATTTAGCGCTATTTTTAATTTTCGTATTTTGCTTTTCTCCCCGGATTTTGCAGACTAATATTCTGCCATATTCCTGCTTATTTTAACGTTTTACGGTTTTTTGGGGTGTTTATACCCGTTTTTAGGGTGCTTAGGTCGTAGGTCTGCGCATTTGCGTCTCAAAAGCCGCAAAAATCACTGAAAAGCGCCTCTACTGAATTGTGATATACCAACTATAACCGTGCGCACAACTCAACAGTATGTCGGCTTTTTAGAGTATACACATTTGAAATGCTATTAAGAATAAATGGCTGTCTGCCACATAGATAAAAAAATCCCGAATTAATTATTCAAAGCAATAAAATATTCTGCAGAAGGTCCATGAAAACAGTAAGTTACAATATTAGTTATTTTACTACTTGTCTCGTAGTAGTGATTGTTTTGATTGTAGGCTTATTTTGTTGCTTTATTTCACAGTATTAAAATGAAAATATTTAAGTTGAACATTCACTTCTTATGTAGCCATACTACATTAATACATTGTATCAGTAATACATATTAACTTAATTCTTTTTTTTGTTCAATTTGTTCAACTACCTCTTAAATATAGAGACAATTTGGACTAAGAAGAATGTGTCACGTGGTTTAATCTCCGCCACAGTATACCTCTGAGGTGCTCAATTTATCTCTACCTGCGTATAATAAGCAAATAAATTTTTTTTAAATAAAATAAAAGCGTTTACTTATTGTGTATATATAGTTTATTTTTATTGTTTAGTATCATATTTCCTCAGTTATACCAATGTTTTGTATGATATGTGTATGCTAATAAATACATATATACCAAAATAACACGAGGTATACGTATGTATTCTTATAACGCTTTTTTGTGTGCATTTTTTCGTGCTTATATTAAGCGCTTATTTTCCAAAAATAATTACTTATAATTCCGCACTCTACTTATTACTACCAATGTTTCCACACACATGCCACTTTTACTAGGCACTTTTACTATTCTGGTAATCAAGATGGAACCTCAGATAATAAGTGGGAGTTTATGTTTCACAACAACTGTCTGGATGTGTCATTGATTTCATCCCTTATTCCGACGAATTGGCTGTACTAAGGCTTCATAACAAACCTATAACCCTTAACGTGCTTCATATTTATTCATCTATTGCAGATATATTGATCAGAAAATCAAACGATCTCAAAGAGTTATTTATTGAAGATAACGAGAAACCACGAACTAAACATAATAATTATAGGTGACGTTAATTCCAAACTTTGGAGGAGAAAATTCGAAGATGCTATTGGACCTTTCGGATTAGGAGTACGAAATGAAAGAATTGATCTCCTCTGCAAGTGTACTAAGAAGATAGCGTGCTGGTGGCCTACACCTGTTCCGAACGACCACCCCGCCGATTATATGCGTGTAAATCACGTATAGACAAAAACACAATTCATAATCAGATAGATGTTATAGGTACTTGTCAATATGCCAAGGAGCCGTAATTCTCACATTCTCAAAACACTCAGCCCGAAAATTAGTGACAATAACTTAATATTTACTAAATGTGATAAGAGCGTAGGTAGGTTTGGTTGTACTTAAGAGACATATACATCAATAAGGCAAAGGTTTTCTTCAGAGAGAATAACATAAAGCAAACAAACGACAATAGTATATCGACAGACGAATGAGGTATACTACCAAATTTAAGAAAATCATCGAGAAAACAAGGCACACCCTCATACAGGTGGAAATGCAACCAGAGATGAACAAGGAAATAAACCCGATTCTCCCCAGACTTTACAGTTTGATCGCGCTGCTCAAGGATGGCTACCCCATACGCCCAGTAGTGACATCAATAAACACCACCGCCAACAAACTCTCCAGATCACTCAACTATGGTACAGAGATTACACAGATAGAAAAGATTTCTTGTTTTTAAGAAATATATTCGTTTGAATTTATTCTTTTGGGTCAAAACATATTTCTTTGACGCCAACAATATTTAATTCATTTAATACCCTAGTTTATTTGCTTGTAGAGATTAAATTATTTGAAATATTTATTTAAGTGAAATAAATATATTTGGATACAAACAAAAATTACTTTTCTTTAAAGTAATATTTTTGCTTTGATTTAAAAAAAACGCCTTTTTACACCAAAGAAATTTAATTTTGATTCAAACATATAAACTTATATACAAGGAGAGATTTATTTCCTTTAAAGCAATATTTTTTCTTTGGCTTAAAAATAGGTTTACTTCCGCCAAAGAAATCATATTTTGATTCAAATAAATATATTTGTACACAAGAAAAGATTTATTTCCTTTAAAGAAATATTTTTGCTTTGGCTTAAAAATAGGTTTACTTCCGCCAAAGAAATCATATTTTGATTCAAATAAATATATTTTTAGTGTGAATATCTCATCCAACTGTATTGTTAGATGGCGCTGAAAACTCTCTCCTCGTACTTCGGCCATACCGTCAGTATAAAGGCCGTGTGATCAACAGTATAGATATAGAGCCACATAGAGTACAGTGCCTGCAGGTTCAAGTTCCGATTCCAAATCAGCGTACACTTTAGGTACTAACCTAACCTTGACTATATGTAGGGCTGGGAAGACCAACCACTGGCCGAGGATGTGCGACATTCCAAAAAAGAGGTGACCACGTAGCGACTCTAATGTACCCACCGAAAAATTCTTGTCTATAATAGTTCCACATTAATTCCTTCGACAAATTAATAATTTCTTTAATCAAAGAACCATTTATTCCAAACTTCAAATATCGCATTTTAACTCAACCAACAATTTCGTTAATTTTAAAAAATATAATTCTTTCACTCAACACTAATTACTAAAACACACACATAGACAACGTATACTTATAGACCGGCAACAGTCGGCTTTGGCCGTGACCCGATTTTTCTACGCGAGAGAGATAGAAGAGAAAGAGAGGTTGTCACGCCACTCTCAAACAGAGATGGCGCTGATGCTCAAACGCCTCAAAGAATCCTACTTTAGCTACGTACAATTTATAGGTCCGGGAAATAAAAAGCGCCTTTTTCGAATTAACGTCTTGTCCGATGTACATACTTAAAACAATATTTAAATGATACTGTCATGAGTAGACACGCAAAAACTATGGTATCTACGATGAATGACTCATTTAAATACAAGCTGGTTTTCGTATGCAGATTGAACAAGACGTAGTCAATAATTAGTTATTAATTAAAGGTCTTGCAGTGCAAAATTTAATTAATATGTCATTACTTCGAAAAACGCATCTTTTCATTTCACCCACATAACTATGCTTTGCAAGTCCTATGCATTCAATTTATTTAGTTGATGGGCGAAATAAGACGCAATCATTGACAATAATATATATTTATTAACAAAAAATACATATATAAACATTTAGACAGTCGACTTTGGGCTAAATACCTTTCTAACACTGGTAAGGAATCGCATCATGCGTTAAATTTGTCCTACAGGTTCTACCAGAATTTGGAACTTTCCACTTTGTTGAAAAGTGCAGGTCACACTCTGTAATTCTTCCTAAGGCGCACAAGCCCCAGGTTTCACAAATCCGCTGGATTAAGTTGATTCAACCAAAAACCAAAGAGCTGCAAGTCAAATTCAATGTTACTTAGTTTAATAGTAAAATGATATATCAATTGCGGACAGCTCTGAGAATATAATACAAACAATAAACTACTTTATCTTTACTTACATTTGGATCCTTTGCAAAAGTATGCTTATGCATTGCTTTTCCGGTTGACGGACAAGTCCGTACGCAGCAGTGACATATCATATTGACATTTAATTCAAATACAAACACGACGAACCACTACGCATGTGTCACCAGGAAGGAGACCGCACTCTATATGGAAAATCTGACCCAAATCACTGCACAATAAGTCCTAATAAGCATGTAGACATGCGCAGTACGCACATACTGCTCTCATTCATAACTTGATCGACGAATCGGCCTGTCTAAACGTATGGTTGTCAGCTGTCAGGTTATGGTGGTTATGTCGTCTAGTGTATACGATTATTTTATTATATATTTACATTATACGTACCGACTGTGATAGCGACAAATAAAATTTAGATTTCACTGGTTTTCATTATGAAGTGCTGTGTGCCAGGCTGCAAAACGTCGAACAGGAAAACTAAATTAACATTATTCTCTGCTAATACGGTAGACCAACAGTTGTTTTATTTCCATTCGTATAGCCGCAATTCGTAGAAGGTAAACCTATTTTGTAAAGTTTTCGTAAAAAATAAGTGAAACAAAGTTCTGTATAACTTTTTTCAACCATTTTAACATTCGGTTGATAATTTTTAGAAACATAACCTCACCACACAATGACAGTAGTCGCCAAAAACGTCGCTACTGGTCGCTACTCACATGGGTATTTTTATGAATGAGAGAAAAGAGATAGCAATATGTGCGCACTGCGCATGTCCACAAACTTGCCGTTCTCGGTCGGTACTTATCATGTAGTCATTTGGGTCACATTTCAAATCGTATGTACGGTAACTGCGAACTCCTCCCTTCTTACTCCGTGTGTGTCACAATGACAAATAAATTCTTGCGGTTCGATAGTACATTGCCGATATTATCGACAGAGTGACAACAACGCCATCTCGGTTTGCGAGTGGCGGAAGAAAAATTGGGATATGTCAAAAGTGCCGGAGTGCCAGTCGCATGAACACACACATAATGACTTGAAGTAAATAAATCTCGTTACTTATAATATACAAATTTATAAAGCATCGTGAGTCTTGACTTTAAATTAGAATTCCTGCGTACGTTGGTATCTAATAAAGAAATTTTTATTTGGTTATGTCTTCTGTCATCACCACAAACGCATCTTGGTTAATTGTAATTAACACTATAATGTGGATTCTCTAACTAAACATTTTTATTTTTCAGAGTGAGAGCAAATCCAATTTCCACTTTTACTATTACTAACTACACACGCAATACCTCTTCATGAAGAATCTCAATTACATAAATCTTAATGAATAATAGCGTGCGTAATTCCATATTGGTCAAATTACTCAAAAACTGTTACGTTCGTACGTTTGAGCCGCGGGAAGATAATAAATTAACATAAGACTAAATATGGCGCAGATTAAACTATTGGATCTCCTTGAAATCGGCAATAAATGTAACCATCGGATGCGTACCTTAATTAGCAAATTGACAACTGTGCTCGTTTCAAACTAGCATAAAATCTATCCTTTCTAATCCACCTCTGTTATAACTCAATCCAAACCTATCGTAGCGCGTATGTTATGAATATGAACTATAATAACGTTAGCGTTAAAGTAGGAACAAAATAATGGGAATAGTGCTTTAAATTCAGATGTATTAATTCTGCCAGAAAACTTGCTTACAACAACAACTTCAACTGATGATGTCAAAAATTTTAGAGCAGTTCCCAATAAAGAACATCTATTACAGAAATAATATTAAGCTATAAAAAACAAACTGTCCTTAATCCTGGACAGAATTGACAATAAGTACTGACATAGTCACATGTGAATAAATACGTTTAATGCTTTCTCGCAATATGTTTGGTAATTTTGTACCTACCCCTAGTGACATTGAGATCTCCTTTATACCTCGTCATATTCATAATCTTCTTTTGACATGAACTGTGGTCTTAAAATGGATTTCATTGTAAGGACGAGTTGTTGATGTTGAGTATAATAACAGCGGGACCTTCGCTATCTTGTTCTTGAATCGTGAATAAGGATGCGTTGAAAGTCATGCTGTGTGCCGCTGACATTTTTGGTCCCATTCTTTTGTGATGATACCGAAGAATGTCAAGAGCGCCTTAAGAAAGTATTCCTAGTTATTGTTAAGGAAACATTCTTTTAAATTATATTATTAGTTCAATGCCATAAATCGTTTCAAACAATTTCAATGCTAATTTAGCGACACCCATCGCCCTGCAAATTTAAAGTGGCTGCGCGAAAACTTACAATTTCTCCAAATTAGGTACTCCAAACACATTATATTTATTTCTTATCCAGTCGTAGTAAAACTAATGTAATAATGCCATAAAGCGTATTACGCATATTGCTTATACGGCATTCTACATGTAAAAAATAAAGTTTGCGTTAGCAATAATAGGAAATTATAAACTTACAAAAAAAAATTATGCAAAAAATATTTTTGGTGTGATCACCGATATTCACAATTCGTCGGATTACGAAATATTCGGACGTTCACGACTGGCTAATACTTGCTAATAGTTGGCTAATAGGTATAAACTATACAGGTGTTTCACATGTGTCAATCGGAAACAGTTATTTTTATTATACACAAAATGGGATATTGGGACAACGACCAGGTCAAATAATCACAACGTTATAAACTCTGCGACGTTTCGACTTTATTTCAAAGTCTTCATCAGGCAACAAAGTTACTATAAAGACAAGAAAATACCACTAATAGTTACCAATTAAAATTTTTTAGTTTTCGTCTCATTATTAATGGGTCCACTGGCCAGCCGTGGAGACATCCATTTTCATTAAAATTGTTGCATCTCATAACCATGTGGTTTTTCGGTTGTTTGTAAAAATTAAGGCTGCTTCTCACACAACTAACGTAAGTTAATTTGATGTTAAATTTTAATTGGTAACTATTAGTGGTATTTTCTTGTCTTTATAGTAACTTTGTTGCCTGATGAAGACTTTGAAATAAAGTCGAAACGTCGCAGAGTTTATAACGTTGTGATTATTTGACCTGGTCGTTGTCCCAATATCCCATTTTGTGTGCCAACGTAGTACGACCAAGAGTACTTCTTTGCCTGATTTTTATTATAAGCATAAAGTTCACATAAACTTATGAGAGGCATTAATGCTCAACCTCGAGATAAATATTTTATTAAATTTTGAAAAACATAGTTTGTCGTATTGAAACGTAGAAATATGCAAAAATAAGTTTAATAAAATTGAATTGTTTTATCCAAGTTATTATTAGTGACAACACAAAAAAAAACATTTAATTGCCATATTAATTATGTTTGCACTGATTCTGTATGCTTTCTACGTATGCGTTTTCCATATTGGATTATTAATTTTAAGATGTGAATATTATTTTTCAATAAATAGTTATGGTGCCACTCAAAAAACTTCTATAAGGTGTACGTAACCACATGCTTGTCTTGAATACACGTGTTCCAAATTATTGCCAGACATTTGTCGGTGAGTTGATTTGACTGGGCCGACCTTGCTAATTTAATCAGTTGTTGTCCATACTACCTTGTTTCTAGTACATGTCATAATATTTGTTTCAATAAAAATTTTTTGGCAACGGACTATTCTAATGTCAACCGACAATCATCAAACAATCGTTACACATTAGAATGTACATGGAACGGACATATCTAATGTTAACCGATAATCATCAAACAATCGTTGCACGTTAAAATGGATATGGAATGGCCATTTCTAATGCCAACCGACCGGTTGACGTGGAATCCTCAAAAATTAGATGAATCAATTATACTAAATTACCCGTTAATTTTCTCGTATATATATATGTAGGTTCTTTTGATGGTAAATTTTGTCTACTACAATGTGTTATTTTTATTTTTACAATTAAAGCCTTTTCACACAGCACGGATTTCAAACGGCACGGTCCGATTTATCTCATACATTTCGAACCGTATACAGACAAAACCGCACGGATGCCGTGTACCGTGTGAAAAGGCAGTAAGACGACAGGAACGTATAATTTAATACGCCACGCGGTTGTGTTGTCCAATTGTGGCGCATCAGCTATTCAGGTGACCGAAATATAAAGGGTCATTATAAATGATTGTAGTCGAAGTATGCCATGATATCAAATGTAAAGATTTCAGGTTGCCGCTATATTTGAATGGAATACCACTGTTCTACATGTGTTCTACACGCAAAAGTTAAATTTGGTAGCATAACCTATTGTAAGTTAGACAGTTAATGTGTATAGCGGCAAAAATTTCTAACATGGGCATTGCCTACTTCGACTACAATCATTTATAATAACCCTGTAGTTTGGTCAAGGAATCTTTGCGTGTTGTCAAAAGTGACCGACGTTTGAGACGTACGTCCAACGCTGATGCCAATCTTTTCATATGTCGTAGAAAGAGTGAATGCATGACAATCGCATCGTAACTAGCTCATGTCACATTTAACAATATGAAACAAACTTTTTAAATTTTGTATTATGACATTGATGTGAGATAATATGCGACGTACGACGCATAAGACTCTGCTAAAATCAGTCGGACTATCACGCCCGATGTACAACGCTGTCGTGATACGTTTTGCGCTCTGTAGGAAAACAGTCACACTGCTTCCCCATTGGTGACATGACGGTGCAACACGCCGTTTTAAGCGTTTTACGTTGTACGCCGCGTAAATGCCTGCTCCTAGGAAAACCCGCCTTGAGATTTGAGGAATGAGGGATTAAAATCGGAGAGGCACAATTGGTCGATGGTTTTTTATAAATTATAAATTTTCCTATTAACTATGATCCTAAAAATTTTAATATGTTACTACGGGAACCATAAGCTATCGATTGATATCAGTTTCAACGACTGGATTTGAATTTCATATAGTTTGATCAATGGATCTTTGCCTCCCTGTCAAAGTTTGCCGAATCTAGTTACTATAAGGTTGTCATGTGATCACTCTTTCTACGACATGTGAAATTATTGACACTAACGTCGGACGTACGTCTGCGTACGTCTTCCATGGCTAAGACACACGGTCTCGGATACAGTTAGGTACTAATGTAACAAAAGGCGATTTCGCGTGGAACGGTTCGGTTGCGGTTCGACTACCGATTTGAACCAACCATTTTCACATGGCGATTGATGACGTAGCGGTTGCAGTTGGTTCGATTCGGTCCGTCAAAATCTTGAACCTGCCTGGCAAGACGGTTTGAAATATCGGTTCGTTTGGGTTGTCATTTTGAGGTTATAAGTTATAAAATGCTGGTAAAATGGATAGGTATGTATGCCGTTGTCGGCATGCGCGGTAGACCACTGCGTATGTCATTACTGTCACATTTAACAGTAAGTGGGGCACCTAACCTATGAATCGAACCGGATCATTTTCCGTCGAGCGGTTACTGACGTTTCAAATATGATGACGATTTAGAACCGTTCTGTCAACCACATCCAACCGCCAACCGAAACCAAATCGAACCGTTTATCCACGCGAAATCGCCTAAAGACGGAACTATCGTTAAATGTCATTGTGTAGTTCGTAATTCCAGCGGCGTCGCTTTTAGGGGTCTGTCATTGTGAACTTCAAAATGATTAAATTCCCAGCCATGAAATCTCGTTGTACAATGTATGAATATACTTAGTAATTCCCATAGCTCAAAACATTATACTCTACTACAATTACTACAAAGCCGAATTAACTTAACCTATACTTTAGTGCACGGTTAATGGTTATGATTTTAGACAAAATTTATTTGACTACGCCACTGACTGAATGACAAGCGTTGATTGCACCAGACTGCTGTCATTATTGACAGGGAGGCAAAGATATGGCAAAAAAAAAGATATGGCGATTTCGCGTGGCTAAACGGTTTGATTTGGTTCCGGTTGGCGGTTGGATGTGGTTGACAGAACGGTTCTAAATCGTCATCATTTTTGAAACGTCAGTAACCGCTCGACGGAAAATGATCCGGTTGATTCATAGGTTAGGTGCCCCACTTACTGTTAAATATGACAGTAATGACATACGCAGTGGTCTACCGCGCATTCCGCCAACGACATACCTATCCATTTTACCAGCATTTTACAACTTATAACCTAAAAATGACAACCCAAACGAACCGATAATTCGAACCGTCTTGCCAGGCAGGTTCAAGACTTTGACGAACCGAATCGAACCAACTGCAACCGTTACGTCATCAATCGCCAGGTGACAATGGTTGGCTCAAATCGGTAGTCGAACCGCAACCGAACCGTTCCACGCGAAATCGCCTTTGGTTGTGATCGTCTTTGTTGCCACTTTATTTAGGTTAAAATGGATAACAATGAACCGTGTAATAAGACAAGGCGTGCACAAAATTTTAGTAGTGCAGCGCCATTGTCACAGAGCTTTTAACGTCATTTCTAAAATACATATAGGTAAATCATAATGATTACTGTTAGAATACCTTATGATAGTGTATACCTATCAGTTTTAGAGGAAACTTATCTGCTCAGTAAGATTAGGCTGTCAACAAAATTTCCCATAATTCCTTGATAATCGCTCCTGAACGGAATATAAGCGGTCGACATTGACCGTTCATTGACGCCGATCAAGCATTGAACTGCATTGAAAAACACCCAAGTTCCTTGAACGGAGAAAGAATGCCGTTCAATAGTGTTACGTCGTTTAAACTGTTATTGAAAAACCCGCCCTTAGATGGTATGCGTGCATGATCATCGAGCTTATATGACTAGAGGGAGCGTGACGGGCTTTGTTTGTGGCCAAAGATAATAAGGTCGAAAGTCGTATATTTTCTCCTTCCCAATGTAACGCACCAATGAGCGGTCAGATTAAACTGGCGGCTATATGTCAAATTTGAATTAGGTAGTCGCGTATGGCGTGAAAGGTAACCTCACAAAATAAAAATCTTTTTCTGTTTTTGAATGTACATACATTTGTAGTACCTGTTATAATTGTGACATTTGTTAAAAAAGCAATTAAACCATCCAAGAGCAATTATATATTTATATAGTAACAACAGAATCCATTTTTTTATAGGTTTGGACAAAATGTATTCTTGCGTGTAAGATTTTATTTGTCTGTATAGCTTGACCAGCGAGTAGTTGCATCGAGAGCGTTGCGCAGTGCTCACGTCACGTACTCATTATATTTACGCTCTGCGCACCGCTGTCGAATCAAGTTTAAGTTGGTTGTACTATACACGATTTGTTTATTTTCTTTAATAGGAATATGGGTAATAAACTACAAGCAAAAGACAACTTATAATAGGAAAATATTTTATTTGAACATAATTTAACCACTGGTTTTTAAACAAAATGGTCTTGGTGTAAGAACTACGTACTCTTTTTTCTGATTCTAATAACATGGTTTTACACAAATAATATGCTCCATTAATGTTGATAAATTACACACTTTTTGTCTTAATCGCATGTTGTAACGAGACAATTGGCGGATTCGAGCAATTTTCTTGCTTATGGTAGTTCTTGCTAATGCTAAAACTGCCCGTGCTTGAGGAGACGAAGATAAGTATGAAGTATGTACGTCACCCATATATCGAGGATTGTAGCTACAATAAAATAACGTTAAAATATACCTAAAACAAAGTTACATATTACATAAATTTTCTCCTTTTTCTTGGCAGTGCTGAAGGATGTTCCGTTGGTGTTGCGCTGTGTGGCACGTTCAAAGCTCGTAGCCGTGGCAGTGATTGTTGACTCTGTGTGTCCACTAGTGTCTGCTACAACTGCATCGCTCATACTATCTGTGTCCGTATTTTCATTTGGTAGATCACTCATAACAAAAATACTTGGCACCGCACTACGGGAGAGTTATGGTCTTCCGTCTTTTCCCAGTTTATAATCGCTATTAGAAAAGTGTCTTGAACACAACACAGTTGTTTTAAAACCCCGACTTTTTATAGGTATAGCTTCAATCCGAGCTTGTTTTGAGTCTTGAACTGTTGGAAATCTACGAGAAGGTATATGTTATAATTTAATATTACTGTATTGCGGTAATAAAGGTCATACCTGTGACACGTTATATTTTTTGATGCTGCCTTTTTACAAAAGCAGCAGTTTCGCCCCATTGTTACCTCTTAACCATCCAAGGTACCATCTACATGCAGTCATGCATCTACATAGGTAAACAAACTCATAACCTCGATATAAACATATGTTCAAAATAATGGCGGTATCTAGCATCTGTGCGCATGCGCGAACAATGTGCACGAGAATCTACACGAAATTCGACCTTATTGACAAGGTATGTTGGGCCACAACAAGCCAATGCATTGGGATAGGCCGTACTCCGTCTAGTTATAGATGGTCTAAGTGCATGATACACCATAGTGGACTCGTCAAGGGTTACGGTCCGCTGCCAACAATATTTCATCTCTTCGGGATTTAGTTTGGTATAAATACTATATTTATTTTATTTGATTTAACATATGAGAGATGATTTTTATTTGATATTTACATAAGGGGTTATTTTCATTACATATGGGAGGATTTTATTCTTTGTTATATTATTTTTGTGATATTTGAACATTTATTTTTCTATATATTGTATTTATAAAATATACTTTAGCTTTAAAATATGCCTTCTTGTTAATGTTTGATTCAGGTCCAATATCTTTACCAAGATTAATTAAAAAAATTTCAAAACCTTAATTGTTTCAACTTAATATACCTAATTATAATTTCCAGAGAACGAATGAACAAAAATTACAGCTGTCATTTGCAACCATTACCAACATCATAATTATTCAATGTGGCGGGGAATTCAACCTATCCTTCGCCATTTTAGAATTTCATTATAGAATTTCAATACCCCCAGACATATTATGAAACTCAGGAGTCTACTCTGTTAAGTGCAATTTAAAACGAATAGCGGACTATAAAACACATCTTTATCAAATTTATTTAAAAATGGAGAAAATACAGGACACTTTATTTATTGGAGGGAACCAAAATTAATCGACAAATGTACGAAATGTTATAAAATGGACCTTTTAGAATAACTAGAAATAGAAAGACACAAAAGAGATGAAAATGTCACTTTACTAAACGATCAATTAATTTTCAATAACAGTGCACTTTATTTTCCTAAGGGCCGATCTTACAATCGTACGTATAAGCAGTAGAATAGTTATTTCCAGAATAAATAATCCTGTGCTGCCTCCCATTGGCTAAAATATTTATGTTTCCACAGTAATAACAACTTATTCTGGTATTTATACCAATATTTAGGTTATCCGATGGTATAACGTATTTTGCAAGATCGGCCCTAAATGTGCTTACCCTTCCGTCCGCTATTAGGCTGCTAACTTTTCGGCGCATGTCCCTTGCAATTCGCCTCTCTGTTTACATTAGATACATGTTTGTTATACCTGTGATTTTTATACTCCGACCGTAAGTTACCATGTACCAATACGAAATCCCCACAAGTCTCATCCGAGAATACAAATCACTCATAGTAAAGCCAAAATTACGCATCTTATCAATTAATCTTTTAGCTTGGGCACATTTCCTAAGAAATTTAACTGTCTTTAGTACGTCCGATTTATAAAAAACGTGGCAAGATCTCAATCAAGAATAAAGAACCAACTATAGTGCCGCAAAAACGCAATCCGTAACGTGCCGTACTGCATGCCGGTCCGGACGACGAAATTAGTATTTATAGTGCCGCAATGATCTCAAACAAATTGAGCGCCAGCTAGCGGTAAAGTATATACACAACGGCACATAACCTCACATGTCAGTGTTATTGTTGATTGCATTAAGCAGTGGTAGATCGTGGTAGATATAATAAGTTATGGACGAAGGGCTTGTTGCAGCAACAATTCATTCTGAAGTCATTCTCATTCTGTGTTCTCGTTGTCACAAACTATCAAAATGCTACCAGTTAACCTACAACTTATTGGAAACTGCTATGCACTCCCCGGTACACATACAGATGGCGCCATACGCGCGCATACGCCGGAAAACGTAAGACAGCACGCAGGAGATGAAATTCGTTGCGGTCGAGAACGAACTTTACGGTTTACGGAGACTTACTACAATCGCGGAGTGGAAATTATGTACATTGACCTTTTTACGCTACGTTATTACGGTGCGGTCACGTCCTATACTTGGTCCCTTACAGGCCGATAACTCTTACCAACTCGTTATTCGAATATGCATATTTAAAAAGGTTGGAATCCTTTTTAAATGGTTACTAGATCCTGCATGAGACTCAATATGGCTTTCGCCCTAATAAATCCATAACAACCGCAATTCTTCAATTCTATAATAAGATCCTCTCCAGTCTGGAGGCCAGGCAATATCTGGTCGGCGTCTTTTGCGACCTGTCAAATGCCTTCGACTGTGTATCACACAAACTATTATTCAAAAAAAAATAATAACTATGGGATAAGGGGACCAGCTGCTGACTGGATTGCTTCATATCTCACAGGTCGAAGTCAATAGGTGGAGGTTGCCTTTGGGCGTGATAGGGTGCGGACTGCATGCTCCTCTGTACTTCCAAATACGCTTAGGGTGCTCCAGGGCTCAACTTTGGGCCCTGTACTATTTTCATTATTTACCAATGATATAATCAGCTTTCTGACAGACTATTTTATGGTCATTTATGCTGATAACATATCGGCTGAAGTATCAACACCAACTCTACAATCAACCGAGCAGTCCTGTTAGTTGCTTGCTGATGGCTTGATGGAGTGGTTTCGGTTGAACGGTTTTCACTAGAATATTGAGAAGATATGTGCACTGATTTTCACACTGGACGTTGGACCGTTGTCCCGAGTATGTCGGTTGATCTGGGCGGTCGACCGCTGTCGATGCACTATGATCTGTCTTTCCTTGGGGTGCAGCTCTCGGATTCTCTATCGTGGGAGATGCACGTTGGGTCTGTCGTCGGCAAGCTGAATTCAGTAGCCTATCAGGTACGTACTTTGCGCAGTGGTGGTGGGTAGTGGTGTGTTGAATATTTACTTCGCGGAGGTTCAGTCCAGATTAACATACGCCATAATTTTTTGGGGAGCGTCCTCATTCTCAAATCAAGCTTTTGTAGCTCAAAAGCGGTTGATTCGACTTGTTGTAGGCGCCTCACCGCATCAGTCTTGTCGGTCTATCTTTGAACAACTTCAAGTAATGGCTCTGTGCTGTATTTATGTCTATGACATCTGTAAATACGTTTATAAAAATCAGTTGCACATAGACAACCGAACAGAACATAACTATGACGCAATATGTAGAAATCTACTCAGGGACAGAACAAATTTGAGCGTCTCCGATAAATCTTCGGATATACTCGGAATACCAATTTTCAAGAAACTTCCTGAGGAAATAAAGACTAAAAACTTTATTCAGTTTAAATGAAAAGTTAATAGTTTCCTTTTGAATTGTATCAAAAATTGGATCTAAATGAATAGTTTAGTTTCTCTTCTGGTAGGTACTTGAAATTGTGTTATTTTATTAGTATTTAATTTAAATTTTTTGTGTTCTTGGAGTCATATAATTTAATATACTTTACTTGTAGGACCTATAATTTTGTAATTTCTTTGAAGTGGATAAATATTATTATTATTATTATAAGATTGATGTTATTTATTCTAATTGTAGATTTGGGCTGAAGATCTCATTGCGACGTAACTAGTACCTACCCATCAAAATTAAATTACAGCAAAGGAAAAGAGCTTTTTAATTCTTACACTTCCCATAATACATTTAATTGTTTTAAACGTTTTGCAGTAATAGTGTACAATACGTATCAAATTGTCACCTATCATCTGTATTTCACCTCCCATCACTCTCAGGCGACAGTGAAGAATTAGGGCGATAGAAGGCATCGAATCTAATACCCGTTAAATCGAAGGTGAATGAAAGTAAGACACATCTTCTCGGAGGCAAGCACCCGCGGCAAAGCTAGCGCCAAGACGTTTAGAGAGGCCATCCAGTACAATAAACAATACGATCCGAACGGATCATGTGATTTACCCACCCACATTTTCCGATCTGGATCACCGTCCGCTCGCCCCTCAGCCGTCGCCAGGGGTAAACAAATTGCAGAAGAACGATCGCAACCATTCCCGTGTTCATATTATTGCATAATAATATCCCTTCCCCAGGTATGGATTGGTGAACGAACGGAGAGCAAACTATGGCTCTATGCCTGTAAACTGATGCACCGACATTCTAATCCTTCGTAAACATGCATGTGCTTTATTTAGTGACGCTGAAATCGTTGACATCCAGCTGGTGAATTCGACTAGAGATTAAGCGGGAAACTCGAACTCGAAGAAAGGATAATGAAGGCGGTTACTTTTCTGGATAAATTGGTGAGTGATTTCTTTATTTGCATTTTGAAGATAGTTTCTAACCAATACATGTTGTAATCCGCTTAGTATAGTCATTGGGTTCATTTGAAATAAAAGCGTACCGTAAACTTGGGTGACTTTAGTCCACTTTTGAAATTTGAAGTCTGGTAACTTTTAACAGATATAATTACTCATATTTTTTGGGTCTTTGATAGTACTTACAAAATCTCAAAACACTAATATTTCCAACGTCAGGATATACTTTCTTTATGTATATATATATATATATATATATATATATAGGTGGGTGGCCAAAGTCAGAATTCATTATTGGGTCACTTTGGCCATACTACTGTTTATCATGCCAATGAAAGGATAAGCTAGTGTATGCTCGAGTTTGGCCACCAAATATGTTTTAAAAGTGTAAAAAAGAAAATAAATTATCATCTAACTTACATTAAGCACCTTTGTATTCAATATAGTATCTAAAATATGAATAACCAAAAATACTCTCAGTGTTTGAAATATTAACAAAGATCTGGACAATACAACGAAATTTTCTAAAAGTGGCCAAAGTCACCCAGGGTGGCCAAAGTCACCCAAGTTTACGGTACTGCTTGTTTTCGAAAATTTTTGCTATGCTGCCCAAATGTTATATATGTTTGTTGCCTATACAACATACTTCTTTAGTATCTGTTAGTAAAACATTCCATACTTGCTATAAAATTTAGGGGGGTGGTGTTTATAACTTTAATAGGTCAACAGACAAAAAAAAATTCTTTGTGAATGAGATCAGCAAACAAGCTTAGCTTTGAACTAAATATATTTATTTGTAGCAATTTGTTTGCCATAACAAACTAAGCATTTATTAAAAATAAATAATTGTTACGCCAAACAAATATTTTATTAAATTAAGAAAAACTTTTAAATTATATAGACCTGTATTTATTCTCAAATACCTATTTAAATTATTCAGGGTGTAATTATGTAGCGGATAAAATCGATAATTCCGTTAATGTTTGCGTAACAGCAAAAATCTATAAGGGGTATATCGAATGAAATTACAGCGCATAAGAAGAAGATATTTTCATATTTTTTTCAGAGTTATGACACCAAACAGTATTTTTTTTCTAATTTCAACCAATACTTTTTATTTTGCTATTAAATCAAGAAAAATTGCCTTAATGTTTCAGTAGGTTCAAAGATACGTGGATGATATCTATGAACAAACTACTTTTATTAAACAAAGATATGAAAATTAGATTAAAAAACAAGACGGCTTAACATCGATAGTCGACTTTCAATAAATTTTCAAACTGCCTACCCTGTACCAGCAATATCCGTCACTTTCATAAAATAAATTTACCACGTTGTGAATGGTTTCAGGCGTTATTCAGACCAATTCTGTAACGCAGTTGTCACGTAGCAAGTGCTTAAATTTCTTAACAACGTTGTTAAAATATAAAACGGTATTCTGTAACATATCCAGTGGTTAAATAGTTTGCCACCTAACATATCCAGTGTTAAATAGTTTGGTGTTGAACTGATGACTACGAACTACGTAGCAACTGATAGGGGGAGGGACGTGCTGGTAAACACTCTTCAAGTCTTTAACCTTAAAATAAATACAAATTGTTTGGTTTATGGCATATGTATCGTAAATAAACAACTGGTAAATGAAATAGATGATTTACATGAAATGTGATTGATGTTGTTTTTACTATTAAATAGGTAGATATGATAGATATTTTGATTTAATTTATATTTTTATTTTAGAGGTTACCTAACAATTGCCAGAAGGAACTTAGGGGATATTTTCTTTGGCTTATACCTAGGATGTATACCTATCTATACCAGAAAAAAAAATAATGTTATAGTCAAATACAATTTTGTATTTGTCGACTATTAAAACAAGTTTGATAAATTTATTAAATGTATGGTAGAAACATTACCACAGTTAAATTAAATGATCATTGTTAAAGAATTAAATTGTATCCAATAAACGAGAAAACCTTTAAAACGTTTAACCACAACTACTAGAATTTAACCAGTTGTCGTATTAATGAACCCCTTCAATTCAAACTTGCGGAAACTTCAGAAATGCACTCAGACGCAAAGTCTCAGAATATTAAGAATAACAACAAGAATAATTCATTTTACGCGATTTCACTGAGCAGCTACCTTCTGTGGACCTTTGTACAAATTTAATTTTTGCGTAAATTGTTTCCGGAATTCTTCGGCGTTACCGGCTTCCGTAAACGGAGTTGAATGCGTCGCATAAGAACTTTATGTTTGTGAATAAAATTAACCATGACGTCATAAATATGGCTTTTGTGTAGTTCTACTCTCGCAGATACTCCTATTCATTATTAATTTGCATACAGAAGGTGTACAGTGTGTACACAGTACATCGAAGAGTACTGATCAGCTGATTGAATGTTTTGTACTGAATGCGCATGACCACCAACAGTTAACCACTGGTGTTAACCGCATGGTTCTTAACAAGTGGTTAATTTTTTCAGTAGAGAATGCGAGGTCTTATCAATGTCGTTAACAAAGTGGTTACCGGAAGTTGTTAACCTATAGTTGCTACGTAGCAACTTGCTACGTAACAACTGCGTTACAGAATTGGTCTGATTAACTTGCAGTCATCTCAAATTCTGAGATCATTGTTATGTCGATTTGTGTACAGGTGTAGGTACACCTTCGCTTTTAAGTGCCCCACAGAAAAAAGATCTAAAAAAGGGTCAAATATTATTAATAAAAAATCTGATGTGGCCAGGCACATGACTTTATCATACTATATATAAAATTAATAGTTTAGCTGCATGAGATTCTATTTGATCGAGATCGGCCATGTCTGCATTAAAATAAAACTAGTAGAACTAGACAGATATGTCGATAAAAGCTGTGTTTGGATATTGTACTCCGTTGACACCGGGTACACCGTCCAAATGACACTTACGTGTTTATGGGTGTAAAAAGTGTAATGCAATATGCGAACTCAGCTTATATTGATAGAAGTTATTGTCAAAACATTAGCGTTTGACACCAAGACTACCTAGTGTCATTAGAATCAAAAAATCTGACAAATCCTGGCTACTAGTTTTCATGCAGAACGACCGATCTCGTAGAAATAGAATTTGCTCATGCAGCTAAACTATTGATTGTACCAAAAAATGTCATAGTGATAAATTATTCAGAATTTCCTCAACTTTAATTTATTGACTGTATCTGTCGTATATGTCGTATCTGTATCTGTAGTATGACTTTATCATACTATATATAAAATTAATAGTTTAACGGCATGAGATTGTATTTGATCGAGATCAGCCATGTCTGCATTAAAATAAAACTAGTAGAACTAGACAGATATGTCGATTAAAGCTGCGTTCGGATATTGTACGCCGTTGACACCGGGTATACCGTCCAAATGACACTTACATCTTATTGGGTGCAAAAAGTGTAATACTATATCTGAACGCAACTTATATTGACGACAGTTATTGTCAAAACATTAGCGTTTGACACCACCTGCTGTCATTAGAATAAAAAAATCTGACAAATCCTGGCTACTAGTTTCAATGCAGTACGAACGATCTCGATGAAATAAAATTTGCTCATGCAGCTAAACTATTGATTGTACCAAAAAATGTCATAGTGATAAATTATTCAAAATTTCATCTTCTTTAATTTATTATTTAACTATTTCGACGAAATTCCAGAAATGGCGGCTTATTTACAAAATATTTCAAAAATGCTAAGACTAAACCTGCAGTTCCTTTGGACCACTTTCAACAGAAAGCTTTTCAGCTCTAAGTTTGGTCATGAAACTTCTAAATATGAAGTTTCGTCCCGATACCTTTAGTAGTTTCTCCGGAATCGTCGCCACAAAAACGGGTACACACACACACACACACACACACATACACACACACATACATACACACACACATACACACACGCAGACATTTTTTTGTACCTTGGTCAAAAATGTTCAGGGGACCCAAAAAGACATATTTCCGCTAAAATCTCAAAAATTTTTTTTGGCACGATTACAATACTTTACATACTGCGTATGATAAAGTAAAAATCTGATGTGGCCAGGCACATGACTTTATCATACTATATATAAAATTAATAGTTTAGGTGCATGAGATATTATTTGATCGAGATCGGCTATGTCTGCATTAAAATAAAACTAGTAGACCTGGACAGATAAATCGATAAAAGCTGCGTTCGGATATTGTACTCCGTTGACACCGGGTACACCGTCCAAATGACACGTGTTATTGGGTGTAGAAAGTGTGAAGGTGCGTTCCGATTGGTGGCAATGGTTGGTAATGGCGGTGGTAGCACTCTCACATGTCGTGATGAAATTCTATTAGAAATACTATAATGGCGTCTACTACCACTGCCATTAGCACTAATGAAAGCGCACCTTAACGGTGTTCAATATCCGAACGCAGCTTGTATTGACAGTAGTATTGTCAAAGCATTAGCGTTTGACACTGTCTACCGTCATTATAATCACATCTGACATCTAATCTGACATATCCTGGCTACTAGTTTTAATGCAGTACGACCGATCTCGATGAAATAGAATTTGCTCATGCAGCTAAACTATTGATTGTACCAAAAAATGTCATAGTCATAAATTATTCAGAATTTCCTCTAGTTTAATTTATTATTTAACTATTTCGACGAAATTCCAGAAATGCCGGCTTATTTACAAAATCTTTCAAAAATGCTAAGACTAAACCTCCAGTTCCTTTGGACCCTTTTTAACAGAAAGCTTTTCAGCTCTAAGTTTGGCCATGAAACTTATAAATATGAAGTTTCGTCCCGATACCTTTAGTAGTTTCTCCGGAATCGTCGCCACAAAAAAACGGGTACACACACACACACACACACACACACCCACATCCACACACACACACACACACACACAGACATTTTTTTGTACCTTGGTCAAAAATGTTCAGGGGACCCAAAAAGACATATTTCCGCTAAAATCTCAAAAAATTTTTTTGGCACGATTACAATACTTTACATACTACGTATGATAAAGTAAGAAAAATGGGAAACGATGTTGGTTGTTCAAAAACTGTTTTTTATTATAGATTGATATTAGACTAATAATATCAATCAACTTTGTCTAATATCAATCTATAATAAAGAACAGTTTTTGAATAACCAACATCGTTTCCTTTTTACTATTTACTGACTGTTTTGCTGCTTTCTATTCAAATTCAAATATTATTGTTTGGTAGGTAAGTTAGGATCGTTTTCATTCGGAAATAATATTGATAATACATGTAGTAGTTCAAACTGTAGAAAGTGTAGGTATATTTTACCAGCTACATTGATTTAAAAAAAAGTATGGTCTTACAATCCTCACCGACAAGTCCTGCCCATAAGTTAATCTTGTCTGGTTATTGAGTATGCTCTTCCTGCATCCAGTGAGAATTTTGCCCTAGCCTAATATCAACAATTATGCCTATCGACCGTCCCATGTAAATAAAACGTTGCTTCATCAGAAAATATTATAGGCCGTGAGAACAATGGATCACGAATACTAATTTTCGTAATTCATTCCCAGAATTCTTATTTTCTATTCTACTAACTGTAGATTGGTTTATTTGCCGGCTGAGTTCTAATTCGATATCCATTATCCAATTATCATTAAATCTTCAATTCTTTGTTGTTCACTCAGCGATGCCATTTTATTAATACCCTAAACAAATTGAAGCTCGATAAGTATTAACCACAAATGCCAGCAAAGAATAACGTTTATGCAACGTTAAAAAGAAAATAATAATTCCAAGAAATACCTACCAAATGAAAATCTTCCTCTCAATGCGAATTGAGAGGAAAGAATCTCAAAGTCACTTACGTGCAAAACGTGCATATCCATATAAACCTAGGGGTAATATACCGAAAAAACTCGAAGGTGTAGACTTGGCACCATCTTCAAGTAATTCTTCTTTATAGGTAAAGCTACGAGAGCTGAACGTGAGTCATCGCCTAAAAACGTAAGAACAGACGCATGAAAAAGCACTCTGCTTCTTTCTAACGCACGGGAATGGTCTGTAACGTATCAGCAAAATAACAGCTGGAATCGATGACTCACGTTTAGCTCTCGTAGTTTTACCTATATTAGTTTTTCCGTTTTTGTTATGTAACCTATTCAAAATTTTATACTGTCGAATACAGGTTAAAAAATCTTACTGGTTAAATCTGGCTGACGTCATAACTTCCAAAAAATAATGGTAAAATCTGAAAATAGCTACTTCATATGCGCTGTAATATCAATCGCTATACCCTTTTTTAGATTTTTGTTCTAACGTAACATTAACGGAGTTACAGATTTTATCCGCTACTTAATGACCACCAATTATCTATAATTTTGATTTGCCTAACAATCGTTGCATCTAGAAATAATTGTGATTCAGTAAATATAAAATTAAAGTTTGTTCAATATAAATGAAAATAATAATAATTAATATAGTTTATATTAAAAGATCATTGTATGAATAAAACATTACCGGACATCTAAAAGCACAAGGATGTCGCAGTCGTGTTCAAAATAATAGAAGTGCTTTTCTCTTACGCAGAATAAAATAATGATAAAAACTTACCATATGTTAGATAACTAAAGACAAGTGAACGCGGTTGGGCTCGTTCAAATCACCACCCGAATTCCTGTCGTTTAATATATCGTTTCTTTAGTTTACAAAAATGTTAATTACAATAATAAATACGTAATAATATGTAATAGACCAGGGGTCTCCAAACTTTTTAACCACATAAGAAAATAAAAATAGTTAAGTACAACCCGGCCACTCAGAAGTCGTTCGGAAGTGTAAACATTAGGATGCGCAGTAGACACGGGATAGTTTTGGTGGAAGGGATCATTAGTGTGTTGATGCCGAGCGTACAGTGCCTCTCGCTTCCGCCGAATGTGGTCCTTGTTCTCGTTCTGCGCACACGTCGTGTCAACTTTAAGTTGGCGGAGCTGTACGCTTGATAAAAAGATACTACCACTGTCGAACAATAAGTGTCCGATTGATAAATTTTAGTTTGTCCCTGACTTTGTGTCGTATTAGATTTGAAAATGTTGTGAAGTAAAAAAAATCAAAGAAAACTAGGTACTTTGGTTTTAAAAGAGCTATAATGTCTTGCTATACTAAGCTATCACAATCTAACCATACCAATTTCACCCAGCAACAGTATTGATTCTGGATTAAGGGAACGGTCGGTTCTTTGTTTAGATTAGGAATTATATGATGTAATATGAATGTACAGAGTGTCTCACTTTTTTCCAGCAAAAACTATTTTTAGAAAGTAAATGTTATTCTGAGTAAAACTTTTCATATGGACCTAATTGTTTTGTCAAGTCCTTAACAAGTTATAGCCGGTTGAAATATCAAAAAAACTAAAGACAGATAAACAATAAAATACATATGAAACAATGCGAAAATGAAGAAATAACACAATCAATACCCATATCGACAATAAAAGTATTTAAATTTAAGTTAAAAATTCAAAATATTAAAAATAAACTAATTAGCAAAATAAAGGAATTTGAAAACCATTTGTAAAGATTTGTTTGTCTACAAGCAAATGTCAGTCTGAGTAAAAAGTTTCATGTCGACTATTTGGATTTTTTAATTCCTAAAGAATAAGAAATACAAATAATTCTGTATGAAACTTTTTGCTCAGTGTGACGTTTACAATACGACAAAAAGTTTTGTGGGGAAACAAGTAGGACCCTGTATATTTCAAACAGAACCAGAGCTCATTTAAAATAACATACGTTTGTTTTTGTTATACATCGTACTTTATCTATTCAATAAACAGTATAAATGCGTAAGGCATTGAACATCATTAGCAAGCGCAACGTTGGACAGTGTCATATACGATAACAATCGATGTAAAAGTTATTTTTAATTGGATATGTGGGTGTGTAGGGAAGCAAAAGGAAAGGATGCATCAACAATGCGCGGTAATTGGCATTGCAAGAATTCCGCGCATGATTTTATCCGTAGATGGAGAGAAATTTTTCTACGGGCGATGCCTATGCCTTCAATGACTTACTGTTATGTATTAAACTGGGACGTGCCAATTTTGGAATATATCCATTATGATTTTGAGGTTTAAAATTTAGAAACATCAATTGAATTGGCGAGGAATGCAATTAGAATAAGTAAATAAGAGTAGTAACATTTTAACATTAACATTTTAACAAGAGTGGTAACATTTTGCATTAGTATGAAACAGATTTGCTGTGGCATTTGAAATACACATTCCAAATATAATGTTAGAATTTCAAAATAAATTCAAGATGGCGGATTATTTATTATATACTTACCATACCCCTAACAGAAACCTGTAATATTTTCAGTTACACCTTGAAATTACTACTCGCAATACAGATAATAATTGATTACAATAGCGTCGTGATTATAGTATTATTCAAGCAACATAATATTTAGTTCATAATATTTAATTGTAAGTACCATATTATCAGTAGGTAGACTGGCTGAATGGTAAAGCATCCAGATTTTTTTTCTCAATTTACCGCGCCTGTCGTGCGGGCGATGGTCGCTGACCTTAGCAACGGAACGTTTGTTTACCTGTTTCGTTGGCAACCGCTTTCGCACAAGTAAGCAGTTTCACGTAAAAAAACTAGGGTTGGAATAAAAAATATTTCGTGTGATAATTGCTAGTCTCTGATTCTAACACCTTACGTGCACGAGCGGTTTTTGGCCCCGCGGGTTTTGTCGCTTTTAATAAGCATACTGGTTTCAACACAAGTTATATTATCAAAATCCAAAATGGCGACAAAACAGGTGCAGAACTCGCATTCGCATAAGTCTTGTGTTAAGTGATATTTGGATAGCAGTGATTCCAAGTTTTCAGTGTAATTGCCAAAATTTAAAATGCCGATGGGATATGGAAACAAAGTGGTGGCCAAAAATGTTAAAAGATCATCAGATTCGCATGAATCTTATTTAAGGGGATATTTGAAGCTTTCTAAATCTAAGCCAAAGATTCAATATTTAAAATGGCAATCAAATATGTAGACGCTACACCCTTTGTTATTTGAAACTCTCTGAATCCAAACCTAAAAAACACTTTATCAAAATTTAAAATGGTGGATATAATATTGTGGTCATAATTGTAAAAACACTGCCGTATTCGGATAAACCTAATTTCTTTTGATATTCGAAGCTGAATCATATCTCGAGTCAAAGTGCAAAATAGCCAATCCATAGTTGTCGATCAAAAACAATTTATTAGAAATTATTACTAGCTATAATTTTGACGAGGAGATAGGCAATTTTTCGGAAAAAACAAAAGTTGTAGTTTTCCTTTATAATTTTGACATTAACCAGTTTTTCGAAAAAGTTGTAGTTTCCGAGATTATCGCGAAAACCAGATTTTTCTCCTGATTTTATGCGCAGATATTCGTAGCACATTCGTTTTTTGGACTGTTTTGAACTCACCGACTCTATTATTATAAAACGAGAAAATGTTGTATTGGTCCAAGAGTAAAATGTATCAGTTTTTCGAAATGAAATGAAAAATATTATAGGGAAAGGTTATCTTATATTTAATTTCATGACCAGATATCAAATTTCAATGTTGTATTCGATTAATATTCTATTTATTTTTAACAAAGTAATTTAACAAAACATTATTGCACATGTTGCCCTCCTACAGCTACACATTTTTCCAATCTTCTTCTAAACTTCTCATATAGCAAATCAATGTTTTCTCCATTCATTTCGTCTCTTGTTTCCCTACTTTTTAATTTTAGATTTTATGTCAACATTATCATAAACATTATTGACATAGACCATTTGTTTTAAATAACCCCACAAAAAACAAACTGCGTTAAATAAGGTTAACGCGGTGCCCCTACTACAGGGCCGAATTGTCGTGTTGATAGTGTAGTGAATACCTGACCTGTAAGTTGATTTTGTCCAAAGTAGGTAGCAACAAATTTTCCAACATATCAAAATACTTGTTTTGGTTTACAGTACCGTCAATAAGATATGGTCCAATTATTTTCTTGTAACAAACACCACACCAAACATACATTACTTTTTTTATATTTATGAGAATTGGTTGTAATACGGACATTTAGATTTTGTTGAGACCTATATCTGTCAATCTAAGAACTAACAACTCCGTTTGTGGTAAACGTCGCTTCGTCACAGTTCCAATATTTTTTCTATAGAAAATTCTATCGGCCATAATTTTATCTCCCATACGCAAAATTCTAATCGACGAGCATCAAGTCTCCGTCTACTAAAGTGTGTAGTACTTACTATACGGGTTTAATAGGATAAAATTTGTGATATGAAAATCTCAACAATTTTAAAACGCAAAGAAAATGTTCGGGCAGATTCATAATATGTTAACGAATCTTTATGCATCAATCAAACCAGAAATAAACAAACGAAAATATTTTATGTATGTATAACGTATATATGTCGTAGGCTTATTATAATATCAGTCTTATTATAATACGCCTAGGCTTTTTTAATATGACTAGGCGTATTGTAAAACTACCAAAGTAAATGATAATCTGACAATATGACCGTTTATTTCAGACGTGTTATAATACGCCTGACGCTTCTTAGTCTTATTGTTCAAAAGAATCTGTACGCGATTGTTTTTAGAATTTGACTGTATAAAATACGTCGTATTATAATACGACTGGCAGTATGCCAGGCAAATTATGGAAATCGCTTATAGGACAAAAAATAAATAATTATAGATTTAGATTATTTATTACAACATGGTAAACTCTTATGACATTTGCTTGTACATTTCATATGGGATTTAAAACAAACATTTATTGTTACGACACTGTGACTTGCTTGGTTTGCAAGAACACTTTTTGAATCCCTGTCCTTCGAATTTTGAAAATAATCTTAAAGCTTCTCTTAAGGAAATTACTTTATCCTCTGGAATATTAATCCCTTCATTAGGATGGGTGGTCGCTTGGTTAACGTTAACGCACGAAAACTATTTTCTCGATCTGTCAAATAGCGGGTACTTATTCGTTTATGTTATGGTTAACCGTTTTAATTTGCCAAACCAACTAAAACTCCCTATTAAAACTTTGAAAATTTTGAGGTTATGGTAATATTTCTTTATTACAATTTCTCACCTTTGTAAAACTTTTCAAGTTCTTTATAATAGTTGTCTTTGTTAACAAATACACCTTGCGAGTCATCACTCATTTTTAATCCAATAATTTGCACGAATATTGCACAGAGAAACTGAACAGTAAGTAGTAAAAATAACAACACACAATTAGCCTGACAAGCCGTCAGTCGTATTACAATACGACGAGAATAACCAGTCAGAATCCAGAGTAATCCCGCGCTTTTGAATTTTGACAATAAGCCTAATAAGCAACAGGCGTATTACTAATAAGCAACAGGCGTATTATAATACGCCTTAAATTGTCAGTCAAATTGTGAGATCCTCGATTATTTCGGTGATATTGCAATACGCCTAGTCGTATTGAAAAAGCCTAGGCGTATTATAATATGACTGCTTTTACAATAAGACTACGACATATACATATTATGTACTTTACGCGGCACTGGGAACACGTGCATCAAAGACGCCGCCGCGCCGCGCCGGCTGGACTGTGTCTGCTTTGAGCCGTCTATGCTTTGAGCAGAAATGAGCCGAGAGCATAAACGCCGTAAACGAACGAACTACTGAACCGGATCTCAGGGTCAGTTTGGCAGGGTTGAACCGGATCGAACGGTTCAGACATTTGACCCGTTCATTTTGAACGGTTCGTTCGCGAACGACTCATCCCTATTGGATACGCTGTTACTACTGTTAACTTATCAATCATAATTGTGGCCTCTGGATTTTTCTTCACTTTTATGTAATGTTATCTTTTTACTGGTCCGAGATGTGAAATTTGAAATAAAACATTCAAGTTTGATATCTGAGCATAAAACTAATTCAAAACAACATTTTCCTATAACATTTCGTATATAATTCCACAAAAACAATAGTTTACTCTTGGGCCAGTATAGCATTTTTGTATATTCCAACCATCCTGTATGTTAAACCAACATATTTATAGTGGCGTTCGACTTTTTAGGAAATCCAAAACTCTTTATAAAGAACTACTTATTCTCGAGAAATAAAAAATTACGCCCATTATAGGTATCGTTAGGTCCATCGGGAGACAAACTGTATATCGAAATATATTTTAGACTGGCACGTTAGAGAATGCTTCCTGACACTTCCCTCAGTTCATCAAAATTTCTGAGTATTTAAACCTGCTCCCAGCAGGTTGACCTAAACAAACTAACGCCTGTCGGCTATTATATAGATATTGATAGATTAAAAAGAAAGGCGTATTGAAATATGAAAAAAAAAAATATTTTACAGGGTTTTCTGTTTTTATTAAAAAATTTGCTCGTTTCAGGTTGAACATATGCTATTGAAAATATCATTCCGCCACGTGTTTATATTTTCAACTTTTCATTAAATCATTATTCAAGAGATATTTGCATACAGAACCATCAAACATAACTTGGGACGAATTCTATAATGTGGATCTCATTTTCATGTAATAGTTACTGGAAAGTAAACATTACACCATATAATTGCTACTTTTAAAATTGATTTACATCGTCAGCCCGTATCGATTTTTTAATACATAGTACATTATTAGTAGAAATCAATTAAAAGTAAGTGGTTTCTTCTTGCAATTTATTACTCATCTCCAAACTCATGATTTTCTGGATACTATTGGGGTCATGTAAATAAATTTTTATAGGTATTAATTACTAGTTATCGTTCCGAAAACTAACAATTTTTCTTTCGTATTTGTAACTTTCAAGTTACTTCACAACGCATCTAATAAACATGACATGTAAACAAGTGAAAATGTTAAAAATCGTGTATGCGAAATAAAAATTGTGGACAAATCGTGACCCCAAAAACCGTAAGGTTCTAAGTAACATTTTGAACAAAAATGACATCGTTTATGACACGCAACCTCTATATTATGTTTCATAGATTGTGTGATATAGTTTTATAGATTTGCATTGCCTTAAAAAGACATTTAAAAATACAATTGGCATCTATTGGATTACAGCTATTGACTATGTCAAGTAATCACAAAAAAACAAGGTATAGAGAAACGTACAAAGAAATAGATACGGTATACAGGCTGATCCTAGCATGTAGTAATATTGATCCCTTTCTTGAGCTTTTTAAATGGAACACCTTTGTAATTTATTTTCCGAATGTATATTATTTTCTGTTAATGCTCAGTGTCTATAATTTATTTTAGGTATGTCCTATGGGTACCTACTTTTACTAGTTTTTGTGATATTGGAAATTTAATGAAAATTCCTAACTTAATATTGCTTTGTATACAGAGTGTTTCGTAGTTCGACGTAAAGTTTTTAAGGAGTAAAGAGGAGGTCATTTAGTCCCTATTTATCATTTACTTTCTTATTTATTTTCTTTAAATTCCAAATATCACAGAAACTAGTCCAAATAGGTGATGGCTTTCTTAATATACCTAAATTAAACACTGCTTAAGCGAAATTAAAGGCAGGACATAATATATAAAATATGTATAGTTAAAAAACAAAAAAGAAACTCAGGAAAATGCTAATTGAGAATGATTACGTGCTAGAATCACTAAGCGTATATGTTAATCTCTTTGGAAACCACAATCTACCTAATTGGCTATCTTTGATTATGCGGCAAAGTTGTAAGATAATATCTGCCAAAATGTCGTACATATGTGTTTAAAAAAAATGCTTCCAGCTTGGTTATTAAAAAAAAACAACTGAAGTTTTCGGCAGTTCCACCAGATGTGACCCCGCACGCGAGAATCACCCTAACTGCCATCTCTCCTTTCCTGTGTTTGACGGCGCATAACTCTAAAACTACTGAACAGAAAAAAATTAAATAAAGTGGACAATACTCCGGAATCATTTCTACATAAGTTTTATGACTGTCAACATTTTTTGCCTCTCGGTGAAAACACGAGCGTCAGAGAAATGAGAAAAGGCCCCGATTTTTACACTTTTAAATCAAACGTTCGTCTTTCAATTTTTTCTTTCGTAAACCGCTTGCCACACAATTTTTAATTTTTGTTCAGGTTGCAGTTAGAGCCTTTTCTATAGATTGGCGTTTTTGTTTTCTTCAGTTTGTATGTAATAAAGGTTGCGTACAAGATTTTCATGGAAGCGGATATCTCAGTAATGAATATTAGCACGATATCGGGATATTCACGTAATCAATCGTCATATTTTATTTAATGCGACTGTAGAAAAATAATTGTATTATAATTTTTAAGTAATTTTTAAAGCGATTGAATATGAATGTTATAAATTTTGGTGCATCGCGCACTACGTCAATCGTAACGGTAAATGGAAACGTAGCTGTGACAGTGGAAGATTATTTGCTATTAGTACGATACGATCAGAACAATTTAATTTCGGAATTTTGATTAGTAGTGCGAGTTAAATATAAATAATGAATTTAGATGTACAATTAATTATACCCAACAATATTTTATAAACACGGATTCACACGGATTCGCTGATCGCGTCAAAACTTCGCATCTCGTTTGACTGCCTCGCACAAAAACCCACAAGCGAGGGAAGCCGAACAGCGCAAAATATTGTTCATGTTTATTTCGGTCTTAAAAATTAACAAATAATCGGAATGCTATTAAATTCAAGGGATATGTATCGCAGTAAATAAGGACTGATGATAACTGCGTTGTCCTGCTAACATTCGTTCCTGAGGCTTCCATTAAGATCTTGTTCGCAACCTTTATTATATAAAAACTAAAGAAAATAAAAACGCCAATCTATAGAAGATACTCTAAATGCAACCTGAACAAAAACTGAAATTTTTGTAGTAAGTGGTTTAAGAGAAAATAAATCGGAAAGACGAGCGTTAATTTAAAACTGCAAAAATCGGATACTTTTTTCACTTCTCTCACGCTAATGTTTACACCGAGAGGAAAACGATTTTGACAGTCATACAACTTATGTAGAAATGATTCAAGAGTACTACAAACTTTATTTAATTTTTTTCTGTTCAGTAGTTTTAGAGTTATGGGCCTTTAAATCAAACAGAAGTCTAATACTATCGAAACGAGAGATGGCAGTTGGATACAGTTGGACAGACATTTTTTAGTATTCGCAATATGTTATACTTATAATATAGGTGTTCCATTAAATTAAAATAAGGTATATTTTTCCATAACGGTTAAGTACAACAGAGTGTTGTACTTAGACAGGGTGTATTAATAAAATTAATTTTTCCTTGTAGAAAATTACGGGTCAAACCGTTATTTTATAAAACTTTTTTAAGACGACGGAAATATCGACCAATGTGATATTAATTATATATCCAGTGTAATCTGCCGGACGAACGATGTTACCGTTTCATTCGTTCTCCTTAATTCCTATATATTTTGCGTTACAAAACATCGGAATTCTAAGTTCCAAGCATTTCATTGTAATATGTAAGATATTTAAATCAGATTGAAGTTCCTACTGAAGGTTAGCCAAGTATCTACGGTAGTAGTTCAAATGAACTATTATGGCACTAACATATGGTTTTCTTGTATAATCAAGTTTGAATTGAATCTTGCTGTACTGTAAAATTGTCTAAAATGTACTTTGAACCGGATAGTTCTCGGGCCGCAAAAATGCTCGATAAACATTTGATATTTTCCGAATACACAAATTTGTAGCACCACATTAGGCCCAAACAATAATTTTCCGTCGATCGTTTATCGATGCACGGTGTCTGTTAATGCACGATTTCCTATTGATGCATGATTTCATTATTGCCAGTCAAAAAATTTGCTTACAGCTAATCGAAACCGCCACAAGATTACAATCGACCAACCACTTCTGTACTTTAAGCGGCGAATAATATACTTGGTGCTTAAACAATTATAAAAAGTAAAAGTTAAAAAAAACGACCACTCAGGCTGAAATACTACAGTGCTACATCCCATAGCCATAATTATGAATAATAATTCTTTGACATGTATTGTATATGAATTTATAATTGACTGGACATAAATATATTTATCTAAGGACCACCCTAACACACAGTCATTAATTTTGGATGTACGAATATTAGATTGTATTGTATTGTGTCTTTGTCTTAAAATGTTTCTCTAGTCTTTTAGCATTTCTAATATTTGGTTGGTTTTCTATACATAAAACCTTTTTTCATACATGATGAAATACCTAGTATTGTCTTTAATTTTACTCACGATTTCTTTTGTATTCATATGTCTTCCTTTAAATTATACTAATGCAATGAAGTACGTACTGTAATAAATGTGATTGTGTTTAGTGTAATGAAATCACGAATTGTTCTGAATTATCCAAAGTAATACGAACTACTTATACGCGGTAGAGAACAAAAACGGTATTTTGCTGCATGAGAAGTGCATCCAACTTGCAACATATCATTGTGAATATGATGTATGACCATCAGTAGGTCCTTGGGGGTACTTGCGATAATTATAATGTCCTGAATAGTTTCACAAAGGAGTGTTTCTTCGTTGTCATTACATCGACAATCTCCATCCGCATTAATATTTAATTTAATAGCCTTTTAGTTGCTTCAACGGCAAAGCATGGCTTAACCATGTTTGCCATTCAGTAAAAAACGTCTAGTCATTAGCAAGACCGCAGGAACGTTCTTTGTGCGTACCATTTACTCATTTCCGCAAGTTGTAACGAATCTTCTTCTGTAGCGGTCATTAACTGTTGGGTAAGTGGGCGCTTTGTGATTCACCTTGAGTTTGCTAATAGGTAAAATGCACTTTAATCTCTTCATTATGACTGTAAATGAGCTTAAAATTGGCAGAAGCGCCGAATTGAACCATACTTACTTATATCAACTGTATTTCAGTAATTCACTTACATACTGATTTACTTCAGTAATTTAATTTACCTAAAGAGGATCGTAGCGTAGTGAACTAGTTGTCAACAACCAATAAGGGCGCAGGTTCAAATTAGGCTAACGCAGGTTTCTTTTTTCTGAAACCTGCCTTGTCAGTGTGGTTGTTTAATGTTACAAAGTTGAAGTTTCACTCCACAGTTATCAACATAATCAAAATAATCAATTATCAAAAATACAATAACCCAAGCTAAATGACTACCATGTTACGTCTTCGTCCCTTCTACATATGGTCGCATCATAGTAAACCGTATCCGAAAAACAATTGGAAAATATTTGATATTTACCTTATATACAGTGTGCGCTAAAAAGTTGGAACCATATGGGAAGCTTTTTTATTATTTATTTCTCAGAAAATTTTATTCATCATAAAAGTTGCAGTTATCAAACTTTAAGTTTTATTAGCCATATACAGGCTGGTTCAGAAAATTTGAATTAATGATAATAGTAAAGTTCCTTTATTTTCATTATTACCGTCAAATGTTATTTGGAAAACTTAGTTAGGAGTAAAAATTATATTCAAATTTGAAATCACAGGCACCTGTCATGAGAAAAAATAGAACATCTTTTTGACTCTTATTGACGTATTTTTTGAGAAGAAAGTTATTTTTTCTTTAACTGGTGATTTTGGTATGATTTCTAATGAATTTTGAGAATTATCACAAAATTATTACTTTCTTGATGCAATGTTGTGATTTTGCCATAACATTGTGGTTTAGATATGATCCATAATTTCCATTATAATTTCCATGTAGATCACAACTGATTAGTTATTATTTTTATAATTTCCATATAGATTACAACTGATTAGTTATTAAAAAAAGTTATAAATAATTATCTGCAATATGCTGCGAAAACAACTGACAACAAATTAGACTTTAACAAGTAATTTATGAACAGTTCACATGTTCAACAGAATCACGTAGGCAGCTAGTGAGATGGCCATGGATTGTTCTACTGTGTAAACCTCATTATTTTGAGAGTTTGTTTTGAGTTGTTATACTCAGCTATTCTTTAATTATTAATCAAAATGAATTATTTAACGAAAGAGGGGAAAATAGAATATGTTTTGATTGTTGGTGAAAATTATAAGACACGTAGAGAAGCGGCAACGATTTTTAACGACCGACATCCCAACAAACATATTCAACAGTCAACAGTCAGTAAGATTTTAAAAAAAAATTTAAAATTCGGGAAGTTTGTTTAAAATGATTGTTTAAAATGACCTTAAAAGTTCGCATACTCCTTGGGTAAATTATTAAGAACGTCAACTACAGGTAATGCAAACTATTGTTGTACCACCACAAACTTCTCTTAGAGGAATGGCTGGATTGCATCCAGTATCCGCCACTACAGCCAGAAGAATTTTGAAGAAAAATAAGCAAAGACACTACAAGCCAAAAATTTTCCACAAAATGCAAGACCGAGATTTAGATACCCGGATGTATTTTTGTTTCTGGATTCAAGCACAAATAGAAGATGATAGAAGATAAAAGATAGAAGATAGAAGATAGAAGATAGAAGATAGAAGATAGAAGATAGAAGATAGAAGATAGAAGATAGAAGATAGAAGATAGAAGATAGAAGATAGAAGATAGAAGATAGAAGATAGAAGATAGAAGATAGAAGATAGAAGATAGAAGATAGAAGATAGAAGATAGAAGATAGAAGATAGAAGATAGAAGATAGAAGATAGAAGATAGAAGATAGAAGATAGAAGATAGAAGATAGAAGATAGAAGATAGAAGATAGAAGATAGAAGATAGAAGATAGAAGATAGAAGATAGAAGATAGAAGATAGAAGATAGAAGATAGAAGATAGAAGATAGAAGATAGAAGATAGAAGATAGAAGATAGAAGATAGAAGATAGAAGATAGAAGATAGAAGATAGAAGATAGAAGATAGAAGATAGAAGATAGAAGATAGAAGATAGAAGATAGAAGATAGAAGATAGAAGATAGAAGATAGAAGATAGAAGATAGAAGATAGAAGATAGAAGATAGAAGATAGAAGATAGAAGATAGAAGATAGAAGATAGAAGATAGAAGATAGAAGATAGAAGATAGAAGATAGAAGATAGAAGATAGAAGATAGAAGATAGAAGATAGAAGATAGAAGATAGAAGATAGAAGATAGAAGATAGAAGATAGAAGATAGAAGATAGAAGATAGAAGATAGAAGATAGAAGATAGAAGATAGAAGATAGAAGATAGAAGATAGAAGATAGAAGATAGAAGATAGAAGATAGAAGATAGAAGATAGAAGATAGAAGATAGAAGATAGAAGATAGAAGATAGAAGATAGAAGATAGAAGATAGAAGATAGAAGATAGAAGATAGAAGATAGAAGATAGAAGATAGAAGATAGAAGATAGAAGATAGAAGATAGAAGATAGAAGATAGAAGATAGAAGATAGAAGATAGAAGATAGAAGATAGAAGATAGAAGATAGAAGATAGAAGATAGAAGATAGAAGATAGAAGATAGAAGATAGAAGATAGAAGATAGAAGATAGAAGATAGAAGATAGAAGATAGAAGATAGAAGATAGAAGATAGAAGATAGAAGATAGAAGATAGAAGATAGAAGATAGAAGATAGAAGATAGAAGATAGAAGATAGAAGATAGAAGATAGAAGATAGAAGATAGAAGATAGAAGATAGAAGATAGAAGATAGAAGATAGAAGATAGAAGATAGAAGATAGAAGATAGAAGATAGAAGATAGAAGATAGAAGATAGAAGATAGAAGATAGAAGATAGAAGATAGAAGATAGAAGATAGAAGATAGAAGATAGAAGATAGAAGATAGAAGATAGAAGATAGAAGATAGAAGATAGAAGATAGAAGATAGAAGATAGAAGATTTATTAAACATGAGCGTTTCAGCGACGAATCCACATTTGCCTCGAAAGAAACTGTTAGTTCCCAAAATTGTCGGTGGTGGGCTGACGAAAATGCAAATTTTGTATTTCATGCACGTGACCAATATTCGTTTACGACGAATGTCTAGTGCGGCATCTTTAATAATTGTATTATTGGACCATTTTTCTTTCGCAATAATCTAAATTCTCATTTTCTTCAAAATAATTTTTTTAATGCATTAGAGGATTATCCTCTGGAGCTGCGCAGAAGAATGTACTTTCAGCACGATGGTGCTGAAAGACGTTCTATTTTTTTTTTCATGACAAGTGGCTGTGATTTCAAATTTGAATACAATATTTACTCCTAACTAACTTTTCCAAATAACATTTGTCCGTAATAATGAAAATAAAGGCACTTTCCTGTTATCATTAATTCAACTTTTCTGAACCAGCCTGTATATGGCTAATGAAACTAAGGTTTAGTAACTGCATTTTTGGTTTTAGGCCAGGCAGAAACTTTTATGAAGAATAGAATTTTCTGAGAAATGTATAATAAAAAAGTTTCCTTTATGGTTCCTACTTTTTGGCGCCCACTGTATACATAAAGTTACCCGCGTATGAATAAAGAAATATGATGATGATGATGATGATGATGGTGGTAAAGAAAGAGTCACAGGCAGTAACTACTTCAAAGTGGCTGCTGTACGACAAAAGAAGAAAATGATTCCAGACCAGAGCACCACATGACAAGAGTAAATTAAACATTATCTGTTGACAGCTCAGAAGAGATAAAAAAGAGCTCACAAATGAATCTATCAATTCATATTTCAGAGAACTATCCACCGACAGTTAAACGCACTATTCTTTCCCGAAGAGCTTCAAAAACAAAAACCTTAAAAAGCCAATAATTCAGAGCAATTAGAAAAACAATGTACATAAAAATTTTCAATCAAAATAAATGAAGTTTTGCTGAATTTATAAAATCACGTATTACACAACATAGGTATTACAATTTTTTTTATTAGAAAAACATTATCATTATTATTCATCAGTCCTTTATTATGGATATTTACGAACATCAAGGATACATCAGTCTATAACCATTCATTCATTTCGCCAACATCAGGGACCCATCATCACCATCGAACAATAAAATGACAATTAACGGTGCCGACGCACGGCCTATAAATACGAGAGCGATTAAGCCGATTACCCATAATGTGACAATGACACACTTGCGAACAAAACAGAAGCGCATGACCTACGTTCAGATGATATAACAGTTTCGAATTCGTATCTCTGAACAGTGAAAGTGTTGCGATCTGTCTGCGCTCAGTTCTACGATAGCTGCGATCACGATTCCTCGTTTATCCGGCGCAACTTTGATCCTTTCGATGCGGTCGATTTGATGATTTCGGTTAAACGAACAGGGGCGTAGCGATTTAAAGGGAATACAAAAAGTATACATTAGATTGAATTGTTGGTTTCAGTACTATACTCTGTCCGCCGAAACAAACGGCAGGCAGATTTACACTAGCGCAAATTAAATTGTCATAATTTGACGTTTGTTTGAACTGTATGAGCAGCGAGCAAGATGATTTCCACAACCAAGTGGTTGTTGGTGTTGATGAGTTTATCGGTGAAGCTGCTGCAGGTCCGGGGCCTGCGGAAAATGTTGGTGATATATACAAACATAGTCAGGGCAAACCGCTTAGTCGAGGGGAAAAGACGCTTGTATACAACATCTTTTCTCATCATAATGAGGCTGTATCAAAAACACAGAGTGTTAAATTAACCGCATTTGTAATCGACATTTCAGAAAGAACTGTTTAGGCAATTGTAAGTGAACAGGAAAGAGCAGAAATTTTATCGTCTCCATCAACAAAAAGACCACACCCTCAGGTCCACGAAAAGATGGATGATGCACATAAAAACTTGCTACGACGGATTGTGCATCAATTCTATTTACAAAACGACCAACCAACATTAAACAAACTAATGTTAGCTGTAGGCCAAAATGAAGCACTGCCATCCATGGGCAGGACTACCTTATGGCAAATGTTGCACAAATTAGGATTGAAATGCGAAAAAAGACGGAGATTCATGTCAGATTTCGAACCGGAAAATTATTAACTGGTGGATTTATTACATACATTTTTCTCCGTGTTACCTATTGTAAATAAATTATGTTTATTTGTTTAACGTAATTCTTTTATTATGGCAATGCCCATTTATATGAAAGAAAAGCAAACCACATTTTCTCAAAATTACTAGAAAAGAATTAATTTTTTTTTCGAATTTTTCTCAAAACTAAACGTTCTTTAACCTTTAAATCGATAACATTAATGTGATTAGAAAAATTTGTTGTACTATAGTTACAAAGTGTTACTATATAGCCAGTATATGGCCAGTGTAAATCTGGCTTGCTAAATCCCGCCCACCACTGCAAAGTTTCACTGAACAGAGTATAGTCGTGAAATTGTTTGGGTTTTTAAATCTGACACACATGTTGAATTAGGTGTCTTTCAATATCACAATTCGCAAATTTTGTGCTAATTTGATATTTTTGTTTTTTTTTTTTTTGTTTTCTTATTGAATCAGTATTGAAGAATATTTTAAATTGTAAAGAAAATTGATAAACAACTATGCATTGTTACTGACAGTTTTAATAGATTCAACAAACTTTCGCAGCATTTTGTACTCTAGGTACTATGTCCTTGAAGGTCAAAGTGTTAAAGTGTGTTGCTGGCTTCATAATGACCAAATATTTAGAAAAACAATTTCCTTAAAATAATTTAAAATTAAACCTATATTGTTATCCTGTGTAATCTGGCTTGATTTGATGAAAAAATATCCTTCCAAGCTTAAAGTAATATTATGTTAGTAAGTAGTCATCTTATAATAAAACCCCCTATCTTCCCTAATAATAAAAAATACTTAAACTTCTCAAAATCGATATTCCTAAAACTACCCTGGGCAAAATATCAACCCTAATAATAAAAAATACTTAAACTTCTCAAAATCGATATTCCTAAAACTACCCTGGGAAAATAATTTACACTAGGGTCCCCAATGAACCTACTATCACCGGTGTAGTAAGTACTCTTATCTCAAATACTCACATTATTTTCAATTGGTCATGACTCTCATGAGTTCGAAGCATTGTTTTATACCCACCAACTTTTATGCCGTTTCATTATTGCATTTGTTTTGTGTGTTTTTTGAATTAGTAAATTATTATGTAGTTTGTAATTATCATAGTATATTACAGTACAAGTGAAAAGAACCACGTGTTTTCACTCACGTGTATGTCTGATTTCTGCACGAGGTGCAGCCGAGTGTGGAAAGACACACAAGTGACTGAAGTGGTTGCTCACGAGTGCTATATAGCGTTTAGTTCAGTCCTGAAATAACGTTATTATAGTTAGTTAATTTTGTTCTCTATCGACGTAGGTGACAGTTTATGACGTCATCCGGTTAATATAAACAAACTACAGGCGTCAAATAGTTTATTACTGACGGTCATCGTTTGTGGAAAGTTTTATATCAGTAAATATGGAGCTTATAAATGATATTTTAGAATGGAAACACTTGAGTGAAAAATTTTCAGCTACGCCTTTCTATGACAACCAACGGTAAAGAGGTAAAGAACTATTTTCTGCTCTCGTATCCAAGTTAGGAACTGACTATTTCATGGTAGGGTTGAACAACTAAATATGTATGAGAGTTTATACGCCTCACATGGCATCTATAACGGATTGCTGTTCATAATGCAACCATATTCAAATAATCAAATCTGCATGTAGACTAATGCGATCCGGAAGCTACCCTAGTATACTAATGCCCAGTTTTTCCATCTCAGTTCGCGTTTCTCAATATTACTTTAGTACCTAAACTTTAGATTAAGTTATACGATGTACATGTACAGCTTAAACTTATACTGAACATAATCTAAAATAGTACATTCAATTTTGTTCGGTTTTGTTATACTCATTTTTAATATTTACTTAATGTAAATAAAAAAAAATAAAAAGTAAAAATAATATGCTATAAAATGGCTTGTGACACCATTATCTGTTTCATAATGTTGCTACATCACAATAAAAATAAGTAATAAAATGCATAAACTTGTATGTAACACAACAAAAGATTTGAAAGTCTGTAAATTTAAAAATATAGTTAATGGAGGAAGATGAAGTCGTTATACGGATGCGCTCAGCTGCTAGAAAATGACCCCGGTGGGCGGGGCTAACATGACACTAAAGTAACTCTGAAATTGGCCAGAAATTTCAAGAAATCTTTAAACAAAGCGAAATAAATAAAATAATAACACGTCGACGTTGCGAATGTCACTTTGACATTAAAAGTCCACCGGAGTGGGGAAAGTGGTCCCATGTCTCAGCGCTTATGTCGACTCCTCTTTCCTCCATGATACTAATCTAAAATATAACTACACCATTATCACTTAAAACATATTTTTATTGGAAATTTGCACTTTCACTCTTGCAGTCCGGGAATTCTTGGCTACTGAAACCCATGTTGGAGCCTATTGTTATAAATATTTATTATACCTATAATAATAAATTCCAGAGACTATGCATACATACAACTTGCAGTGGATTTGCTTTCATACTTTTTTAAAATTTCAATAAAAAGTAATGCCAAAATGTTATGGGAAGGACTGGTAGGTTTGTAGGTTATGTAAACAGTGTTGCCATGTCTACAACCAGTTTTCGAAGTAATAAAGTGTTAATTCAGACACCAAAATGTGTTTTTAGTATCAAAATCATTATAATAGTTCTGGTTTTCAGTTTAGTGTTTCAAGAGGAATATCTAGATGTACCTACGTTATTTAAGCCCAATGCTGCCAAACTGAAAAGTATGCTGGCACGCAGTTTAGTTAATCTTAAATTGAAAGACTTAAAAATTTAAACTGCGGTTTAATATTCAGTTTAGTTAAACTTCAGATTATACGAAAATGAAAATAACAGCCATAAGTCTACTAGCCATTGTTAGTCCCTAATGACGTCCTATGGCCATCTGACCATCTAAGTGAAGTAGCCTAATAAAGCGAAGGCGTGACGATGGCGTGGCGGTTTTCTGCCATCTGCGCAAGCGCTCTGGTTAAAAGTGCACTTGCTCAGATGGCTGTAAACCGCCATGACATCACCACACTTCCATCACGCCACCTCAGTAAGCAATTTTCCTTACGAAGTGGACGTGTCTGTCAGCACTGGTATTCAGTATACATTTTTAATACAGGGATATCGGTATTTATACCGCTATCAATATTACTATTAGAAAATACACTTGTGTTTTATCAAGTTATTGTTATTAACAATAAACCCTAAAGTACATATATGTAAAAATATAACATAATAATACAAAATTTAACCCACGCATTGTTTTTTTAACTTGTTTATTTTACGTCGGTCTATTTCCGCAACTTCCATTCATCCGATAGAAGGCGGCATGGTCCCTGCCTAAAATACCAAGACAATCGATTTTAGCCCGAGCCGGGAATCGAACCCCGGGACCTCCAGCGTAGATAGCCGCCGCTCTATCCTATACGCCATCGGTTTTAGCAACCCTTCTAAATCTGCAAGCCTCACCCAAGGGTTGGAAGCGTCGATCTGCAAACAGCAACAGCCTCTCCGCAACAACTAATAGGGTATTACGGCACATTTTCATATCTCATTTTTTTGGAAAGAATATGCGTTATGATACATACTCGTTTTACAAATAAAATGCCTAACGTTACTTTTTTTTAACTTGTTTATATTACTTCGGTCTATTTCCGCAACTTAGGCCAATCACCGACGCTGTGGGCAGGCTACACACACCCTTGGAATTTTGTCGAACTCAAGGAATTCCAACCTCCAGTAAAAGTTCTTTAACGTGCACGTCGCATCATGACAGCATACGGGACCACCGGATTTACTTCCTCATCCGATAGACGGCGGCATGCAAAGGTATTTGTTCCCTACCTAAAATACCAGGACAGTCGATTTTAGCCCGAGCCGGGAATCGAACCCGGGACCTCCAGCGTAGATAGCAGCCGCGCTCTATCCTATACGCCATCGACCCCCCAAAAACTAACCTATCATTACACCTATCAAATCTCATCTACTTGAAGGTAGGGTTCACACCAAATACATAATTCCAATTACTAACCCATATTTTTTGAAAATGTTATAATGACATGCTGTCAGAAAGTAATATTATAGGTTAACAATATGGTGACATACGGGCGGGAAGTAAATTTTAAATAAATTAAAAATAACAGCCACAACCTGGATTTGAACCAGGGACCTTTGCGTCGCTAGCCAACAACTAGCCCAGCTTAGTCTCTAACTAACAGCTATTCGGGCCTATGGCATTTGTTATGGATAATTTTCATATGAAGGAAAGGTAGTAGTCATATTTTTTGAAAATGTTATAATGACATGCTGTAAGAAACTAATATTATAGGTTAATAATATGGTGACATACAGGCGGGAAGTAACATTTAAATAAATTAAAAATAACAGCCACAACCTGGATTTGAACCAGGGACCTTTGCGTCGCTAGCACAAAGCTCTAACCAACTGAGCGATTGAGGCCTATGACATTTGCTAGGGATAATTTTCATATCAAGGAAAGGTAGTAGTCATTCACTACCAAACACTAACCTGTCATTACACCTATAAAATGTCATCTACTTGGAAGTAGGGTTCACACCAAATACATAATGCCAATTGCTAAACAATATTATTTAAAAATGTTATAATGATATGCTGTCAGAAAGTAATATTTTATATTAATAATATGGTGACATACCGGCGGGATATAAATTTTAAATAATTTAAAAATTACAGCCACAACCTGGATTTGAACCAGAGACCTTTGCGTCGCTAGCACGATGCGATGCTCTAACCAACTGAGCTATTGAGGCCTATGACATGCATCTAATGACGCCACAGTAAGGAAATATAATAAGTTATTTGGCAACGTTGCTTCATTTCGCACGTAGTTATTTTCCGTTATTGCGTTGGCAGCTCAGTCTAACAGCCGCATTGTTATTGAGGTGAGACTACGTGAGAACGGTGCGATATATAAACAAAATTATAGAGTTTGTTGTATGCTGGAATGTGATGTAGCAAATCGGCGGATACGAAGAATAAGATATTTTTTAAAACGAAGTGAGTGATGTTTGGCTTAAGGATATCGGTGTAACTGAATACTCGCTCAGAAATATAGCGTTTGTCTGTCAGGATCATGTTGACAGTGCCAAGTGTGGCTTCCATACAAGTAAACAACTGTGACGGCAACCATACCGAAAGAAAGTACCCTAAAGAAGACATCGTTGCCAAGTCACAGTCGGCTGTTATGCTTCCGGTATTTCCGACCGTGGTCGACGAATTTTTAAATTTACTACTTCTTAATTGCGATTTTATCATAAACTAACCAACGCACAGAGATAAAAACTTCTCCGGATGACATTTTACATGGTGTAGAATCTTTTGTTTTGTGATTTTTAGTCAATTTTCCACGTGACCGTAATACCCTATTCTTATCCACTTATAAATCTACTATTGTGAGCGTCGGTTGTTATACTAAATATACAACACGTCTTATTACTAACGAGCACAGAAGAAGAAATTAACAGTAAAAGGACCGTTTAATCCTTATTCTAATCGGTTATTTACAGCATAATGTATCTACTATAAAAATGTTAGCGTCAACTTCAATGTTCCTTGTTATAATAATTCATAATACACACAATGCCTAACTACGCCACTGGCAAAGTGTAAGAAGTATCCGTGCAATACTGTTAATCATTTTTATAGGACGAGTTATATAATTTTCCTCAGCGGTAACGTTGCAATTACAAGCGGTTTCTATGTCGGAATGCTGCGCGCATTATACTCCTGGAATTATGAGATCTATCAGTAATGAAGATCGGGCGTACTATGCACACAATGCCCGGGTATTAGTTATAAATTGTAATCAGGGGTAATTGCTTATTGTTATACGCCTAATTTACTATAGGATAACGTGATTGCTTAGCGGTTCTTTTGTGCAGTAATGAAATAATAACAATATGAAGAAAAGCGTTACGCAAAATCTGGAGGTTATGTTTTTATAGGCAATAGCTACGAAGGTAATGGGAACCGAAGAAAAATAATATGTAGTCTAATATAAGCAACAGTAAGCTGTTTAGGTTTTCTTTTCTTGAATAAATCCTCAGCACTATCCCATATTTTGATTCTTAAATCACTAATTACCCGGGTGATAACTTTTAGGTTGTTCGAATAAACCTTTCGCATTTGGAAAAAAAAGTTACGAAAGCCCACTTTGTAATAGCGGAGACCTGACCTTGAAACGGACTTACGAGAGCTCTTAACAAGACTAGTTGGCGAAAGTTGGTAATCTAATCAAATTAAAAGGGTGAAAACCACCACTAAAGTACCCGCATTTAAAGAAGAGGAATGAGCCTATGAGGTGAAATGTCAACATAACCTAATTAATTATAGTACGATTTCCTGCACGAGTTGATGTATTTGAGGATTACAATCGAGTTAGATATTAAATATTTTCTGCATCTTATAACTAATACGAACATCCAATCGGCGTAGTGGTCTAATGAAACCCCATTAACACACTACTAGACATTTAATTATTTGTGTGTGTTCATCGGTGTCCATGTGCAGAGTAATTTAAGATGGGATAGCCACATCAGCTCTACAGTCAAGAAGTTAAACAGTAGATACTTTTCCTTTTATAAATTGAGAAATATTATTCCCATGGACACTCTAAAAACTTATTATTTTTCTTGTGTAGAGTGTGTGCTGGCATATGGGATCATTTTGTGGAGCTCGTCAAGCGATGCAATTTCCCTGTTTCGGCTGCAGAAGCGAATAATAAGATGTATGCTGCAACTGGGTTACAGCGAGCCATGTAGGCCGTATTACAGGGAACACGGTATATTGACGCTTCCTTGTTTGTATATATATATATATATACAGGGTGAGTCACTAGAGTCGCGGTGGTAGATATAGCAATTATCTTTAGAGATGGAAAAAAATATTTAATACAAAAGTTGTTTGGCATATCATTTTTTACAACGTAAAATTATTTTCATTTATACTGGGTGTTGCATTTAGGCGTAGCAGAAAATAAATTAACTTTTTTAAATGGAATGCCCTGTATATTATAACATATTATGATTGCGAAGAAAATTGTCTTACTAATTATATCAGGTGATATTGACGTAAAGCTAATAGTTTCTGAAATATTCAATTTTTTATTAAAAAAGTGGCCGTTGCAGGCCTTTTCCGAAAACTACGTAATAGCGTCATTTTTGCAGATATTTTCTTACAACTTTGTCAGAAAATAACCAATACTAATAGGGAGGTGATAGTGCCCAAAGAAATTTGATGCGCTATACAGGGTGTTCCTAGCACCTAATCAATTTTGATATTTTTCAAATGGCTTTTTCTTGAGTTTTTTAAATGGAACGCCCTGTATATTATTTGCTGGTTGCATTTCCCATTAAGTTGCCTTTAATTTATATTAAGAGTGGCATATACATATTTGTACCCGTTTTCGTGATATTTGGAATTTAAAGAAAATGTGTAATAAAGTATACCAATACAGTGCTTTAATATTACACCCTGCATAACATGGTTCTTTTTTAATGATTTTTTTTGTAAAGAGAACATAGAAAGGAAAAAAATACTTTTGTTGAATTAAAAAACTGACAGAATTGCTCAAAATAAATTGAAAAGTACATGGAATTACCATTTAGTTACTCAATATGAAAAATTAATATAGGTTATTTGAGACAACTAAAAATTAAATAAAAACAAATAATTAAGAGAAACCACAACTAATAACATTTATTAAACTATTTTTTAAACTTGGTAAGCATTAACATAAAACTAGTAAAAAACTATAACAATTAAAGATAAAACAACAAGTAGTTATTGATTTGGTAGGTGTTCAAAATGCCCTCCATTTTGTCTTCTACAAGCATTAATCCGATGGGTAAAAGATCTCGAAGTATTTCTTAACATCTCTCTCTTATTTTCTCTGATGTCAGCAAAAATATTTCTTTTTCTAATCTTCATATCGTCTTGTGTGGTAGGTGGTGTCTGGTATACTAATTCCTTAACATGACCCCACAAAAAAAATCCAACTTATTTAGATCAGGAGATCTTGGCGGCCATAACGTAGGGCGTCCTCTTCCAATCCATTTGTTGGGGTATTGGTTGATCAAAAATTGTCTTACGTTCAGACTAAAGTGGGGTGGGGCTCCGTCGTGATGGAAAATTAAGTTTTGGTCGAATATTAAGCGGCAAATCATCTAAATATTCATGTAGATGGTTGTTAAGAAAATGTAAGTACCTTTGACCATTTACGGAACCCTCAAAGAAGTAAGGCCCTAGCAAATTGGTACCTACTATTCCACCCCATACATTGAGTGACCATCTATGTTGATGGTCCAAAGGCCTGATAACGCGAGGATTTTCTGTTGCATAAAAATGGAAGTTATGTTGGTTAACATACGCATTTTTATGAAACGTAGCTTCATCAGTAAAAAGAACAAAGTCAAAAACGTTCCCGCACTCTTAATTGTTCTTGCATCGGCATGCCGTCTTTCGGGATATCGCTGAGCGTAAATTCTTGAGGCCAGTAGAGCGTTTTTGCCGGCTTCTCCATAGATGTAAATAATATTTATCAGTTCCTCTTTAGTATAATTAAAATTCATCGTTAACAGAGATTACAAATGTTGGTTAGCTATATTAAGTCTGTTGACAGCAATAACTACACGTCTGTTATTTGTTTTTGTTTCCATGACAACGAGGTTAAGTAAATCTAAGCTAACTTAAAATATTAGCGTAACTCTGCTATTTAAATGTATCTTTATAAAAAATAGCATTTTTAACTTTACCAACATTTATAATTTATTTATATTATAACAAAATACATGAAAAAAACTAACTCAATTATACAGGGTGTAATATTAAAGCACTGTATTGGTATACTTTATTACACATTTTCTTTAAATTCCAAATATCACGAAAACGGGTACAAATATGTATATGCCACACTTAATATAAATTAAAGGCAACTTAATGGGAAATGCAACCAGCAAATAATATACAGGGCGTTCCATTTAAAATACTCAACAAAAAGCCATTTGAAAAATATCAAAATTGATTAGGTGCTAGGAACACCCTGTATAGCGCATCAAATTTCTTTGGGCACTATCACCTCCCTATTAGTATTGGTTATTTTCTGACAAAGTTGTAAGAAAATATCTGCAAAAATGACGCTATTACGTAGTTTTCGGAAAAGGCCTGCAACGGCCATTTTTTTAATAAAAAATTGAATATTGCAGAAACTATTAGCTTTACGTCAATATCACCTGATATAATTAGTAAGACAATTTTCTTCGCAATCATAATATGTTATAATATACAGGGCATTCCATTTAAAAAAGTTAATTTATTTTCTGCTACGCCTAAATGCAACACCCAGTATAAATGAAAATAATTTTACGTTGTAGAAAATGATATGCCAAACAACTTTTGTATTAAATATTTTTTTCCATCTCTAAAGATAATTGCTATATCTACCACCGCGACTCTAGTGGCTCACCCTGTATATATATATATATATATATCGACGTGAATGTTTTTCAGAAAAACAGCGATATATCGACGTCTATGTTAACTCGAGGGGCGTCGCGACTTGCAATTCCGCGACATACAGCGTCATCAGCCTTCGAAGCTGGACCGGGTTATATGATTGTTAAGTCATTTAATGCCCTGCCTACCGTTATATCAACTAAAACGGGGATGGTATTTAAAACAGAACTAAAAAAGTACCTGGTTGCCCATTCTTTCTACTCCATAGAGGAATATCTGTCTGCGAACAACTCTGTTTAGCTCTCTGTTTGATTGATTGCAAGAGCGTATACGTTGTGTTCTGTTGCGACTGTGTGTGGATTTCTGTTTTGTATTTATCTTGCACTTGCACGTTTTTATTACTACTTATGTGTTTTTGACTATTGTCTATATCTCGCAAGATCATATGGCAAATATTATTATTATTATTATTATTATTTGTTCCCATACTCCACATAAACGTACAAACAAGAAATTTAATGCAATCGTTATTAAGGACCTCGATAGGTATCCAATCGGTTAGCGAGAATTTGTCCATTACATAAATATTTCCAAAGAAAGTGATGTTGGAGTGAATTTGAGCAACCCTCTACTTTATTTATAGAAGTTGGCGTAAAAGTCTATTTTCTTATCTAATGACCAGCCGTATCGAACCCAGCGCTCCGCGCCGCAGTCCTCTATTCCGTATGACTCCCCATCGTGTACGGAGCCCCCCTCGATCTTATTGTAACAATTTTATTCATTTAGATTTATTTCTACCAAAGACTCAAAACAAATATGTATAAGTAACAACTGATAAGTTGTTAATATAAAGTAATAAATGGATATTTTTACTGAGAGATAAATTAGGGCGCATATCGAGGCTAACAAACGGCAAAATGAATTAAATAAGAATGAAAGATAACACGCATTCGACTATAAATAATATGTCCCAATGCGTGGTAAAATATCAAGACCCCCAGCAGTTACAGTTAATCGGACTGTGAAAGATGCTTAATGCTGAACAACAAATTGTTGCTTAAGCGGATTTTAATGAGAGAAATTCGATACCATAAACACTTTACACGAATGAGACCGCACCTTCCGAAGTACATTCATACAAGCGATGATTTATATAATTTCTTTTCTCTCTTTTTCAGGGCGTAGTCATTTTCGCTGTCATCGCCATGGATCTCAAATGGAGCATCTGCGCAACACTGAACGACGTAAGCCCACCATTAATTATGATAACATTTCCGCACGACATTGTCGCAAACATTCATTGAAAACAATTATTAATCATGGACAAGAGTGATTTATGATATTATAAAATTAAGTAAAACTGTAAGTTGAAAACTGTCATACATTCATCATCGTTAATTTTCCTTTATTTTTTTATTCGGAAACCATTAACATATTAAGCATCTGAATTCAATCTGTATTCTTAAAACTAGGTCCTTGGTTATAATAGGCTATCCACTGATGTTCCTACATTTTAGTTGTTCTAAACAAGAAGCTCTAACACTTCAATCACTTTGCACTGCTTTTTACACATTGCACTGAACTAGTTCGATGGGTGTAGTTCGTTTTAGTCATCTCACTAGATTCTGGTTGTCCAGCAGTTGAAGGACCTCTACGTTGACGTAATGGATTAGGCTAGATCAGGGCTGTGGAGTCGGTAAAAAATCTTTCGAGTCCGACTCCAGATAATTTTCGTAGTCCGACTCCGACTCCGCCTCCAACTCCGACTCCGGCAAAATTTTATTTGTTTCCAGCAAATTGTTTGGCGACAAAAAATTAAACTGACATAAACTAATTGTAAATATCAGAAACACGTATTGATAGGACCACAAAGTTATGACCATATTTAAAAAATGACGCTCTTTTTATTGTTTTTAAATATCTCTGAAACCATTAGAAATACAAATTGTTTTCTCATTAGAGAGCACACATTTTTAAACTACTTTGTCCTTTTAACTGACTTTCTAACTTTAATAATAATAATAAAAGTAATGACAAATCACTGTATAGTATAAAATAAAATTCCTTCCAATTGATACAAAATTAAGTGCAAAATAAACTGAAAATAATCTCAACTCGTACTTCTGTTAGTGGCAATGACGTCACAATTCTGGCTGCAACATGTATCACTTGCATACATGGATATTTCTACATTCAACTTAAATAAACGGTCCTATTTCACAATCTCATTAACCATTTAAAATCTCTAGTTCAAATTTCTTTTTTAACTTCAGTCGGTTCACATTTTTATCGTCTTTTGAGCAACATTTTGTTTCTTCCGGTATAATAAGATACAAAGGGATGAGTTACTTTTAGTAAATTTGTTCATGTGCCAAAAAAATAATCAATTTCGGTTAAAGTTTATATAAGTTATCGAACATTAAACTAGTAACACTACTAGTAAAATTCCAAAGTTTTACTAGTAAAGTTGTGTCTTTTACAAACATTCAGATATTGGGGCGAATAAAAATAAAAAAGTTAAGAGTTGACACTACTGTGATACCATCACGCTGCTTCTTCTGGTACAGCAGCTGTAGAAAGCTGTCTTTTCTTTTTCAAAATTCCTTGGGAAAATCATTTAACTATTTTTTGCTGCTGCTCTTTGTGGCCGAACGAATACGAACAAATCCTCTTAATTTTGATGAATAAGGAAAACCATAAGTCGTCGCTTCACTTTGGAATAGTCCGAGAACCCGCGACAAAATCATACCCTCATAAAACATCACTACGAATAATTTATATGTAATGTAAAATGATTTGAATAAAAGGAAAATGCTGGTGTGCCTAAGAAATTTTGGCCGAAAGGGTGTTTAATTTCGCTAATTATCTGCTGCAATTCGATGTCGTAGTACCCTCATAAAACATCTCTCTCATTCTTTTGTCACTTATAGATAAATACATGTTCTCTCATAATAACTTGGTGTGCCTAACCCCATTTGGCCGGAAGTACACCTCCTTGTAGGGGAGGACAGTCAGTGTATTGATACCCTCATCGAACATCACGCCCATTTTTTATAACATGAAACTTTGAGCCTTCTTATTAACAGAAACCTTGGTGTGCCTAGCCGGAAATGGCCGGAAGTGGGTCGGAGACAAATTATTTAAAAGACGATTGTATCTGCGTTACCTTACAAAACAAATGTTTCAAATTTGCCAGAGTTATAGAAGAACACATGTACTTTCATAGTAGTTTTGTCTAACCCACCCGGTTGGCCGGAACGGTCTGGCACACCGACTTCAATGGTTAACATCGTCCGTATATCATCACAGTCATCGAACATCACGCCCATTTTTTATAGCGAGAAACTTTGAGGCTTCTTATTAACAGAAACCTTGGTGTGCCTAGCCGGAAATGGCCGGAAGTGGTACTGACAAATGCCAGTTTCCCAAAAACCAGTACAGTTCTCAATCTTTGACGCCAAGCTTTACTCTGTCATTTTCCTTTCATATTTTCCAGCTGTGGTAGGTCGCTTTTATATAGTAGATAGAGAAGTGGCCCCATACACTACCATTGGGGTACCCCTGCCTTTCGTCTAGGTACGAAATACAGCAAAATACAGTTAGCTGACTTTTGGATTAGTCGTCAGTGCGAAGTATTCTATCTGAAATGAATTTTGAGATTGTATTCTCAGTGATGAATATTTCACAATTTTCAATTTGGTCTTTTTCACAAAAATGTTCTTATGCAAGGCCATAAAATGTTTATATAATCATCAAGAAAATATTGATTAAAATATATCGATCACATCATAAGTAAATTACATTTTATAAAAACGTTGCTAGTTAAAAATGTACGTTTTCGAATAATTCTAAAATACAAAAAATATATTTTTTGGGATGATTTCTGTTTTTCCGTAATGACATCATCATTGAAATTTTGAATGTCACCCTATATTATTTGCGTGATATTTTCAATCGGAAAACCACTTTCTGGGCGTGGTGCAGACATAATTTTTTATCCTACACAACAATATCGTAATAAAATCACCGGTTTCTAAAGACTAATCTCTGACATATTGCCTTTTGACAAATACAAAACGTTGACGTTTTAACCTCAAACGTCAAACCAAATCGAAAGCTGTGTTTTGATTGGACAGACCATTCGGTCACCACCTATAGGGGCAATTATTTTCGCGGCTAGCGCAGAAAAGTGTTCATTACAGGCCTTGCTGGGTCTGGCAGGCAAATAGCATCTTTCGTGTCTCCATAGAGACGTGAAAATGAAATTTTCGCATCGTGTAGGATCAAAAACATATTGATCGTTAAGGAGGGGAATAGAAAAATAATATTGGTTCAATGATCAGTCAGCATAGTGAACTATAGATGAATGCTACCATCCGAATTTGACAGTATTGCGCGTCACCGTCTTGATGGAAAATAGTGTTTTATTTTGGACAGGCATTTCCAACAATTATTGATAACGAACAATAATTATAATTAATAATCGAAAATAACTGTATAGTATAAATGTAGATCAAATCTATATGCGCTCATATTCAAAAACAAACACAAACGCTAAAACCTGTCTTGATAAGCTACGTTTGAGAACGGATTTGTATTCAGTTCAAGAAAACAACCAACATAATCTACTTACTTATTGTTAATTGATTTAAAATAGGTTATTTTTCTGGACAGACAATTCAAAATTGGGATAATATGAATGCTATATGAGTAATATTGATAACGTGAATGGAAAGTGTGTTATTTGGACGTGTTTTTAATAGATTTTTTCTGTGAATAACTATCGGAATCCAAAGATGCCTTTCAGCTTGTTTTTGTTGCATATTTGGTTTATGTGTGTGAGCACAAAAATCACATCAAAGAAAATCCATGTGTTCAACACTTTCAGAAATCAACAAATTTTCAGGATAGTTAACCTAAAAGTAGAGGGTTGAGGGTTTACAGTTTGCTATATAAACGTATGTCCGCAAATGCTTCGTTTTCTAAGATACCGGGGTATTCAAGTTTTTCTTAAAAACCGACGATTGAATCTCGTCTGAGGGAGGTCATTTTCAACATTTTTTGTAGCTTTGCGCCTATTTAAAATTTTATTAAAATTAAAATTAAAATTTTATTGTTATTTTCTGTTACTGTTTTAGTTTAAAGTTATTGTATTAAATAGTTGTTTCAAAAAATTGAGATCATTAAGATGTTTTATTTTTTTGCATAAAAACGGTGCCCCCTACAAAAAAAGACAGAGAGAGATTTATTGTCACAAATTGAACGAGGAATTCCAAATTTAATTTGAAATATCCCAGTGGCGTACAATTATTTCTTTAAAAAAATTGATATCCTTACCCGTATAATGATGAACATAAAATTCTTAATTGCATGTCAAAAATGCGCAATAACTACCTCTTAAAACCCACCAAATTTCATATGCATATCTCGACCGGCTTCAGAGCAATAAATAAATCGTCAGTTTTTAAGTAAAACTTTAACACCTCATATCTCAGAAAACGAAGCATTGGCGGACATACGTTTATATAGCAAACTGTCATTATTTTTTCATGCAGAATCATGCCTGAAGTTTGTCGCACTTATTTACTAACACTCTGTATATATATATATAGGAAAGCTGGTCCGAAACACGTGTCTACGGTTGCTTCTTCGATCTTCGTATGACGGAATTGCCCGACAAATACCTTTCTCCTTTATATATATATATATATATATATATATATATATATATATATATATATATATATATATGTGTGTAGTTTAAAGTGTAGTTTTAAATGTGGTTTGTTTTGTGGTGTTAAATGTAACCCAAGAAATGTTGAAGTCGCCTTCTTTTTTGCCTCTCTACTGTAATACAATATTGTAAGTAAATTTCTATTTGTTCGTTTTTTGTTGTTCGGTGCACTGATGGTTTCTTGTATATATGTTTATTGTAGTTTGCCTGAAGAAGAATGAAAACACATTCGAAATATCGCTAAAATAAAAGTAATTACTTCGTTTTTATTTGATCGAAACCCGACCAAACCAATCATTTTATTTTAATTAATTAATCGATCAACAATTTTCTGAGATTTTATATATATATATATATATATATATATATATATATATATACAGTGTGTCCCACTTAAGAGTGTAACACCTTCATATCTTTTTTATTTTTAGTCCAATTTTAGTAATTTTTTCTCTCAAATATAGAATACATATTGCTCTATTTACTGCCAAAAAACCAATTGTCTTCTTAAAATGCAAAGCACCTTGTGATGGCAAAATAAATGGCAAAAATCAAGAAATCGCTTTAGGGATTTCTTTTATCGAAAAATTTTACTAGTAATAATTGTTCAAAATTGCCCAAAGACCCTAAATCCAAAATTTCATGAAAATTAAAAAATATTGAAATTGTCATCAAAAATAAGTCCGTAAACATTATTGGCATAGGCAGCTGCGCTTAAAAAGTGTGCTGTGGAAACTTTGTTTGAAATAAAACCTGAACTGTCAAAGTGCTTCAGCTGCTTACCTTGCTGATCGCGCATTATCACCGACTAAACTTATTATTTTCACCTTTTCGGCAAGTATAAGCATTATTATTCAGACAATAATTAAATACAACAAAGCACTTTGACAGTTCAGGTTTTATTTCAAACAAAATTTTCATAGCACGCTTTTTTTAAGAGCAACTGCCTATGCAAATAATATTTACGGACTTAAAATTATTTTTGAAGAAAATTTCAATATTTTTTAATTTTCATGAAATTTTGAATTTAGGGTTTTTGGGCAATTCTGAACAATTATTACTAGTCAAATTTCTCAATAAAAAAATCCCTAAAGTGATTACTCGATTTTTGCCATTTATTTTGCCATCACAAGGTGCTTTGCATTTAAAGAAGGCAATTGGTTTTTTGGCAGTAAATAGAGCAATATGTGTTTTATATTTGAAAGAAAAAATTACTAAAATTGGACTGAAGATAAAAAAGATATGAAGGTGTTACACTCTTAAGTGGGACACACTGTATATACAGGGTGTTCCTAAATATCATGTAAATACGAAAATGGGTCATTCTTTGGCTTATTTAATGACTAAAAATTCATATAAGCATAGGTCCGCAAACGCTTCGTTGCCGATCTACAGGGTGTTCAAATTTCAAGATTTTTTTAGTTTTTTCTTTATAGCTCTTGTAGTTTTTGAGATATTTAGCTCTAATTTCTAATTTAGGTTACGCTATACGACTTACATCATTGGGCATACCAAATGGTTTTGAGAATCTACAGGGAGATATTCTGGTGGATTCTAAAATACAAAATGCATTTTTTGTTTTGTTCTTAAGCATTTTATTCTCTTGTAGTTTTTTCGTATTTACCACCGTTATCGAGAAAAAAAAATAAAAGCTTTTCTGTGTTTCCCTAGATGAAATTACATTTTTTTAAATAATTGGTCTAGTATGCTTTGGCTTGATTTAGATAACCTTTTGTTTGTATTTATTTTGACATTTTATTCGCCACCAACTGTTAAAAATTAAAACTAGGATACAAGAGCTATAAAGAAAAAACTAAAAAAATCTTGAAATTTCAACACCCTGTAGATCGGCAACGAAGCGTTTGCGGACCTATGTTTATATGAACTTTTAGTCATTAAGGCAAAGAATTACCCCTTTTTGTATTTACATGATATTTAAGAACACCCTGTATATATATATATATCTATTCCTTATTTTAATAGATGCAGACTTTATTGGAGAAACGTACAGAAGAAGAAGAAAATAAGAGTTGTCATATATAATAAGCGTATTGTAAAGGTATTATATTATTATACGATTTCGTTTCAATGCAAAAAAAAAGTACAAACAGGTTAGTAGAATTTGGACAACCAACACAATAAAACAATGGTAGAAAAATGCGCTCATGAAATTGCAGTTGATTTTGAATTATGTATGACTGGAAAGTGCTATATGCAAATAGTACAGTTGTAAAATGATTTTGAATTTAATTTGAATACTGTTTACATTACGCATAAATGCATTAAAAATGTTCAATTTGTTGATTTGGTAAATTCACTGAACCGACACGACGCGACGGTACCGTTCAAATTGACGTCTGTAACATCAGAACGTGCCAACGTGTACACTTAATCACTTGCCACATCTGAAACGCATGTATTCAAAGAGAACATTTTCTATGATTAGAAAAGACCGTTGTTTAAATGGGAAAAATATATTTAATTGTAATAAAAAATGTTTTTACTTAAGGGAGAGACCGTGCTGGTTCGGACGGTTTTCAAGTATCAAAGCTGTTGGTTTCAAATATAAATTTTAAAACTTCTAGAAATGCTTTCAGGGTAAAACTGCAGTTTGTCTCAAACGTTTGTCAAACGTGTCCGTCAGAGATGAATATGTTCAATATTCTACTTATTTAAAGGCAAAATCGCAATTCTTAATCAAATATCTCATTATTTCTACATTAATTTTAAATTGGTAGGTATCGAAAACCTGTATTTTATATATAAAAAATCATGAACATTATTATATTTCTTGTCTATATTAAGTAAACGCAATTGAACGATTTTAAATCGGTGTTTCACCTGCCAAAATGTCCATTCTTGATTGCTTATGGAAAAAATGAGGAAAGCATTTCAGTCGCGCGGAGCGCGACTGTCCCCCCGCGTGGACCATTCTACGTTGCGTGAGTTTTCGAAATCGACGAAAAACGACCTCTCGGGCGTTTTTGCTTCGAAATTTTCCGAAACGCGAGCGATTTTGGTGAAAGGACCTCAACATTTCAGTAGCTGTTTATTTCCCGTCGTCATGGCTGCGAGCTAGAAACGTCAAAAACACAACCATAACCTATTCACATTGGTATGTACAAAGCTAAGCGATTGCATTATCTGCGGGGGCCTAAATGCACAAACTCCGTAGTCCGTACCCACAAATAATCTTTGATAAACCTATAACCATGTTGTACGTATAATAATAATTATTAATTCGTAATTATTTGCCTTTGCGTTAATATTTGTTCGAAGAATTATATATGTATCGATCTAATGAATGTTATTTGCGAAATGTTCGCGTCTCAAACCAAACGTGAAAGCACCGCGCAGTTAGAACCTATTTTAACCTAATACGAATACAACTGTAAGTAAATTAATATAAATTAGCATAATTAGTTTAAAATTGTCCGTTAGCTTTCCCCTAATTTTTACAGCTTGAGAGGTTATATATTAGATGGCACCACAAGATATTTCTGCTACTAGCGCCCCTAGCGGGCGTGAAATATCGTCACATAACCTATAATTATGCATCATTTAGAATGAACACAATACAAAATATAACTGCAAGACCTGTGTGCAAGACCAAGAAGTAGTAGAAGATCAATAGGGTGTGGAATTGATAGAGGCGCCTGAAAAAAGCCTCCAATGGCTCGGAATATGGTCCCCAGCAAGATTTTGTTGCGAACAGTATCACCCACTTTCAACTGCCCGTGGTTCTTTCGAATGGTTTCTCCAGATTAAACAAAAATACAGTAAAACAATTCTATGGAATTCATCAATTTGTTGTAAACATGGAGGTAATTTTTGAGTTTAGAACATGTAGCTTTTGTTAATTTAATATATTTGCAGGTAACGTGGTATGATGAAATGCACACACGCAGTGGAAATGGATGCAGGTCTTTCGGTCTTAATAACACCGAGTTGCTTTGCGTAGACAACGTACCATAACAAAGAAAACAATTATTTATTTAAGTAAAAACTCGACCCAAAAGTTAGCGTTTCCAAGGGAGTACCGGTTGATTAGATTTGGCTATGACGCAAGGTTACTAAAAATAGACAGGTTGTCTGGTAACTTATAAGCATACGTCACTCAGTTTGCAACATGGAAGTCAACTGATATGGAATTCATCGTTTTATGTGAGTGTATAAAAAATAATAGTTTTAGGTTGGAGATGGGTCATAAAACGGACCGTAGCATGTCAGCAAGCCTTCTAATTTCTATGAATTCATATAAATTTAAACGGGCATATTAAGTTCTCTACCTTTTTTTGCTGGCCTCTTATATTGGCCCGAAGTTGCCAGACAACATGTAAATTTTAATGTGGTTGGCCATAGCCGACATCATGATGTTATATTTGCCTGTAAATATTTATTTAGTTCATGTGGCCACAGTAACCAAATGCATTTTTTTGGCAGCGAGGTGCAGGCAAAAAAACTTAAACAATTTACTATGTTAAAAAGCTTTTAATCAACTCGAGATTAGGTAATATTAATTATATTAAAAATTTTATTTGTTCGGTTCAAAAGTTTTGGGTATTACGTACCTATTGTATTAGCACTGGAACATCATTCCGATTTCTATCCAATCCATTTGTTAACTGAAGTGAAAATCATGCATTGAATCATCCAACTTTGTTTTAAAATTTAAATATGAATATTGTGTTTTAAATGATACTATTTAATTATAAATTGTTCAACCATTTTTTGTTTAAATTTTGATATTTCTTTTTGAGTTTTTGGTTTATAGACACAAATAAATTTTAAATTAAATATTTTCACAATCTTTTATTGTGCTTTTGCTTGACAGGCAAGGGTACATTTTATTTTCCATTTGTGTTACGAAGGAGGAAAGGTACTGGTATATAAATTTAATATTTTACCATTTATTTCTATTTAAAAAGTGAGCGCTTGGCTGTATAGTTTTTGTCCAATATATCAAAACAATAATAGAACTACCTAATGGTAACATTATACATTATTCACTTTTGAAGTTGAATGGATTTCTCCCAATTGTTTTTCAAAATATTTTTCCTTAAACTTAATTATGTCTATGTACTAAAGAATCCAAAGCTTCATCATTCAATAGTGGTATCATCAATGGCAATCAACACATGACAGAATATGATATATAAAAAATCCTATTGCATGTATAATAAAAATTATAAAGGATATATTCTATGACTAAATGTGTTGAATGGTTTGAAATTATTAAAATAAGATTTTGTTTTTTTTTAGTTGAATAAAATTTCAAAAACTAATAGGGCAACATACATAAAATATGCTCTTTTTGATGACATTAAAAATATTAAAAAACGGCGGAGATATTATTACCAACGAGACCTGTTGTCAAAATATTATTGGCATTCTTGACCACACAACAATGAAATTGGAATTATGAAATTTTCAGGAAACATTGTTGAAACATAGTCCAAATGTGGGAAACATAGCTATAATATAAATTGACAAAACATTTTCTCAGAGGTGATAAAGTTTGTCTCTTACAAAAAATAAAATTTATTGCGACAAATTATATTATTGTCACTTGCGGAAGACTATTTTTTTAATACGCCAATTTCTTTTTGGTTGTATATATGAGTCCATAGAAACAACTCTATATCAACTTGAAAGTTAGATTTTTAAGACAGCCAGTGTATAGGTGGTCTATCGATTTCTGCGATGTACCGATTCACTGATCTACCCAATAGGCGGTCTACAGGTCCACTAGTCTATATTAAGTAAACGCAATTGAACGATTTTAAATCGGTGTTTCACAAGCCAAAATGTCGATTCTTAATTGCTTATGGAAAAAATGGAGAACCCTTTTCGGGCGCGCGGAGCGCGACCGTCACCCTAAATGGACAATTCTACGTTGCGTGAGTTTTCGAAATCGACGAAAAACGGCCTCTGGGGCGTTTTTGCTTCAAAATTTTCCAAAACCCGAGCGATTTTGGTGAAAGAGCCTCAACATTCCAACAGCTGTTTATTCCGCGTCGTCATGGCTGCGAGCTAGAAACGTCAAAAACGCAACCACCATAACCTCATAACATAACCTATTCACATTGCAGTGGGTATCTATACAGAGCTAAGCAATTTGTATACGTACTCAATACCTTCAATACATACAAGCATAATTGGAATGATCTGGTAAAATTTGACAAATAGCGAATGTCACCGCGCAGTTAATCTGCTACGAAAACACAGTAAGTAAATTAATAGAGATGATTATAGCTTTTCGTTTAAATTTGGCCGCCTACTTTACCTCTAATTGATTACAGTTTGAGACATAGCTTAGATGGCACCCATGTACACCAGCCGGGTCTGCGGACAGCGCCAATGTCAAGAACCACCACCTATTACCTAACGTCCTAACCTAATATTTTGATGGTGAAATATCACAAACAACCGCACGCATAGCATAAGGTGAGTTTATTACAGATTATTTGTAGAACACATTTACTTATTTATTAATACTTTCAGGATGTTAACAAATTGTTGTACAGTAACTAATTTGTACATATTTAGCCCCACATACAAAAGATCTTAAAGGTCAAAGTATATCGAAAGACACAGATGGCAAATAAGGTATACCGCATATAACTCAGTTCTCATACCATAGCCCCTACAAACTACGAGAAGGCAGAAGTTAAAATAGTGTGTTAATTGACAGAGCGCAAGAGAGAAGCCTAGAACGTGAACATCAGCTTATTATGCCAGAAATAAGGATGACTCCAGAGAAAATAAACAAGAATTGTTCCTATAATCAAACATTTAGTAGAAGAATTTGAAGGAATGAAACTATTTATTGTTATTTTGAGGTTAGATTAATTTTTGTATATTTAGTTGAATTTGTTGTAATTTGATTTTTGCAGGTAACATCTACGATCTGAAAAATAGCCTGGAGGAACAATCTAATTATGGTTTAAAGAAAGTTATATCAACATTCGTGATTAGGATTATTAAAGTAGACTTATGGCATTAGTCAATCGTAAGTCTCGGTCACCCGTAATGTGATTTTCAATTTCATATACATACCAATCATATTGCAAGGAATACAACTTCCAATCAAGGTCTGTATTACTATAACTGTGTTACTATAACCATAAATGAGGACAAACTTTGGATTTAGTTGGAATGTATTTACTTCAACCCGTGTTTGCACACGGCCAGCTAAATGTGGCATTTTCTACGACTAAAAGGTGGGATTCTACGTACGTGGTAAATTGACAAAACGTTTTCTTAAGGGCGATTATGTAAAAAGAGTCTATTCAAATTGACAGGTACATGTTACGAAGAAATATTTAAATTTGTAAATATTTTTTTACTTATTTTATTGTTTTCTGGAATATATACATATGTAGGTATACAATGATGTGCAATCGTTCTACAAATATATATTATATGCAGTCTCTGTAAAGGAACTAATTTAATTTTTAGCCTCTATCATATGTTTTACATACTTATTTATCATTGCTTATTTGTTATTTAAAAATACTAATGTTATTATACATGCATTACATATTCTGCAATATATCTACAATGTTATTAATCTACAATACCAATCTGTAAGTGACCAACCAAGCAGTAGAGTGTATAAAAGGAACTTTTTGGAGAATCAAAGTTTTAAGTTGATTTATGTTGTCTCTATGAACCCACATAACATCAACAAGATTGACACAATTAAGAACAAATAGGTCTCCCACAAGAAGCCTAAAGTTAATTTTTTTTTTCAATTTTTTTTTGTGGTAAGGGTAGAGTATTTTTTTAGGTTGAAAATTTTTAACTATATACATATTGTGAAATAATAGTATAAAAATATTACTCTACTGCAAGATTTAGGTCAACAAACATCTTTAATAAAATCTAAAAGATAAAAAATAAATCAAAAATATTTTTTTTCAATAAAGCTCTCCATATAAGTAATCTACACTTAGTTGCTGGACCAACAACATGGTGGACCATTATATAAAAAATAACCTTAATGTTAAATTTGACAAATATACAATTGACATTACATAAGTTGATAAAAAGTTGTCTCTATGGACCCATGTATACCACCAACAAATTTTGCCCAATTGAAAGGAATCTAGGTCTTCAGCAAGGGGTCTAATTTTTTTTTTACATTTTTATTGAGATCATGTTTGTCACTTGGAAAAAAGACAATACCAACATGTTACAAAGAAATATTTAAGTTTGTAAATATTCCATTTTTACTTATTTTATTGTTTTCTGTAAAATATACATATTTATACAATTATGTAATTGTTGTACAAATATATATTATATGAACATTCTCTGTAAAGTAACTAATTTAATTTTTAGCCCTAATCAAATGTTTTCCTTACTTATTTCATTATCATTTTACTGGTAATTTTTGCTTTTGTTTGTACAATAATGAAGTTGCAATAAAGTATGATGTCTATAATTTAGTAGAGGTTTGTTTATTTATTTGTTTTACCAGTTATCGTATCAAAGTAACTAAATAGTAAAAGGGAAATGGTATTTAAAAGTACTTATTATACATGTATTACAGATTCGCCAAAATATCTACAATGTTAGTAATCTACAATATCAATCTGTATAAGTAGTGACCAACCAAGCTGTAGGGTGTATAAAAACAACTTTTTGGAAAATCAGTTTTAAGTTGATTTAAGTTGTCTCTATGAACCCACATATAACATCAACAAGATTGGCCCAATTAAGAAAAAAAGTAGGTCTCCCACCAGAGGCCTAATGTTTTTAATTTTTTTCAATTGTTTTTTTTTTGTAGTTAGCTTAAAGTATTTATCAAGTTGAAAATTTTTAACTATTGGTTGTGAAATAATAGTATAAAAATATTACTTTACTGCAAGATTTAGGTCTCCTGCACTTGGCATAAAATTGAGTAGTTTTAACAATTGAAGCTTTTTTGTATTCCATGTAAATTAACTGGGAACAAAATCTAACAATTATATTTTTTTCAAGTAACAAATATCTTTAATATGATCTAAAAGAAAAAAAAAATAAGTCAAAAATATTTTTTTTTGCAATAAAGTTATATATAAGAGTAGATTGTAGTTGCTGGGCCTAAAACAAATAATATAAAAATAACATTGTTAAATTTTAAAAATATACAATCGACATTATATAAGTTGATAAAAAGTTGTCTCTATGGACCCATGTATACCACCAACGTATTTTGCCCAATTGAAAGCAATCTGGGTCTTCCGCAAGGGGTCTAAAATTTTTTTACATTTTTATTAAAATCATTTTTGCCACTTGAAAAAAAAAACAATTGTTAGTTTTGTCGTTGTAATTTGTATTGATTATGAAAACAATGCTGCGTTTACCGTATATATACGGTTTCCGTATGTTTTAACCAATAAATTGGTTTAGACTGGGATTAAATTAATGTTCCCTAGAAAAGGACGTACTGTTTTAACTTTCAGTTCGTTCCCCAATTTGGAGCCATCTGTCGGAGTATCATTAAACTACTAAAATTACATCAATGAATTATTTACAATAAAAATTAAGATGCATTTCACAGGGACAAAACAGGTTGTCCACTGTCCAACTAATAATATTACATTAATTACGTGCAGAAGGAAAGACAAACCATGTGCCACCAAGCTTTACGTGCAAATCACAAGATGGCGCCTTCTATTCAAATAGAATTTATTTCATATAAAGTATTAATTTGACAAAACAAACATAAAAATACGCTGTGATACAATTTTATTTGAAGGATCACCGATGAAGATGGTTTTTGTTGCCATTCAGTATCATATGCAGTTTCAAAACAAACATTTTGCGGGTTAAATCTGCGCATCGTTACGTTAAGGAATTCTTAATTTATCTGTATAAACGGCGAAATATTTTCCTACTGTTAAATTTCGGTTAATTTGCGCTACGGAATGTTGACTAAACCCACCATAAGCTAAATTTGTTAAAATTACTAAATTGTATGCAATTTAAGTACGCTGCATTAGAATACTATATTTTTTATACTTTTGTTTCACACCATACGTATTGTTAAAATTAATCAACTTGAAAAGAAAAAGCAACCTTCAAAAAGAAAATCAATATTTTTTTAATTAAGTCATTTTTGTTGTATATATGAGTCCATAGAAACAACTTTATATCAACTTAAAAGTTTGATTTTGCAGAAAAAGGTCTATCGATTCCTGCGATGTACCGATTCACTGATCCACCCAATAGGCGGTCTACAGGTCCACTAGTATCTTGTAAATTTCATTATTTCTCACATATTTTTCAATTAGTTTTCTGGTAAAGTTTATCAACTTTTCTAGTTGTATCACCCTCATAGCAAAACGTTGTATCAATCTCCTTTATTTGTTTCCATGAACGTGGTAATTATAGTATGCAACACTATACTCTAACTATTACATTATAATGTTCATAGGAAAAAATAAAAGAAATTGACACAGCGTTTTGCTATAAGAGTGACACAACTAGAAACTTAGACTATTATAATTATCACAGCAATATCATGGAAAAAACTAAAAGGGATGAAAAATCAATTCATATATTATTTGAAGAAAATGAAGGAATATTTCTGAAAGTGTTAAACTATAAACACGGCTGTCCAAGCACGAAGGTTAGTTAACTGTAAACTTCAACGGGTTGCAATTTTAATCGTTCAATCTGTTACAGTTTGCGACGCCAAAAACTGTATATTAAGATAAGAACATCGTTCATGTAATGTTGCTGTCCACTCCAAGATTGTACTGTATATGTATTATGGTGAAAATAATTTTTAAGCTGTTATAATTTGACGGTAAGTCAAAAAATGCTATGAATCTTGAGAAACTTGTTTTGTATCACATATATTTTCTGGAGCACGCACTGAAGACGGGCTCACGCTCGAAATAGATCTGCACGAAATCAAATAAAGATATTTAACATCGGAGAAAAATTTTATTTACTCGATTAACCAAAGACATCTGATGAGAATGGAGAAATTCCTTGCTGAATTGCAGGAATAAAAGTTCAAAGATACTGAAAGCAAATATTCAGTTTTGGATATTCAGTTTTCCTATTTTAATAAAACAATACTAGCAGTCTCTTTTTCTACGCATATACAGTGAGCGCGTAAAGTATGGAAACATGACAAAAGCCCAAGAACGGTTAGCTATTTTTAAAAATTCTCCAACACGTCGATTTATAATTATCAAAATACACCCTATGATATCAAATTAATCTTTTTACCTTCAATTGTTTTTAACAGATGACGTCATCAACATTTTTTTAAATGTCAACCCTATATTTGTTTTAATTGTCTTAATGGTAGCATAAAATTTTTATTGCCTTACATCAGAAAATCTTCGAGGAAAAGACAATTGAAGGTTATGAAATAAAAGTGACAAAATCTCCGGAACGGCTCGACCGAATTTAACGACATTTTGGAATTAAGTATTTTGCAATCATGTGAAGTCACTGGCGCTATTATTGTTGACGCAACGTTTATAATTTCTGTGATTTAACCTCAAACTTTTGAATTTGAAATAGAACAGCCTGTATATTTTGACATTTTCTGTTACAGTCTTCCATTGCCTATTCAATGTTACTACGCTTGTTACGTATTATATCAAAAACATCTAGAAACTAACAAAAACCCCTATTACTTAGGTTTAAAAATTAACAAAGACAAATTTATAACATAAAATAACAACAAGAAAAAAATAAACCGATCAAACTTAAAACAATGTGCTCTTGTTCATGGTCGAGGATCCTCATAAAGCAACTAGAGTAGAATATGTAATAATGTTTTGTTATCAATATTTTGTTTGTTAATTTTTAGACCTAAGTAATAAAGATTTTTGTTAATTTCTAGATATTTTTGAATAATGAAGACTAACAGAAAATGTGAAAATATACAGGCTGTTCTATTTCAAATTCAAAAGTTTGAGGTTATATCTCAGAAACTGTAAACGTTGCATCAACGATAATAACGCCAGTGACTTCACATGGCTTGAAAATACTTAATTCCAAAATTTCGTTAAATTCGGTCTAGCCGTTCCGGAGATTTTGTCACTTTTATTTCATAACTTTCAATTGTCTTTTTCTCGAAAATTTTCTTATTTAAGGCCATAAAAATATTATGCTACCATTAAGACAATTAAAAGATCGGTCAAATTCTTAAAAAAAATATAGGGTTGTCATTTGAAAAAAAATTGCGATTACGTCATCTGTTAAAAGCAATTGAAAGTAAAAAAATTAATTTGATATCAGAAGGTGTACCAAACCGATCTTGAGATTCTGTCGTGTTTCTATAGTTTACGCGCTCACTGTGTGAGTAGGTGCTATACATAAGTGTGCCTCCACACAATCACTGTGTGACAAATTTTGATTAACTTTCTTCCTCCCGGGAAATTTTAGCTAATAATGATTCTGATTCTGAACACGTCCTCCAGGGCGTTTTTCTAGGTTAGCTCATAAAAGCGCATAAGAAAACGGCAAAATTATATTATTATTATGGCAAAATTAAAAATAAATTTGCAAATATCTCGCTTATTCGAGCTAACCTAGAAAAACGCCTTTGGGAAAGTGTTCAGGGGGTCATAAAGAAACATAATCAGCTAAAAATTTTGTTTCACAGTGCTATTTTCCTTGTGAAGCGAATGCAACTTTGTAATAAGGTAATGAGATAAGAGAATTGCGGGAGGTGACATTCTCTACTTTAACGATTAAGCAAAGAATGCCATGAAATGCGGAAACTATCTCGCCTCCTACGGCGAGTTGCGTGCAAAAACGCAAGTTTGTTTTATGCTACGGTTGACAGACGTTTCCTTCAATTAAATTTTGTGCACTTTTTAATTGGAATGCCTTTCTGGGAGTATCTACAATGGAAATTGTAACATGACCATTACAGAAAGCAATTACTAGTTACTACATTTTCTAATTATTCAATTATACTTTTCTTCCATTCCCATCGATTTGGTCAACTGAAGATATTTTAATACATTCTACACTCTAGTGATTTTCATGCATGTAGTTTTAGATTTTTGTGGTGTGGACAGTTGTAACCACTTTCAATGGCAAGATTTATTTGTTGCTGCCACATAATTTATGAATGTTTGACCTTGTAGTTGAGCGAATGACACTAAGTTATCCGTTATTTAGAAGATCAATGTTGTTTGTTTGTACCCTGTTTCCGTAGTGTTGACTTCAGGGTAGTAATTTAATTATCAAAATCGATTGTCTCTCATTCTCTCATTTCTTAAATTCAAATATGGAAAAGGTGGTTGTTGTTGTTTTATGGATTAGAATTAAAACCAATCGGTCAAACCGTCATCGTTTAAAATCTTAACCTCCTTAACCTTCGAAGTCAATCGGTGTATGGACATTCGTTGTTTCAAAGTAGAGGCATGTTAATTTCTGGACGTTTTTATTTTATAACTGGATTACACTTTTACTATCCAATGTAGAAGTTGTTAATAATGTTTAAACTTGTAAAATTGTCCTCGAAGACATCAATTTTTAATAATGAAAATAGTAATTTTTATGGTTATGATAAAACATGTGGACTTTTTTTCCTGCAAAAACAAAACTAAATTCTTTAACATACTTTGAACATTTCAGATGATGTACCGTCATATTTTTGCCACATTTTACAATAGTGCGAATTTTGAGATGGCGCGTTTAAAACTGAGTAGACTTTGGACTGGCCAATTATGTATAATCTATTAAGAAACTATGTTATTGGCAAATAGGGGACTTACGAGGGCTTTGGCAAATGTTTTATTAATATTATTGACTTGTTACGTCGCACTATGCGGTATTTGACGTCAAAACCTGGCCAAAAATAGCTCCTTGGCTTTTTTAAAAGAAAATGTATATTAACGTGATTTAAACTCAAATATAATTCAGATAATTTGTTTTTAACGGAAACAGAGGGAGGTTATCACCTATTTTTTAATATATATTTTATACAGTGTGTCCCACATAAGAGTGTCACACCTTCATATCTTTTTTATTTTTAATCCAATGTTAGTAATTTTTCTTTTCAAATATAGAATACATATTGCTCTATTTACTGCCCAAAAAATCAATTGTCTTCTTTAAATGCAAAGCACCTTGTGATCTCAAAATAAATGGCAAAAATCAAGAAATCACTTTAGGGTTTTTTTATCGAAACATTTTACTAATAATAATAATTGTTCAGAATTGCCCAAAAACCCTAAACCCAAAATTTCATGAAAATTAAAAAATATTGAAATTCTCTTCAAAAATAATTCGTCCGTAAATCCGAAAATAATTTAAAAAAAGTAAGTAAAAAAGTCCGTAAATAATTATTTGCATAGGCAGCTGCGCTTAAAAAAGTGTGTTGTGGAAATTTTATTTGAAATAAAACTTGAACTGTCAAAGTGCTTTGACGTATTTAATTATTGTCTGAATAACAATGGTAACACTCGCCGAAAAGGTGGAAATAATAAGATTAGTCGGTGGTAATGCGCGATCAGCAAGGGAAGCAGCTGAAGCACTTTGACAGTTCAGGTTTTATTTCAAACAAAATTACCACAGCACACTTTTTTTAGTGCAGCTGCCTATGCAAATAATATTTACGGACTTATTTTTTAAGAAAATTTCAATATATTTTAATTTTCATGAAATTTTGGATTTGGGGTTTTTGGGCAATTCTCAACAATTGGAATATGGAATATGGAATATGTGGGGTATAGCTATTATAGTAGCTGCGCACCTAGGCCACAGTTGGCCCCTTTTGCTTCCCCGATGGATGTCACAAATGTCACAGTTTGGCTGAACACGGCTGGCTAGTATAGCCAATGCCCCTTGAACAGAGAGGGTGGCTTCCCGTGGGAGCACATCCCTCCCAAGCCGAGGCCTGTCTCTGTGAGGCACGCTATCACGTGACTCCATCCAATACAATGTTATCGAAACCAGAGGTCGAGACTGGTTACGGGGCCACCGGCTTAACGTGCCTTCCGAAGCACGGCGGCGGAGTGAAAAATCCGTATGTCTACCCTGGGATTCGAACCCAGGACCTGTGGAGTGCAAGGCAAACACCTTACCACTAGGCCACTCCGCCTACAGTCTCAACAATTATTACTTGTAAAATTTTTCGATAAAAAAATCCCTAAAGTGATTTCTTGATTTTTGCCATTTATTTTGCCATCACACGTTGTAAATCGAGAGAATTTCTCTACAATTATTTCGAATTTTATCTTCCAGGTGCTTCTGTTTCTGCTTAAACAGTCTATCAGAACTTTCTGTAATAAACTCGTGCAGTTGTTTGCGAGTTACAGTAATTCTTTTGACTGATTCATCAGAATCTGTAACAATATAGTAAAAAAATTGTTGCAAAAAAATGGGAAAATTGTGGGAGAAAAGATGATATAGGACTGTTAAAGGAAACTCCAAGGTTTGATATGGCATATAACATTTTGAGTTCCAATCAGTTGAACATATTTGAAAACACTAATATAGGCAAAGAAGTACAAAACATCAAACATTGTGTTAAGCGTTTGTTTTACCATGAAAATAGGTAATAATTGGATTAAATGATACATGCAAATCTATTTTATGTAATCTACATATCTCGAACTTCATTATCCATATTGATTTTTCCACAAAAAACACTTGAAACATAGAAAAAAGAAACGAAAAGTTTACACACAACTGCGTGACAAAAACAAAACGTGATCGTTTCAACGAATGTCAAGTTTTGACTCGGTGGTACATCTCGGTGCTGGCAGAATCGCAGGTGTTATTGAAAACTATGTGACGTCCAGTCTATCTGTCTGTTCGGAAACCAAAGCTTGCTCACATCTATATCATTTAGCAATTTTCATTTATGACCAGGTTTTTAGGCCAAATACCGCACTGTGCGTCGCCTGTTTGGTTACGGCTTGTGTAGTCGTGACAATTTCTTTCCTGATCTAATTCCTCGTCAATATCCTTGTTGAATGCCATGTACCTATAATAAAGTACCTAATCTAGTACCAAATTAGCACAAAGTGCGTGAACGCCAGACATATGTTTCGCCGTCATGATTTTCTCTTATTTAACAATATAATAAGCGTTGGGCAACTAGATCGATAGATCGCTATCTACCAGTTGGAGAAATGCTTGAGCAGATCATAACGATACCCATTTGGTAAACCAATTGCGTTTTGTGTCTGACACAACTGGGCTGAGCATTAGTTTTTATCGCCAACTTTAAGAAAGGAAACTGTCACTCCTGACGATACGGACGCAATAAGAACAGCGGTCGGTTTTGCTTCCTTATTTTTACGATAACGTTAAATTTGTACCGCTTAGCAGTGCCTAGATTACCACCTTAATTGATAGTGATTTACGTGTTCAGTGATAATTAACAACAGTTCTTTATGTGGCAAGGACGTCAAAGCCTATGTTCGGTGGTGTTATGATCTGAGAAACGCTAGCATATCTGTAAAAATAGTTATCTTAAAACGACATCTACTGCCCAGCGTGTAAAGTTATGTAAGCTAAGGCGGTAACATTTGTGGAAATTATTGTAGAAATTTGTACAATTTGGAACCTATACGGTTATACTACTATATAATTTCTTAACATCGATATTGACCAGTTTTACTCTACATTAGATATCACATTACGTAAGTTACTATCATTTACGAACAACAGTAATTTCTGTAATTTAGTATGTAGTGCGATTTGTACAGAACAGAGAGAAGGCCATGCTACTTTAGAGAACCCGGCTGTGCCCTAACTAATCCTTTTATCCATCAGTAGGGATCCATATTATGTTTTAACATATCGATGTTTTGATTTTTTGGGACAATAATTTTACATAAATTTCGATAATAGCGATTGCGGCAAGCAAGCGACGAGCGATTGAGTTATGAGCGTTATATGATGCTAGGCATCAATATCATCAATATACGATAACTGCAAGTTACTAAAAACTAGTTCTCTAGTGTTTTCATAAAGACACCGAAAGCAGTTTCGTAATGAGTTTATAAAGTAGGTACGCAAAGTAGAGAAAGAAACTATCAATAAAATATATAATTCCAAAAGAATAAACGTAAACATATACACATAAACAATTATTATTAAAACAAATTTATCCACATATTGTAGCCAAATAAAAATATATTTCAATTCCTTTTCACCCGAGAATTCACATTAAGAACATTCTACATAAATTCAACATTACGATATGTACAACACAAAATACTATTGTAGGTTTATGAAAATAGTAGGGACAAAATAAATTTTTTTGAAAAATAAACTGAAATTTACAAACTAAAATTTTGTGATTGCATGCAGGCCATCGCCAAACTTTCATAAAAAGATTTAATGAATATAATAATTAAAAAACTTACACTTTTAATAAACATTACTCGAAAATAAATATAAAACTAAAATCGAAAACACTACCTACTATGCTCATTAAAAAAAATCTATTAAAATGGATTATTACAAAATTTTAGAAATTAAAAACCATATTAAAGGAAATTTTACCGTAATTAATGAAATAACCGAAATTAACAATGAATACCTTTTCGATTTTTTCTTATAACAACCGTGTCAATTAAAAATAAATAGTATATTATTTGACGAGCACATAACTAAGGATATAAATCGCGAGCATGAAGTTTATACGCGAGCCGTAGGCGAGCGTATAAACATGCGAGCGATTTATATCCGTTGTGTGCAAGTCGAATACGACGTTTTATTTACGACTCATAAATTCCATTTTATATGAAATATTTTAAAGGTATTTATCAATGATGGCCAGGCGTACTGTCACATAACTGTCATCTGCGTTGGTTTTGACAGACTTTGACACTAGCGTCATATAATGATGAGAGTTCTTTCAAATAATGAAGTCATTATTTGAACGATCTGTAATTATTATACAACGCTAGTGTCATTATAATCATTGGCGTGTAATAATGATGGGGATTATTTAGTCATAGATTCGTATGCAATGAACTTTTTATAAGTGAGTCGTAGATAAATAAATATTTATAAATTTCGGTGAAATAAAAGCCTCTTATCTTCGCAAAGTTTTAATTTTATTTGCTTAGGAGACATGTTTCAGTTTTATAAAAACCACCATCGGTCCCAAATAGTCATTTATCATTAACAAACATTAATTTCTTGATAGTTGCCCTGGTAAGCTATATCATTAGAGAAAGAGGAATGTAAGATTTTAACCTAAGAATTTACACTGAGAATTTCATCAATTTTGAACCATCAATTTTGAACCATCAATTTTGAACCATCAACCAGCCGTTAATCGAAAACGCGTTTTAGCAGAGGTAGGACTGGGTCTTAACTTATATTTTGTTAGATTACCTTTTAGAACTGCCTGATGGTGAAATACGCGAAATCGATTACTCCAACATAAAAATACAGTATTAGGTAATGAAAACAAAAACATGAACAACACGAATAAACAATTCAGAGTCTCCATAGAATCTGAATAAGAAGATGAACTTTGGAATTACGTCCATTTTTTTTGAGAATATCAAAGCCAAAAATGTACATAACCCATTTATTAGAAACTTGATTTTCTCAAAAAATTAGAGTTAATTAACAATTTTAGATTTCAGCTCCTAGGGAAGAAACCACACCAAGTTGTCATTTGTTCGTTTCCCATGTTAATCATATATGAATATATGATTAACATGGGAAACCTTGTTTAATCTAACTTTTTTAACTAGAATAAAACAGTCTTTTTTGCTAATATTTCAAAATTAAACTTCTTCTTTATTTTGAACTCAATGGGGCCCAGCCCAGGTTAATATGTGTTGATCGATCCAAACTTTCACAGGAACTAAGACAAGAATGGATAAGAAGGAATAAATTAAGAGGGCCCTGCTCGATAGGGACACCAAGCTATTGAGAGAAATTAGAGAAATATTGAAAGAAAGCACATATGTAATTCTATAACTCACAATTATAGAATAATATCAAAATCATTCAGATGTTTTGATGGGATACTGAAAGCTCATTCGTTTAAAGAAAAAGATTGGTCTATCATACATTCCCGACCATTTCTAATCTGGCACACCAACTTTAAAACTCAAATTTAATTTAAAAAATAAATATGGCCGTGTGAGTACCTACTGTAACACTTTTGAGGAGTATTGTCATATATCTTGCATTTTACACAGCCACAACAAGTTATAATGAAAGCGGATGATGTATTCTTTAGGATATAACAAAACAGATATATTGTGCAAGTAACTAATAATTGGACATCACATCATTATATTTTTTTGTCATGATGTTTTCGGAGGGACTCTCGGGCTATTTGCCATCATTAGAAAATCTTTAACTTTTTTGGCTTTTAAGGATTTGTTTACACCCTGATGCATATCTGTCATTACTGCAAATGCTCAACGTACAGTTCTTCTACATATTGGTATTTACTTCTTGGTTGCTAATAATAATAATAATCTATAATACATTATTATTGTTGTAATCTCCGGCGCCTTTTAACAGGTTGTTAACTATTTGACCTTTAGTCGGAAGAAACGATTTCTCCCAACAGTTTTAACACGTTATTCCTGCACCTAAATACCTCGACTAAAGTGTTTTCTCTGTTAAATGGATATAATAGGAATAAAGAAAAAGTTAATGTTAATCAGTATCTGTTCTCTTCCACATGCTTTTGCTCATATATGTATGTTTACTTCGACTATATCTGATTTTATCTAATTATTTACAGGTTATGTATTCATTCCAATATGCGATCGATCAGTCTCACCTGGGCCTGTTAACTCATCACTTCGAAGACAGAAAAGGAGACATCGTTCGAGGTAGCTACAGTGTCTTGGAACCGACTGGACGAATACGAATTGTGGAATATCAAGTTACAGGCCCAAGTGGCTTTAGGGCAGTTGTTAAATATAGAAAGCCGCCAGGTACGTATAGAAACACTGGAATACCATAAAAACAGTATTTCTAATTATACAGATTGCGCAGGTATCACAACATAGATTTATTATATATTGTAATAACTATCTCTATAAAAGTAGTGACTTAGTTGATCGAAATATACTTATGCCCAACAAAAGCGTGCCTCAGTTCAAAGTTCGGTGACGTTCGGTTAGAGAAAGTTTATACAGTTTCTCAAAAACTATAGCTGTAGAGAGAACCACTGCAAAAACGACGCAAAAGACGCATTAATTTTCAAAAGCTAGACTCACTTTGCTGTTTTTGCCTATGGAAGTAGTATACCAGAATGAGTTACCATTTTTTTTACCATAGGGTAATTATGACGAATTAAATAATTGTAAATCTGTGAAATATATACATTCAAAAGTTTATTTGGGTTATGTACCCCCATATTTATTGTGGTAGGGTATATTCACTTTGTCACAACATTTGTAACACCCTTAAGGACGCGTGGCAGGTATAGAGTTGTATAAGTATATATTTTTGATCAGTATTGAACACTGAATAGGTTTAGCTGTCCGTCTGTCCGTCTGTCCGTCTGTCCGTCTGTCCGTCTGTCCGTCTGTCCGTCTGTCCGTCTGTCCGTCTGCCCGTCTGTCCGTCTGTCCGTCTGTCCGTCTGTCCGTCTGTCCGTCTGTCCGTCTGTCCGTCTGTCCGTCTGTCCGTCTGTCCGTCTGTCCGTCTGTCCGTCTGTCCGTCTGTCCGTCTGTCCGTCTGTCCGTCTGTCCGTCTGCGTCCACGATAACTGCCGTAATTTTGAAGTAGGTAATTAATTTGAAAGTTGGAATACAAGCTTATTTCGTAAAATGTAAGAACAATTTCATGAATGGGCAAAATCGGTTAACCCCATTTTTCTTTCAAATTTATACGATAAATGCCCTAATTTTGTAGCAGTTGATCTGAAATTTGGTATAAAAGCTTATCTCTTAAACAGTATGGACAAGTTCATTAAGGCGCAAGTACCTATACCCCATCACTAATGAAAATTTTTGTTAGTGTTTTGAGAAAAACTATTTGCAATAGAAACTAACCACAGGTGATATAGGACGTAGAAAAACGCATGAAACAAGCGCTAACGTCAAAGGTGTCTTAGAAAAACCATTTTTTTTTCTAAATCGCGGGTTCGAAATCACGTAAAAACGATAAATAATTCAAACTAAGTTCATAGGTAAAACCTTTCTATTTTTTTATGTTCTATTTTGGAAAGTCATTTTCATAACATAATAATGTATACAAAAAAAAATGAATGTCGTTATTTAATATTTTATTACTTTTATATACTTTCCAATATGCAATACTACATCAGAAAACCGCTGTACAAATTTCATATCTCTACAATGTGTAGGTTAACGCTAGGATTTCGAACCTACGGTACACTTCCGGTAGACTACATCGTTAATGTGCAAAATCGGTGAACTCCATTTTTTTTTCAAATTCACACGAGAACTGCCGTAATTTTAGAGCAATTGATCTGAAATTTTGTATACAAGCTTATTTGTAAAAAGGAAAGCACAAGTTCGTAAATGGGCAAAATCGGTTCACTCCATTTATTTTTTCAAATTCCACACCAAAAATATCTTACGGGTTTATATACCTACGGTATTTGAACTTCGGTCCGGCTGAAGATAATTTTCTTACTACCTACTTTTTAAAATTTGATATCACAAAGGTGTCGCCTTGAAACAATCAAATTGCATTACATCCATTTTTGTGTATTGTAGGTACGTATTCGCGAAGTTTATTAAATTACAGAAATCTCCAGATTATTATGCTAATGAATAAACCGAAATTCTACAAACTCATAAACCAAAGCGCCACTCATTTGTAAGATATATATGGAACAGTAGGCAGGTTTCTCACTTGCGCTGTCGTTGATCTCACCAGTGGAATATTATCGATTTTACTTTATAGTACCTACACGTTATACAGCCTATGCATGGTCTTTCACGAGGAACTGTAATTAGAAGTATGTAAATGGAGAACAAAAATAAATAAGGAATTGAAAATTTGTGGAGTTACCTATATTGTTGGCGACGATATTTTTACCTAAAAAATTTTCAGTTTTTGGTTACTTCCGGTTACACCGGAAATGATGCCAACATCTATACTTCAAATGGAAGACCCTGTATTTTAAAGATTTTTTTAAATCTGATGAATTTTAGGTCAATTGTATGTTACACCCTATATCTAAAATGTGTCAGTTATTTGATATTCCAGTTTTTCCATAAAAAAAATAAGGCAGTGGCCGTTGAAAAAAAGTTGTCTGTCAAAGTTGTTGTGAAGGTACAACATATTATGGACAGTTATACATGGTATTCAAATTATACGATCAAATTTCCACTTGAGAAAAGTACGCAATGAATGCATTTTGGAATTTTGTGAAAAATTTTTGGATCAATTTTGTGTAATACTTATGCCTTTCTAGGTATAAAATGCATTTTTACCTAATTAAGATGGGCGTTTATACTAGTGAGATCGACGTCGGCCTTGAGTCTGTAGTACACCCAGGGTGTGGTTCCATCTAACGGTGAACCGGTGTACTCAAGTCTTTGTGTATAAACAAACATACTTACTTAATTTGTTCAGCCGATTTCTGCGCTTTGCCAATAGGCAGCTACTGTAGTTGTTGTCAACTGTTAGTCATTATTGATCTGAGCTGTTAGTACCCACTCTTCTCCTGTGTCTCGGGCTGTGGACGTTATTACAGAAACCTTCTTTACAGAGCTCCGCGGTGACAGTTCGTGGTAATTCGACACAATTGCATAAATAGCAGATCAACTTGACAACGGCTGGGTCAATTTTAAAGAGCTATGTCTTAAAATGTCACCCATAAATTAACTCCTGCTCCGAAATTAATGCTATTGGCTCAATCACCACGACAGCATATTAAATCAACCAGTATATTGTGTCAAAAAATAGCTTCTTTTCTCTAATTAAGTTCATGATTAAAGCAAGCGCGGTTGAATTTTATATTTATCCCGGAACAATGCCCTATGCTTACACATTCCAACAGTACCTTAGTTATACACATCAGTGCAATAGTTTCGACTCTGATCTGCTTTTTATGCACCTGTGTTTTGCATGTAACTGGTATATGGATAAACGCCCCACTTAACGATTAATCTTATACTTCGTCGCTGAAAACCAATTGCGAATTTCACTACTAAAATGTTGTCAGGATGCTCAGATTAGCCTTAATTATTTAAATTAGTCAATATTTCTGCCAGTTATATACACAATTATATATGTAACTACAAATTGAAGGGAATTAAATTCTCTACATCGTTTGTCATTTTGTCTGTCGTATTTGTGAAGCTGTGGTGGAAATTATTTAATACTTATTTTTTAAGGCTAAACATAACAGAAAATAAAGCAAAAAGGGTTTATATTATATTTGTATTAGGTATATTATATTTTATTATATTGTTATTGTTAAGCTTAAGATAGCTGCTGCGATAATTATTGCGTAATCTGTTTTTGTCTGGATTTTAGGGCAACCACTGGTAGGTCATCTGCAGTTTCCTCATTATTACAGGCATCCGATACGGCTCGCAGAACCGGTAGGTTTGATTACAACCGATTTACTGCAAGGACATACCTCACACAGAACGCTGCACCTGTAATTTTCTGCAGACAAACAACACCAACATGAGCCAAATTGTGAACAAGCACATACGACTTTTTATATTGCAAAATTGGCCAGACAGTGACATATTTGTAAAATAATTCACAGCAGCTTCAGTAATAATTTTTCTAGAGAAAATTAAATAAATTCGAAGAAAATACGATTAAAAATTGTGACTGTACGTGATTTACAAACGTTGGACACTTTCTGATTAATTTTGATTAAATATGTCATAAATAATTGCACCGTTGTAATTTATTGGCACCTTAACTTGTGGGTACCATTATAGAATATGTAAATAAAGATACCATAATTACCACGGCTTTTATTATTTAATTAAATATGTGTTACTGTCATACATCTGTTGCAAGACATGATAATTATTTTATCACCAAATATTTTTATATTACCGGGGTCGTAAAGCATTGAGCTTCTGTTAATAAATTGTAGGTAATATATTTTAAGCAGATTCTTCCAAAGACGACTGTACCACAGATCCAGAGTATGTACTACAACAATAGCAGATATACACAAGTTACAGGTGTTCGAATAGAATGCTGCATTGATATGAAATATGCTATTGAAAGATCCTTCAAGATGATTAGCGATTCGAGAATGAACCAGCGCAATAACTTTGTTGTGATTAGTAAATAATCTACCTATCTAAAACTTCGTAAGAAATCATGTTGACTAGCTATGAAGTCAAATAAAAAGCGACACTATGTAATGCCAATATATCGCTTATACCTATAATAGATATATTTCATGTATATTAGTAATCGCTGGTGCGTTAAAATATATATCAGTAATTGCTTTTTCTAACATAAAATACTTGTTGATTAAATAACAATTAACGTCAAATTGAAAAAAAAAAACAAAAAGTTGGAAAGTTGAAACTCGAAATTACATAAGTAAAACGTTTCATTCTTAAAAAGTGAGATTTGTTTGAAATATTAACAAAACAAGAACAAATAAAATACATTTCAAACAATGCGGAAAGGGAGAAAGAACACAACATAAAAGCGAAAAATTTAAGTAAACAAATTAAAAATAGCCAAAATAAATTGAATAATCAAACAAAGCAATAAACTAATCCCTATGAAACTTTTCTGCTTTCGAAATACGGTTTTATTAATATTTCATACGGCTGTAAGACTTTGAAGACGAATAGAAAACACAAATAGTCCATATAAAAGTTGTTACTCAGAATGAAACTTATAACCTGAAAACAAGTTTTTGTGAGAAAACAACGAAGCACCTGTATATGAAGTTATTTGGAACCGTTGTTAATGATTCAAATCAAATTAATTTCGAAACAAAACCACTATTGTGGTTTCAATTTATAAGACAAATATTTAGTGAAATTTTAATTTCAAAATACTAGATATATAATCGTTAACATACCAAATACGTCATTTTAAAGAAATCTGCTGAAAAAAAATCTGTAGGCATTTCATCCTATAAGTTTTGAGAAAATCAGTGCAAAAAAAGAAAAATAGGTCAAACGGATTGTAAAGTTCCGCGGTCTGAGTCAATGTTATAAAGCACTTGGTTTGATACTTACTCCTGAAGATGCCTCTTGGAACAGAGCGCGAAACGTCGACTGCTTCCATGTCCTCAACGCGGTTTCCCCCCGGAAATCAATATATCAATAGGTCAAACGTTTAGTCAAAACAAAACTATACCAATGAATTAACGTGTGTCATTTAGATGGGCAATGTAGGTTCATGTACAATAACAATGTATAATATTACCGGAATATTCCATATTATACTGTAGAATCAGTCAATGACAATTTTATTTTACACATTACTTTTTACTTTATCATACGCAGTATGTAAAGTATTGTAATCGTGCCAAAAAAAAATTTTGGGATTTTAGCGGAAATATGTCTTTTTGGGTCCCCTGAACATTTTTGACCAAGGTACAAAAAAATGTCTGTGTGTGTGTGTCGATGTGGGTGTGTGTGTGTGTGTGTGTGTGTGTGTGTGTGTGTGTGTGTGTGTGTGTGTGTGTGTGTGTACCCGTTTTTTGTGGCGACGATTCCGGAGAAACTACTAAAGGTATCGGGACGAAACTTCATATTTAGAAGTTTCATGGCCAAACTTAGAGCTGAAAAGCTTTCTGTTAAAAAGGGTCCAAAGGAACTGGAGGTTTAGTCTTAGCATTTTTGAAAGATTTTGTAAATAACCCGGCATTTCTGGAATTTCGTCGAAATAGTTAAATAATAAATTAAACTAGAGGAAATTCTGAATAATTTATGACTATAACATTTTTTGGTACAATCAATAGTTTAGCTGCATGAGCAAATTCTATTTCATCGAGATCGGTCGTACTGCATTAAAACAAGTAGCCAGGATATGTCAGATTATATGTCAGATGTGATTTTAATGACGGTGTAGATCGTGGTGTAGATAGTGTCAAACGCTAATGCTTTGACAATACTACTGTCAATACAAGCTGCGTTCGGATATTGCACACCTTTAAGGTGCGTTTTCATTAGTGCTAATGGCAGTGGTAGTAGACGCCATTATAGTATTTCTAATAGATATTGCTAGTGACTCAAGTTTATGTACATGCAAACTAATATGTGTCACCATCACGACATGTGAGAAACACTATAATTTCGTCTGCTACCACCGCCATTACCAACCATTGCCACCAATCGGAACGCACCTTCACACTTTCTACACCCAATAACACGTGTCATTTGGACGGTGTACCCGGTGTCAACGAAGTACAATATCCGAACGCAGCTTTAAACGGCATATCTGTCTAGTTCTACTAGTTTTATTTTAATGCATAGCCGATCTAGATCAAATAATATCTCATGCAGCTAAACTATTAATTTTATATATAGTATGATAAAGTCATGTGCCTGGCCACATCAAATTTTTTTATGTGCTGAAGGTGTTAAATGCCCGACTTCTTAATACTGACAATTTGCAAAGTCAACCTAAGCATTTAATTAGGTACTGTTTGATTTCCGGATCTTACCTGCCAGACAATAACCAAATAATCTATTTCCAACAATAAACATCCGGCCTTTTAATTATGTCTGGAAAATCTGTTAAATAGTTCGAATTTGCGAATGTGGTTAGCCAGCACATTGTGTTGACTCAGTGTACCTAAACGCCATTTAGAATATTTACTGAAGAGTTAAATTACAGGAAGTTATTAATTGTTTTTCAAGGTCCGCGTCAATCACACCAAATTACCACACATAGACACAGTGTGCAATAAAAATGTTGTATACTTACTGTGATTTAATGCTAACGTAAAATACAATTATTAAAACATGAAAAACTGAAACATTCAATTCGTTTCTCAAAATACCTAAAACTACCATGTATCTACAATGTAATATTTTGCGATAAAAGGGGGTAGTAAGGGTTATAACACTTATTTCTGTGCTATAGTTTGCAGTTGGTGAATTTGTGTTAAATGTACACGGTCATAACCTGTTTGTATTTTCTTTGCCTGCAATGTTTTCTTTCCTTGTAATATGTTATAATGAGACACTAGTGGACCTGTGACCGTCTAAATAGGTAGATCAGTGAATAGGTACATCGCAAGAATCGATAGACCGCATATACACTGGCTGTCTTAAAATAAGACTTTTTTGCAAAATCGAAATTTTAAGTTGATATAAAGTTGTTTCTATGGACTCATATATACAACAACATAAATGGCTCAATTAAAAAAATAATCTCTCCCGCAAGTGAAAAGAAAATATAATTTGTCGCAATAAATTTGATTTTCTTTTTGAAGGTTGCTTTTTCTTTTCAAGTTGTATAATTTTAACAATACGTATGGTGTGAAACAAAAGTATAAAAAATATAGTATTCTAATGCAACGTACTTAAATTGCATAAAATGGCATAAAATTTAGTAATTTTAACAAATTTAGCTGACTTTTATTATCAATACAAATTACAACGACAAATCTAACAATTGTTTTTTTCATGTGGCAAAAATGATTTTAATAAAAATGTAAAAAAGTTTTAGACTCCTTGCGGAAGACCCAGATAGCTTTCAATTGGGCAAAATTTGGTGGTGGTATACGTGGGTCCGTAGAGATAACTTTTTATCAACATATAATGTAAATTGTCAATTTGTCAAATTAAACACTAAGTTATTTTTCATATAATGGCATGTTTTTGGCCCAGCAACTACAATCTACTCTTATATACAGAGCTTTATTGCAAAAAAAAATTTTTGATTTGTTTTTTTATTTTAGATTTAAATAAAGATGTTTGCCACTTGAAAAAAAAGACAATTGTTAGATTTTGTTCCCAGTTAATTTACATGGAATACAAAAAAAAGCTTTAATTGTTAAAATTACTCAATTTTAAAACATAAATCTTGCAGTAACGTAATATTTTTATACTATTATTTCACAACCTATAGTTAAAAATTTTCAACTTGATAAATACTTTAAGCTAACTACAAAAACAAAAAACAATTCAAAAAAATTAAAAACATTAGGCCTCTGGTGGGAGACCTACTTTTTTTCTTAATTGGGTCAATCTTGTTGGTGTTATATGTGGGTTCATAGAGACAACTTAAAACTGATTTTCCAAAAAGTTGTTTTTATACACCCTACAGCTTGGTTGGTCACTACTTATACAGATTGGTATTGTAGATTAATAACATTGTAGATATATTGGAGAATCTGTATAATAAGTATTTTTAAATACCTTTTTCTCCTACTATTTAGTTACATTGGTATGATAACTGGTAAAACAAATAAATAAACAAACCTCTATTAAATTTTAGACATACTTTATTGTAACTTCATTTGTACAAACAAAAGCAAAAATTACCAGTAAAGTGATAATGAAATAAGTATGTAAAACATATGATTGAGCCTAAAAATTAAATTAGTTACTTTACAGAGAATGCTCATATAATATATATTTGTACAACAATTACATCAGTGTATAAATATGTATATATTACAGAAAACAATAAAATAAGTAATAAATGGCATATTTACAAATTTAAATATTTCTTCGTAACATGTTGGTATTGTTTTTTTTTTCAAGTGACTTGCTGAAGACCTAGATTGCTTTCAATGGGGTATTCCGGTGTTTTTGAAATTGTCATTTTTTACAAAGTATGGGTGCTACTGTTTGCTACTTCACAAGTAAAATATCAAACATTGTTTTAAATTAAGAGAAATCGTTGTTTGAAGTTTGAATTAGGATTGGTCTTTGTGACGTCACAAAGACCGCTCAAAGTGAGCGACTTGACAACGTTGCTATATCTAGGGTGCACGTAGTAAATTTTTGTCTTCTGTTGTGTCAACGTTTAGAATCGCTCGTTTGTTGACACCTGCTTTGGTTATTGAGGTTATATCAAACACTTGTTCAAAATGTATAAACTCCAACGCCGACATTGTTCTGTGCCGGGCTGTAGCAGCAGTAGAACAGTAACTCCTGATAAGATTTTCTTTACATTGCCGACTAGCGAGATGAGAGATGTTTGGCTTCAAGTTTCAATGATCAAATCATCTCTCAAAAAAGGTACCTTTATTCGTTGTCAAACAACAGGGTCGCCAACCGTCAACTTGGCCGATCAGCTGTTCGAGAGCTGTCCGCTGTTGCCACCGCTACTAGGGATCGGTAATCATCGTGTATTTCCGAGGGTGGTCGGTGAATTCAAACGAAATGCACTTTTAATTGCAATTATCTTATAGAAAAACTAAATCAAAAAGCTCATAGCTTAACTATATGAATCCTCATAAATTATACAATAGGTTAAACCGAATATCTGCTTAAATTTTGACATGACCGGAATACCCTATTGGGCAAAATTTCTTGATAGTATACATGGGTCCATAGAAACAACTTTTTATCAACTTATATAATGTCAATTGTATATTTGTCAAATTTAACATTAAGTTATTTTTTATATACTGGCAGGTTGTTGGTTCAGCATCTACAATCTACAATATAAGCTTTATTGAAAAAAAATATTTTTGGTTTTTTTTTTAAATTAAAGATGTTTGTTACTTGAAAAAAATATAATTGTTAGATTTCGTTCCCAGTTAATTTACATGGAATACAAAAAAAAGCTTTAATTGTTAAAATTACTCAATTTTATGCCAAGTGCAGGAGACCTAAATCTTGCAGTAGAGCAATATTTTTATACTATTATTTCAAAATCTATATGTAGTTAAAAATTTTCAACTTGAAAAATACTTTACCCTTACTACAAAAAAAAAACAATTGAAACAAAATATAAACTTTAGGCTTCTTGTGGGAGACCTATTTTTTTCTTAATTAATTGTGTCAATCTTGATGTTATATGTGGGTTCATAGACAACTTAAATCAACTTAAAACTTTGATTTTCCAAAAAGTTTTTTTTATACACTGTACTGCTTGATTGGTCACTACTCATACAGATTGGTATTGTAGAGTAATAACATTAGTATTTTTAAGATTAGTATTTTTAAATAACAAATAAGCAATGATAAATAAGTATGTAAAACATATGATTGAGGTTAAAAATTAAATTAGTTCCTTTACAGAGACTGTGCATATTAACATATATTTGTAGAACGATTGCACATCATTCTATACATGTGTATACATATGTATATATTACAGAAATCAATAAAATAAGCAAAAAAATGGAGTATTTACAAATTTAAATATTTCTTCGTAACATGTAACTGTTAAGATGGGCTTCGAAATGTGTAGGCAACCAAATATACTTCATAATTTTATTATGAGACTGACGCCGAAATGATTAGGTATTTCCATTCAAATTATACGTTAAAGTGAATTTGGAACCTTTGCCGATAGTACAAAAAATATCCGGCTCGATTCTGTCGAGTCTAGGTGACGGATTTTAAGATTATTGGTGGCTATGTCGTAGTCTTCTTGCGATCAACAAAAAAACACCAATATTCGCAGAATTCGTCACCTACACTTGACAGAATTGAGCCAGGTATTTTTTTTATTATTAGCAAAGGTACAAAGTTAACTCTAACGTATATTCTTGATGCACAAACTTAAACGTGCATATGTAACAGCCGATTGAAAATTATAACCGCATTTCCAATTTAAACGCCACCTTAATTTGAATAGACTCTTTTTCCATAATCGCCCCTGAGAAAACGTTTTGTCAATTTACACGTACCTACGTACCTTTTAGTCGTAGAAAATGCCACATTTAGCTGGCCGTGTGCAAAAAGGGGTTGAAGTAAATACATTCCAACTAAATCCAAAGTTTGTCCACATTTATAGTTATAGCAATACAGACCTTGATTGAAAATTGTAATCTTTGTAATTTGATTGGTGCGTATGTATATGAAATTGAAAATCACATTACGGGTGACTGAGACTTACGATTAGCCGAATCACAAATGTTGATATAACTTTCTTTAAACCAAAATTAGATTCCTTGTTCCTCCACGCTATTTTTCACATCGCAGATGTTATCCGCAAAAATCAAATTAAAATAAATTCAACTAAATATACAAAAATTAATCTAACCTCAAAATAATATAAAATAGTTTAATTCCTTCAAATTCTTGTACTAAATGTTTGATTAGAGGAAAAGTTCTTGTTTATTTTGTTTGGAGTCATCCTCATTTCTGGCATAATGAGCTGATGTTCACGTTCTAGGCTTCTTTCTTGCGCTCTGTCAATTCGCACACTATTTTAATTTCTGCGTTCTTGTAGTTTGTAGGGGCTATGGTATGGTAGAACTGAGTTATATGCCATCTGTGTCTTTCGATATACTTTGACCTGGAAGATGTTTTGTATGTGGAGCTAAATACGTACAATTTATTACTTACTGTACGACAGTTTGTTTACATCCTGAAATTATTAATAAATAAGTAAATGTGTTCTACAAATAATCTGTAATAAACTCACCTTATGCTATGCGTGCGGTTGTTTGTGAAATTTCACCATCAAAATATTAGGTTAGGACGTTAGGTAATAGGTGGTGGTTCTTGACATTGGCGCTGTCCGCAGACCCGACTGGTGTACATGGGTGCCATCTAAGCTATGTCTCAAACTGTAATCAATTAGAGGTAAAGTAGGCGGCCAAATTTAAACGAAAAGCTAATCATCTCTATTAATTTACTTACTGTGTTTTCGTAGCAGATTAACTGCGCGGTGACATTCGCTATTTGTCAAATTTTACCAGATCATTCCAATTATGCTTGTATGTATTGAAGGTATTAAGTACGTATACAAATTGCTTAGCTCTGTATAGATACCCACTGCAATGTGAATAGGTTATGTTATGATGAGGTTATGGTGGTTGCGTTTTTGACGTTTCTAGCTCGCAGCCATGACGACGCGGAATAAACAGCTGTTGGAATGTTGAGGCTCTTTCACCAAAATCGCTCGGGTTTTGGAAAATTTTGAAGCAAAAACGCCCCAGAGGCCGTTTTTCGTCGATTTCGAAAACTCACGCAACGTAGAATTGTCCATTTAGGGTGACGGTCGCGCTCCGCGCGCCCGAAAAGGGTTCTCCATTTTTTCCATAAGCAATTAAGAATCGACTTTTTGGCTTGTGAAACACCGATTTAAAATCGTTCAATTGCGTTTACTTAATATAGACTAGTGGACCTGTAGACCGCCTATTGGGTAGATCAGTGAATCGGTACATCGCAGAAATCGATAGACCACCTATACACTGGCTGTCTTAAAAATCTAACTTTCAAGTTGATATAGAGTTGTTTCTATGGACTCATATATACAACCAAAAAGAAATTGGCGTATTAAAAAAATAGTCTTCCGCAAGTGACAATAATATAATTTGTCGCAATAAATTTTATTTTTTGTAAGAGACAAACTTTATCACCTCTGAGAAAATGTTTTGTCAATTTATATTATAGCTATGTTTCCCACATTTGGACTATGTTTCAACAATGTTTCCTGAAAATTTCATAATTCCAATTTCATTGTTGTGTGGTCAAGAATGCCAATAATATTTTGACAACAGGTCTCGTTGGTAATAATATCTCCGCCGTTTTTTAATATTTTTAATGTCATCAAAAAGAGCATATTTTATGTATGTTGCCCTATTAGTTTTTGAAATTTTATTCAACTAAAAAAAAACAAAATCTTATTTTAATAATTTCAAACCATTCAACACATTTAGTCATAGAATATATCCTTTATAATTTTTATTATACATGCAATAGGATTTTTTATATATCATATTCTGTCATGTGTTGATTGCCATTGATGATACCACTATTGAATGATGAAGCTTTGGATTCTTTAGTACATAGACATAATTAAGTTTAAGGAAAAATATTTTGAAAAACAATTGGGAGAAATCCATTCAACTTCAAAAGTGAATAATGTATAATGTTACCATTAGGTAGTTCTATTATTGTTTTGATATATTGGACAAAAACTATACAGCCAAGCGCTCACTTTTTAAATAGAAATAAATGGTAAAATATTAAATTTATATACCAGTACCTTTCCTCCTTCGTAACACAAATGGAAAATAAAATGTACCCTTGCCTGTCAAGCAAAAGCACAATAAAAGATTGTGAAAATATTTAATTTAAAATTTATTTGTGTCTATAAACCAAAAACTCAAAAAGAAATATCAAAATTTAAACAAAAAATGGTTGAACAATTTATAATTAAATAGTATCATTTAAAACACAATATTCATATTTAAATTTTAAAACAAAGTTGGATGATTCAATGCATGATTTTCACTTCAGTTAACAAATGGATTGGATAGAAATCGGAATGATGTTCCAGTGCTAATACAATAGGTACGTAATACCCAAAACTTTTGAACCGAACAAATAAAATTTTTAATATAATTAATATTACCTAATCTCGAGTTGATTAAAAGCTTTTTAACATAGTAAATTGTTTAAGTTTTTTTGCCTGCACCTCGCTGCCAAAAAAATGCATTTGGTTACTGTGGCCACATGAACTAAATAAATATTTACAGGCAAATATAACATCATGATGTCGGCTATGGCCAACCACATTAAAATTTACATGTTGTCTGGCAACTTCGGGCCAATATAAGAGGCCAGCAAAAAAAGGTAGAGAACTTAATATGCCCGTTTAAATTTATATGAATTCATAGAAATTAGAAGGCTTGCTGACATGCTACGGTCCGTTTTATGACCCATCTCCAACCTAAAACTATTATTTTTTATACACTCACATAAAACGATGAATTCCATATCAGTTGACTTCCATGTTGCAAACTGAGTGACGTATGCTTATAAGTTACCAGACAACCTGTCTATTTTTAGTAACCTTGCGTCATAGCCAAATCTAATCAACCGGTACTCCCTTGGAAACGCTAACTTTTGGGTCGAGTTTTTACTTAAATAAATAATTGTTTTCTTTGTTATGGTACGTTGTCTACGCAAAGCAACTCGGTGTTATTAAGACCGAAAGACCTGCATCCATTTCCACTGCGTGTGTGCATTTCATCATACCACGTTACCTGCAAATATATTAAATTAACAAAAGCTACATGTTCTAAACTCAAAAATTACCTCCATGTTTACAACAAATTGATGAATTCCATAGAATTGTTTTACTGTATTTTTGTTTAATCTGGAGAAACCATTCGAAAGAACCACGGGCAGTTGAAAGTGGGTGATACTGTTCGCAACAAAATCTTGCTGGGGACCATATTCCGAGCCATTGGAGGCTTTTTTCAGGCGCCTCTATCAATTCCACACCCTATTGATCTTCTACTACTTCTTGGTCTTGCACACAGGTCTTGCAGTTATATTTTGTATTGTGTTCATTCTAAATGATGCATAATTATAGGTTATGTGACGATATTTCACGCCCGCTAGGGGCGCTAGTAGCAGAAATATCTTGTGGTGCCATCTAATATATAACCTCTCAAGCTGTAAAAATTAGGGGAAAGCTAACGGACAATTTTAAACTAATTATGCTAATTTATATTAATTTACTTACAGTTGTATTCGTATTAGGTTAAAATAGGTTCTAACTGCGCGGTGCTTTCACGTTTGGTTTGAGACGCGAACATTTCGCAAATAACATTCATTAGATCGATACATATATAATTCTTCGAACAAATATTAACGCAAAGGCAAATAATTACGAATTAATAATTATTATTATACGTACAACATGGTTATAGGTTTATCAAAGATTATTTGTGGGTACGGACTACGGAGTTTGTGCATTTAGGCCCCCGCAGATAATGCAATCGCTTAGCTTTGTACATACCAATGTGAATAGGTTATGGTTGTGTTTTTGACGTTTCTAGCTCGCAGCCATGACGACGGGAAATAAACAGCTACTGAAATGTTGAGGTCCTTTCACCAAAATCGCTCGCGTTTCGGAAAATTTCGAAGCAAAAACGCCCGAGAGGTCGTTTTTCGTCGATTTCGAAAACTCACGCAACGTAGAATGGTCCACGCGGGGGGACAGTCGCGCTCCGCGCGACTGAAATGCTTTCCTCATTTTTTCCATAAGCAATCAAGAATGGACATTTTGGCAGGTGAAACACCGATTTAAAATCGTTCAATTGCGTTTACTTAATATAGACAAGCTTATCTGAGGAAGCCGGTAAATAGTCGAAATTGTGCGAGCTTGTATGTGCCTTGGGCCGGTAGTAGACCTTGTATCCACAGAAAGGGTCAAGGTAAAACTCTATTTTAAAACCATAGAAGAAAAAGTTACTTACAACGGTAAAATAAATAAAAAATAGACAACAATTTCATTTAATCCTGCCGACAGCAGGGCCGGCCCTAGGTGGTAGGCAAGGTCGGCCAACTGAAGTACAACAAAAGGAACTCCAAAAATATTGCAAGTGAAAATGAATTACGGGCACATTGCAAAAATATGGAAAACGTCTTAACAAATTGTGATTGCTCCAATAATAACATTTTGGAATTCGTTGACGAAATAGTAGTCTAGTCATTTTAGATTTGAGTAGACACATAATACCCCAGCCTATGAAAATAATATCAAAATGTTTGCTGAATCTTTGATGCTATTAGTACTGAAATTAATTTAAAAACTATCAGTGATTAAGGAATTCGTCATGAAATGCTTGCATCAATATCTCTGAAAATATTATGGTAAGAAGCACAAATTACACACATGAAATTTTGATGAAGAATTTTGTACATGATAGTCAAAGAATTACTTAAAACTTTTGAAAGCTGCAGGTTTGAGAGAAGGTTAAAAGTGGGGTTTCAAAACAAAGATGTTATGTCAATATCTATGATAAAAAAATACAACAATTTGGTGATCACAGATGACTTGTCAGAACTCAGAATAGATATTGACATAATATTTCGGTTGGAAATCAGTTCTTTTAACCTTCTCCCAAACCAACATCATTTTTAAGTAATTCAGTAATTCAGACACTTTTCGTCTTTTATATCGTGGTTAATTTGTGCTGCCAAGCTTAATACTTTTGGAGATATTGATGACACCTATCTTCATGACAATGTTTTAATCACTGATAGTTTTTAATTAATTTCAATAATAATATCATCAAAGATTCAGTAAATATCTTCATATGATGGTATTATTCGTATTGCGTCTAAAATGGCTAGGCTATAGACCTTGTTTCCAAAAGGTCTAGTTGATGTTTTAAATTCATTACCTCCCTTAACATTAGGCCAAATTTAAGCATTACTACCGTAACTGTTGCTATCGGCGCGGGGGGTAGATTTCTAAATTAAAAATAATAATAAAATACTTAAGAACCATGTCTACTCAAAGTCGTCTTAATGGGTTAGCAATGAACATTGAACATGAATTGCGTAAGACATTAGATCTAAAAGAAGTTATTCGCGGTTTTACAGAAAACAAAGTTTCAAAGAGATTGTTGTAATTTAGGTATAAACTTTGTATATTGGACTAGTATTCCTTATTCTTTGTTGTTATGAAAGTATTGATTATACTAGTTTTAGTTCCAAAGTTTGTGTTTTTAATACTAAAAAATTTCGTAAATATTGTATGAGACTATGAGTGTAGACCGTATTTTGAAACGGGTTTTAGAAAAAGGCTAGGGCCGGCCCTGCTGACAAAGAAGTTATTTTAGTTGTTGAAATCATAGGAACTCAATTGAAACTTTAAGTTGAATACTATTAATAAATGCATCCATCTCTGTTCCATGAAACTAAGACTTTATTATGTAAAAGTGCCAGGCAAAATTACGGTAGCTTTCAATTTTGCAGAAATTATTAGTTAGGAGAATAACACTTATGAAATTAAATGTTTGAGGTACAAAGTTTAGTAAAAGCAAAAAAAATATTTGACTTATTATTTGGGTTTTTTGAGAAGATAATTTAGGTTACCATTTGCGAACATCAAGTTATGTATTACCCATCATGATGCATCAATATTTGAGTGAATTATGGGCAATATGAGTGTCCCTTACGATGATTTATTTATGACTCATAAATTCTTTATTATTTTTCATATATTTAAATTATATTAATAAAATGATATTAAAAGTTCTTTACATGACAGTTGCAATAAAACACCGAGCTGTCATCATGGTCACTGGTTCTATATTATACTGTGATATCAAAAATTACCTTGGTCAAGGGTGATCATGGATTATAAAATGATTGTCGCAGCTCCCATCGTACATTTATGTCAATCATTTTTTGAGCATAAAAATCTGTCAAGTCATTGTGCTGAAGTCATTGATGATGTCAGTGTAGCTTGACAATGACAGAATTATTTCAAAAGGATGATTTACGGTAAGACAACCGTTTTACATTCCATGGCCACCATTCAGCAAGATAATTTTTATATCACGGTATATTGTCAGTATATATTGTCAGTATATATTGTCAGTAGGTAATGCGAATATCTGTGTCAGTACACTGTAAAGAGAAATAACAAAATTTGCCATTGAATGGTCGATTTAACAGAATACCGGACAATTTAAATATTTATAATGGAAACGGTGAACGGTGGTAGAATTAACGAATGTATATTTTCCAAGTGATACTTTTTTACTTTATCATACGTAGTATGGCAAACGATTATAAGCGTGTCGAAAATTTTGTTTGAGATTTTAGCTAGTTAGCCAGGACTCGACAGATATTTTGATTCTATTACAGTATTGTCAAAACATCAGAGTTTGAAACAGTTTCACACTGCTGTATAGTATGATAAAGTCACGTGTCGGGCCACATCAGATTTTTTTAATAGCGTTGAATACTAAATCAAAAACAAATTTAAAAAGTGAGTGTTGAAATAGTTGGAAAATCGAAAATCAAAACTAAGCATTAAAATTTATCAGTTGAAAATATTTTAGCTACACCGTAATAACAATTAATCAAAAATTAGTCAATGCTATTTTATAATCAAGGACTCAATAGTAAGTAAGTGTTACTTCAAAACCAAAATGTTTCGGGTTCCAACTGCAATTTGGTTTTGTTTTACAAATCAAAATCGAATTAAATTTTGTTCTTGTTTGTTGATATACACCTTAAAATCTAACAAATTCATTTAAATTTTAATTTAATCGTTTATTTATTTATTTTATATTCCTGCAAATATGTTTTATTTTTTTATATTTTTATGTTTTCAATGTTTACAATGTAAGAATTTCGTTTTTTGAGATATGTTTGCATTGACGAATTATTAGAAAAAAACGGGTAAGTAATTCAAATTTGCCCACTGTGTATATATTCTAGCCTTTTAGAAAATTTTATTAGATTATTAATAAAATCGACCCACACGCACTCCTAAACAAGGACCCTCAAATCCGAATTCACCCAAATTGCAATTTAACCACTGAAAGTAGCCGAAAAAGTATATGCTTATTAATTGTTATAGCCGATGTGCGCCTGAAATAATTAATTATTCTCTCCTCAAAATATAATTTATTTTCATCTGTGAATGTTTACCAAAATCTCAGCTGTGTTTTATTGAAAGTATCAATCAGTAAAAATATGCTTTTAGTAATAACATGCAATTATTTACACGTCTCGAAGCAATACTGTTTTCGTCCACATGTATACCCCGTAACGACCTGCAGACGCAATAAATTTTGTTATTGATCGCTAAAGAATTGGCCCACGTACCAAACTCATTTATTTAAATGTGAAGCAGCCGTACAGTGTCAAGTGACCTTTAAAGGACAGATACGGACGCATTTTCGGCCATGCAAAAACCAGAATTGAGCGCACCACGCTTGGTCCATTGTGGTGGCACGAAGTGCCCAGTAGATCGCCTTGGTTTGCTTCTTCTGTTATTCACGCAGTAGACGCCACACCCTGATACATTTCGATTTCGTTTTTTTTCTGTTTTTCGACTTCTTGCTTCCTTAACAGATCTCGTTGCACTCAAAAGGCCACTTTTTTGTAGGTAGTGACAAATTGATAGAGTTCGGGCTATGCCTGTTATGTATACATTATTGGATAGTAGTAACAGCAGACAATTAAAGCTTATCAGTTCGGGAAAATTCAAACCCACGAAAAAGTTCTTATCGATATCATGACTGCAACGCGAGCTATTCACGATCAAAGTATTTTTACTTTATCATACGCAGTATGTAAAGTAATGTAATCGTGCCAAAAAAATTTTTTGAGATTTTAGCGGAAATATGTCTTTTTGGGTCCCCTGAACATTTTTGACCAAGGTACAAAAAAATGTCTGTGTGTGTGTGTGGATGTGTGTGTGTGTGTACCCGTTTTTGTGGCGACGATTCCGGAGAAACTACTAAAGGTATCGGGACGAAACTTCATATTTAGAAGTTTCATAACCAAACTTAGAGCTGAAAAGGTTTCTGTTGAAAAGGGTCCAAAGGAACTGATGGTTTACTCATAGCATTTTTCGAAGATTTTGCAAATGAGCCGCTATTTGTGTAATGTCAAAATCGTTAAATAATAAATTAAAGGAGAGGAAATTTACTATAACTTATGTATATGACATTTTTTGGTAGAATTTATGTGTGTGTGTGTGTGTGTGTGTGTGTGTGTGTGTGTGTGTGTGTGTGTGTGTGTGTGTGTGTGTGTGTGTGTGTGTACCCGTTTTTTTGTGGCGACGATTCCGGAGAAACTACTAAAGGTATCGGCACGAAACTTCATATTTAGAAGTTTCATGGCCAAAGTTAGAGCTGAAAAGCTTTCTGTTAAAAAGGGTCCAAAGGAACTGGAGGTTTAGTCTTAGCATTTTTGAAAGATTTTGTAAATAAGCCGGCATTTCTGGAATTTCGTCGAAATAGTTAAATAATAAATTAAACTAGAGGAAATTCTGAATAATTTATGACTATGACATTTTTTGGTACAATCAATAGTTTAGCTGCATGAGCAAATTCTATTTCATCGAGATCGGTCGTACTGCTTTAAAACTAGTAGCCAGGATATGTCAGATTTTTTGATTCTAATGACAGTAGCTAGTGTCAAACGCTAATGGTTTGAAAATACTACTGTCAATATAGGCTGCGTTCGGATATTGAACACCGTTACACTTTTTACACCCAATAACACGTAAGTGTCATTTGGACGGTGTGCCCGGTGTCAACGGCGTACAATATCCGAACGCAGCGTTAATCGACATATCTGTCTAGTTCTACTCATTTTATTTTAATGCAGACATGGCCGATCTCGATCAAATAGAATCTCATGCAGCTAAACTATTAATTTTATATGTACTAAGGGTCGATCTTACAAGTGTACGTATAAGTAGTGGAATAGTTATTCCCAGTATAAATAGTGCTATTCCGCCTACCATTGGCTAAAATATTTGTGTTGTCATAGTAATAACAACTTATACTGGTATTTATACCAATTTTTAGTTATACCATGGTATAACGTGCTTTGTAAGACCGGCCCTTAGTATGATAAAGTCATGTGCCTGGCCACATCAGATTTTTTAAAACAATATCATGCTTTGTATGACCGGACGACAATTAAATTTGTCAGTACATTTCCAGATCTTTTAACTCTCTACTAAAAAATTGTCACTTGAGCAAGAGGTGGCGTGTTCAAGTTATACGTCTGAAAATATGTCGTCAGCTAGGGTTGCCAACATGGTCATTTTGACCCGGAGACTTCGGGTTTGGCGACCATTCTCCGGGCTACGGGTTTTCAGTTAAATTCTCCGGGTTAACTAAAGGTAATCATCGATCTTTTGAGAAACTGTAGCGATCCCTAAATATTTTTAAAAAATTATGAAAATACAGTAATTGTTATTCTAGTCACACAGTTTGCAGCGGTTTCCGTTGAAAATAAGAAGCACACTATTCCTCAATCTTCACAACAATTTAATTTTACTTTTTGGGAGCATGTGAGAAACTTTGAAAGTAGCAATTGTAGCATTTTTAGATTTTGTCACATGTCTAGTGGATAAAGTAGGAATTCTGTACCGGTACGACGAACGGAGAAGATTGTATCCTGCCTCGATGATCAGATCATAGACTGAGACAAATCTAATATCAAAAAAAGCTTTCAAAAAGACGGGTATTATTTAAATGAATTTAGGAATTTGTTTGTCAGAAATCAACATTCAATATTAATACATTAATTAACAAAATACGTTTTGAACTTTCGTTGATTATTTTAATATGTACGTTGTTCAGATGATAAGAAATATCCCAACAATATGTTTGAGTGTGTCCAAAGCAGTTCACAGAATAGTATCATACTGGTCTGCCATAAAACAGTATTTTTTTTTATACATGGAGATGATGACAGCGATACATTTCTTTGAAAATTTTATTATTAGTTAGACTATATATTTGCAAAGACTGAGAGATATACTTATCATTTTTGACTAAAGACAAATTTATTTTGGAGGTTTATACATACCGCCAATATTGTCGGCATTAAATGAAAATTAGTTAGGGAACGTGTAGATAGTTACTTCAAGCAAAAACACATGATACCTTAAAAAAAATCTCTCAGTACATCAAAATTATGCTTGGTTTAGGTGGTAATATTAGCATTTTGTCTCATGTTGGTTGTGTCGTAAAAAATTCCACAATTAGAGGCAGAAACGAGAAGAGTGAAAAATAATATACAATAATTGAAATAATTAATAGTAATTAGCATCTATATCTCATCGTTTTCTATACAACCTATACCCAAATTTCACACCAAAGCGTTATTAAAAAGTATGTGTCGAAGTCGCACATTGTTGTGGCGGCTGTTATTAATTTAAACCCTTATGTTGCATAATATAATTATTTTTCTCCTGGTCAGAATTGGCGCAATGTTGGCAATCCTAGTCAGCACTAGAACAACAACCTATTCAGGTGTGACTGATTTGGAAGCTGTTACGGCTAAATTATTGGTTTTGGGGTTTTGGCAGATTCGGAATGTTGGAATTCTATACTATAGCATGCAATTCATAACTACTTTTGTCGCGGAAGGAATCAGCAAGCCTCTGTTTATCTAGCAAAACCACGTAAACTGTCCCAGTAGTTTTCCTTTTTTTTATTAATTGAATATTAAAGGCAATACACAAAACTAAAGGTAGATAACTATATGATTTTTGGTAAATATTAAATATTTTGTTGTTTTCTTTTATACAATTTATTCTGACAGAAAATAACTAATGTTTCATAAAGCCAAAGCAAGAATAAAAAATACTAAATAATAGAAGTAGTAGTCACCTTCCTCTATACGTGTACAAAACAATCAGTTTTAAGTTGTCTTCTTAGCATGAAGTTGGTATATTATAGAATAACATGAATTAATTTTCCTATGAACAATTATTGCTATTGTAAGTTATTACTAGTTGTAACTGTTTTCCGTTTATTTAAATTGTTCTTCTACAGTTTCGTCCATTTTATCGGAAGCATTATTTGTGGACAACAGTCGAATTTTTTCTTTGGATTCTCTTTTTTATAAAATCGCTTGCCTTCTTCGGCTTTGTTCACTTTGCCTCTCAAAAACATATTTCTTTGCCATCAAAAGTGGTCTTACTACTAAATTATCAATTTTGAAGTTTTGACGGTTTCATTATGTTGAAATCTTATACCTTTGTAGTGCATGTAGTGCCACGTAGTTAAGCGTGAACCTGGATTTTTCCTGTATTATTAAAATCAGCGAAACATGTGCAGTCATAAGGCTTGGTTTGATTAGCAACATGAATTGTGACCTAAAACATACTCAAATATCACCTCAAAGATGGTCATAACTCTGAAATTACTTAACGAAAAAAAAACAAACTGCATTACTCTCCTGAAACATTTCAACGTAACATGTTTATCTATCAAAAGTGTCTGCTCTTAAGTATAAACTTGAACGCGACAAAAGTGAAAAATCGTACCGTACATTTACAAACTTGTTTACAACAAATTTTAATCTATAGATCAGATTTGAAATTTTGAAAAGCTTGACCATTTCCGAGATTTGTCCTTCAGAAGGTTAAGAAGTGTCTGTACTCACCTTGTTGCCAGTAATGATGCCGGTAGAAAATTTTCAGATTTGTAATGTCATAGGAAAACATATCTACTACTTGGTTTGCTAGTATTTTTATCCACCTACACTTTTCGGGTTGTCAAATAATGTGTTAGCTACAACTAGATTTTTAGACTGGCAACATATCTCTCAACAAATTATATGTATAAATGGAAGAGTCTTACTAAAGACAAACGTAAATGTTTGTTAAAAAGTAAATTATTCTCTAAACCTTTCATATGGACCAAATTATTTTTCCAATCCATAAAAAGTTACAGCCGTTTGATGTAGTAAGAAACAAAGAAAAATAAAGAATATATTATTGTATCCAACGTCAATGTTAGATATTAGGTATTAGCAAAACAAAGAAATACCACAAAATAAAAATATTGAAAATAAATTGAATACACTAATGAAGAAACTAATAAATCCATATGAAACTTTTTACTGTTTATTAGGAAGTATTTGTCATTCTGGGTAAAAAGTTTCATATGCACCTATTGTTTTCATTTGTTAATTTCTTAGGAAGGTACGTACGGTTTTCGTAATATCTTTGTAAATGATTGTAAATTATAACGAATTAAAAAAACAAAAAACTTGTTAATCATTATTTAATACGCTCATTGTATAGTTTGTATTATGTATTATTACAGTTTATAATACAAGCATCGTTTTCAACAATCTTTATTACAAAAATCGAGCGATTTTCAAAATAGGTATATTGTACCTACTGAAAAATATACAAAAAGCAAAAATGTTCACAGTGTTTTAATTCAGCACCTAATTCACTTTCAAATGCCTACGATGAATAACGTTGGATATAGGAGTAAATAAAACATGTTAATAGTGTTAATAAATAATAGGTAGGTATCTACTATCGAAAATACTATACTTGCTTATTTAGGTTTTTATTTTTGGGGTGGCATATTTCTCCTCGAACGCGGGTCTTTTTGGATAATTGATCTGCATATTAATGCGACCTAATTGTGGATCAGCTGGATCGTTATTCTATTATTTGTACAAATATTAACGATACCCCAGTTGTGTAACTCATCAACCCTTTACCATCTCATCACATTTTGTGCATTTTATGTCATTTTGTGTCGTTATTTGCCATCTATATTATAAATACTCATACGTACGTTGGCCATGAAAAAGAAACCTGGAAACTTTGTCCCATAGTTACCTGTGTGAGTGAATTGCGTTAAAGCTTTTTGCATATAGATGGCGCAACACGAAACCAAAGGTTCAGAACTTGGACATTGTTGGCAATTATCTTATACAGTTATCCAGATATAGACAGTTCGGTTCTGACCATTGCCGCTCTTATTTTGACAAGTGTACTTCAAAATGTATGTTCTCTACGTTCTCTCTACATTTACATATAACAGAAAATGAACATTTGTTGCTGATAGGTTTGAGCAAACTGACTTCTTTAATAGAATTTAATAGTCAAAGCAACCCAGTGTTTGACGTCGCCACTCCGGATTTGGATAAAGTTTGGTATAATTGATCTTAAGTAGATAAGTGAAAATATCGAGTTTTCTGCTGATCCCCGTTTAGGAATTATGTGCAAAAATTAAAAAAATCGTATTATCTCTTTAATCTTCGATTTTAGCTCACCTAATTAAGCTACAGAAGAAGAATAGGTATCGCTTTCCAGCGTTCTTTCATGTGGTAGCTGATATTGTATTAGCAGGCAATGATATTTTGACAGATATAAGTCCATGATTTATCGAAAATAAGATAGTGAGGTTATAAATTAATTAAAACAGCAATAGATGCCTTCCAATAGCAAGAAGGGAGTTTAAAATATTAACAAAATTAGATTTTTTTTTTCGTGGGGAACAGCCCTATCTACATATATTCTGCATTCGGAGATATAGATCACACCATACAAAATTGTAATTGTTAAATTTGTTTAATGCCCACTCCAAGAATTTAGCCTAACTTTCTAGCTTTGTAAATTAAAAACATAAATCAGGGAAAGTATACAAAGAATAGGTATCCCTCATTGAACCTTTGCAGTATAGATCAAAATAAAAACTACATATTCACTATTTGTTGTCTTTATTTTACAGATATTTGACTGAATATCGGAAAGTACTAGATAAATAGTGTTACAATAAGCATATACGGACTCATGTAGCTTGTGAATGATCTTATTAACGCTATAAATATTTGTTTGCTGTTTACTTGAGACTGGTTGATTATCATATGCATTTTTATTCGATTTCAAAATAAATGTGTAAGCCCAAATAGACAATATAGTTGACTCAACCCTTATCCCAATGGTTCATTCAAGTGGATTTATTAGTTTCTTCACCGTTTACTCAATTTATTTGCATAATTTTTAGTTATTATTATTATTAGTAAAAACAAATAATTCAAAATGAATTTTTATACTCATAATAACAATTGAGGGGCCTAGAAGTAAAAGGGTTTAAGTGCACTTTTTGTTGTTCTGAGATAATAAAGCTTTACATTAAAGTTGTTTTTCAAAATTTCAGAAATAAGTTTGGAAAATTGTATTATTATTTTAACTTTATTCATAGTCATAAAAAGATTAATCAAGGAATCAAGCTTGAGTCTCTAAATTTTATTGTTTAACTTATTTTTTTGCACAAATGTACTTGAAACATTACCTGGGTTTCAAAAATGTTGGTGGTAAAATGGTTCAAATGCAATTACTGTATTAAAATGAACTTTATTAAAAACAAATACCAATGACAAGTTACCTAAAGTAAAGTATAACGCAATTTTTGTATTCGCAATCAAAATATAATATAACGGCGTCATCTTTATGAGTATTCCAATAAATCATATTTTTCTTGTGTATTTTTTATTTCTTCAAGCTATTGTTACATCATGTTTTATCTCTATATTTGGATAAAAGCCGTGATGGTGTGGTGGAATATATTCCAAAAATCTTATTAGGTTTCTGTGCTTTTATTTTGATTGATGTTTTATTCAAAGGTTTAGTATAGAAAACCGGAAAGAACTTAACCCGATATAACTTAATCTGTTATACTGGTGACATGAATACTCAAACTGAATAATTTTCAAAAGTTTTTATTTTTATTTTGACGTCTGCGGGAATGCTGTATGCAACAATCTCTAGTAAAATATACTTTAGAAGTGGTTAATAAGGGTGACGGCAGTGCCTATTGCAAATCAAAACAAGTAACAATATTATTATTATTATTATTATAAGCTTTTCTTTTTAGTAATAACAGAACTCATGTTACTTTATGTAACACTATTTAACCACTAGTAAACATGCTAGGAAGTACCAACAGCATTAACGCTTTATGACACTAGCGCGTACGGTATCATGTGACTTAACTCTCGTATACTATTGGAAGTAATAGGGTTTAAGTACACTTGAATCCTTTTACCACTGACACTATTGGCAAATATTTGAATAGAATTTTAAAGACCACATAAAAATGGTACTAAGGGAGGTGAATTATTATTCCCCAAAAATAGGGTATCTTTTAAGTGTTTTGAACATAACTCATTTTTTAAAGTGCACTTAAACCCTTTTACTTCCAAGCCCCTCAATTACTCCCTAAAAAATGTCGGGGATAATTGTGGGACAGCCTGTAAATGCCAGGAGTACGAAAATTTCGATCATTGGTGGATCAATTTTTAGGTTTTCATATAAATACAGATTTGAAAAGTTACTTTCACATTATTTTGATGTTTTGAGGACAGTTGGTTCAGCCGTTACAACAAAATCACGTTTTTACAAATTAACCTAATTTAATAATATACCCAAAAACCTTGTACACACTTACGAGCCCGGATTCATGTTCAACGCATAGATGTCTATCGACAATGCTTATTTCATTTCTATGCACAAAATCCTTACTCCACAGAGTGATCAATAGTTTCCCAATTTTTAATTGTTTTTTTATGTAAGGCCTTAAAATGTATACGCTACCATTTAGTCAATTAAAGGATCAATTTAAAAGAAAAAATACAGGATTGCTATTTAAAAAGAAAATGATGATCGAAAATTGAATTTAATACAAAAATGTATATTTTATAATTTAAACTTGACGTGTCCAAATATTTTTTATTATAGTAAACACATTTAATGTCAATGAATTTATTTCATATTTTCCCATTGTATTTGATAACAAAGTTTTGCAAAATTTCTCAAAGTTGTGACGTGATGATAAAGTTTTAATAGCGTTTTTACAACTACGATAAACACGCAAATACGCCACATCCATCAGCATGTATCAGCATGTTCGCGAGCATTATCCTCGTGATCATGAATGTGCCCTCGCGTCCTCGGCGTGACGATATGTCCTCGTAGAAAGCAGCGTCATGCAAAATTTTATAACAGATTACTTGAATAAGTAGTATAAGTACAATTACTTGAAATTGTGTATACGCAAATGAGACAAAGTTGAGGTAAATAAATTGAGCTTGTGCTTCTTTTGCTGTTGAAGGTATGTGTGGTTGATAGTTGATAGACATTTTGCCTTGCCACCATTGACAAACACATTAAATATAATAATTGATAAAAAATGCAATTTGAGTCATAGATAAAGTAACACAGTGGCGTACCTAGAGCGTTTGCCGCCTGGCGCGGTCACCAATTTGCCGCCCTTTCTAAGTCAATCAAAATTAAGTGATGGTGGTTATTAACATTACTGGACATCAACAGAAATTAGTAAACGCAAATTTTACGTCTTTTGGTTAAACAGATTGTACCCATGGATTGTACAAATACAATATACATATAATAATGTACATAACATGTAAGCGTGTTTATAAATTTATCCTTCTTGCCTTTTTATTCGAAAATTCTTGAATTCTCTCTATAGAAAGTATCGCTAGATTTCGCCATCATAAATAGCTCATTGTTGAACGAAGATAGTTTTCTTTGTCAATTTTAGTTTGGAAAAGCTGCTTTCACAATTGACGACACTTACGGCTATTGTAAAAAAAAATTCTTAGCAATATTACTATGTTTGGAACAGAGTTTCCCAGCCTGTATTTTTGAATGAATAATAAAAGTTTAAGAGGCCTTTGTCCGCTTTTCCAACTGCTCGTCGTCAATGACAAGAAAGTTATTCACTTGATATTCAAAATTTTTGTTGACAAGATTACATGGTATTACTGGTATTAGGAAATCATACTTTTCTGCAAGGACATGTAGTTGCTCAAAACAAACTGTTATTTCTTGGAGAACTCTATCCAGTGACAAAAGCATTTCCCGTTGTATCTCCTCTTCTAAAATATATCCCCACGTCTCGCGAATGTTCACCACTCATAATCTTTTTCCTTCTAACTCGACGGTCAGTGGAAATCTCCAACTCTTCACACATTTTTTTTGCTGCTGTAACTGCGTTTTGCGTTAGCGTGCCCCTTTGTCCACTGAAATACATTTGTACAAAATTTGTTTTAAGTCACACTGAGGGATATTTAACCCCTTTGTTTGGAGATTTTGTTATCAGTCGTTAACTTCCAAAAGGAGGGATATGCATTAAATTGAGCTAGCACAAAAAAGAAAAAGATTCCAATGAGTGGAGTAATATTTCAGCGTCTGATCGTGTTTTAATATTTTTTTCCTCAGATATTAGTTTGTCCAACGCACTTAAAATGTTTAAGAAATGTTTTTTTACAATTATTATTACTACTCTTGCGTTCCAACGAGTTTCTACGCTGTTCTTAACACCTTGATCAGTGACAGAAAGTAAATATCTCATCAATGAGTGGAAGACGAAAAAACGAAAACGTGAAAAAATGTTGGATAGTCCCAAAAAATGTTATGAAATTTACTGTAGCAGAAGCTGCATGTACACATACTAAGTTTAAAGAATGATTTGTACATGCTTATCCACATGCAGAATTTTCTTTTATTGCAACGTCCTTGACCGATAGAGTCGCTGTTTGCAATAACAACAAAGTCGCTAAAGAAATTATTAGCAGAGTTGTTTATAACCCTTGATTCTGTTGATAATAACGTTATTATAATATTTTTATTTTTAAATAAATGAGAAATCTAAAAAATGCCGCCCCAAAACATGTGCCGCCCGGGGCGGACCGACCCCACCGCCCCCCCTCGGTACGCCACTGAAGTAACATGTTGTACTCGCCGCACATAATGGATATAACTCGCTCGCATGTTTATTAATTATTTAGCTGTGTCAAAAAATAATATTTCTTAAGAAAAGTATCAAATGTTGGATTATAAGTATATTAGGTATATTTTTAATATTTGTGTGTTAAGCAGCACTAGTTATATAATTTTATTATTTCCACATTTGTTCCATATTGTATTTAAAGAATTTAAATCAATTTTTTATCATGCAGGTCAAATGTTAATCGATAACCAAAATTCCCATTTCGACTGCCGCTAGTAACAATCAGATTACCAAGAACTGCGATAACTGATAGCATGTCGTACTTAATAACATAACATAAACAATAATAAGAAATAATGTGTAAGACAGCGCACAGTAAAAACATTTCAGATAAAGTGGTACCTACGTCGTGAATAAACTGTTTTGATACTGGGTTTTTCTGGTAAGGTATGTATATAATAACCACTTACTGTAACATACATCACACACAACCACATTACAGGCCATGGATTACTCAGTAAAATTTGTTTTACTGTGCGCTATAGTCATAAATAGTTTGGCATTCCCTTCCGATCTTTTCTAGGAGAGAGCATTGGTGTTAGAGGCAAAACATGAAAGAATTAGTCGAGCAGCAGATAAGGTAAGAGAATCTAACAAACCGTCAAAATCAGTTTATATTTCGTATTTTACATAAATTAGGCTGTCGACCCGATTGAATATAACGGAACTCCAAAGATCTATGAGATGAGAATAGATTCTAACGTTTCTAATCGATACGCCCAAACTCTGGTGACGAGCAAGGTAAGAAATTATGGCAACGAATCCAGCGAAGTGGTGTTTGCCGTTGTGTTACCGCAGAAGGCCTTTATATCGAAGTTTATTATGGAAATTGACGGGAAGAGTTATGAAGCATACGTGAAAGAGAAAGAAGAAGCCAAGCAGATTTACGAACAGGTACGGAATTAGATTTCTTGTTTTACCCAACAATTAATTAGCTTCAGCTTTCCTAAGATATATCAGCCAACATTCCGTATCTCAGTCTTTTTATTTTATTTTTTTTTGTAATATGGTGCCTTAAATCCTTCTCTGATGATTGATAGTTTTACTCTTGTAAAATTTGTGCCTTCTTGCATCTCAGGTATTCCAAATCATTGACCTGAGCTCCGCAGTTTTCCTTTCTCATATCAACCACCATCTAAGAATCAAACACTTTATTGGAAACTACTAAAATAACAAACGATTTCCACCATGGAAAATTAGTTGTACGCATTTTTTGCAAGCAACTACTTACTACATTCCCTATACCGGGTGATTCAATTTCGAGGCTCACCATGGGGATCTCGCTTATTAGTGGAGATAGAGCCTATGTTTAAATTTGGCAAAGTTTCGTATTTTGGTGTTGGTCAAGAATCTAAAAAGAAATGTAAGCTATCATTGTTCATTTTCAAGATATCCGCAAAAAACTGAAATGTTAGGTATCGTTTTTAATTTTTTATTCAAAACCAAATGTAGCTGGACATTTGAAACAAAAATCTTCTACAGCTACTTTTTAACAAGGAATGCAGTGTCATTTTTTAATTTGAAATAACATCAAAGATGGCGGCATAACCATGGCCAAGTTTTGTTTTTCTTATGGGCGCCATATTGAATTTTGGCATTTTCCGAGAGTCGTGTCTTTTCTCATTTCCGCAATGTATAACACGTTAGCATTATTTTTTAAAATAATGATGTAATAATCAAAAAACCTTCAGGTACCTAACTGGAGCTTGGTTACAGACCGCCGGACTCGTTGCCAAGCAACATTAACAAAATGCACTTGGATCAAGCGGGGTTGATTGTGGATGTAAGATGCCGTTTACCAATAACGTAATATGATAAGGGTTTATTATTGTTCTCATCGAAATGCCCAATCGTACAAAATTCCTAACATTGGACAGAAATTTAGCGGACCATGGATCGTTTAGTAAACCCCGCAATTCTTAAAATCCTCATGGATGTTGAAAACGATCAACGAGATATTTTGGAAATGGTAAACGTTAGATTACCATAATTTGCAATGCTTCAACTACTGGTTTTTAGATAAATGACGATTCTCGGAATTCTACGCTGGAAATAGCCTCTAATTTGGAATTGCCGCAAACACGTGTTTGGAGAGCATTACGAACAAAGAAATTGAAACCTTACAAACCCCGCACAAGTCAAACTTTGCAGTTGTACGAAATTATTTAAATCAACAATTTCCAAATCGCTGGTGCTGGATTGGTAATGGTGGAGTGCTGGAATATCCTGCTAGATCCCCTGCTTTACGTCGTCTGGACAATGTTAGGAATTTTGTACGATTGGGCATTTCTATGAGAACAATAATAAACCCTTATCATATCACGCTTTTCGTTATTGGTAACCGGCATTTTACATCCACAATCAACAACAATTAAGGTTTATTTGCTTAAATGGCAAAGCCAACGCTGAGCGCGCCGCTTGATCCAAGTGCATTTAGTTGATGTTGCTTGGCAACGAGTCCGGCGGTCTGGAACCAAGCTCCAGTTACGTACCTGAGGGCTTTTTGATTAATACATCATTCTTTAAAACAATAATGCTAACATGCTATATATTGCGGAAATGAGAAAAAACACGACTATCGGAAAATGCCAAAATTCAATATGGCGCCCATAAGAAAAACAAAAGTTGGCCATGATTACGCCGCCATGTTTGATGTTATTTCAAATTGAAAATAACACTGTATTCCTTGTTAAAAAGTCGCTGTAGAATGTTTTTGTTTCAAATGTCTAGCTACGTTTGGTTTTGAATAAAAATTAAAAACGATTTCTTAACATTTCAGTTTTTTGCGGATATATTTAAACTGAAAAATGATAGCTAAAATTTCTTTTCAGATAATTGATCAGCACAAAGATACGAAACTTTGCCAAATGTAAACATAGCCTCTATCTCCACTAATAAGCGAGATCCCCATGGTGAGCCTCGAAATGGAATCACCCGGTATAAAAGAAATACCTTCCCGATTCAAGAAAACACATTTTATTTCACATTCACATTCACATTTTTTAATAGGCAAGTTACCTAAATATCGAACCTTGTATAGGTCACTCTTACATCCAATCCATTTTCTGAGTTGTGTTCTATATCATCTCATTCGGTCAAACAACATTTACTCATCCATTTTCCTAAATGCATTTCTGCACTAATATTATCGTACCCCATCAACTTCATTTTTAAGCTTCCATCATCTCACGTAAACTGATATTATACAGTGTAGGCAAGAAAAACGGCACAAATTATGAATTATTAATTTTCCAATAATATTTAGTAATTTCAGATATTTTGTTAAGAAACGAATTGATTATATCTTGAAGTATAAAACATACCATATTTGCGATAATCGAAAGTTGATATCCATTGGTGTATTGCCAATGGTATGGCTATACAGAATTACTTATAATGTCGGGTTAATTTAATATGAAATGATAGATCTATTAAAATTAGTAGATAACTACTTATTACATTTCTTTGGTTTTGGTAAAAAATGGGCAGCAGGGATTTTATAGCATCATATACAGGCTGAAGTTCTAAAACATGGTTTTTTAACTCAAAAAGGCAGTGCTTGAGTTATCTTTGAAGTTGGTGGAGAAACTATGGCCAACTTTTAGTTTTCTAGGAAGCAGAGTTTTCTTGTTTCAGTTTCACGTTGGGGTTTTTATACAATATTTTCTATCTTTGTTCTTGCAAAGTCTTCTGGTACTAAAATCAACATCATTTGTTATTGAATTAAAATTCGGACAGCTTGCTTTCACTTGTCTGGCGGTTGGGTCCGTTCGTTTTTCACATAAAAATTACATCTCCAAAAAAAATATATAAAAAAAATGATAACACAATGTATTCAGACGGCTCAGAATAATGCTCTGCTAAAAAATGCCATGAAAAATGAAACACGTAAGCACTTATCTAAAATGACTTATAAAAATAATAAAGTAGTTTTAAAAATTTACCAAAATTTACAAATATTTACGTGTTTTTGTTTCGTATGTAGATACGAAACAAAAACACGATGTATACGAATCTATACAATCTCTTCTGCCGTCTTTTTTTTACCAAAACAAGACAAATGTCACTTTGAGAAAGCTGAATTGACCAAATGTAATTGGAAATACTAGTAATAAAAAATTTGTACTGTTTCTTCTATATGCTATAGGCATGTGACTCACTAAAAGTTATTCTGGCTGAGATATTCTCTTGGGTTTCTTCTAACATTATCTGAGTCACTTCTAAAAGTGTTTTATCCCATCAGCACATCACTTCTTTTACTATTCTTTCATCTTTGCTCTATCACTAATTTCTCTCTATACTTTATTTTATTGATAGGCAATTTCACGTGGACAAAGTGCTGTTCATGTAGCAGCAAGTGCTCGCGATTCAAACCGATTCACTGTTTCCGTCAACATTGAACCGGAAAGCAAAGCATCGTTCCTCCTGACGTACGAGCAGTTATTGGAAAGGATGGACAATCAATACGAATTGGTGATAAATATCCATCCTGGGCAACCTGTAAAGGACCTCCAAGTCAACGTAAGATATAAAGAATCAATCTATGCTGTGCTTCTAGAACAAATCTCAAACTTAAAGTCGCTTTAATGCTAGATTTCTGGATGTTAAATAGTTCTAAGCTCTATTTTTCTAGGTTATGATCAACGAGAGCCTTCCATTGAAATTTGTAAAGGCTCCCCCAATCAGATCAGGAAACGAGATCTTCCAGTCCACAAACGATTTGGATCCTCGGGCGGTGGTTAATGTGGTTAACACTACGTCAGCTGAGGTACATTTTAATCCAACTATCGAACGCCAAAAAGAATTGGCGGGGATGTTGAAAGACAAGGAAGAAAATGGGTTATCTGGGCAATTTGTGGTGCAATACGATGTTGAGCGTAGTAGAAATGGTGGAGAGGTAAGTTAATATTCATTACGAGAAAAATAAGCACTCATAGATTAACTTCTTTATTCTTTGAATTGTACGCGTTAAATAATGTTTTGGTGGATAGTGCAGTGTGAATTGTCTTACTGTAAATTACTATAAAACACAGTTTAATATATGTAAACACAATAATGTAATTATTAGTCATCTGTAATTACTTTTGGTAAATGCTACATCTTTTAAAAATACGTTTTTGGTCTATGTTATTCCATGATGCCCTTAACAGAACATTTTTTGACAACTATTAAACTCTTTGTGTAATTGATTCTGAACAGCTTCTCTTACTAACTTTTTACCGTGTCTTCATTCCGAAGTAAGTATGCAGGTTTGCGTGATCCCACTAAGCCGGTATATTAATCGTAAATACACGCAAATGTACAAGATATTAAGCCTTGGGGAGTCGTACAACATCATTTAATGTATTTCTAATGAAGAACCACATGTATAACGACTAAAACTAAACCAAGAATTCTTTCTTTGAATTAGGTTTTACTAGATGAAGGGTACTTCGTGCACTTCCTTGCACCATCCGACATGGAACCTTTACCAAAGTATGTCTGCTTCGTTTTGGACACAAGTGGCAGTATGTACGGTAGCAGGCTAGCCCAGTTGAAAGTAGCGATGAAGAAAATTTTCACCGACCTGAAACCAAACGATAAGTTCAACATCATCAATTTTAGTAGCGGAGTCAGTATTTCCCGATTGTTTCCCACAGAAGACCCTCAAGAATTGGTACGATCATACAATCCTCAGCCCCTATATCGATGTTTATTTCTTCTTGTGTCGTTGTAGTCTAACGTGACCAGCTATGATGTGAATGAAGACAATATTAAGAAGGCAATTGAAGTTGTGGATTCGTTTATAGCTTCCGGGGGCACAAATATAGCGGGTGCTTTGGCATATGCAATGCGCCTTGCTAATAAGGAGAAAACAGATAATGAAGTTAGACAACCTATGGTTGTATTCTTAACCGATGGACAAGCTAATGTTGGTCCTTCTACTCACGAAGGCATTATTGCTAAGGTTTGTATAAAACTAATGTAATTATTATAAAGCACAAAATACCCAAGCGATCTAGTCTTGTTGAAATTCAGATACGATAATAAGAAACATTTAGGTACTCCCAGATCAGAGCGAAATTCGCAGCGAGCGAAATTCGCAGCGAAAAGCGGCAGCGATAATTTCGCACCGGTTCACATACGACAAAATCCTGGATTTAGGGGACTACAATGTTTTTTGTTAATAGGTGAAATTTAGAGGTCGTGACAGCTTAGAATATGTGTAATAAATATTTTGTTCAATCCTACCACTGAAATAGTTAGTTTCTAACTTGGATACGACAGCAGAAAGTAGTTCATAACCTCACTCAAGCTGGTTGTTATAGAAACGCGTAGGTGAATTTTTTTCTTTTACTCACGTGTTTCCATGACAATCCGCCCACTGGTTTTCAACGTTTCACTTCAGATACTAAGTGATAGCGAAATGTTAACATAAAAAAAAGGTTCAAATCCGCTCATGTGTGTTTTTTTACATTTCACTGGGAGCAAATTATATGTGAGAGTTCTAAAATACCGTCTATAAGCACACACATACACACATAGAACACTACACACGCACACACAGATATTTTTTTTGTACCTTGGTCAAAAATGTTCAGGGAAACATTCATCACCCAAAACGACATATTTCCGTTAAACTCTCAAATTACTTTTTCGGTACGATTACAATACTTTATCATACTACGTATGATTAAGTAAAAATCCGGATTTTTTTTTAGTCCATGTGAATGGCCCCTAATACGTCTCATCTAGGCCAGCTATTTAGGAAACTGTTTCAAGATTTTAAAAAAATTTCTGACCTATATTACCTTCATTATTGTTGCTTCTCCTTGCTTCGACTGATTACAACTAATCCCATTTTTTTGCAAAACTATGTTGCTATTTCATCCTGCTTTTTCAAAATTTTCTTTGGCTTCTTATGCTCTTGCTTGCCATTTTTTGATGATTAACTTATATGAGATATTCAACAAATACTCAGAGCACCTAGGGCTATGACCTAGGGAAAGCGTGTAAAACAAAAATGCCAAATTTATTATGTATTTTTATTACATGGTCTGGTTACTATTTTTTGGTAAGTCATTCATGTTTTTTTGGCGTAGCTCCATAAACATTAGATGATTGTGAATTTGCCTGAAACCCTTCCTGTAATATCTAGAGCTTCGTGATTCCAAATCTCATGTCAGATTTTGTAAATTGAAAATAGCAGAATTAATATGGCAATCCAAGTTTAAAAGCTGCCGGATTCGCTTAAAACCTATTTTCTGTTATATTTGGGGCTATCTGATTCCAAATCTGATGTTAAATCTAATCTACAAGTAGATAACTCGAACTGACTTAACTTTTTTAAAGCATTTATTACTTCGGAAAAGCGTTCACTGCGCTCATTCAACCTTACTTTGAATGAGGAAGTAAGGTTTAGTGTTTTAACGTAATGAGCAATATCTCGAAAACGAGGGTTTGGAGTACTTAGAATACTGCCTTAAAATTTATAACTGAATCAAAAAATGTACGGAGGTATTTAAGCTTGTGTTGATGCAATCTTTTCGGTCACCTGTATATATAAAAGAAACTGTGAGCAAGTTTCATGTTCACCTCATGAAGCAACCTTTGGCCACCCAGGGATTTTAATCCGACAACTTTGACATTTTTCAATTAATCCGATTTTCGAAACGCTCTTACACAAATAGCTAATATGAGTCAATTATTAAATAGTAGATGTTTAGTTTGGGCCACTGGGCGTATCGGAATGGAAAACAACACTTCCAACAACTTGCGATTAATGTCTAACTCACATTTGTCAGCTCATTTTGACTTGGTAGGAAAGACATTTAGCGCTACTTTTACTCGCTAAAAATAAAAGCAAAGTGTTAAAAGCAAAATCTCATAAACATGTTCTTTAAGTAAGTCTTTTTAATATTATTTAATATGTATAATATTGGTATTTCTTTTATTATCGAATTTCAAATTCAACCTTTAAAAGATTAATTATTGATTGTCCGTACGAAAATATATATCTAGTTATAATTATTAATTGTTGAAGATATTTAGAACTATCTGCAAAGAACAAAAATAATCAGTAAGAGCAGTACACTCGAATCCAATAATAGGGATGAAAATATAAAATCTTAATCTTTTACGTCAAGTATGTTACGCAATAGTGTTAAGACAAGAAATTTACAATTTTTTAAACCTCTAGTAGATATTTTTAAAATGAATTTCGTTTCTGTGTTTAGGTATCCGAAGTCAATATCCATAAAGTTCCAATATTTAGTTTAGCCTTTGGTACCGGCGCAGACCGTTCATTACTGGAAAAGATCTCACTAGCAAACAACGGATTCGCTAGGCATATCTATGAAGCTGCTGACGCTTCCCTACAACTTCAAGACTTCTACAGATATATATCTTCACCAATAATGTCAGAGGTCACTTTCAAATACGTCGCCGAAGCCAATAACTTGACACGGACATCATTCCCAATCTTATTCTCCGGATCAGAATTGGTCGTTGCTGGAGTACTAGGTTCAAAATTTTCTATTATATACTGTCTCAGTGAGTAATTTCTTTATTTTTTAGATCGGGACGTCACGCCTGGATTAGAAGTAATCGGGCGTTGTCGTGAAGGTCCTGTACGGTTGATCCCGGAAGTAAAGAGATCTACAAGTAGACTGGAAAGGATGTGGGCTTACCTTACCATCCAACAGCTCTTGCAAGACAAAGAGGCGTTGAAGAACCAACCGGATATTAAGAAGAGAGCATTGGATTTGGCTCTGAAGTACTCGTTTGTAACAAGCGTCAGTTCACTTGTGGTGGTAAAACCCAATGCAACTAGTGATGTTGAAACCACAGATTCTACAGCTGTTACTCAAAAGAATTACAGATCATCTCCGTATAGTCCTGTTGCATTTAGCGCAGGTGCGTCACAAGATTTATCAAGACCTATGCCCTCTATGATTGCGAGGGGTCCTTTGATGAGGCGAAAACAAAACAGAAGACCAGCATATTCTTCAGTACGGACTACAGAGAGACCTTCCATCGTAGATAATTTGATATCGAAATTACCATGGTTAAAAGACATGTTGGCAAATATGGTATTACAAACGGACAAGGGTACGTTTCGGCATGTTCATTTCTCAAAACAATTTTTATTTTTCGCTAATCATAGGTAACTACCCATTGGGATTAAATGAAATGGCCACACCAAATATTGCATGCCTTGAAACACCACAAAATACAACTGGGGTTTGTTCTTTACTTCATGAGTGCCCGCAAGTGTTTCCTCAACTGACTGATCTTAAAACGTTTCAAAAATACCAGTGCGACATGAGAGGGTAATATCAGCAAGCATCTAGTTTATTTTGAAGAAATTTTATGTATTATTAATTCTAGATTTGCTGCTATTTGCTGTCCGATAACTCCAAGATCTTAGTCGGTTGCTAATTCGTGTTACAAAGACCAAATGGAGATAATATATTAATACTATATAATAATGAAAATATTAAAAGTTGTATTAATGTAAATTTAAATTTAATATATTATTATTATTATTATTAATCAATTCCAATATTTTATCAACCCTTATTCATTCCCTAGCTAAAAACGGATATTAGAGAAACATTCAACATTTTATGAGTAGAATTTCTTTTATTTTCTATCACAAGATATATAAAAGACTATAACGATGCGACGCTACTCATCGGCTCATTTGATGCAGTGGGTCCACATTTGATGACCTTGGTGACTTAAGATCCTCAAACGTTGAAGTTAGAACCCTCAATTCTCAAGTTGAGGGTTTTAAATCGTTGACCATGGCGGGAACTTTAAATAACGAATATATGTATAATGGGCGGCAAAAGACATTGGACGCTTGTAACCTTGGATGCTTGTAATGTTTGGATGTGTTTCCCGTGTTTCCTTCTCTAGTGTAGCATTTTACAGTGTTTACTCTTGGTAGAAAGTTGTTTGATAGATGTAGAAAGTTAACTTAGGACTAGACGCGAAGAAGCCACCTCAGTGACAAAAAAATAAGTTTGAGTTTTGAACGGCACCATATACGGGTTTCTAATCATCCAATTAGTGTGAATCAATAAGTAAACGTAATGGATATTTGTACAGTATAAGCTCTAGAAAGTAGCATCCTCTTAGGTCTCATATTTTTTTACAGACGTATAAACCGATGAGAACTGAGTTGAAGGTAGTATGTTGTGGTTTGTTGGCAAGAGCTTTGTAGGGTTTCTCCTGCAAAAGCACAATTTTGTCCAATTGTGTCATGTCAAAGCTGTCTTTGTTAGTTGATCACCTTCTATGTTTCCTTTGCTTGGACTGTAATGTCGAATCACTATTAGTAGAGCTCGGAGATATAGTATATATTCCGAGTAAAAAGTTTTACACACAGAGAAAAATTTGTAAAGCAATTTTGCTGCATCATGTAACTAAGTTCTATTGTTTAAAATCCCATATACTGCTAAATAACGCGTACATTTCGTGTAAAATTACTGTGATAATACTGTAATTACAAAGGAATGTGTATGAGGAACATGAACATTTTGTATGTAAAATACAGCAATAGCTGATTTCAAATAAGTAGCAGTGTTGAATTAGAAAACATTTTTTTATTATAATAATATTGTGATTATCCATATCCATTTTCGCATCGAATTGTAAATCATTCTGAATATATTTATATTATTTCCTATAAATGGTGCTACTTTTGTTGCGACCAGGGCTGTGGAGTCGGAGTCCGAGTTCAAACAAATTTCAGAGGAGTCGGAGTCGGAGTCGGAAAAAATGTACCGACTCCGACTCAAGTCAAACTCGAGTCAATGTGTAAATAATGTAGAAAAAGACATGCGAGATGGCCGTTGTCTCGATAGATAGTAAGAAATGAACTAAACATATTATTAGGTCTTTTACAAAGTACCTACCTACATATGTTAATATAATTAAACTACAAAACACACCGGTCGATGGTGAATGATGATTAGCAACTGATTATTGTGAGACGTTTGCCTCGTCGCGTCGCATATATAGTTTATTTCCAATTTTCAAGAACCAACTTCAATGTGCTAGTCATGATAGCTCGATATCTAAATAAAAAAATCTGATGTGGCCAGACACATGATTATCGTACTATATATAAAATTAATACTTTAGCTGCATGAGATTCCATTTGATCGAGATCGGTCGTGTCTGCACTAAAATAAAATGAGTTAGCCAGGATTTGACAGATATTTTGATTCTATTGACAGTAGGTATTGTCAAAACATCAGCGTTTGATGCTACCTACTGTCATTATGGTGTCACAGTCGTATCAACTGTCAACTTTCTTTTTTATTTTTATTCGCCCCAATATCGGAATACAAACAAACAAAAGATACAGCTTTACTAGTAAAACTGTGCCATTTTAGCTTTAATGTTTGATAACTTTAAAACTTTAACCGAAATTGATTCTTTCTTTCGACACGAACAAATTTATTAAAAGTATTATATCCCTTTGTATTTAACAAACTATGTAATGGTTACTAAGTTTGTGAAATAGGACAGTTTATTTAAGTTGAATTTAATATCCATGTTTGTAAGTCATACGCGTTGCAGCCAGAATTGTGGCGTCATTACCACTAACAGAAGTAAGAGTTGAGATTATTTTCAGCCTACAGTAGACTCTCCTACAACGCGGTTTAATGTTACGCGTTATACGAAAACGCGTTATAGGAACTTGACGATCGCGAATTTTGACGCATGCGCCGGCGCCGCCCGCCTGTAGCGTTTTAACGCCAAAAACAATGCAAAGTTTAAATAAGTAAATAGACGTTATAACCCGAAAACACATTATAAATGGAATTAAATGTCCTACCTGGTATGTTGATGAGCAGCATTTGCAATAGTCAGTATGAGTTAGTGAATACACGTAAAACAAACGCGATGAAACTTTTGAAATTCATTCTTATCGCAATATCGTGTGTACCTACATTTACCGCTTCTATAGACAGCTTATATTGCATTGTTTTTGTCTTTTCTTATGCAGTATGGTAGTTGGATTTGTTAATTTAATAAGAATACGTTCTCTTTGCACCTTTTGTTTGTCTCCATCATCCATCGTGCCGCACCGTTACGAAACAATTTGGTTATGTATCTCTATGTCTATTTTCTAAGCGCGGTGGTGACAGTTCAAAATAACAGCGGCATACTTATGGCTCATGCGCAGTTAGCACACATCGGCCGGACAACCGTACGCGTACATGGCGCGTTGTACGAGAGTGGCGTTATATGAATTTGTTGTCGCAAAATCTTTAGCGCGTTGTAGGAATTCGCGTTGTACGAAGTCGCGTTATAGGAGAGTCTACTGTATTTTGCAGTTAATTTTGTATTCATTGGAATGAATTTTAGTTGGAATGAGTTACTTTGTACTATACAGTGGATTGTCATTACTTTTGTTATTATTAAATATAGAAAATCGGTTAAATTGACAAACTAGTTCAGAATTATGTGCTCTCTAATTAGAAAACAGTTGAATTTCTAATGATTTCAGAGATATTTTGCAAAAATAAAAAAGCGACATTTTTAAATATGGTCAACTTTGTGGTCCGATTAACGGGTCTTTTTGATTTTATTTACAATTAGTTTATGAGTTTATTTTTTTTTTCGCCAACAAATTCGCTGGAAACAAATAAAATTTTGCCGGAGTTGGAGTCGCAGTCGGAGTAGGACTACGAAAATTATCTGGAGTCGGAGTCTGAATCGGAGTCGAAAGTTTTTTTACCGACTCCACAGCCCTGGTTGCGACAGATTAGTATTGTATGGTAAGTGTAAAATATTGAAAATAAATAATGGTCTGCCAGGTGATTTTTTGTCTTTTCTAAAGATTATTTGTTTTTGAGTAAGGTCAATAAATAATGTGCTCAATGCTGCTCATGCACCGGTGACCGCCACTGCTATTTGTTACAACTTTCCGCAGAACCCCGGTTGAGAAACGCTGCTCTAGCCAATGCGTTGCTTGACTTTGTTTGTTTGTGCTGCTGTTGTCAGGAATTCGGTGCATTGTTGTGCAAGTCTAAAGGTTGAGAGTGATCCGATAAATGGTTTGTATTGATGCTTGCCTGCCAAGATCACTACGTTTTTGCGATCATCATAAAAATTGTTAAATGGAGAAATTGAAAAAAAAAAATAATACGTTTACGTATTATACTGGGAGAACCAAACTCGTGTTTAATTGTGTATGTTTGAGACATCCTAAGCAGTAAATAAGGACATTGGTCAGGATCTCACGTAATTAAATTAATTGAATCGGCGAGTTCGAAAACAGTATAAGCCCAAAATTAGCCATTTTTGACTGAAATAGCCAAAATGTTCACTGTGATTTTTCTATCGAATAGACCTAAAGAGGATGATGGTTGGGCGAAATAAACAATTCCAGAACAGTGCTTTTTTTGCTCCCTCATGCAACGCGTTTCTACTCAGTTTCTACTGATATATCAGTCGTAAACATTCGCCAACTTCGTAATTTGTATTAAAAATCGAGGTACGCCTAAGTAATCAATAGGAGTATCAATATCAAAATAATAGATAATATTAAATCCTGAAGTATGTAACTGGTGAAGATTTAGAATTTTACTACCACGTGACATCCGGACCGACTACCACTGTAGAAGGGGAAATTTAATACTATCATGTATATAATCATCAAACTCTATATCATACTCTATCATATCACCATATACAGGGTTAGTCAAAATTACCGGAACACCTAAATAATTTTCCAAACGTAAACAATTTCAAAAAGTTTTCAAGTAAAAGTTGTTTTGCTTTAAACAATCTATCGTTTAAATATATTTTTAATATACAGGATGTTCATTTTATTCTGGATATTTGGTAACCTTTCCTTTTTAAAATATAACATCCTGTATAATTTTACATTTTCTTTTTCATGATTTTTTTATATAAAATGCATTATTGTTGAGTTATGAGCTATTAATCAAGAATAGACGAAATTACCGAAATACCTAAATTATACTCCGAGAAAAAAATCTGGGTTTAAACAAACTATTGTTTATTCTGTAAATTTGGTAACTGATAGCCAAACCTGGGCAAAGTTAATCAGAAAGTTAACTTCGTTAATCATTAATCCGTTAACGAAAAAGTTAACTTCGTTAACCGATAGTTCGTTAATTTGTTACAAATGTAACAAAAGGGAGAGAGCTGAGAAACGCAATCCAAGAAAGAGGATGTCTATTCCATTCCACAGGTAAGCCAACCTATTGGCCTACTGACCAGGACAAAACCCCGGATCTTTTAGACTTCTTTATAACAAGAAAATTTTCGCCGAACTTCATTGATATTGAGGAGAACTTTGATCTGGACTCTGATCACTCTGCAATACTAATGACTCTAAGCGAAAGCATAATCAAAAAGGAATGTACCCCAACCTTGACCAATAAAACTACAGACTGGGTAAGCTTTAAAATAGAGCTTGAAAACACTATACAGCTAAATATCCAGCTTAAAACCAGAGATCAGCTCGACGTAGAAGCCGAGAAATTCATCAACACCATCCAGAAAGCCGCTTGGACAACACTAAAGAAATCACCCACAGAACTATTGGAAATAATTATCCTATGGAAATTAGAGAAATGGTCAAGCAAAAAAGACAAGCTAGAAGAAGATGGCAACAGTCACGAGATCCAGCTGACAAAACCATACTTAATAATAAATCCCAACAACTTAAACGCAAAATTCAAAAACTAAAAGAGGCATCATTGGAATCCTTCTTAACCAAATTGACTCCCGATAAAGAAACAGATTACTCGCTGTGGAAAGCAGTGAGGAAATACAAGAGGCCAGTGGCCCATGTCCCACCTATAAGACGAAGAGACGGTACCTGGGCAAGAGACAATAAACAGAAGGCTGAAATTTTTGCAGAACATCTAACAGAAATCTTCCAGCCACACAACATCGAATCAGAGCCAATCACGAATGAAGATATAACCTATGATGAAGAAGCCATACAGCTAGTTACTCCAAAGGAAGTTGCCAGAGAAATCAAGACAAACCTGAATCCAAAGAAGGCACCTGGATATGATCTTATCACAGGAGAAGTTCTTAAGCAATTACCTAAGAAAGGTATTGTTATGCTGACGTACCTAATAAATGCATCGTTCAGATTAAAATACATCCCACATGTCTGGAAAGTAGCAGAAGTTATCATGATACCAAAACTAGGCAAACCACCGACCGAGGCCAAATCATATCGCCCAATATCACTGTTACCAATGATATCGAAACTCTTTGAAAAGTTGCTTCTAAAGAGAATGAAACCTATCATTGAGAGAAAAGAACTAATTCCTAATCACCAATTTGGTTTTGGAGAAAAGCATTCCACTATAGATCAAGTCCATAGAATAACAGATATCATAGAGAAAGCATTAGAAGAAAAGCTTATTTGCTCAACAATCTTTCTTGATGTGACACAAGCGTTCGATAAGGTTTGGCATGAAGGATTGATACACAAACTAAAGAGTATGCTACCTTTACAATACGTCGAGCTGCTAACATCCTATATATCTGATAGACTATTCAGAATAAAACAGATCGATGAATACTCGGAACTAAAAGAAGTCAAAGCTGGGGTACCCCAGGGTAGTGTATTGGGACCAATTCTCTATCTACTACATACAAGTGACCTTCCACAGATGGAAAATGTAACAGTGGCCACATTCGCAGATGACACGGCTCTAATGGCAGTGGGATCAACTATTGGTGAATCTACCAGGAATCTTCAACAAGCTAGTAACAAAATATACAAATGGACCAGAAAATGGAAGACCAAGCTCAACGAACTGAAATCTGTCCACATTAACTTCACAAACAAAAGAATCGAGGACATACCTCATGTCAAGATTAACGACGCCATAGTTCCATATGCGAACACTGCAAAGTATTTGGGTATGACACTGGATACAAAACTAAGGTGGAAAGAACATGTTAAGAAGAAAAGAGTAGAGCTTGGCCTCAAATACAGAGAACTGTACTGGCTTCTGGGAAGAAACTCTCAGTTGTCAGTACAGAACAAACTACAAGTCTACAACCAAGTACTAAAACCGATTTGGTTATACGGCATCCAGCTTTGGGGCTGCGCAAAAAGCTCCAATATACAAGGAATCCAGACCTTCCAAAATAAAGTACTAAGGAATATGGTTAACGCTCCTTGGTACATACGGAATAGTGACCTGCACCGTGATCTTGGTGTCCCACAAGTCATCCAAGAGATAAAAAGACTCGCCACTAAGCATGAATCTCGCCTAAGCCATCACGTCAACGTAGAGGCCCTGCAGCTACTGGACAACCAGAATCTAGTGAGAAGACTAAAAAGAACTAAACCCTTCGAACTAGTGAATCAGTGAAATGTGTAAAAAGCAGAGCACAGTGAGTGACGTGTTAGTGCTTCTTGTTTGGGACAAAGTAAATATAGGGACATCAGTGGATAGCCTATTAGAGACAAGTACCTAGTTTTAAGAATTCAGATTTAAATTGATGGTTAATCTTTTAGATTAGTTTCAATATGTTAAGCATCTTATGCTTATTAATAAAAAAAAAAAAATGTAACGGAAGTTAAAGTTAAGCGTTAATCGTTAACTTTTTATAAAAAAATATAGGTTATGTTGAGTGCCGATCTACCGGTGAGTATGCAACCCAAATAACTGCGAACCTTTCTTGCGGTTGCATATGTAAAAATTGCCTTAGAAACTTTTCAAACTAGGTACAGTGGTAACTTAAAGAACTACATTGCGAGATACAAAGATGAAAAGATCAACTAAAGCTACTTTTATATCTATGCAGTTCAAACCTTCACTTTCATCAATGCAGTTTTGAAAAATCGCATGCAATTTTATGACAATTTGTACACCATTTACATCTGTGCAACTTTAAGAAATCGCATGGCTTGAACATCAGTGATTATTATTTTTTGACAACAATAGTTGCTTTGGGTTGATAACAAACATAACCTCCATGCTTTGCTATTAAATTATGGATTACGCTTTTCTTCCACACACAGTTTTTAAATCACAGCAAACAATAACAAATAACGAAATGCGGAATAGGTTATGTTTCGCGTCTATACACAGTGGCGTCGAAAAATTTTCGTTTTAGACAAAAATTCCTAGATTGTTGCTATAAACGCACTTACATATTTAGAACTGATCGAACTGATCCTAATTCCATATAACTTGGTAATTTTAAAATGTTTCATAGAGTAATACAAAAAATCACATTGGACTTGATCACTTGACGAATTTAATTGGTCGTTTGAATTGCACAGAATGAACTAAAGGGGGCTTAAGGGGGTTAGAGTTGAAACAACTAAAAACAAAACAACTCGCGCGCATGCTATATATACGGACGCCACGTCACACAAAGTAGTACGTCACACATGTAACAAACCCAAGTCCGAACTTGCACATAATGCCTATACAACCATTTGAAATATTTATTGATGATATTTCCGATTTAACGGACTTGAATTAACGGATGATGAATGTAGCGGAAGTTAGTCAGTGCGTTAATGGTTTTGAAAGTTAACTTAAAAGTTAATTCGTTAACGAAAAATTTAACTTCGTTAATTAACGATTAACGGATTAACGCTTTTGTGCCCAGCTTTGCTGATAGCACGTCCTGTATATTTATACTTTTTTTAATTCTAATATTAATTCTTTTGTAGAAATGATTTTTTAATACAATACTATCATTTTTTAGTTATAAGCCTCCATGGTTATAAGCAATTAATCAAAACTCCTGAACTTCAAATTAAGCTTATTTTCCCACATTTCTTTTAATTTGGGATCTTGAATGTTTAATTTAATTCTGTTCATAGTTTAGTTAATTTTTCTTAATTTTTTTATCCGTTAATAATCGATTAATTGCTCATAACTCAAAAATAATGCATTTTATAAAAAAAAATGAGTCTTACAAAAACTTTTAGAATTAATCATAGAATTAAAAATTTTTAAATATACAGGCTGGTCTATTAGAAGAAAAAAAAGTTTACCAATGTCCAAAATAAAATGAACAGCCTGTATATTGAAAATATATTTAGACGATAGCTTTGTTTAAAACCAAAAAACTTTTGCGTGAATTTTTCTTTGGAATTCTTCACGGTTGAAGAATTACTCAGGTGTTCCGGTAATTTTGACTAACCATGTATAATCCGCCATTTTGAATTTATTTTGAAAATTTGATATGACATTTTTAATTATCAATCTTCAAATATGGCGGGAAATAACTTTCATGCAAATCCAAGACTTTTTACATTTTTGGTCGCCATATTTATTCCGCCATTTTGAAAATTGGACATTGGTTTTGGAGTCTAGGATCTTTAAATATGATAGCAAATAAGTTACATCAGCACCCGACAGCTTTCGAAGTTTTCTAGCCGCCATATTGAATCCGCCAGTTTTGAATATGAAAATATATAAAAATTTGAAAATATGAGAAAATATGACAACGGGTTTGGAATCAGAACGCCAAAAACACTATACATCATAATAATAATAATATTATTTAAATGCTTCAAATAAGCAAACATTGTTAAAAATGTACGCTGTTTTTCCGTAGAGTTCAACAACAATGTCCATGATGATTGTTTTAATCATAGCTCTGCTTTTAATGCAAATATAAAGAAAATATGTAATACATTTAATTCTCTGTGAACTACTTTATATTTTGTCTGTTGGCACCGATTCAATTAATTACAAACATTAATCTATTCTCATCATTTTGTTTTTGGTTCATCCTAATATCAAAATTTATGTAAGAAATACAGTTTCACGTTTTCGGTTTGCCCTGTAGCCCAACTATAGGTCTTTTCATTTAGGGCGATGCATTTTGTTTTTGTCATTCCTCGAATAGGAATGCACGTGGTTTTGCAATTCTTTCACAGTTTGCAACGTCAATCTATGCCATTTAATAATGGAGAGATACACGGTGCGGTTTTCAAGCCGGCGGCGCCATCGGCCCATTTTTCTTTTTTTACTTTATCATACGCAGTATGTAAAGTATTGTAATCGTGCCAAAAAATTTTTTTGAGATTTTAGCGGAAATATGTCTTTTTGGGTCCCCCGAACATTTTTGACCAAGGTACAAAAAAATGTCTGTGTGTGTGTGTGTGTGTGTGTGTGTGTGTGTGTGTGTGTGTGTGTGTGTGTGGGTGTGTGTGTGTGTGTGTGTGTGTGTGTGTGTGTGTGTGTGTGTGTGTGTGTGTACCCGTTTTTTGTGACGACGATTCCGGAGAAACTACTAAAGGTATCGGGACGAAACTTCATATTTAGAAGTTTCATAACCAAACTTAGAGCTGAAAAGCTTTCTGTTGAAAAGGGTCCAAAGGAACTGGAGGTTTAGTCTTAGGATTTTTGAAATATTTTGCAAATAAGCCACCATTTCTGGAATTCCGTCGAAATAGTTAAATAGTAAATTAAAGATGAGGAAATTCTGAAGAATTTATGACCATGACATTTTTTGGTACAATCAATAGTATAGTTGCATGAGCAAATTCTATTTCATCAAGATCGATCGTACTGCATTTAAGCCAGTAGCCAGGATATGTCAGAAATTATGATTCTAATGACAGTAGGTAATGTCAGGCTAATGTTCTGACATGATTTTGACGACACCTACAGTCAATATAAGCTGCGTTCGGATATTGTACACCGTCACTTTGTACACCCAATAACACGTAAGTGTCATTTGAACGGTGTACCCGGTGTCAACGGTGTACAATATCCGAACGCAGCTTAATCGGCATAATATCTGTCTAGTTCTACTAGTTTTATTTTAATGCAGACATAGGCGATCTCGATCAAATAGAATCTCATGCAGCTAAATTATCAATTTTATATATAGTATGATAAAGTCATGTGCCTGGCCACATCAGATTTTTTTTTATGAAAACGGCGCGGCAACAACTTTCCACAGCGATCGTCACTGGGCCATGATATCGGAGTATTTTTGGGACCAGCTCGAATTTGGATGATCAGGATGGCCCAGCGTACGACACAATCGAATTATTGCAGACCAAATTCGGCGAGCAAGTGATCTCACGCAACGGCCGTCGGGAATGCCCGCCTCGTTCGTGTGATTTCAACCCTTTAGATTTTTTTCGTTGGGGGTACATTAACTTACTGGTCTATGCCAATAAGCCAGAAACGTTAGAACATCTTTGGACCAACATCGAACGCGAAATTCGGCCGATTTGTGTCATCTAGTTATGGAAAATTGGGTCCAGCGTATTCATTCGTGCCAGCGCTTCCACGGCAGACATTTGAACGATGTCGTAATCCATAAATAATGGCATTGATTGTACTTTCATTTGAAATAAAAATCAACAATAAACAAAATGCGTCGTTCTTAATGAAAAACCCTATATTAGCTACATCGAGAGATGTAGCATGTGGATGTATCAAATGTTAAAGGTTTTTCGTTTTTTTGCGATGCCAGGTTGACGCTTACTGTTATATCAACAAAAAATAATTTAATACTCTAAAAGTAACATTTATAGCAAGGTTCAACTGCATTCAAAGAGACAACATTTTACTTGAAGTTAACTGTGTATCGCTTTAAAAATTCAGATTCTGGATCAAAAACCAAAATGATTTTCTGATGTGATGCCATAAACTGTTTCCGTTACCATTAATAGTAACAAGTGATGGTTCGAAATTTACATATGTAAACGAAAAATCGGGTTTTCTCTGAATTATTCCTTGTATGTGAAGGTCCGATTAAAATTCATTAAATAGTTTAAATGGTTTTCCGCGAGTCATGAGGTGTTCAGTTATTCCGTTTATTCCTTGATACGAAACACAAAGTAAAGTAGAATGTATTTATGTGACTGTTTTTTCTTGATTTTTATGGTAAAGCGTCGTTATACCTACGTAACAAGTGTTGTTTTGCGCATTTACAAACATGAATGAAGATTAGTGTGTAAACTGATCTTCATTCATGTTTGTACTTGGATTGGCCATTTAAAACAAACGAACTGCTTTAAATACATCCTGAACATATTCACTTGAAAATGGACATCATTTGATTTTCCGGAACTGGGAAAATTTCTATACCTGTTTTTATAATATCCTATAGAAATAATATAATAAAAATATAGTGCCATTACAGTTACCCAAACATTGTCAACCAGTGTAGTCGGGTCTTGATGCGCGGCGGTTGAGAGAAGGCAATTGTAAAGATCTGGAAAGACCATGCGTTTCCTATTGCGTTGATGAACTTTAACGAATTAAAAGTGGCGGTTACATCATATTATAGCTGCATAACCAATATGATGTTTTTGTGGTCTAAGTAATAAAAGTAATTTGTCAGGTACTCAAATGCTCTGTGAAACAATTATTTAATATAGCAAATAATTGGTACTGACTTTCGGTAGACCGCAAGTGGCAACTAAGTGCAATTTAGTTAAAAGTTATAAAACTTTTGATCGAGTTAATTTGTATCACGTAGCTATCAAATAAAATGAATGTTAAATATATAATGTATAAACAACCATTCGGATAAAAAAAGATATAAAATTTATCTCGCAACGCCAAACTTTATTTTGTTTCACGATGCCGCGAAAATCAAACACTCGTTCATCAACTTCCGGAAGTGGTAGTTATCTTTAGGACTACTTTAAACTTTCAAAAGTACAGTGGAAACTCAAAAACATAATACTTAATACACAGGGCGTCTCAAGGAACCACTGGAACAGTTCCGTGAGACACGTTAGTATTAGTTATTTTACAATCTGAATGTCGTGTTATGAAATAATATAATTAATTATAAATAGTATTTTGTATGATGTAATTTGCTATCTGCCGATGTATAGGTCAAAATGTCATCTATACTCATTTGTTGACCGTCGGAATTACCAGAAGAACATAAATAAACAATGAATAATTCAGTATGAGATTATTCTGCGAAAACAACTCATTAATTCACATGAGGTTACGACGTTGCTAACGTGTTTTGATACTTGTTTTTCTTGTAAGTAGGTATGCATTTCCATACATAATATTTATAAAATTTTTAACAAGCCACCAAATTATAGATCATGGACAACACAGTAAAACTCGTTTTACTTTGTGCTTTAGCTGTAAATAGTTTGGCATTACCTACAGAAATTTTCGAAGACTCCGCCTTGGTGATCGAGCGAAAGCATGGAAGAATTATTCGAGCTGCGGATCAGGTAAAAGTAACTAACAAACCGTCAATATAAGTTTAAGTTACAAATTTCGTATCAATCAGGATGTCGAGCACATTGAAGGTGACGGAACTCCAAAGATCTATGAGATGAGAATTGATTCGAATGTCTCTAATCGATACGCGCAAACGAATGTGACGAGCAAAGTAAGAAATTATGGAAACGAATCTAGAGAAGCGGTATTTGCCGTCATTTTACCGCAGAAAGCCTTCATATGTAAGTTTGTTATGGAAATTGATGGGAAGAGTTATGAAGCTTACGTGAAGGAGAAAGATGAAGCCCAACAAATTTACAAACAGGTAAGGAGGCACTCAGATATTCAGCAATCTATATCTTGAACTGATTTATCATCAATCCACTCATACCGTCTGGGAACAAGAAATTTGGAAGGTGCATTGCTTTTAAAACATAGACACCCACTGAATGATTTTAGGAAATTCGATCCATGAAAGGGTGAAAGTAGCGGTTAAATTTGAACAAAGCTATGCCAAAAAACAGTTACAGGCTTAGATATTGATATTTATGTCCTCCTTAAGGGGTTGAAAATGAGTGGTGATGGTTTTCATGAACGAAGTATGCGCGCCAAGAAAATCGTACACTCTATATGCAACCAAATATACACAACTCCAACATTTTAGCTTTATAAAACGTTCTTTTTTTGACAACGTTTGACAACGCTGTCAAACACTGTTTAGCGCAAATTGTTTGAAGGCGCAGCTGATTAAATGTCATAAGATTGATTTGCAGTTTCATTTGACTCTGTTGGAGGTCTAAATACAAATCCAATGACTGATATTAATTCTTGAAACAACAGCATTGAAAAAATTGAATTTATATTTACACTAATTTATATTTACTTTATATACAATATAATATATGTATACCATAACGGTATCATAACTACCATGGTCTGTATATTCTTAAAGTTTAATTCTCAACTTGACAAACAAAGAAAGCTCAAATTACGTGATGTAAAAATAAACTTCTACGTCTACTTTTGCGCGAATATCTCATTAACTGCGAATTTTACAAAGTTGCAAGTTGGATTGAGATTGAGTTAAAAATAAAGTACCATCATTTAAGTATTCCCTATTTATTTTGCGGATTTTTGCGGATTTATCGGATATTGTTAATTTCTCGAAAACAATAGCGTAATAGTTTGGTGCCTGTTCTATTTTTACTTCCAATAGCATATATATATATATATATATATATGTATATATATATATATATATATATATATATATATATATATATATATATATATGGTCATTTCTTCTTTAATTATATTTTTTGCTCAATTTCACTGAAAAAGTTAAACAGGTTCAAAATTTGGTTTCTTGAATAAATCAGGTTTCTTTTAACTCCGTTAAGTGACATAAATATCAATTCCACACGAAAATTCTTTGGCTTTAAAAAACCTATCAGAAAGGTCAAGGCAAGACACCAGTAGCTTTGCAACCGCTTGCTATAGATGTGCTTACTAACTACTGATTTCTCTAATTCTATATTTCGTGTCCTCAGTATTGTTGGTATTTGTGGTTTATTCTCCCCAAACTCTTACTTTCTTCTTACCCTTCACTTTTATCTTTCCTATACGATTATTGAAGCATTTCAGGACTTTCGCTCTAACCACTTTTTCTGATAGGCAATTGCACGTGGACAAGGTGCTGCACATGTGGCAGCAAGTGCTCGTGATTCAAACCGATTCACAGTTTCCGTCAACATAGAACCGGAAAGTAAAGCAACATTCCTTTTGACCTATGAGCAGTTATTGGAAAGGATGGACAATCAATACGAGTTGGTGATAAATATCCATCCTGGGCAAGCTGTAAAAGACCTTCAAGTCAACGTAAGATACAATAAATAAATCCAAGCAATATTTTATTACATAAACAAAAAAGCCGCTTTCTTGCAAAAGTCCGAGTATGATCAGCCTTTGATATTTCCAGGTTGTGATCAATGAAAGTCTTCCTTTAAAATTTGTAAGGGCTCCCCCAATCAGGTCAGGAAATGAGATCATGCAGTCTACTGACGAGTTGGATCCTCAAGCGGTGGTAAATATTGTTAATACTACGTCAGCTGAGGTACATTTTAGACCAACCATCGAACGACAAAAAGAATTTGCGCTGCTATTAAAAGAGAAGGAAGAGGATGGTCTATCTGGACAATTTGTGGTACAATATGATGTTGAGCGTAGTAGAAATGGCGGAGAGGTAGGTTTCCGTTCACGTTTTACGAATAAATGTTTTTTCATACTACTTATATGAAACTTTTTTTGAAGTGAAAACTTTTGTAGGCACCTTGGGTGTGAATCGTTTCGTGGGTATGTAACAAGGTATGTAACGAAAAAGCGACACCTGATTATAGTACCATTGCTTGACAGGTGTAATAGTGTTGTTACCGTGTGTGTTGAGACGATAGGTAACGGCAGATGGCGCCACTTGCATAGACCCAGCACACTGTTTTGACAGCTATGATAGGTTTAACAGTTTGTTGATATCCGTCCATTGCGAATACTCATGAGGGTTCACATCTGACGTGCAGATATACGCCCTTTCCTGTTTTTATCAAAGCATGCCTTGATAGCCCAGATAACAAGATAAAACGTCGTATTCCGCTGTTGAAGGTTTTTGTTCGGCGTTGGCGGAGGAATCTTTTGAGCAGGTGTTGGCTGAGTCGGAGGCTGGTATTAAATACAAATCCTTTGCCAATATTTTTCTTGTACATTTTAATGCTAATTTTACCAAAAAAATTAAGAAATTGTCAAAAAAAGACAATTAAAAAAATGATTAAAAATGATGTATTGATGCAATGTAAACGTGAACTAGTTTCTCTTCAAGAACTATCGCGTTCAAATCCAGATTTTGTAGATTCATACAAAATTAAACAAAAAGAACATCAAATCCTCCTTATTAATCAAAAAAATTTTGAAATTGAAAAAGCCTTAGTAACTGAAAAAAATCACTCTTATGGAATATTATATCCGAAAACACAAACAGAAGTAAAAAAACTAATACCAGCTTTGCTGACATCTCACATGAAAGAGCAAATGAATTTAATCAGTTCTTTAACGCGATTGCTAATACCATCTTGGCAAAAAATATACCAAAACCGAATGCAACGATTAACGGAATACCAACTAATAAAAATTCTATGTATTTGATACCGGTCACAGAACCGGAGCTATGTGAAATTGTTGCCTCCAATGTTCTAAATAACACCGAATTTATGTTACACGATGGAGTCCAGATCAATAGAACCGACGCTTCTTGTCTTTTGGGACTAACTATTGATGACAACCTCTCCTATAGACAGCACATTGATCTCTTGTGCACAAAAATTCATAAAAACATATATGGTCTTCGAATTTTGGTCAGGAATACAAACAAACACATATCAAAGACGTTCTACTATTCTAATATATATAGCCATCTGCGTTATGCTGTAATGTTTTGGGGATCGTCATCTTACTCGGAACGGGCTTTTATTACCCAGAAGCGTGCCCTTCGTACCCTCTGTGGGATGGGTTTCAGAGATTCATGTCGGGGTCGATTTAGGGATGAGGGAATGCTGACGGTCCCAGCGATATTCATATATGAAAGCATTTCTTTTCTCATTAGGCACCCAGAGTACTTCAGTGAGTATAGGAGTAATAATATTTATAGCTATAGGCATGGTCAGAATTATAGACTACCCAGACATAGGCTGGCTAAGTACGAGAAGGGTGCTGTGTACTCGTGTATTAAGTTGTGAAATCAGGTTCCTAATGATATAAAACAAAGTAAAACTACGCCTGCGATGCGCAGAGCTTTGTTCACATATCTGTGCACACTGGAACCTTACTCCATTAAAGATTTTTTTTGAATTATAATTTGTTTTTTCATCGACTATTTTTGACGCTATCTTGTTTGTATGAATAATTGCTTATTTTTGTATTTCTGCAAACTTTGAATAAAGATTGATTTATTATTATTATTATTATTCTACGCGCATACAACGGATATAAATCGCTCGCATGTTTACACGGTCGCCTACGGCTCGCGTATAAACTTAATGCTCCGATTTATATCCTTATTATGTGCTCGTCAAATAATATACTATTATCTACGACTCACATATCGACACATGCAACGAAGACTATAGTAACTATACATAGGGATTGCATTTGAATTAAAGTCGATCCCACGAGTGCTGCAAATTACTCATGCAAATAATGACTTCATTATTTGAACGAACCTTCATCATTATATGACGCTGGTGTCAAAGTCTGTCAAAACCTACGTAGATGACAGTTATGTGACAGTTCGATTCGCCATCATTGACAAATACCTTTAAAATATTTGATTTAAAATAAAATTTATGAGTCGTAGATAAAACGTCGTATTCGACTCGCCCACAACGGATATAAATCGCTCGCATGTTTACACGCTCGCCTACGGTTTGCGTATAAACTTCATGCTCGCGATTTATATCCTTAGTTATGTGCTCGTCAAATAATATACTAATACATTGACAATACTTCCAACATATGTCTGATAATAGTGTCTAATATACAGGATTACAGAAAAAATGTACATTTAAACATGGAAACTAAAGTGCAAAGGAATTAACTGAAAAGTATTAATGAAACAGTTTTCACAATTTCTCTTTTTTTGCAGAATCTTGGATAATGAGATGAAAAATATGTAAATGTTTTTCAGCTTGATGCTTAAATTGATCAGTTATCAAGCTCTTGAAGGTCTGAAACACAGAGTAAGATTATCCTAAAGACAAGTGTATCCGCCATCCGACATTTAGATCCGATTGAATAACGTCTAAAAACGAATTAAAAATTGAAGATTCCTCTTTAAAAATCATGAAAGATAAACAACCATTTTCTGAAAATACAGCCCAATCAAGCTGTTGAAAAATGAGCGATTGACATAGGTACTCCTTTAAAAAAGAAATTCGAATGTTTTACCATTCTCGGCACATCCAGTTTGCAAATTCGGGGATATTTATATGACAATACGCATACATACCTCAAAAAGTAAAGATTTTATGGATGTGAATATTTGTACTAATCTTAAACAATAACTTTAACATTTTTTGTAAAATCAATTATTGGCTGTGAGTAAAACAATAGACTCCTGAGACCAAAGAATCCTGTTGACTCTTTGAAAATGACGTTCATTGGTATTTACAGTAGATATAGATATAGATAAAGATATAGATATAGATATATGTAGATATAGCTATGTTCACGACACCGATTCACATAAAGGCGTCTATAAAAATTTTCACTTTAAAAATACCAATAGATTCAGAAAAAAATGGCCTGAACATCATATCGAACTGAATGTTTGATGATATTATTATTGACAGTAATTAAAAACTATCAGTGCTTAAAAAAGCAAAACCAATTAACACCCAAAGCACATATAAAAGTTTTCATTACAAAATTTGTCATGAAGTGTTGTCCATCTATGTTTGCGTTGATATCTCAGAAAGTATTACGCTTAGCAGAACAGATTATTGAAATTATACAGCATATTATTAAAGACGAATAGTGTACCCAAACAAATTATCACTTAATAATATTAAATAACTGTAGGTTTGGTAGAAGTTAAAAAACTGGCTTTTAGAACCGATATATTTTGAAACAAAAAGGAGCTAACTAGCTGCACTTAGTGGTTTTTCAAATTACTTTATCATAATAAGTAGTATGGTCAAATAATTATGAAACTTTGCTTGCACCAAACTGCACAAACCAAAAACTTGGAGGGCGAAACGATGGTGATATTATCATACTAAGAACTCGAACAAGAAGTTGGTGATTTTGTTGATTTAACTTTTGAAATATTGCAGGGAAGGTTGATCGTTTGAACTATCATTGGCTGTTTTAAAAGCAAATAAGTTTCGTGTGGGTCTTTTTAAGGTTCTGTAGCTAAAAAAATGAACCTTTATGGGACTACCATTTTGTCTGTTTGCTCAATTGATCTGGACTGAATACAGATTTGGTGCTGAATTTTACCATAGTTGAAAAACCTACTACTTACTACTTTCCCTATAGTCCAACCTAAAAGTGAAAGTGAAAGTTTGACATCCCAAAAAGTATCTTGTACTTAGGTAATGTGTAGTATCATTTGAGAGGTATTTCAAAAATTTTTTTTTTACCAATTTTGTCATCCTATTTCCATAACTGGTAAAGGTATATTTTAAAGGATTACTATTTTTAAAAGATTCTGAAAAAAATAGAGTGGTATTAGATGTACATATTAGATTATAGGTAAACTACTACGATGTTACGAGTCCTTCGCACTTCGTCTGAATTCCGTTTTATGTAACGTCACCGAAGGAAGTTAAAGGTAATTTGCTGTTCCCAAAGTTAATAACAATATCACCAAGCTGACATTCTCTTTAAAAATCTTCAGAATCTCATTTGGTTTTAATAGAGCTATTGAATGATACCTCACACAATTTACTAATCCATGGTGAATAAAGAAATCTCTTTATATTTGCAAAGTTAATTTAATTTAAATAGGACTTTCTAATATATAGAGGTTTCTTTATTCTCTAAGAACTGTATAATATTTGCAAGTATGGAACACCCCACATCTACAATTTACTAAGGTTGTACCCAATTTCTCTTTCGGTTTACCACTTCTTCGTTTATAGGTTTTGCTCGATGAAGGCTACTTTGTCCATTTTCTGGCACCATCAGATATGGAACCCCTGCCAAAGTATGTTTGCTTCGTTTTGGACACAAGTGGAAGTATGTACGGCAACAAGATAGCGCAGTTGAAAGTTGCTATGAAGAAAATATTAGCCGACTTGAAAAACAGCGATAAGTTCCACATCATCAATTTCAGCAGCGAAATCCATATTCCACGTTTGTTTCCAACGGGAGAGCTACAGGAGATAGTACGTTAATATACTCCTCAACATTTACATATACCAATATTTATTTATTTTGCTTTTGTGTCGTTGTAGTATAACTTAACTAGCTATGACGTGAATGAAGCCAATATTAAGATGGCAAATAAAGTTGTTGATTCATTGGACGCTACAGGAGGCACAAATATCGCAGCTGCTTTGGATCAAGCCTTGCGCCTCGCTAATAAGGAGAAAGAAAATAACGAAGTAAGGCAACCCATGATTGTATTCTTGACTGATGGAGAAGCCAATATCGGTCCTACAAGTCACGAAGGGATCATTGCTAAGGTTTGTGTAAAATATGTAATCGTGTGTATACCGTATTATCAACACCAACCATATTTGAAATTTTCTGTCAAACTGTTTAATTGTTTAGACAAGACACATACAAGGAAACATAAACACTGCCATTGGAAAAAATCGTTATGAGAGTTGGATTTGACACACTTTAATCACTTGTAAATATCGCAAAAAATTAAACTTATCTTAAATAATATTTGGTAAAATTGTTGTCTGGGTTGCGATCCCAGTTTTGCTTCATACATACTACCTTCGGATAAGCGCCCACGGCGCAAGGCACCGTATGTTTTATATTAGAAATTATGTTTATTCATAATGTATATATTCTTAAATTAATATATTTGTGTTAATGGTTAATGGCTTCATACATACAGGCCGACTTGAATTCGTTGATAGATCAGTGACGTTTTGTTGACGTTTGCATTCGCTGATAGATCTGGGGCCCGTAACACAAACACTACAAGTCCTACAATTTGTAGGTAAACATTCTACACTTGTAATGATTCCGAAACCCAAAGTAATATATGTATACTACAAGTCTCCAGTTCTAGTTATAGAGAGATTTTGATTGATGCATGTATTCTGTGACATTTGCATGGCTCAGGCTATGATATATTGCGACGGTATTAAAAGAAAATGATTTTGACATAGTTAATCGAGAATTTGATAAATTTGGTGTCAGCACACTTATGACATTTCCACAAAATGACTTTGCCTATAACTACAATGTCCGTAACAAATCGCTTACGTCGAAACGTCGAACGTTAAATTTTTTATTATGTCAACCCGCATATGTCATTCTTACAAGTTGTGTGCGATCGCAATACACTAATCCTGATGATGATAAAAGACAACGATGTTAGGTTAAGTTATAGGTACTAGTAAAATGAGTTAGAATTAAGTTACTCATTAGTCAATTATGGCTAGATTGTAATGCACTTATTGAATAAAAAAAGGAAAAATCTAACTACAATATTAAAACAATATTATTATTACTACTGATAGTAAATTTAATTGTACTCCAATAAATGATTTATAATTCCCGCCATTACACATTTATTTACTCGAGCGCCATCTACATCACTCTTGATGGTTGAAAGGCATGTCAAATAACATCTAGTGGGTCATCAGTCGCATCTGTCCTAATGTCCTAATGTCCTAAAATACATGATACAAACAGAAAACATTTAACATGGCAACGTCAAACTGATAACCAGGCCACTGACGGTCATGAAAAACTGTCACATACACGTACATAGAGCCAATGCACGTGGGCATGTTTGATTGTTTGTGGTCCAAAACAGTCCAAAACTGATGGACCTGTCAGGTCGAGTCATGTTGCGTGCTGTTTTTGCCGCAGTTCCCCACGTGGCCGCAGCAGTACCGCGCACGCAACGATAGTTTCATAGTACATACACTGTTGTAAATGTGGTGATGCACACGTCTGTTCATTTGTCGCAATCGAAAATAGAGGTGACTAATTTCGAAGACATTAAAATCTTTATTGGAGAAATTACAAAATATCCTGCTATATGGAATATTCCCACAGAAGAACACCATAAGAAATAATAAATAAATAAAAATATTCTATCGGTTTTTAAATCAAAAATATGACAAAGGCTCAATATAATAAAAATAAACTGAGGGTACAACAGATCGATCACTGAATATAAAAAAAAAATAAGTCAATATAGAAGTATCTAGAGTAGTAAAATAAGTAAATATACCGCCATTCTAAAGCCTTGAATACACTGCAGCTCTAACGCGTAATGTAACATGTAATGTAACGTGTAATGTAACCTGTGTGGACGGGGTACAAGCGCGCATTCCATGTTACAGCGAGCGTTACACTGTGTGACACTGTGTGCTCGCCGTGTTCCGTCGGCTGTCGGTTTTTGTCGCGAACACAAAGGGACGGAGCAGTTACAGCGTGGACGTGTTTGGTGGCGCATCGGCCAGTGTGTAGCGATGGGCGGAATCACTCATTTAAATGTTTCGAAACATTTGATTCATTTGTGTTTGTGTATCGAGTCACTGTTTCGACTCACGACACAGTTCATGTTGCGCATGCGCTTGGATGAATCGAGTCACATTGACGATGTGCAGTGTTTAGAGAGTCAAATCGCCGTTTCGATACTGATTAACTTATGGTAAATAATATTGTCAGATTTTGAAGGTTGTCAACATTATTATTAGTTGTGACAACATGAATTGAATTCATTTTTAAGGAGCGTTCCGATTGATGGTAATGATAGGTAATGGCGGTGGTAGCAGACGAAATTATAGTATTTCCAACATATCGTGATAGTGACACATATTAGTTTGCATGTACATAAACATGAGTCACTAGCACTTTTAATAAGAAATACTATAATGGCTGTAATAACTACCAAACCACTAATGGGAACGTACCTTCAGGAAAAAGGATAAATATATAGGGATTAGAAAATTCAGTCATACTAAAATACATTTTCACCACAAATAATGAAAGTTAATGTTTCAAGAGTCGAATCATTTACCAATTAATGTTTCGAAACATTTGAAACAGTTAATGAGTCGATACAGTGTTTCGAAACATACACTCACGAGCCATCACTACCAGTGTGTACTGTGCAGCGAACAAGCAGTGCGAACAACGTCAAGATAAACGGGGATTTTTATTAAAATGGATAGCTGGGACGAATAACCCTTTATTTCGCTCCAGTTTACATGTAGTATGTCATACACCAAATGTTACTATTTTTGGTGATATTTGCCATTTAACGGAAATGTAAAGCAATTGTAAATTTTAATATTGCTCTGAATAAGATGTTTGGTAGTTTGATGTAAAGTCTTCAAGTGGCGATAGAAGAGATAATTTAGAAACGATTTAACCAGCATGATCCTATACAAAGTATTACTGTTATAAACATATTAACAATTTTATATGAAATTTTGTAAGTATATTTTTCCGTCTAGCGTAAGGCAACCGAACACGCGATTTAAAAATTTCTAATTACTGCTAAAGAAAACCGTAAACCCTGTACTTTTAGGTTATCTATCGTGAAAATTTATTGACTTCTGAGTGTTGAAAATCAGATTTTCTTTGATGTGATTTATGTGCTCAAACTCAAAAACCAAATATGCAACAAAAACAAACTGATAGGCATTTTTAGATTCAGATTTTCATTCATACCAAAACATCTATTAAAACACTTCCAAATAACCCACTTTCCATTCACATTATCAATATTACTCATACTATAATTCATATTATCCCAAGTTTGAACTGTCTCTCCAGAAAAATAACCTATTTTAAACAATTAACAATAATAGTAAGTAGATATTGTTGGCTTTTGTTTGTACTGAATACAAACCCGTTCTCAAACGTAGCTCATCAAGACAGGTTTTAGCATTTCTGTTTGTTTTTGCCTATGAGCGCACATACTATTATAATGAAACGTATCGGCACAATTTTCACAAACGTGCACAATTTTTTACGATAGCCCCCTTAAAACTACACTGTTTTTGGTTTAGTTCGGAGCCCAACTGAAGTTACTAGGTCTTCAGGTTCGCTCGCTGTACGTTGGTAAAAATTGCAAAACATACTTATAAAATTATATAATAGCTTGATAACCGTAATATGTTTTCTATGAATAAAATTAGTTAAATAGGTTCTAAATAGCTTCTTCTATAACGCTTTAAATATTTTACATCGTGCTACCCAGCACACTGTATACAAAGCAATATTAAGATACTAAATAGCATACTACTTTTTAAATTCCAAATATCACAAGAACTATTAAACATTGATATACGATATAGTGAATATAAATTACAAAGAACTTAAGGGACATTACAATTCGCAAATAATATACAGGGTATTCCATTTAAAAATCTCAAGAAAAAGTTATCTAAAAATGTTTAAAAACTAGTGTATGCTACGATCACCCTCTATAGCGCATCAAATTTTTCATTACACCAGCATCTAACTATGGGTTTAGTTTTTAGGACAATAAAAAAATTTTAAATTTAAAAAATTTTTTTAAATTTTTAAAATTGTTAAAATTTTTAGGACAATATCTGCAAAAATGTAGTATTAACGTAGTTTTTAAGAAAGGCCTGCAATTGCCAATGTTTTGACAAACAATTGAATATCTCAGAAACTATTTACTTTACACAGGTACATCTTACACAGTTGGAAAGACAATTTCCTTAGTATTCATAATATGACATCATATACAGGACGTTCCACTTAAAAAAAATACTGACTTTCAGACACGCCTAAATGTATAAATGAAAATAATTTTACGTAGAAACATAGAAACTAATGAGTCAAACAACACTTGAATCTCCGCTTGCCAAGTAGCGAAGTGTAGCAGCTACCCTGTCCTGCACGGATACAGCCTTTCTCAAATTTGTATTTTTTTTGGCAATTCGAGGACCGATTAACTGCACCAGATTTTCAACATCAGTACTTGTCATTCGGACAAAATTTCGATACTGACCACTCAACTCCTGCGACTTTAATTCTAACATTAAACTACTTTCGGTTCGATTTTTATATAAATTGGTTCTCCACCATCTTCGCTTCTTTCTATCTGTAGTTAATTCATGCATCAACATAAATGCACCGCAAGCAACGGCTACTGAAATGACGATTCCATGCTTCTTAACGCTCGTCGAACAACTGTGGATCACCTACGAGCGGGACTAGCGCGCCCAAGCGCGCCAATGCATTGCGCGGTCGTTTTAACCCCGTCCACGAGCATTCACGTTACATTACGCGTTACAGCTGCAGTGTATACAAGGCTTAAGGCTATAAAAATTCAAAAACAAAAACAACCCTTGTAGCGCATATAACTTAATTTAATTGCAGAAAAAAATCAAAATAAAACATATCTTTGAGATCGCAATATTCATGACAGAACAATGAGGATTTTGTAGCTTCTGAAGACTAGAAGCTTGAACGGATCGCTAATCACGTCCTGGTTCTTATCTGATCTCTCAAGAAAACATCCCTCGAATTTTACCAATTACCTCAAACTGTACGTCTCACATTTCTGAGCTGCCACTAATTATAAAAATGTGAATCTATAGTAGGCACTAATCTTTATGCATATGACCCAAAGTTACAGCTAGCATTTCTAGTGGACAGTTCGTAAGCTCGTCATACGATTGAACAGTGAACACTCATACAGAAGTAGTTGCAAAACTGCCAAATCTGTGGATGGATGTATCTAATATCGCCTATTTTGCTTCAAAATATATTTTTTGGACACAAAGTATGCAAAAATTACTCGTTTTCTCACATATACATCCATTTCTAGTGGCGGCAGACTACGTACTGACGTTATTTAACGGGAAAGTGTGCATTGACTTTTGCGGCGCCGTGCGTTTAAAACATTGATGTGTGCACCGGGCCTTATTCACCATGTCGCGTCCTTTCCAGTTATACGTATATATTTACATTTCATTGCGGTAAACTGACAGGTACAAAGTTCAAAATATCAAGACAAACAGAAAACATGGCAACGTCAAACTGATACGGCAATACATTAATATAAACAAATAGCCATGGCAATCTGTATAAACGTAAACGGCATGAGAATGCGAGATAAAGCGGTTTTTCGTACCTAACCCAATATTTACATTTATCGATAATGAATAGCATGCTATTTCGTTACAGAGTTGTGATTTAAAAAGAAGTCGATGACTTCAACTAAAAACAATTATAGGTTGACAACTGAAATTTAGTTTACTATAAATATGTGTATTAGACAAAGCTGGTCAAAGTTAATCAGAAAGTTAACTTCGTTAATCGTTAGTCCGTTAACGAAAAAGTTAACTTCGTTAACCGAACCTCCGTTAATTTGTTACAAATGTAACGGAAGTTAAAGTTAACCGTTAATCGTTAACTTTTTACACAAAAAAATATAAGTTTATTGCCAATCTGCCGGTGAGTATGCAACCCAAATAACGGTAGACCTTTCGGTTGCATAAGTTAAAATTACCTTAGGAATTTTTCAAACGAATAGTGGTAGTGATACCGGTAAACTTTTGCATACAGTATAGTATCTAAAACAATAATAACAACCAAAATACATTCAATGTTTGAAATATCAACAAAATCTAAACAATAAAAACAAATGAAAATGTTTAACGACATAATTTGTCAAATTAATTAATTAATTTATTTACATTGTGCTAGAAAAGCAAAGGTCCCTGGTTCAAATCCAGGTTGTGGCTGTAATTTTTGATTTATTTAAAATTTACATCCCGCCTGTAGGTCACCATATTATTAGCCTATAAATACAAACAAATTTCTAACAATGGCCAATGTCACCCAAGGTAACTAAAATACCTTTCATAAAACATAAAATACATTGCGAGATGCAAGATTTACAGAAGATATTGAAAAGATAAACTAAAGTGGTTGGAGTTAGAAGGTTGCTCTTTTTAGGTTAGGCTTAAATATTGAAACAATAGGTATTTGTTAAAAGGTAACACAATTCAAAAAAGCGAAAAATTTATTACTACATAATAAATAGGTTCCTGATATTCACTAAGCGAAGCCTTTTTTGTGCTGTCTTCGTACGACCGGAAACCACTGGGAACAATAATGGGAAGTGGGAAGTAACTATGCATAGATATACGCACATACATAAACAACACCACGTCCGAACTTGCACAGAATTCCTATACCATTTGTAAATGTTTACTTATGATATTTTCGATTTAACGGACTTGAATTAGCTGATGATGAATGTAGCGGAAGTTAACAAGTTCGTTAATGGTTTTGAAAGTTAACTTAAAAGTTAATTCGTTAACGAAAAATTTAACTTCGGTAATTAACGATTAACGGATTAACGCTTTTGTGCCCAGCTTTGGTATTAGATTACACCTATTATTATTATACACACTTGTTAGAACAATTAAAGTTTTAGAGATTTTGTCATGCTTCCATACTTTACTGCATAACTGCTTTTTTGCTTTAGGCGTCCGAAGTCAATATCCATAAAGTACCAATATTTAGCCTCTCATTTGGCAACGGCGCTGATCGCTTATTGCTAGAAAAGCTCTCACTAGCAAACAACGGCTTCGCTCGGCACATCTACGAAGCAGCTGACGCCTCACTGCAACTTCAAGACTTCTATAGATACATATCATCACCAATCATGTCTGAAGTTACCTTCAAATATGTCTCGGAAGCCAATAACTTGACGAGGACCACATTCCCAATCCTATTTGCGGGATCAGAACTGGTAGTCGCTGGAATATTAAGTTAAAGTTTTGTGTTAATCCAGTTCTTGAGTAAGTAACTTATAAATTTGCAGGACATGATGGCTTTACTTCTGGGCTAGAAGTAACGGGGCGTTCTCTTCAAGGTCCAGTACACTTGGTACCGGAAGTGAAGAGGTCAACTAGCGGGCTGGAAAGGATGTGGGCTTATCTTACGATTCAACAGCTCTTAGAAGACAAAGAGGCGTTGAAGAGTCAGCCGGGTGTGAGGGAGAAAGCTTTGAATTTGGCACTGAAGTACTCGTTTGTGACAAGCGTCAGTTCACTTGTGGTGGTTAAGCCAAATGCAACTAGCGATGTAGAACCTACAGCTGCTATTTCCGATGGACAATCTTCTGGCAGACGACCGATCCTTCTATATTCTCATGCCATCCAGCGCTCTCCTGCTATACCTGGTATAATACCACAGTTGCGATTCGGGGCAGCAGGGGCCCCAACAGTTTTAGGATCTTTTCGACGTAGAACCATGGATAGGGATATGGATACCAATGTATATAAACATTTTCAAATAGGATCCGATACCACCAGCACCACATCACCAGTTCCATTACAGACTACAGAGAGACCATCCATTATACTCAATTTGATATCGAAGATGCCATGGATTGAAGACCTGTTGGCCAACAATGTCATACAAACAGACAAGGGTATGCTTAGATATATGTTAATTATAATTTCTTATAACAGTTGTTGTTATGTTTTGGTAATAATAGGTAACTATCCATTGGGTTTGAATGAAAAGACCACTCCCAATATTACATGTCCTGAAACACCACAGAATGGGACCGCTGGACATTGTTCTTTACTCCACGAGTGTCCGCAAGTGTTTCCTCAGCTAATCGATGTTCAAATGTTTCAAAAATACCAGTGCGACATGAAAGGGTAACATGCGAAAATGCTTAATTCGATAAGAATTTATATATTTGCAATTTTAGGTTTGCTGCTGTATGCTGTCCGTACTAAATTCCCAGATCTAGATTAACGTGATTACTTGTGCAAGCTGCAAATATCTTCTAAAAGGCCTTATGGACATATCAAATGGACGCTAATTATTATTAATAATCTTTATATTATATAATAAAATTATTATAATAATTATTATATGATTCTTCAATAATATTCATTAATTGAAGTTAATGCAGTAATCAGAAAAATTGCGGATTAAATAATTAGTCCAGTTTAATTGGATTTTGACTTAAAAATAGTAATAAGCTGGATGTTGGTGGATGCTGGTGTTGCTTTATTTAGACGCTTTAAAAAATATATAAAAAAGTATGTAGATAAGAGGGGTGAAAATTCAAATTTAAAATCGCCTAAATTAACTTATGAGCTGAATTCTAGTATACAGCATTATTTTGACGTATAACGGCTTTCCCTAATGTCGACTATGTATGTTTGCATCAAGTGTAGTCAGGGATGCACCAATACACAGGTGTACGAGTAATTACGAGTAATAATAAAGTACAGGGTGTCTCACGGAACTGGTAGAAGTTTCTCATGTTCTACTATTCCTGGAAACTTGAAATTTTGGAGTTAGAATTTACTCGATCTGAGCTCTTAAGCTAAAATATTCTCAAGTTAACTGTCACGTCCGGTCACCGGAAGTCGGCATCAACTTTGTTATTTTAAATGGAATGATATAATTTTTATTTTATTTTTGGTTTCTACGTATCAAAGTACATCGTTTTGGATATGGTTACCCTATATCTAAATATCACCATTTTTGAGTTTTTTTGATTTTACTAATTTTTTGGTGATTTTCGCGGTTACGTTTAAAATTGAATATATCGGTTATTATTGAAACTAGAAGTTTCATGATTGGTGTTCCAAAACTATAAACATAACCAAATAAGACGATGTTTAGTTCATCATTATGTCTTATACAGGCTGTTCAAAATTTACAACACAATAATTGAATTTTCAAACGTAAAAAACTCACTTTTTTCAAATAGAACACCCTGTATACCGGTACGCCATTCGATAGGAAATCTTATTCCCTATCAATCAATATTAGTGTTCCCTATATCTATCTTTAATAGTTTTAGCGATATTGTCACTTTTTCGTTAAATCCATTTTGAATACTCCTGGGTTGTATAAGGAGGCCTTCATATTTTGGCAGATAAAGTATTTCATTATCGATAGCATTTCACAAGATCATTTTTATAAAATGGCATTACTAAGTGCAGTATTTAAACAATAAAATGTATTTAAATACAGATATTTTCATACTTTTCATATCATTTTTTGCACATTTGCAGTGCTCGGGATTTATTGTGTACGCCCGATGGTGGTCGCTGGTAATGCATTGTTACCTGAATTTTGATAGATCTTTACATTTGACAGATATGTTCAACTATCGCTAATAATTGTGTATACAGTTGTATGTGGTTATTAGTTATTAGTTACGAAATGGAAAACGCTGACGGTTATTCAAATATTGATATTTTGAATTTATTCTTCAATCATGGAGAATGTAACAAATTTTTGGAAAGGACATGTCGTATTTATAATCACAGATATCCAGACCTACCGCCAATGACAAAACGAAAATTTAGGAAAATGCAATCAAACTTTTTGCGCTTTGGAAAAGTAGGAAAACAGAAAAATTTTGCAAGTCTTGTTACGGATAATGAAGAAAATTAAATAAATGTCTTCGCTTATTTTATTGCTTTCTGGAATAGCTTCACGCGTGCGGCTTGTATGGATTTAGATATGGCTTATAATTAAAACCCTTGCAGCGCAACTTTCTACATAAATTGTTTACATGATTTTTAGGTCTATCACGTGCATGCATCCACAGAATTCTTTTAAAACACAAAATGTATCTATATGCCTACGAAATTTTACAATTACTCTTTCCTGATGATTATGCAAGGAGAGTTGAATTTTGTGAATGTATGCTGGTAAAAGTTCAGGAGGACCCGTTGTTTTTTATCAAAGATAATTTGGTCTAACGAATCAAAATTTTCCAGGGAGCGTCTTTATTAACCGACAAAATTAACACTATTAGGCCACCGTAATTCCCCATACCATAATACAGGGAGATTTTCGACACAATTTTAGTTTTAATATTTGCAATACAAAGAACCATATCTGTGAATTGTAAAGATCTATTCATAGTCAGATAACAGTGCATTAGGAGCGATAAATACACGATAAATCCCGAGCACTGCAAATGTGCCAAAAATGATATGAAAAGTATGAAAATATCTATATTCAAATACATTTTATTCTTTAAATACTGCACTTAGGAACGCCAATTTATAAAAATTATGTTGTGAAAGGGTATAGATAACGAAATACTTTATCTGCCAAAATATGAAGGCTTCCTTATACAACCCAGCAGTATTCAAAATGGGTTTAAAGAAAAAGTGACAATATCTCAAAATCTATTAAAGATAGATATAGGGAACCCTAATATTGATTGATAGGGAATAAGATTTCCTATCGATTGGCGTATCGGTATTTCGTCCATTTGAAAAAAATGAGTTTTACACGTTTGAAAATTCAATTATTGTGTTGTAAATTTTGAACAGCCTGTATAAGATATAATGATGAACCAAACATCGTCTTATTTGGTTATGTTTCTAGTTTTGGAACACCAATCATGAAACTTCTAGTTTCAATAATAACCGAGATATTCAATTATAAACGTAACCGCGAAAATCACAAAAGAAAATAGTAAAATCAAAATAACTCAAAAATTGTGATATTTTGGTATGGGGTAACCTTATCAAAAGTGATGTATTTTGATACATAGAAAACAAAAATAAAATAAAAGTTATATCATTCCATTTAAAATAACAAAGTTGATACCGACTTCCGGTGACCGGACGTGGCAGTTAACTTGAGAATATTTTAGTGAAAGAGGTCAGATCGAGTAAATTCTAATTCCAAAATTTCTAGTTTCCAAAAATTGTAGAACATGAGAAACTTCTAATGTACCAGTTCCGTGAGACACCCTGTATATTAATAACTGTAACACTATTTCTAGATTGTACAAAAAATCTAAAAAGAGTTCTATAACACTATTATAATAACTAGAGCTTGCCGTAAGTATGAAAGAAAAAATCGTTCAGATTACTTCATTATGAAATTCTTTTTTTAATAATGCATTTTCAACTGCGAGGTATGAAACGAAGATATTTTGTACGTCATTTTGAATTGTATAATAAATTGGTTTGAGCCCATTGTGCAAAGTAAATGGATATTGTAGAAAAATAGCTTCTTATATCTTTGCAATTGTTTATTAATTTACTATGTGGACATGTTTCGACAGTTTTAAACTGTCATCTTCAGCACATAATCTACAAAAAAGTACAATCAAAATTCACAAGAAAACCAAATGGCAGAGGCAAACCTACAGTCAAATCCGAAGCACAAACGGAACAAGCATCGGGAAAGCCACCGCAAAGACTTGCAGCAATTGGAGGCAAAACCAAACGGTAACAAACGGAAACGTGTCTAATTAAACGGAAACAAAAAAGTTTTGTTCAGGCTAAGAAATATAAATAAAAGTTATTGAACTTACATGTTACAGGTTAAAATGTCATTCCAGACAATGTTATCAGTAAAACGGACTAGTCAAAAGTTAAAACAGCAAGCAATTATCTCAAAATCAAATTTCAAATTCGGAGAATGTCGAATAAGTACACATCATTCGTGTAGGCGGTTCGAACGAGACAGAGCGACTATGAATGGCCGGAAGGTCATTCAACACCTCAAGAAGATACAAAAACGCAGCGGAGCGATACGAATAGCCGCAAAATGCTTAAAATGGAGAATACAATAAATCTGAAAATGTATATAGTAAAACGAGATAGTGCATATCGCATAACTCTAATAAATAATCAATCAAACGAAATATAAAGAACAGGAAAGTTTAAACGTTAAAATAACACAACTATAAAAAAATCATTTGAAGATACTGTCAAGAACAGAACAAAACTACAACATAATACAAGTTTCAAGAGTGAGTAAATTTTTGGATTAAAAAATTAATCAATAAGGTTTTACATGATATTAACACCAAACTTGACCCACTTTTTACCCGCGAACCTTCGGACACTACTAACCCTTTCTACAGGTCCTTTAAGTATAATACTTCCAACACCAAACTAGTTAAAAGTTTGAAATCCTTTAATATTGTACCCGTTTTTAAAACAACCACTCAACTTTATAATTTACTTTCTAAGCAGCGTCGGGTTTCTTTATCGGAGGAAGGGGAGAGTGGTGTATATTCGGTCCAATGCAGTAATTGCAACGCTATTTATATGGGACAAACAGGGAGATCTCTGGCGAGACGAATCCGAGAACACAGAACTCAATCTACATCTAATCTTTATAGACACAGATTGGACACAGGTCATAATATAGATTACACTAATGTAAAGCTTTTACATAGATGCCCTAAGGGCTACATATTAGATTTGTTGGAACAACTTGAGATCGAACGACATAAACAAATGCCAAATTTCGTTTTACTCAACGATCAAACCAACTTTATTTACAAACCCCTTTTCACTTATCTACAATAGTTCCCATATTCGTCTCGCCAACAACCAAAAAAAAAAAAAATTTACTCACTCTTGAAACTTGTATTATGTTGTAGTTTTGTTCTGTTCTTGACAGTATCTTCAAATGATTTTTTTATAGTTGTGTTATTTTAACGTTTAAACTTTCCTGTTCTTTATATTTCGTTTGATTGATTATTTATTAGAGTTATGCGATATGCACTATCTCGTTTTACTATATACATTTTCAGATTTATTGTATTCTCCATTTTAAGCATTTTGCGGCTATTCGTATCGCTCCGCTGCGTTTTTGTATCTTCTTGAGGTGTTGAATGACCTTCCGGCCATTCATAGTCGCTCTGTCTCGTTCGAACCGCCTACATGAATGATGTGTACTTATTCGACATTCTCCGAATTTGAAATTTGATTTTGAGATAATTGCTTGCTGTTTTAACTTTTGACTAGTCCGTTTTACTGATAACATTGTCTGGAATGACATTTTAACCTGTAACATGTAAGTTCAATAACTTTTATTTATATTTTTTAGCCTGAACAAAACTTTTTTGTTTCCGTTTAATTAGACACGTTTCCGTTTGTTACCGTTTGGTTTTGCCTCCAATTGCTGCAAGTCTTTGCGGTGGCTTTCCCGATGCTTGTTCCGTTTGTGCTTCGGATTTGACTGTAGGTTTGCCTCTGCCATTTGGTTTTCTTGTGAATTTTGATTGTACTTTTTTGTAGATTATGTGCTGAAGATGACAGTTTAAAACTGTCGAAACATGTCCACATAGTAAATTAATAAACAATTGCAAAGATATAAGAAGCTATTTTTCTACAATAGTTTGAATTGTATCACTGATGTAGAGTATTGTACACGTAACTACAGTTTATCTTATTTTTAATGTGATTTTGATTTTGGTGTATATATACCGGGTGATTCAATTTCGAGGCTCACCATGGGGATCTTGCTTATTAGTGGAGATAGAGGCTATGTTTAAATTTGGCAGTTTCGTATTTTTGTGCTGATCAATTATCTGAAAAGAAATTTTAACTATCATTTTCCATTTTAAAGATATCCGCAAAAAACTGAAATGTTAAGATATCGTTTTTAATTTTTTATGCAAAACCAAACGTAGCTAGACATTTGAAACAAAAACATTCTGGAGCTACTTTTTAACAAGGAATGCAGTGTAATTTTTTAATTTGAAATAACTACAAAGATGGTGGCGTAACCATGGCCAACTTTTGTTTTTCTTATAGGCGCCATGTTGAATTTTGGCATTTTCCGATAGTGTTGTTTTTTCTCATTTCCGCAATGTATAACATGTTAACATTATTTTTTAAAATAATGCTGTAATAATAAAAAAAACCTTCAGGTACCTAACTGGAGCTTGGTTACAGACCGCCGGACTCGTTACCAAGCAACGTCAACAAAATGCCCTTGGATCAAGCGGCGCGCTCATCGTTGGGTTTGCAATTTAACCAAATAAACCTTAATTGTGGTTGATTGTGGATGTAAAATGCCGTTTACCAATAATGAAAGCATAATTGAGTAAAATATTGTAAATGTGAATTTATGAAATAATACACTATGTAACTGATAAATAATAATTTATTTATTTAAGTGAACAAATTACCCGTGCCACAAGGGAATGTCTTTTTGCCGATTTTAAAATGCCTGACGTCTCCATTTCCGATCGAGCAAAAGTATGTCCCAGAGGGGTTGGATGACTCGGCCTCAATTACATAATGTAATTAATCTATACTTCGGAACATTATGTTGTCTGAGGAGTGAGTGAGATTCGAGGAATGAACGATTAAAGTATGACAGGCACAATTTTTAGATGGTTTTTCATTAATTTTAAATGTTTTTATTAACTCTGCTGTTCAATCTGTCGTTCTGACAGCACTATTACCAACTTTAACGTAATAACAGCTGCTGCCCAAAAGTCAAATATTTATGAAATTAATCATTTTTTACTGAAAATATTATTTTGTATATGGGAATTCAATTTTGAATATTACGGTGGGTTTAGAGGTAGTGGAAGTAGTTATTATTACAGTAGTACCAGATGCACCAGTGCATGCAATCATAAAAGATGCCACCAAGTAAGTGTTTTCAACATGACTTCCATTAGCCAGTTCTACACCAAGAAATTGCCCTGAGCTCTGAGCAGTGACGTTACCCGGGTATTTTGGGTAAATACCCGGGTATTTCCCAAAGTGGGAATTTATAGAGATATTTATAAACACAATATTGTTATTAAAAATAGCAGTAAAAGGAAACATTTAATTACTAAATAAAGGTTTTTCTTTTATTACAAAATCAACAGGTATTCTCTTATCACAAGATAAAGGTTATTCTTATAAAAATAAAAACATTTTTAAAACAAACAATAAAGATATCAGTCTCATCTGACGATATATCAAGTGCAGAAATTTCCTTGTGATCATCGTCCATTCAATCGTGTGAATCTTCCATATTTTCTGATTCTGTTATCGAAGAAGATTTAGCACAAGATACTTATGATTATATGTTAAGTATGTCAACTTAGCAGATGCAGTTGTTAATCAATTTCTTATTTTGCTATGAATCGAACTAAATATACTGCATGTTCTTATATAATTCAAATATTACACATTATTTGTAATCAAGAGGACACATCTACAGAGTGTACCATTTTTTCCCCGCATAACTTTTTTCAAGATGGTAAATGCCGCACTGAATAAAAAGTTTTATAAGGAGCTATTTTTTTTCTTTATTCCTTAAAAAAATGCAACCGTTTGAAACACATATTAGTATATTAAATGACTTAACTTCTTTAGGAATTGATAATCCCAATATGTCGGCATGAAAGAAACTTTATACTCAGAATGACAATTACTTGTAGAGAAACAAATGTCTAAAAAGTTTCATACGTATGTTGTTTTCGTTCATTTGTTTATTTAGTTTATTTTTAACATTTTGAATTTTTACTTTAATTTTGTTATGGGTAATGATTGTGCTCTTTTTTAGTTTGAGCATTGTTTGATATGTAGTTTATTGTTTATTTTTCTTTATTTAGTTAATATTTCAAGCGGCTGTAACTTGGCGTTGAGAAAACAATTTGGTCCCTATGAAAAGTTATACTCAGAATGACAATTATTATCTAAAAATAATTCTTGCGGGAAAAAAGTGTTACACCCTGTATAAATATCTCTGAAATGATATTTAAATGATAAAAAGGATAAATACCCAAAATTAAGTATTTACCCTGAGTAGGGGTAAATATCCGGGTAAATACCCATTTTATAAGTTCCCACCCGCCGGGAATTACCTGGCCCACACATCACATCACTGGACCTGAGCGTAGACATCACAAGAAGCGTGGCTTGAAAATATTTGAAGCACCATCTATAATCCAAGCTCGACACTGCAAAAGTGTACATTTCGTTGGCCACGACGATGGCGTGTATTAACCTATGAAGAATTCTGTATGCTGAAGCAGTTTCCGCACATATAATTTACATTTCAGTACTTTGACACTAGGTAGCGCCTAAGCTGAAAACTGCTTTACCGGTTCGAAAGTACGCACGATCTACCGTATCTATTTAAAACATTCATGCTAAACTGCTTGTATGAACCAACACCATATCAATGTTTGATTAACTAAATGTGCAATGTGATTAAATTGAGGTTTATATTTTAGTATAAGATGTGTTTACTCGTAAAGGAGGATTATATGTGATATGCAATGTATGTGCAATTACTCGCAGCAAATGATGTTTTCCTTAATTTGTCGTAATAACTGTATTGTTTATATTACCACTGGAATTCTAAATGGTTTATTTTCCACCTATACATGGACATTTATTTGTAATTTTTGTGAAACTTTTGGATCTTACCAGAGTCAATCTAGAGATTGTTTCGTATATTCGTCGGAATTTCATTAATATCTACGTCAAGAGTGAAAACTTTTCTATTTTTTTAAAGCATTTTACGTAGAGTGATATAGAAAACGACAGTAGTAAACATTAAATTTATGTATCTCACAGAATCGTAAAGGTAATATCGTAAAATTTCACAATCCAATTAAAATGAAAACAGGATTGTTTATTATACGAATACAACATGTATTAAGACCATATAATCAGCAGATGTAAACGAAGCTTTTATTTATCTACTATTATTACAAGAAAGTCAAATTTAAACAAAAGTTTTTTGATTTACTCTGTTTCAAATTTTATCATTTTTGTTTAACTTTTGGTTTCGTTGCCAAAGCCAGGGCTGTGGAGTCGGTAAAAAAAACTCTCAGACTCCGACTCCGGAAAAATGCATAGCTTTTGGTGTGTGTAAACATCTTATACCTATGTGAACATCATTAAAAATCGGACGCAGATAATGCAAACGAGTCAATATTAAATTTGCCGTGAAAAAAAGCACAAAAAAGAACTAACGAAGTTAATAAATAAAATTTTAAAAGTTAATATTTTTTAAAAATAAACAAATTATAACATTTAAAATATACATGGGTCACGGGACGTTGAATTAAATGGATACTTTTGTAATTAATAGTGATAGAATGTCGGCTAATATGGATAGATAGCACACAATTGTTACCGTACGATCACCAGAGATTCTAAATACTAATCTAATTGAGTTACACATATGTCTTGTACCTATCATATCTTACTATTCAGAAAGAATGCTGAACGCGAAATTGTATAAAACCAATATGGTGCCCATAAGAAAACAAAAGTATTATTTGTTTCCAGCGAATTTATAGGCGAAACAAATTTAAACTGATATAAATATAATCTGATTGTAAATAAAAAGTGCCTGTAAGATTTCGAAAAGGCATTTTGTTCGGGCCACAAGTACTAAATAAAGTCCATTCTACTAAAAACAAAATTAGGTGCAAAATAGGGTTTAAAAATTGTTGTGAGGAACAGAATTGCTCCGGCCAAACCCTCCTTTAAGATGTCCTTAAATAATTTTTAGGTTAATATTATCTGTCGTCGCTTACTTCTGCTGGTGGAAATCCCTACACAATTCTGGCAGCACCACGTATGAATTTTTATAAATTGATTTGCTACGTTCAACTTAGATAAACAGTACTATTTTTCAATCTCATTAACCATTTAAAATCTCTTGTTCAAATTTTCTATTTTATATTTTAATCGCCCTCGCTTCAGTTTGGAAAGTTCTAACTGCTCAAAGTTGGCCGCAAAATTTGATTTTTCATTTGTATGATTCCAAGGTGCCACGATTAGCGCAATACTGGACACAGGTACAGGTGTCTAGATACACAGGTACATAATATCGTTTCTGATTAACCAACAACTGAAAAAATAAAAAAATCTGATGTGGCCAGGCACATGACTTTATCACACTATATATATAAAATTAATAGTTTAGCTGCATGAGATTCTATTTGATCGAGATCGGCCATGTCTGCATTAAAATAAAACTAGTAGAACTAGCCAGATATGTCGATTAAAGCTGCGTTCGGATATTGTACTCCGTTGACACCGGGTACACCGTCAAAATGACACTTACGTGTTATTGGGTGTAAAAAGTGTAATACAATATCCGAACGCAGACGTTATGTCAAAACATTGGCGTTGTCATTAGTGTCATTACTGCCATTAGAATCAAAATTTCTGACATATCCTGGCTACTAGTTTTAATGCAGTACGACCGATCTCGATGAAATAGAATTTGCTCATGCAACTAAACTATTTATTGTACCAAAAAATGTCATAGTGATAAATATTCAGAATTTCCTCATCTTTAATTTATTATTTAACTATTTCGACGAAATTCCAGAAATGGCGGCTTATTTGCAAAATCTCGCACGCACGCACGCACGCACGCACGCACGCACGCACGTACGCACGCACGCACGCACGCACGCACGCACGCACGCACGCACGCACGCACGCACGCACGCACGCACGCACGCACGCACGCACGCACGCACGCACGCACGCACGCACGCACGCACGCACGCACGCACACACACACACACACACACACACACACACACACACACACACACACACACACACACACACACACACACACACAGACATTTTTTTGTACCTTGGTCAAAAATGTTCAGGGGACCCAAAAAGACATATTTCCGTTAAAATCTAAATTTTTTTTTGGAATGATTACAATACTTTACATACTGCGTATGATAAAGTAAAAAATCATATACGTCGTATTATTGGTTTTTAGCGGAAATCAACTTTATAATTATGACTCCTGTTGAGTCACCCGTTTATATTTCGTAGGTATTATTGTTGACCACTGAAAAGAAATACTTCAACATATTATTCAGGATATAGTAACCACAGTTTTCTACATTTGAATCTTACAAACTTGTTATACACCAATCAAAACAGATTATGACTACGTTTGCCTCGGTACGATCCTGCACACCTTATCACAGTTAGCAATCTTTCGCAGAACACAGATTTCTAATCATCTCTTCTCATCAATTTCCTGGCTTCCTACGATTGACAAGCACACAGGAACTGGATTAACAATATCGAAACGGCTACTACCAAATATAACCAACGAAAGAAACTGGGCAGACTGGTCGAGTCATTCTGTAACAGATGTCGTTCGATGACGAGAGATTTCTTCGGCAGGCCAAGTGAAAAGAACACACCACCGATACCCGAAACAATTAGCTCTATGCCTGTACGTGATACGCCGAATGAAAGTTATTTTATAAAGATTGTTCTTAATTGTACACGACGGGATACGTGTTGATATAGCTTCGGGAATGGAAGATGTATGTCCTCTCGCAATGGAGAGTAACCTACTTGATCGTTGCCCAGAAGGTACCTTGGTACACAAGCTCAGCAGATGGTGGCAGACTGTACGACTTTGTTATTTTTCAGCAAATATAGCTATCGCTATAAATTGACAAAATTTTAACTACTTATTAGAAAACAAATTGTTTCTAGGTTACGCTGTGCTTCGTAATTAAATCCTAATTCCTGCCGTTTGGCAAATTATGGTGTACGCGTCTTCAGACCTAACTGAATACTAAAATCTACCAACGAACTCAACCTTATATACCTAGTTTACATCTCTCTGCACACATCTGGAACTAGCACTGTCATGTGACTGCATTAGGATGGATTTCCAGATCTTAGTAATGTCAGTGCCGTCCTCATGATTGCTGTTGTTGGGATCTTTGCAAAGTTCTATGGCTTCTCTAATAAGTCTTCGATGATAATTACTCACCCTTGCAATATCTTCGCGTCATGAACTTTGCGTCATGTCCCGACTCATGGCAGTGTTTAGCAATAACGGACTGTTAAATCTTGCCTAGCCGGGTATCTCTACTGTGTTCTTTGACTGGACATTCGGTGCTTCGTCCTGTCTGTTCCACAACACTCTTTACCTTGTATTAGCTGGGTGCGCGTACAACAGCCCATCTGTCCTCTGCATCGACATCTGTCTAAGATCGCCACGTATTTGGTTGCGCGTATTTGTAGTGAAATTAAACCTCTTTCTTTCGTTGTGCTGAAGGTATTTAATAAAAGTAATTTGCTTACAAACATGCCATCAGCTGACAGAAATAACGAAGTGGATCATATCGCGTTTCGCGCAGGGGTGACTGACAAAAGTTCTCTAGGACTAATTCTTCCACGGGCACCGAAATTTTTTCCCAGTCCCCCACCCCCTACTATGCACGGGGACAATACCCCTTCGTTCTTCAGGAGTGGTAAGATATCCTTTGGGTTAGGCAACTTTTACGACAGAATCTAATAAAATAATTGCTATACGTATGGTAGAGACCAAAATAAGTCCAGAATACTAATCAACACGTGTCCTAACATTACAGTGCGTTCATTTCAAAACTTCCCACCCGGAATAACTTTTGACATAATGACGTCACGATATTTAGCAAAAACACGTCAATTTTTATTTAAAGGGGGAACTTTAAAACTAGTTTTACTCTAATCGTAGGTTCCACCCCTTCACCCCCAGCCACCCCTATTTTCGATTTTCAAATGGGACTACCTATCTTCATATACCTCATTTTAAAGGGGATAAAAATGTCTATTCACTCCTAAAAAATAAATTAAATCGGTTTATTCGTTTCTGAGATAGAACAAATAAAGTAAGAGTTAATGTTCTATTTTTGACAGGGAGGAAATGCCACTTTGCAGAATTTTTGCATGCTTTTCTCTTAAGTTTTAAAGTTTAGGTCCACGCTTTCAGTTAACCCTGCTAAAAAAAACCAATAACACGGTTTCTTAAAACAAAATGGCACGAATTGTGTTGTTTCTAACCTCTTCACAGCTAGCCAACTCTACTTTTGATTTACAAATGAAAGTACCATCATGTAGAGGGGATGAAACAATCTTTTCATTTTTAAATGTGATATTTGCATTTAGTATCATAGAAGAAGCAGCATCGTGAAATTATTATTCATGTCATAATTCGGATACTGTTTATTTTGTAAAAATAACTAATAACTACGATTTAATTTTTATCAATTAGTTTATAAACTGTTCAAAATGTGCTCCATTTTTTTTCTAAGTCTACTCTCCAAGGCACGTCGCACTTTTCTACATGTTTCGCGGGATATCTGTCGGAACTCTCGAGTTATCCCAACTTTAAGATCATGTAAATCTTCCGTTTTGAAAACTTGAGTTTTTAAATGACCTCAGAGAAAATAATCAAGTGGCGTTAAGTCCGGGGATCTTGCTGGCCATTATAGTGCTCGGCCCCTCATCTTCCTATCCACTTCCCATAAAACCTTTCATTTAACCATTCTCTCACAGGAAGTACATTGAGGAATTGGCGTCCTTCTTCATCAAATTGGTTCTCCAAAGATCAAATTATAATTGGAGTTATCACATTCTCCAAGAGATCCAGATAAAGCTGGCCTGTGAGATTTTCTTCAATAAAAAAAGGACCGATTATTTCATCCCCTAGAATACCAGCCCACACATTGACCTTCTGAGGGTATTGTGTATGGTCTTCCCGAAACATGTGGATTTTCAGTGTCCGAGTATCTACAATTATTTTTCTTGACAAACCCGTTCAAATAGAATGTCGATTCGTCACTGAAGCAGATATTTTTTAATAGATTTGGATCATCAGTGATTCTCTGTGCAATCTGCTCACAAAATTCAATACTCCTATCAAAATCGTCTTCAGCGAGCCGTTTATGTATTTACATCTTGAAAGGAAAGAACTTAGTTAATTTTAATGTTTTATGTACCGAACCAAGAGATATTTGGGTTTTCGCAGCCACCTTTTTTTATAGACATTCTTGGATCCGTTGCAAAAAGACCAACAACTTCAATTTGTGCTTCTACCATAACTCTCAGTTGCTTGTTCTTAGTTGCTTATTTTCTACTGAACGAGTTTCAAGAAATTTGAATCAAATCAATTACATAACGATGGCTTATATTTTTATCGGGATACTTATCGTTGGCGCCCGACGACCACAACGATTTTCACCGGCGTAAATAAGAATTATATCTTTCTTCTAAAAGGTATAAACCATCTTCATAAAATGATCTAAATACTAAATACTAGATTTTAGCAATCGAATATAGCTCGATCAAGCTTGAAATCTAGGAATCTAGGAAATGTCATAATTGTAACCATGGTCATTTACACAATAAACTATCTGTCGTATGTGAGAGCTAGGCCAACTCGATAAAATTAAATGATAACTCTATCTCGGAAATGAATAAACCGATTTAATTTATTTTTTAGGAGTGAATAGACATTTTTATCCCCTTTAAAATGAGGTATATGAAGATAGGTAGTCCCATTTAAAAATCGAAAATAGGGGTGGATGGGGGTGAAGGGGTGGGACCTATGATTAGATTAGAACTAGTTTTAAAGTTCCCCCTTTAAGTAAAAATTGACGTGTTTTTGCTCAATATTGTGACATCATTATGACAAAAGTTATTCCGGGTGGGAAGTTTTGAAATGAACGCACTGTATATGGTAGCACATGTGGAAACATCAAAACGCAAGTTATGATTATTGATGTGCGATTATTGTGTCGTTTATAGGACTTTAACTACCTGGAAATTACATGCCCAACAAGAAAGTGCCAGTTATACACGATATTAAGTTATTGACGACGGAGAAAGTGGGTACTGATAAAGAAAGAATTACTTAAAAATATTGATAGATGTAGATTTGGGAGAAGATTAAAACACACGTTTTAAAAATCGAGATATGTAATGTTTGTATTTTTTTAGAATATTTATATCAAATTCCTGATCGGGCAGACAATGTTTTGTCATGTATCTATTAGATAGCGTCTAGAACCACGGGGATAATTCGTATTTTGGTTTATTTGTGTAGAACATGAAAGCCCGACAGGTTTTTAATTAGCTCTTAATTACCATTGGGTGTGTCGGTATCCTCCCACTAGATCAAAATATTTTTTCTAAATTATAGAAGCATATATTATATTATGAACTTTCATAATAATCCGGTGCGTCTAACATCATTTGGCTGGAGTACTTGGCAGCCCGCTTTGTAGGGGTAAAATGCGTAAAATATGACACTATCTTATTCAAAAACCACAGTAATTTAATAATGAGGTCCCATATGGCCATTTTTTTACCAACTTCTATAATCATGCATGAAGATAGAGATTTTATGTTAGAAGAATACATGATCACTAGTGGATACTTGATCACCTACAATTTATTGTTTGCTCAATTATCTGGGATTTACATTTTAAAAAGTGGTGCTAATGAATATTAATACATCACGACTGTGTATTATTCAAATTGTGCCTCATATATTTGAGCAAAAAATCAAGTGATCAATAACTCGGACACTGTTTTACAATTTGGAAATTTGGAATATATTTAATAGCTATATAATTTGTAGGTATATACCCACAATTATTTTTGGATTGTAAATATCTTATTCAACTTAACAATTTCCATCTGACGGATAGCAAACGCAGCCGAATACTTTAACTACCAACAAGCATTTATAAATGAGCAATATTTTCCTTTCAAAGTTATGTCTTCACATAACTCTGTGCGCTTTCGTTACTCTTATCGGGTATTATAACTTCACATATATAACAAATTTCACCTTCCAGCAATACATCTTCCTGTACCAGTATTTACATCATCAATTTATCCACCAATTTCATGAAAAGAAATTGAAAGTGGGTGTTCCGCATTGAGATGCAGAGCAATATTATCTTTCGTATCATTCGAAATCTTGTTCGAAGCGCGACTCTTGCACATACTAAAATAAAGAAATAAATCGAAGTGGAAATATTTGCTATCGTAACGGAACTTATATTGAGCATTTTATAACTTTTATCGCAATTTATAGTGATGTACGTGCAAATTTTGCATGCAATGGAAGGGGCCTGAAGATGTTATAAATGAATGGAGGTGAGTTTGCTCATCTGCAGTTGTGAAAGTTGTCTGAAGGTTGTGGTTTTGTTGGTGTGTAAACTTGAACTTGAATTGGACGATGTGGAGTACACAGGTAATATATAAGTATAGCTGCCGATAACGGCATGAATTTCATTAATTTCTAATCAATGATTGCTTATGTTTTATTCAATAGAGCCTAAAAAAGATTAAAGCCTCCAAGCCCACACTTGCAGTTGATTAATCTTTCCTTTGAGATCGTTTTATTTGAAGAAAGCCAATAGATACACAAAAGTTGCATAGTTTAATCCTGACAAATTAGTCATAAATAAATTTTAACCATTTTTTTAGAACTAACTAAACTTGACACTCTTAAATAAGCTTAAAATTATTTTACTAAAAATCCGATAGTGCTATTGTATTTATAATTGCTTGACACGGAGGACGTTCACAGCTTTTCAGGGTGGCTTCGCAACTAATTATGTACCTACAATTTAACGGACGAAAAAAAAATGTGACAATTTGAAAATATCAACTTTTTGCAATTTAATAAAAGTTATTTTACTGATTTTAGACAGATCTGTTTAGAAATATTTGGGAGAAAATTCTGTCACATAGTACTTGTATACGCATACCATTTGGTATGTGTCACTACAATTGCCCAAAAAAATTAGGCTTTAATAAGTTTTCATGTCTATTTTGTATCCAGTTTCTATATTGTGTGTGTAAAATAATAAAAGTACCCACTTATTTTTTCTGCATATAAATGTCAAGTTTAAATTGCTACAATTGTTTTATTAAAAATAAATATTTATAATTATATCAGTTCTTGCAATAAATTATTAAAACGACAACCAATTTTTATTAAATTGAAATTGATTTTTTTTGTCTTAAAGTCAACTGTCCGACAGCATGTTTTCTGATTTTAAACAATGTGACATAATAAATATAATAAACATGTCGGAATGTATCAGTAGGTAGAAGTCAAAATCTTTATTCAGTCCACTATTTTTGACATGATTTGAGTCAATTTATGTACGATTTCGTTCGGTGAAATATTTAGGAATTCAATTATCATAGAAACTTTTCCTGAACCAATTTACTAATTTTAATTTTAATTAAAAAGTGAAAAAGAAAAATATGTAGGTGGTATGCGACAATTAGCCTCGACATTTGGATGCACAAGTATGATATACAACTATTCATAAATATATACGTTTTAGTAAAGATACAAGAATTTAGCTGCGTAGAAAATGGACATAAAAGCTTGCCGTACTGAACTATATTCCTGAAAATAACACTAAAATCTATCGAACGGTTTTGTCAATAAAATTCGATGTAACAGAGCAAATACTATCATAATTAAATGCGAATGAATCACTCCTTGTTTCATAAGTCTTAATTCATACGTCAAATTGTAGGTAATTACTCGAGCCACCCTAAAGTTTCGAATTCGAAATTAAGTAAATGGCGTCTGATTTAAAATTTGCGTTCTTGGCTCCGCCCTCCCATTCAATACAAAGAGATTTTCTCAATTAATATTATTCGGCTGGTGAATTGAGTGGAAAGGGTTTTTGAGAACGCAAAAGAGTATATAAATGTACTGGTACTAAAAAAATATCCAGATTAAAAAAATAACCGTTGTTTGTGAAAGTAATAAAATTCAAATAAATAATAAAGAAACAAAAATATAGTGATTTATGTTACAAGTACCGAAAGTACGGAATAGCGCAACGAGCGGTAATGCGGCGCGGCGCCGTAGGCAGAGCGTCGCATGGGAGCGAGGCGCGCTATGTACTTTTCGGCAGGAGGGACATACAACGTTTTTTTGTGCTGCTTTTTGAGTAAATATGTATTTTAAGAAAAAATTTAAAAATGGTTATATTTCTGTATAAGCAATGTTAGGTTGGTTATGAAACGTCAAGAATAAAAAACTTTCAATTTCTGACAGATTTTTAAATGACCTCAGAGAAAATAATCAAGTGGCGTTAAGTCCGGGGGTCTTGCTGGCCATTATAGTGCTCGGCCCCTCATCTTCCTATCCACTTCCCATAAAACCTTTCATTTAACCATTCTCTCACAGGAAGTACATTGAGGAATTGGCATCCTTCTTCATAAAATTGGTTCTCCAAAGATCAAATTATAATTGGAGTTATCACATTCTCCAAGAAATCCAGATAAACCTGGCCTGTGAGATTTTCTTCAATAAAAAAGGACCGATTATTTCATCCCCTAGAATACCAGCCCACACATTGACCTTCTGAGGGTATTGTGTATGGTCTTCCCGAAACATGTGGATTTTCAGTGTCCGAGTATCTACAATTATTTTTGTTGACAAACCCGTTCAAATAGAATGTCGATTCGTCACTGAAGCAGATATTTTTTAATAGATTTGGATCATCAGTGATTCTCTGTGCAATCTGCTCACAAAATTCAATACTATCAAAATCGTCTTCAGCGAGCCGTTTATGTATTTACATCTTGAAAGGAAAGAACTTAGTTAATTTTAATGTTTTATGTACCGAACCAAGAGATATTTGGGTTTTCGCAGCAACCTTTTTTTATAGATATTCTTGGATCCGTTGCAAAAAGACCAACAACTTCAATTTGTGCTTCTTCTACCATAACTCTCAGTTGCTTGTTCTTAGTTGCTTATTTTCTACTGAACGAGCTTCAAGAAATTTTTGAATCAAATCAATTACATAACGATGGCTTATATTTTTATCGGGATACTTATCGTTGGCGAACGACGACCACAACGATTTTCACCGGCGTAAATAAGAATTATATCTATTCTTTCTTCTAAAAGGTATAAACCATCTTCATAAAATGATCTAAATACTAAATACTAAATTTTAGCAATCGAATATAGCTGGATCAAGCTTGTAAAAAATATGTATTTTAAGAAAAAATTAAAAAATGGTTATATTTCTGTATAAGCAATGTTAGGTTGGTTACGAAACGTCAAGAATAAAAAACTTTCAATTTCTGACAGATTTATATTTGTTCATTACACTGTAGAAGTCACATGCGTACCAACATACTAAAATTAAACTACACTCGTCGCTATACTTTATTTACTTTTGTACTTTACCGCACTAGAGCGGCAAAGTTCCATAGCGGGTCTCCAACCTCGAACGAAATCAGCTGTTTTCGAGTGTGACAGCACAAAAAAGTATTTTTTAACAGTTGATCATTTTGAGGCCTTAATATATTCTGGCGGTAAATTACGAACACTAATATATGCTGACCGTAAATCACCTTTGGTAATTTAAGCCGTAAATAACGGTAATCCGTAAATTATTTATCATTAATTATGGTAATATATTTGGTAATTTGCCTGGTAAATTACGCTCTTACATCCCTGGTTAGTTCAATTTTCTGAAAATATAATTCTAGACAAAATAACTATTAGCGAAGTTGTAGAGGATTTCGTTCTCTTTAGTTCAAACTTGTCTCTTATTTTTCCCCAAAATCAATAGCTTTAGAGATAAGATGAAGTGTATGTTTAACAAACTAAGGGGTGACAATTGGATGCAAAAATATGATTTAAAATATAAATATAAATATAAATAATTGCATATAACTTCTTGTGACAACATTGTAGAGTTATGCTGTAAATTTCCACGCAATTGAGGATCAACAATTTACAAAAACTGACAAATTGATCTAAAAATACCCAGTAAATCTTTACGCATTTTTCATTAGGGACCCCAAAACCACATAAGTTAATACTTTTCCATTGGATATGGGACAATACAACTAAAATTCTAAAATTTTCTAAATTACTTGTCACTTAACTTGTAGAGAATTTTTAATTTGGGCTCCTTCTTGTCAGTATGATGGACGGTGCTCGTGTTCACTGAAGTCAAAACTTGGTGTGTTATTCAGGTCCTCAAAATGTTGTAAAATATGCCTTTCCACTATAGCGCCTGTTATACCGTTGTCTTGCCTGGCCTATAGCTGGAAGAAAAATTGGTATGATTGGCATAAAATTGGGAATTTTCCTGGAGAATACGCGACGTTTCTACCGTCACAAAACATAACAACGAGATTTGTACATGTACATGTGATAATAATGAGGAGTAAAAAATCGCTGGTGTGTTAACCCCAATCCGGTTGAATTGTGTTAGGCTAATTATTAATTAAACTTTAATAATTAGAAATATTGGGTGTGTCAATACTCACACACTCTTATCGTATGAGTTTGTTCTCCATATATAGAAGAATAAATCTACTAATAATAATGTGGTGTGCCAAACCCATTTGATCGGAAGTGGCTGATAGACCAGAATTTTTAGAAACAGGATACTAACACTACACTTACAATAAAATATCAGATTGTTTTTTCTCAATTATAGAAGAATAAAAGTATACTTGTATAACAACTTGTGCCTAATATCATTTGGCCGATAGTGCTTACTTACCACCTTAAAGTGGTAAATTGCTAGAAATATAACAGTGGCATCACATCACGGTATGATATTTGTAGATGACTTTTGAGCCTTCTGAAACCAACATTGGTTTGCTAAATAGGAAATGACTGGATGACCATTTTTTCTTCCTAAAAAACTTTTTCTTATGCCCGATTTAAAAATCTGAATAATTTTTCTCTGAGTTACAGGTGCATACATAACTAGGTATGCCTAAACCGATTTGGCCCTCACCCTGCTAAATTAAAGAAATTCATGAACTCGAATTTCACATCAGGAATTTTTTCAAGTTTAAACTAATTGACTTTGATAATATAACTGATGAAGTTATTGTTTACGTAGTATTTAGCATATTTCTCTCTTTATTTTAATTTCAACTGTCATTATGGTTTTACTTGATTTGTCGACATGAATTTCCTTTAAAAAACATTTTTTCATTTGCATACATATTTTACATACCTACTGACCGCACTTCCTGCTAAATACACATATCCGATTGGCGATTACCTGTAGAATCCTTTTCTGTACACCTTTACGCGTAATGGATGCTTTATCAAGGAGATTTCTTTTTTTTCCAATACGGTCAATGGAATTTCTTTTCATGATTTTCACTGCATTTCGTGCGGCTCATTTTTTTCCCGATGTCTTATTTAATCATTCCGGTACATTTGCAAACTTATGTCGCACGCGTCGTTCGACCTAGCACAACAACTTTCCATACGACCACAGTCTAACATCACACAATGGGTTTTATTGTTTGAGAGTAGATATTTAGGTGAAAGTTTGGTATTTGCTGTCATAGAAACGTCAAAATTTCACTAATTGTTATCTCTAGAAAGTCGATTTTTGATTTGAATTGGCCATTTATGTGATAGACGATGAACTATTTTATTAATGTAGTCGAATGCGCTTGACATGTTTGGTTTTGTTGATTTGGCTGATTTTCTCTTTTTTATTTACAGATTATTATTGCCGTTACATTAGCTGTGACTAGTTGTAAGCCACTCTCATCGTATGATCATGAAGGTGCAGAACATGATTATGTAAGTATATTTTCTTATATATGTTATGACCCTGGAATGTATGTTATGAATTCGCTCCCTGATTTTGATTACTTTGGATTTTAGATTAAATATAAAAAGTTCAAACTGTCTTCCTTCTTGTCAATATCTGGAGTGTAATTATTATTTTTTTATTTCATTATTTAATCAAAAACGGTTCAAAACATAACGTTATTAATAATCATGTTCTTGCGAACCAACGTAAACGTAATTATTTATTTTATTTTTTCTTTATTTTATTTAAAATGTAGGTAAAGCAAAATATAAACAATGCAATTGAAAGAGGGAACACAGACCATTATAAGGGTGTACTGTTTGGTCAGATCCAATAAAATGTCGAAAAGTTATAGACGTTCAAATTCATAAGTTTCCCATTATTATGTGACCTGTTTCAATCCATATGTTTTATTTCTATTGTTTTTTATTGAAAGCCCATTTAAATTAGCGTTTAATACAAGTTTTTTTTATTAGAATCGGTTGAAATTTGACTGAGTTATCGAAGTTTAATCACCGTCTTGACATTCACACTAGGCGGAAGGAATATACCTACTACAGTCCGAGCGACCGTAATAAATCCGTAGTCTTGATTCACATTAACGAGACATTATGTTCTTTGTTTATTACCTTGTTTTATTGTATTTTGGTCTATCTAATATGTTATTACCTAAGTACTATTCGACTTGTACCAAAACATCGTAAAATCATTAATCGACAATCTTAATCTATTACAAATGTGTATACTATGAGGACGATGTAGGTCTTTAGTATCACCAAATTTCACTTATTGCATTCTCATTTGAATTTCTTTCCGGACAGTCTTGGCCAACTCAGTGACGAACAAGGTGAACGATTTCGTCAGGAAATGGAAGCTATTGAAAAGCGTTTTCACTTAAACGCGAAACATATGATGTATTGTATAAACGACGGAGATCGAGTAAACATTTTTAAGTTTTGTTGTATTTCTTTTTTTTTTATTTTTCGTAAATCACGATGGTACTGTTCCAATACACGAGTGAAAATTTTACTGTTGATGCAATTCCTTTTGAACCCAAATATACCTGGAAATGTAATGAACGTAAACTCTAATATACTTAGTAACATACTGTGATAGTTTGGCAGGTAACAACAAAAAGGAAAAAAAAACAGTGTCATAATTTTAGAATAACATTGTAAATAGAAGTGTTAGTAATGTCTAATTATTGTGTATAAAGACTACCGATTTATTACAGTCGACCTGTATATTTCTTCCCCGTAGTGTGATGTGTCTAGCCGGTCAATAAAATTTGATAATTCTGTTAAATTTCAACCGATGTTAATAAACAAACGCGTATTAGACGCAAATTTAAATGCTTTCAATAAAACGGATTCAAACAGGTCATCAAATTATATTTAAAGTCGAAAAATCGGAAAATAATTGGAAACTTCTAAACTTGAACGTCCATAACCTTTCGATTTGTCGATTTGTTATTGGATCTGACCGAACAGTCCATCTTTATAATGGTCTATGCTTCCTCTTTCGTTTCCATTTCTTATTTTGGAAATCTAATAGAAAATGGCGGAGGTATGAATTTTTATACACGCGCAAGTTCCCAAAAACTTTTTTTTTGAAAAATCGAGATTTTGGGGGTGTCTGGAAAATTTCAGCTATGCCATTATGCCCAGCTCTACCAGCTCAACAACTTCCGCTATGTCTCGGTAAAAGTATATTTCGTTTTTTTATAATTTCTAATAAAGGAAAAATAGTAAACATTGTAATTTTTTGTTTAAATAAATGGTACTTGTTTAAAGAATTGCAAATTCGTTAATAAATGACAAAAAAATTCCATTAATCTGATAATAGTTGTAGCAATGTGTATATTTGTTTAAACAAATAGTATTTGTTTATACATTTGCAACTTAGTAAATGAATGTCAAAAAATTGCCACTAATCTATGTCCATTACAATGTATAAATTTGTTTAAACAAATGGTATTTGTTTAAACAATTGCTAATTAGTTAATAAATGACAACAAAAGCGATAATTTAATAATTTCTGCAAAAAATTAAAAAACATATTCGTAACATCGTATATATTTGTTTAAGCAAATGGTAATTGTTTAAACAATTTTAAATTAGTTAATAAATGACAAAAAAAAACATGTCAATAATCCAATAATTGTAATTTTTGCCGAAATTTGGTGAAAATTTTTCTCATTTTTAGGGTACTGCAGGAAAGAGTGGGGGTGGTGAAACAAAATAGTGGTTGTGGATTTGATCCTTGGGGAGTTCTGAACAATTTCTGATAAACTACCGCAACTTTTATTTCTAAATCCGAAACGTTAAAAAAAAGGAAAAATAGATGCGTTTTTCCAAATTTATTTTAAATGGGAAATTTGAGGTGCTCGGTGGTACGTGTTAACGTTAACCGATTTTTCTAAACTCTCTCAATTGCTAGATAATAAATTTGGACAACCCTATTGGACGTTATAAGATAATTTAATATACATTACGACTAAATTATGTATGCTTTATATTAGATCAACCAATATAAAAGATCACTGTAATAGAATATATTATTGCTATTATTGTGATTATTAAATATATTATCACTGCTAAAATCGTGTCTCGCTTTATATATTGTTTTCACCAAGTGCTTCACGATTGAATTCAAGCGGTGTAAAATTTGACACACATAAGAAATAAAACATCAATCGATTAGTCATAATCTGATCTAAAATAGAAAGTAACGACATGATTAAATGAATTGCACTTGAAAACGACTATCAACGGTAATATTTAATATTTACAATTTATGTTCTGTTTCTTTGTTTTAATCAGCGATTGTACAATTTTCCAGGTCATTATTTCTCGCTTTCGTTGGGTAGTTCAGCGTTTGTTGACTTTACTAGTTATAACTGTAATTACTACGATCTTAATAATAAGATATATCAGATAATAAGATATTGGAATATGAGTAATGAAAGTATTTCCGGGAAAAGAGATTTAGGCAATGTAATATTAAATTGAATTGTGTATAATTAAGTGAACAAACTGGCTAAAGATAAACAGTGAAATAGAAAGATAATAAGTAAATATTAGACCAGAAATTATTATTTCTCTACTTTTTTTTTGGTATACTTATTCATGACATGACAACAAACTAAAGTTAAATATATGTAGTTCGTCATGGTGTGGTACATTTTTATCTACGGTCGGGGAAAAATATGTATATGTTCATATATATATATATATATATATATATATATATATATATATATATATATATATACAGTGTGTCCACGAAAGTCCGCACCATATGGAAAAAGTTTTTATTGTGTATTTCTCAGAAAATTTTATTCATTATAAAAGTTGGCGGCTCATATGAAACCAAAACTACAACCATCAAATATGTAAATTTCCGTGCCATATACCGAGCGATTCAGAATATATGAATTTGTGATAAGAGTAAAGTACCTTTATTTTCATTATTATCGATAAACTTTATTTAGAGATGTTGTTTAGAAGTAAAAATTATATTCAAATATAAAGTCAGAGCCACCTACCTTGAAAAAAAATATTTTCGGTTTTTTCCTTAATTATTACTCTTGTGACAAATATTAGTAAATGCCAGTGGTACTAAAAGGTTCTTTTTAATCTATTTTTTGGAAATTTGAATACATTTTTTATATTTTTTGTTATTTTGGTATGATAACTAATGTTTATTTAGAACTAGCACAAAATTACTCATTTTCTTGGTGCGAAGTTGATATTTCACCCTGTAGATATTAATATATCATACAATAACTAATTCAGCAGCGTATCTTAGCTTTTATTCAGTTAATATTAATGACTGTGGATAGGTTTATAATAGTAGTTATCCATCTACAGCGAGCGATTCTCAAGTAATGGCACGCGCGGTACTACCACTTATGAAATTTTATTTTCGCTGATAATATTTTAATAAAAATAACTAAAGCATCAAACATCTATTGTTTCTTGAATTAATTATGACTGATTTGCCCGTTATTAAGTTAACAACTATTATGAATATGTTATTAATGCTAATTTATTATCTATGAACTTATTTTATTTCTACTACTTAAAATGTTGTATAGTTTCCTATAAATGATTTATATCTCTAAATGGTCGGTGTTTGTATACGTTATATTTTACGTAGACCCACAAAAACAAATTTAACGGGGTAAAGTCGGGGGATCTAGGTGTCCAGAATCTTGATTCCGAATTTCTGCCTATCCAGCGATGGCCAAATTTATGATTTAAAATGTTCTAGACAGAGTTTTATATTGTGTATATGGGCGCACCATCAAGCAGGAACTAAATTAACGCCCGTTGAATTAACGGCAAAAAAGGTGACAACTTTCTGTTCAGGAACTGAAGATATAATTCCCCATTTATATTTTGACGAAAAAAAAAGGCCCAAATATTTGATTATTCAAAATACCGCACAGCACATTAGTCTTAAAATGGTACTGATCTCGGCATTCTATTGTAAAGTTCGAGTTTTCATGTGTCCACCACCGGCAATTTTCTGAAGAAACAGTCTCATTTGATGTAAATGTTGCCGCATCTGCCCAAAGAATATTTAAAAAAAAAACTATGTTCTCTTTCATATTCACCTCAAACCAGATGGTATAGTCATACCTGATGTCGAAGTCTCTTTCTTTTAGTGTAGGCTTATAAATTTTGGTTTATAAGGGTGATACTTGTTTAGTTTTATTATTTTATGTACTTTTGATTTACTGCATTGGCTGTGTGAAGCAATTTGTCGAACAGAAGTCGTTTTATGCTCGATTACTTCTTGCAACACTGGCAAACTTGTTTCCTCATTTTGGCAACATATTTTTGTAGGGTTTCTTGAAGCTATTTTCAACAGACCCAGTCTCTTTGATTTTTCTTATTATCCTGGAAATGGTTGAATGGGCAATTTGGTTGTGTGGATGTCTTGAAAATAGCAGCAACAACTCGGTGCGGTCTATTTTCTCCATGTATTAAAAGAATTTCAACTTTTTGTTGGAGTGTAAGCATGGTTTTAAAAGTTACAGCACATAAACTAACGCAAACTGCAGTGAGTACGATTAAACGGATAATGTCTGGATAATGCTTTTGTTTTTCATATCCACCTGTGATACTGGTGTATGCTTATATTAAAATTTAAACAATGTTGCATAAAGAAAATAAACTGTTTGTTTCATATTCTTTCTTTTTTGTATCATTGGGTTGCCTATACAAGAACCTATACTTAGGTGGTTATTGGTGCGCTTTGTGCTGCTGTACATAAGAAGATACATTCTTGCATAAAATAATTGATTCAAGACACAATTGATTGAGGTTTCAGTTATGTTTATCATGTTATATTATCAGTGAAAATAAAATTTCATAAGTGGTAGTACCTCGCGCACCACCACTTGAGAATCGCTCGGTGTAGATGGATAACTACTATTATAAACCTATCCACAGTCAATAATATTAACTGAATAAAAGGTAAGTCAGGCTCCTGAATTAGTTATTGTATGATATATTAATATCTACAGGGTGAAATATCAACTTCGCACCAAGAAAATAAGTAATTTTGCGTTAGTTCTAAATAAACATTAGTTATCATACCAAAATAACAAAAAGTATAAAAAATGTATCCAAATTTCCAAAAAAATAGATTAAAAAGAACCTTTTAGTATCACTGGCATTTACTAATATTTGTCACAAAAGTAATAATTAAGAAAAAAACTGAAAATATTTTTTTTTCAAGGTAGGTGGCTCTGACTTCATATTTTAATATAATTTTTACTTCTAAACAACATTTCCAAATAAAGTTTATCGATAATAATGCAAATACAGGTACTTTACTCTTATCACAAATTCATATATTCTGAATCGCTTGGTATATCGCACCGAAATTAACATATTTGACGGTTGCAGTTTTGGTTTCATACGAGCCGCCAACTTTTATAAAGAATAAAATTTTCTGAGAAATACACAATAAAAATTTTTTCCATATGGTGCGGACTTTCGTGGACACACTGTATATATATATATATATACAGGGTGTTTACGGTCTTGTGATTTTATTTTCAAGGGGTGATTAAACATCTTAAAAGAACGCCATTAACGTAAAAATGTCTTAACAAAAGTTGCATAATACGTGTGATATTACTGTTATTTTTTTCTTTGTTTTTAATGTTAAAGGGTGCTTAAACACCTTAAAAGAAGGTTATTAACGCTAAAACGATTGATCAACAACTTGTGCAAAGTAAATCTAAAATCTACCGATATGTTATCAGCGAATTTTTGACTAAGTAGGCTGATGTCAGTAACTTAATATCTCTCTTATTATACAACTTTTGTAAAGAAAATTTTATGGTAAAGGCATTCTTTTATGATGTTTAATCACCCTTTGAAAATAAAATCACAAAACCATAAACACCCTATACAGGATGTCCGGAAAGTAATGGGACCCAGCTTAACCGTATATTCTTGATGTCAAATGGGACCGATTAAACCAAAAATCCCATGCTAAAAAGTGCTTCCTTAAGAAGTTATAAGGTGTTAAAGATAGAAAATATATTTCTTGTTTTGCGTACATTTCAGAAAAGAAACGGCCGATCAAGCTGAAGATTTATACCGTTAGGCTTTTGGAGAAACCAAACATTATAAGAGTATTAGGACATTTGCATATTGTAGAGGGAGCTGTCGGCAGCTTTTCTGGGGTAGTATTATTACGCAATTTTTATCATTATTATGACTTTGGGCGATATGACTAAAAATTATGATACGGACGTTAATTTCATATAAAAAATGTTTACCTATTTTATGCCGATAAAATCCACACTTTTCAAGAAAAACGCAATTAAACATTTTGTGTATTTGCTAAAAGCTATGTCATTATAAAAAATTAAACTTAATTTTCACTTATTCTTTATTTATAAATTTATAAGGTTTTCAGAATGTCCACCGTTTAGTTCAACACATCTTTCACAACGTTTTCCTAAGTTTGGTCGTACTCTAGAAAATGACTCAAAGTTATTTCTAATTTCATTTCCTACGTCAATAATCGTTCTTTGCAAATCTTGCCTAATATTAGTAGACTTGCCGGTATACAATAGATTTCATATGCTGCTCCATTAAATTGCTCTTGAGCATAAACAGTAACCATAGCGGTAATTTCCGAGTTTGAAAAAAAAATTGTGCCGAAGCACATTTTTTTTTGTGATAAAATACCACAAATATGTAATGAACTGTGAAATAATCAATTAAATACAGTGTCGTTAAGCAAGCTAACACAAATGCATTTACGTTTGACACATAGTAACGGGATAGAATAACATTGCATAAACTACAGTTATTAAATACACAGTACGTTTACTTGAGTTTTTCTTGAAAACGGTGGATTTTGTCGCCATAAAATAGGTAAACATTTTTTATGTAAAATTAACGTCCCTATCATAATTTTTAGTCGTCCCGCCCAAAGTCATAATAATAATAAAAGTATCATACTATTATCCCCCAGAAGAGCTGCCGACAGCTCCCTCTACAATATGCAAATGTCCTAATACTGTTATCATGTTTGGCGTCTCCAAAAGCCTAAGGGTACCACTTTTCAGCTTGATCGGACGTTTCTTTTCTGAAATATACGCAAAACAAGAAATATATATTCTATCTTTAACACCTTATAACTTCTTAAGGAAGAACTTTTTACACTGGGATTTTTGGTTTAATCGGTCCCATTTGAGATCAAGAATATACGGTTAAGCTGGGTCCCATTACATTCCGGACATCCTGTACATATATATATATATACAGGGCAGTGGATAGGGCGTATATGTATATGTGCAAATAAATTGTCAATCTAAATCGTTCAATCTCAATGCGAAGGGAGAATTTTGAGTTCCGTCTAGTTTTTGTGCACGGATTTTCTCAAAAACTACCTCTGATTGAATTATAACAAAAGACATTATAACATATATTAAATAAATCTTTGTCCTTATTTCATTTTTTTCAACATTTAATCAATTATTACTTATTGTTATCCCAATATTTCTACCAAATTTGGCGACTCTTAGGTATCGTTACCTCTTAACTATCTCATTTACCACACAATCAAATTCTTACATGTTGTACCTATAATAGGGTCCAGTTATGGTTCCTTCCCACATTTAACTTTATTTCTGGATATTGAAAATTAAATATAGGTTTATTTTATCCCCTTATTTCATGGCGATTTCGCGAAAGCGATAATGATTGTGCAATCTTCCGCCGCACGGTCGGCAATAATTTTCATACTTTTGGCAACGCACCTCGCCGTAAATAAATTAATAAGCCGCGACAGAATGGTATCTAGGCTATGCAGGCTCAGCCAGTGACACAAGAGCGACTTTCCCCTCTTCACAAAATCCTACTTTCGAGAGTAACTATAAAAGAAAATGCGCCGTGCAGTTGAGGTGCACACTCACATTCCAATTGTTGCCCGAAGGGGTCATATTCTCCACCGACAATCGGTTTAGTGCCGTAACTACACGATTCAACGAACACTTTCCAACGTCGAACGTTTGATAGTTTGTCGCATCGTGTCTACCTCATAAGGCATTGGTTTGAATCTGTGCAACATGATGCGACAAACAATCAAACGTTTGATGTCGGACGGTATTCGTAGCATCGTGTAGTGTTGACTTAAGAACTAGCCAGACGATAAATATGCATCGAACAAACGCGTCCCGTTAACTTCGTTAGAAAGCATTCTTGATTAATAGCTATTAAATTCATGTTGATGTGATTAAATAGGTTGATAAGAGTAATGATGCATTAGTAGAATGTAAGCCTTATTCTCATCGATGTAGCATTTTTATTAGGTTACTTAAGTAGTACTTGTGGAAGTAATGACTTTAGTCTCGTATTGTTAATATAGGTATATATTAAAACAGCGCTGGTAGAGTTTTAATATAAACCGAACAGTACCAATTCTGAATTTATCTAGCAAATACAGCATTTACGAAGTTAAACATAGGATCCCCTTATGATAAGCCCATTAAATCGCCAAATCACTAGTTTAATGCACAAAAGTAGTATTTGGAAATCAGAAGAAATCAGTGCGTCACAAAAGTTACTTACTGATTTCCACTGTTATTCTTGTTGTTAGTCGTGTTTGCATGTTTGTACCTATGGTATGCTATGGTTGGTGAAATGGCCTTCCAAAATATTCGATCTGGAAGATCATTTGTAATGTTCCTAATACATCAGAGTTCTTCGATGTTAAGAATTTTTGCGTTTTCCGTGACTGATCGAGAAATGTGGTGCTCGGTTAGCCCAGCTGGACGGTGGCGACTCTAAGATATCGTTGCTTTGGGCGTAGACATCTATACACATTTGCACGAGAAATGTTGAGATGGTGGTTTGCTTGTCTTACGATAGTGGATGATTCTCAGTACGGTCGCATTGTTTTATCCACTATGATGTCACATCATCGATTCACGATCTTGTTGGCAACATATCGTATTTACAATGCTAACGTGACCATACGAAAAATAAATTTTACCGTGTCGGTGCTACGTAGATACCCAACCCGGTTTATGGTTTTGAGATTGGATTATCATCTATATTTCATTTTCCCCGTAGGGTAAGGTGGGGTAAGTGGGAACGGAGTTACATATAGTTAACTTTGACATTAACTATGTTTAGAGTGGTGATCCCAAAATATGTACTGAAGATTTGGTATATAAGATGCGTAGTGCATTGTAGCCCATGGTGAGAAGAAAGCATTTAATCTATACCGTATCAACAGAATGTAAACTTGCTGCCAATAAGGTAAAGTTCCCACTTTCCCGGACACTAGGTTCAACTGATATTGAAAGCTTCTATATATTTGCGTATTATCTTTTAGAGAAAAAAGTGAGTTCATGCCTTATTACCGTAATGTATGATGTTTTCCTAGCATATTTGTTGTTTTTTTCTAAATAAGTATAGAACAAAACTTGATGAAGGTTGAGTTATATTCTCTTATGTACCTGCTGACAATTGAATTTTTTTCTGATGGGACAATATGGTCTATTCGTTCTTTAGACCTCGATATACGCTGTTATAACCAAAATTATAGTTTTGGTAAACTCGACATAGATAGGGCTTTAGTGCGTTCAAAGAGACGTTTTATGTTGGAAAGTCATCGGGAAGAACGTTAAAATCAAGTTGAGGCCACCTGCAGAGCACTGAATGAACATAACGGGGAAGGGAGAATTTTTCTCAAACTATATTTTCAGGCAAGACGACGGATAAGATAGAGAGGGTTTTCGGAACTACATATCTTTCTTAAGGCGTTTGTAGTAGTATTTGCTGGGTTGTATGCTGTCTTGTGCACTTCTTTTTTTTTTGTGGCATAACGATTTTTGTTTTTGTTGTGTTCTTTTGACATTTTTTTTTTAATCACCTAACACTGACTTAAATCTCTATTAGCAATGCCTATATCGCTGTTTTCTAAGACAGAATACCTACGAGTGAGAACTTTGTTAAGTGTAACCTAGAAATGGCGCGTGCCCAAGGAAAGGAATATGAGGGAAAGATATAGTCAGAATTTAGTAATATAGCCGAAATGATTGCTGAGATATGGAGGAAATATTAGTGAATCACCTGTTCCGACTGCAGCAGTGTTACAGGCTCTGAGCATCGTTGCAGGATATACATTTTACTCAGATTTTTGTTCCTGGACAAATCTTGTCTCCAGGCAGCACCTAATAAATTCAGCATTCGTAGGTAGATGTGTTTCATCAAAATCCTCCCATTTTACCCAAAAGCAAATTATAAGTTCATTCAACTAGTACATATTTAACAATACTAGGGCAAATACAAATTTCAATTCTAACTTGCCCCAGAAGATTTTTTTCGGGGGCAAGTAGGAATTGCCTTAACACCGGGTTGTTTTGGTGGAGATTAGATATGGAGATCAAATAACATAAAATATAAACGTTAGTACCTACAACTGATAACACGTTTTCCGCCGGGATTAGTTGCTTCTAGAGCTACTTCACAAGTACAATTATTGGTATACAGATAGTGAATAGTATGCATTTTGAACAGGTTCTTAGAGATCATACCGGAAGCAAATTTGGAAGGGAAGTTCTTACCCCATATACCCACTTACCCAAGCTTAGCCCACTAAGTTAGTAGTACACAAAAACCAATCGTTTTTAAACTATTGCTTAGTTTGTTTAAAAAGTTCAGTTCATCATCAATAATTTCTCAACTACTGTCAATGTGTTCGACGAGATACGATGTAATTCAACTTAGCTTACATGATTATATATACAATTCGTATGCATTATGCAGCCGGTTCATTAACTTTAGATTTTATTTAGTTCTGTATACCATTACCGGCTACTATAAATTAACTTAAAACAAAAGTATCGTTTATTGTGACACAAAACATCAAAATTAACACATGATTTATTTTCAGAATCCTAAAGACTACAGCTTCAGCTATGGTGTCAAAGATGTTCATACTGGAGATGTTAAGCACCAATGGGAGAAGAAAGATGGAGATACCGTTCGTGGACACTACTCTTTAGTCGAACCAGATGGTTCTGTCCGCACCGTAGACTACACAGCCAACTCCAAACAAGGTTTTAATGCAGTGGTGAAACACCAAGGCACCTCGTATCATCCCCATTCAAAAAAGTCAACAAGCCATAAACAGTTTCAACTGAAGAACGAAGCTCCCACTTATGCACTATCATCAAAAAACGCCGAAGAAAAAGAAGAAGAATACGAAAGCCCCCAGTATGCAAAAGAAGCACCCAAAGAGGACGAGTATTCACCAAAGTATACTTACGTTTATGTTCCTCAAGACCAGGCTGAAGAAGTGAAGTACCCAGAAAATGAGGGATTGTATGATAATTTCAAGGATTTTGAGGGTGAGGGTAGTAAGAATTCGCAGGTTTATACAAAGCACAACAAGCATTCGCTTCCAATTGATTTAAGTGTTGTCAAACCCAACGAAAAAATAGAAGCTGTAGACGTCAGCGTTCTAAAACCCACCGAAATTGATATTGGCGAAGCCCACAATCATAAGAAGCCAACATACAAAGGTCCTTATGCACCAAATTACGACAGTAAAGAGGAAATTACCGAGGCGGACTATCAACAATTCCTCAAACAGTATTACCAAAGCGAAAACATCAAAGAATCCGAACAATTAAATGAAAGGGAATACCAGAAATTCCTGAACGATTACTATAAAACAAGCTCGAGAGATCAAGCTCAAGGAAATGAAAAAGCTGTGACCAGGGGCTCGATTCCTAACACTTTTAGAACGAATAAAAGGCCGAATACCACTCCAGGTTTAAGGAATTACTCATCCGGCTATATGGCTAGCGGCGGAAAGCTGAAATCGGACGGTTCCTCAACGAAGAGCTTTGGACCCATGTTGTTTCCTAATGGAAGGAATGGAAATGATTTGAAGAGGAGCGCTGCTAGGAATAATAGGAAACGTGTTAGGTATGCGGCGAGAAGTCAGTAAGGGTAGTTAGTTCGTGAAGAAGGAAAATTATCGACAAGAAATAACTCTGCTAAAATGCGTGACATGATTTTTTATGTTTGAAAGACTATTGAATCAAAGATGTTTTGAGCGGAATTTGAGGTGTTGAGGGTTATTATTGAAACTAGAAGTTTCATGATTAGTGGTCCAAAAACCAAAACTAGAAGCACAACCAAATAGGACTATGTTTAGTTCATAGTGATATCTTATACAGGCTGTTCAAAATTTACCACACAATAATTGATTTTTCAAACGTAAAAAATTCACTTATTTCAAATGGACCGATACGCCATTCGATAGGAAATCCCGAGCACTGCAAATGTGCCAAAAGTGACATGAAAATTATGTAAATATCTGTATTCAAATACATTTTATTATTTAAGTACTGCACATAGAAGTGCCAATTTAGAAAAATTAAGTTGTGAAAGGTTATAGCAGTGGTTCTTAACCTATTCAGTACTTTTACCCATATGACCTTCTTGAGATTAGGGTTTTACCCCTTCATAAAAAATACTACGCAGTACGATAATAACGTCTTATATTTTTCACATAATTCCTCTAAAGTTTACATAATTAAGGTGAAGGTTGGTGTTGCTTTTTCTTAACAAGATTTTTAATGTTTACTTTAGATTCTGATAATTCACATCGAAAGTCATGCTTTACATTGAGCCGATTCCTAGATTTTGTTTTTACAGACACTAAACTTATAAACCCGCTTTCACATTTATAACTAGTACCAAATGGAACAAAATTCTTAAAGCCCTGTCGGTTAACATGGAATATTAAGTCCACATTTTTGTCCAAAATGTAGCTATTTCATAGTCTTGTAATTCCACATTTAATGAGGTGCCTTTGCGTAATTTCAGAAATTGAACTTAAGCTACGTCTTTAAACATTTAGACGTCTGTAGAAAATTGCCTTAACACCCACGGTGATTATTTATGCCCGGGAAATAGCAATTCAACGAATCTATGAAAAAATATAGTAGTTGAATGATAACATTGGTGAAGCAACATTTTTTCTTCGTTGTGTGAACTTTTCATTCGTACAGTTCTAGCTTTCGTAGAAAACCGCTAGCAACTTTATCTTGCGTTACCAAAATATTGCTCATATTTCCTTGCAATGAAACTTTTAAATTGATAATTTAATTAAAAAAATCAGCCAAATACGCTACCATATGGATAAATGTTTTGTCTTTTATTTTTGTGTGAAGATACTTCTCCTTTTCTGTTGTGGGATTTTCAAAAAACAAAAGTTTTTTCTTTACGCTGCTTAAGCACTCTATTCAAAACTTTTCCCCTTCACAACAGTTCAAAAATTCTAGAATTTAAGCTATTATATAGGGCCGACAAATACACGAGTCAATTTACCTAAAAAGAAACTAGAGCTCGGTTACCCATCCCAGATTGCAATTTTACCCCCAAGGGGGTTAAGGTTAAGAACCACTGGTTATAGAGAATGAAATACTTTCTGCCAAAATATGAAGGTCTCCCGTTCAACCCAGCAGTATTCAAAATGGATTTAAAGAAAAAGTGACAATATCTCAAAATCTATTAAAGATAGATATATGGAATCCTAATACTCATTGATTGGGAATAAGGTTTCCCATCGAATGGCGTATGGGTATACGGGGCGTTCCATTTGAAAAAAATGAGTTTTTTCCGGTTGAAAATTCAATTATTGTGTTGTAAATTTTCAACAACCTGTATAACATATCATGATGAACAAAACATCGTCTTGTTTGGTTATGTTTCTAGTTTTGGACCACCAATCATGAATCTTCCAGTTTCAATAATAACCAAGATATTCAATTTTAAACGTAACCGCAAAAACCACTAAAAAATTAGTAAAATCAAACAAACTAAAAAATGGTGATATTTAGGTATAGGGAAACCTTATCAAAAATGATGTATTTTGATACGTCTTATATACGTTTTGATATGTTTTGACTTATATATTAACTTATATACGTTTTGATCATTCCATTTAAAATAACAAAGTTAATACCGACTTCCGGTGACCGGACGTGACAGTTAACTTGGGAATATTCTAGCTGAAGAGCACAGATCGAGTAAATTCTAATTCCAAAATTTCAAGTTTCCCGAAATAGTAGAACATGAGAAACGTCTAATGTACCAAATCCGTGAGTCACCCTGTATATATATATAGTTATATAATAACTCCTAGCAATTATGCATAAATTCTTTTAAAATGAGTAGGTATGACATTTTATAGTAAATAGAGTAATAAGTCAATTTTCTTCAGTCGTAAAAAAGATGGCAAAAATAAAACATATGACATCGTTTTATCGTTATAGGTAACATCCACTATGAAAAAATAAAAAGAACGTCTAAACAAAAAGCACTTATACAGAGTGTCCAATAAATATTGCGACAAACGAAAGAGTTATGGGGTACATCCAAACAAGAATTTTATGTCAATAAAGTTATGTCCGGCAAATATCCGCCTATGCACTAGGCTGAATTAAAAAAAAAATAATATATATGTGCGCGAGTTCTTAAATGAACATTTTCCTAACGGTTGGATTGATCGGCGCGCCCTGTGCTGCATATCACGCAATAATGCAGTGATGGTAGCTTGCTCTTACGTGTTCATGGTATTATTCTATGGGGTTCCCTAAATCACCATTCCAACTTATGCATTGTACTGTTTTTGCAATATGCAAGACACAAATTATTTTAGTCTGTTTCTTTTTTATTCAGCGAGGTCCCTCAGCGACTCTTTTCCGGGCACGACTATATTGACAAAAGGTGCCCCAACAATCCCTATTAATTTGTCGCAATCTTTATGAGACATTCTGTATAGTAGAGATTTCAATGAAACATAAACAAATTGATAATACATACTATGCTGTCATAGAATATAGATGGCACTTATATGGAGGAATTTCTAGTTATTGAAAATTAACAAGAGGATGTTTTATTCTTACAATGTTATCTTGTTATCACATACATAAATAGAATAAAGTACATAAACATATAGTCGATTTAAGCAGGCGATTTCAAATATGTTGATTTAAGCAGTTTCTTCAGATGGAGTTGGTGAATGCTATGTAAACTCCATGTCATAGGAAACTTAACAGTTAGTTTTTACGGCTGTTCATGATGTCAAAATTGATTAGATTTTGCAACTCTTGTTTCTCAGTGTTTTAACTCGTTAATATGACTCTGCGAACAATTTGCATTATCTATCATTTGTGTTTTACTATGCTATTGTTACTATTGTTGACTTTCATTCCAAGTTATTTATTTTTGCTTAACTATGTTTTCTGGTTATCTAACTCTTAGTTCAGATAACTCACGAAGGAAGCAAAAGTCCGCCAAATTTCACTCAAATAGGGAAAAATTTCCGTAATGTGTGGTTTTAATTTTTAAAATTAATTAACACCCTGTATACATCCCTAATGGCTGCAGGGTTTATATAGATTTATGACAATTTAAAACTACAGGCATTTATTTCAAAATTTCTCACTAATTTATGTGATCACAATGTTGAGAAACAAAAAAAAACACTTCAATTTGGTTTTTCGGAAGAACTTTAAATCCACTGCTGATTTAATTTGGAATCCACCCCTTTACCCGGCCCACCCTAACTATCCATTTGCAAATGGTTCTGCCTGTCTTCAGAGACATCATTTTAAATGAGATAAGATTTTGATTATTCAACTGCTGAATATAAATTAAATTTGTTACGGAAAAAGTAATGTTACGTTTTTTCTGTATTCAGGAAAGAAGTAAGCCAATTTTAATTATTCTTTGTATTAGTGGCATGAATCCGCACACGATAGGGAGTCTTACGGTATCGGGGTCTGGAGCCGCGGTCAACCCTCTGCGCTAGAAAACCTGAACAGACAGACAGACGGACAGACCACGTTAGTGCTTTATTATAGATTTATTTATTTGTTATAAGTTGCTATACTTGGTAATTTTTTAAAATGACCAACAAATGTGATTGAAGTTATCAAACTATTTACAAACTGCTGTCTTATTAAACACGGTGATTCATAACTAAGCTCGGTGGACTAGCGCATATAGGATTCCGTTCCGTCAAATTGAATTTACTGCGTCATTTTGTTTTGATCGCTCGTAACGACAAAACGCCAGTCATTAGGGTTGCCATGGTTATCAAACCAACACACGATGTCACACTAACAAAGTTTAAGTTGCCAAGTGGTTTGTGTTTCAAAACCAAGCTATGAAGATAATTTAAAGCAATTCTTGATATTTTGAATGTATATATATATATATACATTCCGAACGAGAACCTAACAAATGTTTCCTTCTAAATTTGAAGTTTTCAAAGTCTGCCATTCCCGAAAACAAATATCAACTTTGAAATCTTCAAATTTAGAAGGAAACATTTCTTAGGTTCTGGTTAATTTTATGTACCCTAATGTGAGGGTTAGTAAACTTTTTAAATTTGCTGAATTTCAGCTCTTTATTCAGTGCAAAGAAATTTGACTGTGACAGACATAAGACAGACAGACAGATAGACAGACAAGGAGACAAACAGACAAACAGACAGACAGGCAGACAGACAGGTTTTTTTACTTAGAAATATAGAACATCATTTTAACTTAAAGTGAAAAAGACTGGATGTTACATTTTCATATTTTACTTCGTGAAATATATAACCTACTTAACATTTCTTAAAATATCTCTCTGTTTTTTTTTAAATCTAGGACAAGACTTTCTTCTTCTATTAATTTCATTCAGATAGCACTTCTCAGTCATCATTATTATTTGGTTGTACTATAATTGTTAATTGATCAATTGATAATTAATTGGTTAATTGGTTGAAGGTCTAACCCAGAAACAAAAGAACTTGGAAGTTCATGTTGTATGGGATTTCATTTTGGCACTTGTTATAAATCACCCTGTAGATATATATGATATATATACATATCATAAATAACAACAATACCTATTTTTTTATTTATCTACGCAATTGTGCTTAGTACTTACTATTATAAATCATATAATTAAACATTGATAAACGGGCAAATTAATATTACCGAAAGTATTCCCAATTGCATAGTGCATATACATTCTATTATTTTTTCATACTGAAATGATCACAAACGTTACTATTCCACCATAAATAACAGCCGTGCGCCCGTAATCGCAGCAAAAACGGATGAATTATGGTATAAACAATTGCAAAACGTCAATTTAAAACCAGTATATATATCAGTACAAGCATTAAACACATTTGATTTTTACGCAATATCTTTCGTTCGTGTAATTGCAGTCAAATAGCCATTGCATATATTTTACAATTATTTATTATACTTAAACTGTACCTAACACTGCGAACTGAAATGTTAACTGTAACGAATGTACCTAATATGTGCAATATTTTGTTCTATTTTTACTTAATTATAGGTTTATTGTTTCTCATTCTTTTTGTTTGTTGCTTTATTTAGGTAATAAGTTTCGTTGTGTTATGCTATAGTTGTAAAAAACAATAAAAATTGTGTAATAGATCTGGTTTGGTTTATGAGTGTATAGATTATGTATCCTTTTCGGTTTAGTTAATGTAGCGAGGGGAATGCAACTAATCGAATTAATCGTACCAGTTCAAGATGAAAAATGCGCTTGGCACAGATATGCTTAATTAGAAAATTTATATTTAATTGAAGCTGTGTTTGTTGGCTGATTTTTTCACCCATTGACACACATTCCTAGTTTAAAAGAACGTTGCAGCGTTTGCTGTATAGAAATAGCATTATATCTATCTATCTACCAGTTTCTGTTAGTAGAACAAATAGTGAAATAAAGAAAAAGTTCTGTGACCAGATGCAGATAAATGGTGACTTATTTTGTAATCATGGTTCTTGTGGACACACACCGGAACAATTAAAGCAACTAACGACATTAATGAACATACATTTTGCTAAAGTTTGATGTTCAATAACATTTATAATCGTTGGCCGATTTTCATTATTTTTTGGGACATTATTTTGGGAATTTCATAAATGATGTTTTTGGTCTAACAATACGACATTCTGTGAAGTAACTAAAGAATCTACGGTGATGAATATTTAAAATACGTATTTTAAATACGTAATTTAAATTAATATTATTCATATAAGGACTATTGCATATTGCAAAGATAATAATAATATGTAAAAAAATCTGATGTCGCCAGGCAGATGACATGTGCCTGCATTAAAATAACTCTAGTTAGCCAGGATTTGACAGATATTCTGATTCTATTGACAGTAGGTATTGTTAAAACATCAAGCATTTGACACTACCTACTGTCATCAGAATGAAAATATCTGTCAAATCCTGGCTAACTAGTTTTATATTAATGCAAACCACCGAGCTCGATCAAATAGAATTTGCTCATGCAGCTAACCAATAACTTTACCAAAAAATGTCATCGACATAAATCATACAAAATTTCCTCTACTTTAATTTATTATTTAACTATTTTGACGAAATTGCAGTAATGGCAGCTCATTTGCAAAATTGTTCAATATGCTAAGAGTAAACATCCAGAAAATAAACTGCTTCCGGGTTGTGCCGTGTGTCAAGATTTGTAAATGCTGACGTTTCGCGAACCATGTTGCTCGCTTCTTCAGAGCTAACTGAATACTGAAGACCTAATGTTCCACACTCGTGTGTAATCCTTGGGGTTAGGTAAAAGATCCTTTACCTTATAGCTGGTGCTCTGTACCTTACCATGATACCCGATTTCTCGGTATGATACAGAGCACCAGCTAAGGTAAAGTGAAAATAGTACGAAGCCAACTAGAAAGCAGATTGAATTACTATCAACTAGAATAATATATGGCGTGATGTAAATTACAGACATAATCATTTCCAAGTTTTAATTACTGGAACCAAGAATTCTGCAATTAATATCATTTTGTTCATTGATATTTATCGTGTGCTTTTTAAAGATTTATTTGTAGGTATTACGTTTTCTAAACTTAAAATAAAGTCAAATAAAATGAAATTTCTCTAGTGGAGGCTATCTGGCTTCTGCATGCAAGGCGGGGCAGATATGCTACGCTATCCGGCGATAACCATACTGCGCATATAAGTACAATAAATGATATTACATACAGGACAGAGGATAACAGTATAGTAAGCTAAAATTGTTTCCTCATGCCAAGATACAACAGTGATAATTACATTTAAAAAGGGTATAAAATTAACAATAATCAAAAATTAATTTTGTGATATAAAACAGTTATTAATTATAGTAAAAATAAATAGTTTCCTTCCACCTAGAACAGAACACATTTTTTGGGCCTTGTCATTGTAACGGTTTAGGAGGAGAAAACATTAAAAAACAAAACAAAAAACCGGTACAAATTTTTAGGTACCTTCCATTATATTGTGAAGATGAAAAACATAAAAGTAGCGCCGGCGCATCTGGTCCAATTCATTGGATCGTACTCGAACGGTATTTCCTGTGTGTTGGAACAGACTTTTTATCAATTGGCTATGCAGAATTTATGATTATATCGGGCAATTTAATATGAACACAGGTGGATTAAAATCCCTAGATGATGACATTTGTGCAGTTTTGGTAAAAAAGAACAGCACACATATTATAGCGCAGTATACAGGATATTTTTGTATACAGGGAAAAATTTTGATTTTTTTTTTATATTTTGTTACTCGAAAAGCGTACCAATTGCGTACTAGAATTATCATTAAAGATTGTGGTGAAACCATTGCCAACCGTTGGTTTTCGTATGGGCGCCATGTTAGATTTTAACGTTTTAGGTGTTTTTTTTTCTTCAAATTTAAATATGATGTATCTCACTTGTAAATTTTGGACTAGCATTACTATTTTTGTTTGTTTTGCAAAAATAAAGGTAATATTTCAACGTTTTTCAAATCAAGTATTTTAACTTTTCATGTACAACTGCCCTGTTAAATTAAGTGCATTTCCAACATCAGGCTGAACCGTCTGAGTACTGTGTTACTTTGAAAGGTAATGTAATTTGAGTGTCATTTTATACAAGAAAAACGAACAACTAAAACCTGACAAGTTAAGCTGAACAAACTGTCATAGTTTCGGTCCAATAACTAAATGTTATCATATACTTTACTAATTATTAGATACTGGAAACACGAGTAATTGAAAATTTGTAACGTTTTTTTTTGGGCCACAGTGTTTTTTACCGATTAGTATATTTAAAGAATATTTTTTATATTAGATAAGTGTATTGTCCTTTTCTGGCCAGTTATGAAGCACAAAGTATACAACCATGTAAGTACATTGGAGGAGATCTGAGCGAGAATTCGAAATGAATCACAGTTAATAAAGAATTACGCAAAACATTGCGGCGAATGCAGTTCAATTTTCTTTCTGTCAAACATGCATATTTTATGTTTGCTCCTATGTCGTACAATTCTGTTAGAAAAAGAGTGCTTCAAATATTTCTACCATACCAGAAAACAAAAATAAGTCTATTTCGTCACATGGCATGTTTTGTGCATTATTGGTACCATGACAAGACCCAATATCATTGCAAAATGTGTGTTCCAATTTATTGTTCTAAATATGAACAAAATCGGTTCAAAAGCGCCTCTGTTATAACAAAAACAGTTTTTGAAAGTAGACTTTGATGGAGTATAAAGACAAAATGATAAGGAATTGTATATAGATAGATAGAAAAGTTTGTAACATACGAATAAATTTAATTGCCGTAAAGAAATCTGTTCAATACAGGCAAAGAAATACTTCTTTGCAGACATGTATTTGTTTGGAATAGTTGTTTGGTAGAAAGAACGTTTATTTGCGTCAAATAATTTATGTTTTCAGTTCAAATTTAAATATTGTATATTATAAGGAACAAGATTTATTTAGATCAAATGTTTGTAGTCTGGAGATAAAGAGTTATGATTTTTTTAAATAAGAAAAATAGGGATTGAGTTAAAATGCGATATTTAAAGATTGTAATATATGGTTTCTAGATTACCGAAATTATTGATAGATTGAAGATTGAAGATTAGTGTGGACTTTTTATTGGCGAGAACTTTTTGGAGTGTCGCCGATTTTTTGGATTACGCACATCCTCAACCGGTGGTCAGTCTCCCATACATCGGGGTACTTATTCGGCCTGATTACGGCTCAGGGTGTTTCAGAAATAACGGCTAACCTTGAAGGAGCATCAGCCCAAGGACGTAACAAGCATGTTTTGTCAAATAACGTATGGTAAAACTTAACGCATACTTGAGAAAATTAATAAAGAAAGACGGAGTCCGTCCCTGTTTAGCGCAATAAAATCGACAGCACTCCAACACAGTTGTGTTGTAACTGATGATAAATCAACGCCGCCGGGAACATATCAATCTCGCTCCACTCCTGCGTTTCTCGCTCACAGTGGCAATGACCTACATTCGCCAGGTTCAATCGTGGTCAGCTGTCTGTTGGTTTATCAACAATTAGAATCTTTTGGATTGTTGAATTTTAATGTGGGTGTGTTTGTGTAGTGATTTGTGTAGAATTGTTTTGTGTACCAGAGACGGATGGATGGCAATTGTATGGCTAGACTGCGACATAACTTTGATCGGCCGCGACACGCAGTAGTTGTATTAAGCCGGTTTGTTTTGTTCGACGGATATCGCTTTTAAATCACAATGTTTGTAAATCCGTAATACATTTCTGGATTAGGTACGTAGGTACTGATATCTCTAATTTTCAATTGATAAATGTTCGTACGTACGTTTGCAACCGTATTTCAGTCATGCTCGATCGGCTATACACCAGGGCAGGCCTTAGACTATTTCTTCAACACAATTTTGTTGGTACTGCAAGCTGATTCGATATCGGAACAGAGGATCACGCCGTTTTGTGAGTAGAGACCCTACAGCTCTATCTGACCATACGGTTGAATAAGGCATTCAAAATGTTGACACTAGCAAGCAATTTTTCTCTGCTCGTGTCGGGGAAATATGCACGCGTAAATATGCACGTAGAGCCAAAATTGCCACTTCTGTGGATGGTATGGTTGGGGAGGTGAATGGTACATTCTCTATAAAGCGTAAATTATCTATTTTGTTTATTTTGTCATAAAATAAATATAAACAAAAACCCAACAAACAATACCTGTGCAATAAAGTATAATAAATTTTGATTATTCTGTCTTATTTTTACGCCACAGATCTTGGGTACCAACCAATGTATTGGATCTTGGAAAATCTAATATATTTGATAAAATGCGCTTAAGAGTAAATGTTAGTCACCGGCCTCAAAAGTTCGACGAAACTGAGGCGCGAGAGGAGGGAACAAGCCGCGCCCACTGTACACTCCGCAGAAAATGCAAGCAACACACTGATTAGATGAGGGGAACAGCGGTATCGTTCTTTGGCGGTGAAGATCAAACGGGCCGTGCGGTGTCGACTGGTGCCGAACCGTTTCCTAATAATTTTGTGTATGTGATTATCGCATGTTCTGAAATGCTTTTCTTGCATATTTTAAATACAAATACAATTCCACAAAACAATACAGTGATACAAATTAATTAATTGCTTTATTATAACATTCCTATTTTACTACTAACTATGGTTGAACATTTTACCTTTTGTATGTTGAAAAAAATTGTAGTTTTGGTAAAACAGACAGCTTTTCTTACATAAATCATTTATTGCTTTACATTTATTATTAGAATTAGTAACTAATTATCAGTTAGCTCCGAAGAAGCGAACAGCATGGTTCGAGAAGACAGTAATTATGAATTTTTACTCACGGCATAAACCGGTAACTATTTATCATCTAAATTTAAATGACTCTGGCCGTGAAAGCATTCGTACTCAGATACTTATTTAAATCCATTTAACGTTTTCTTTGTGCATCAATAATCTCGAATGTCTCGTTCGTACTTAGCAGAGATCGATACTTTCAGGTGAAACACACCTCATATAAAAATTCAAATTTTTATCTGGTGACGCAAGTAGGTGTTAGTAAATATAATATTCCTATTTTAATTCTAGATACAGTTGGATACTGCATTTTGAAATTTTACTCAAAATTATTATTGCTATGTATAGACTTGGTAGTATACGTACTTCAATTTCAATTGTAGGTATGAGAAAAAAATAGCGATTTCAATAAAACAGGCAGCTTTATGTATATGTATAAGTCATTTATTATATATTATATAGATACATGTTCAAATATTTTAGACCTTTATAAAAGTTTTTTGCCATATATGGTAATCCGGCACGCTTACGCCTATAAGAGAGTATTGCCCAAATTAACTAGCGAAGTTAATTAGCGAAGAATTACACTACACGTATAATATCTACATATACACCTACCGCAGGTACTCTCGCAAGTTATTAGTTTTCTTAGAACGCGGGCCACATAAAGGCAGCTGATTTTTTAATTTGCCCATATTTCTAGCGTCTGTTCTACGTCTGTTGTACAACAAGTAGAACTAAAGCCAACCATCCTACATAGATTGCGATTGCCCTGAATGCATTGCCAAGCGACAAGTGTTTGGTATTAATATTATTTTCTAAATCTAAATACCAATATATTTGAAATTCTATGACGAAAAATAAATGACTGATTAAAAATTAAATTACTTGTATTTCCTTAGTAATAATTTATTTAACTCCTATTAATTATTTAGTAGTTGTAACATTGTAAGTAGGTATTGCGGTACTGCAATATAAACCCTCGCGGGAACATGCGCTCCTAATTTATAACTTGCTCTTTGCTGTCTGCGTAGAGTCCATCAGGACGGCAAAAAATTATTTCTCATATTCGGTTTCTAGCCTATCTACGTAGCACCAGCACGGTAAAATTTATTTTTCGTATGGCTTTCGTTTGCCGGGCGCGGCTCCGCAACACCTCCCGTGTCAACATGAGATCAATATTGTTGTTAGGCCGAAATTGCTCAATATTTGTGATTCCCCTGGCTAAGTATTCATGCTGCTGCTTCAGACTGTACCATTTGAATTTGATTGGTCGAATAAAATGATGTGGTGTTAATCCAACAGATGGCTGCACCGTACGACTATAAAATATGTTATTCTCGTCTCATTCACATGTTCAAAAAACCAACGGTTAAATCATTACAACATTCATATTTTGTTGTCATTTTGTTGTCATCAAGTTCATGAAGGCTCAATACAAAATGTTGTAATATTGCTTTTTTGATGTTTGGTTCGGATTTGGGAAAAAAAAATAACAAAAATTACCAATTATTGGCTTCTTTAGCAAGGGTAAAAAACAAAACAACAACGCAAATGAAAAAAAGTGGCATTCGTACCCGGTGTAATACACCTTTATCTATAATTTAATGTATTACACGTGATTAACACACAATTAAGCTCAGGATGTTTGGTTTTATATAGTGTTGTTTTGTAGTACGCTACTACCTCTAGTGATTCCTATTAATAATGCACAAAGTAAATAGAAATTAGGTCATTTTTTCTCCGCAATTCCCCAGTTTCTCCCGTCCTGTAAAATATGTCCACTTTATCTCCCATCTAAATAGATTCAACACAATTGATTCCATCTATTGTTCCGATGTATCCTTGACAAAATGTTGAAAGATCTCCGTGCAAGCGACAGAAAATGCGCGTGAAAAGAAAACCAAAACACACAAAAGCGGTTCAACGACTCAGCATTGCGGGCAAGGACGTTCGAGGTTACCGAATTCGGCGGCAAATCTTACATAACAAAGACAAAATCTAGAAATGCACACACTGGTAGTGAGAGAAAAAATATTTGTAGGTTGGTTCGGTTGTTCGTTACGGCGCCGCTGAGAAATCGGGCGCTGGCGGTCGCACGCACGATTATGAAACGATTTTGAAACGACGCCGTTTGGTTTGCACTTGCAGCCGATTTAAATTGGATCTGTCGGAAGGTTGATGTTTGTCTTTTACGTAAGCTCGTAACACCGCAGAATTCCGTTGCGTATGTTAGTATGTCTGTATGTATATGTATAGAAAAACACGTACGAAAATTGTAACGATGACGGGATCGTTAATTTTGCGACCTGTTGTTTATTTTCCTGTACTGGATTAGTATAACATGCACGATTTACTGCTTTCTTGGTGTCTCTCACACCGGGTGTGTAGTTACTGCGTTCCTAAAAAATAAGATGTTGATTGTATTTCATTACCTATTATCACAAACTTGAACAGTTTGTGTCTCTTTTGTTATTCTTCTGTTATACAAAGTTGGTAATATTTAAAAGGTGGTTGGTATGTTTAAATTTAGAGAAATAATAGCAATAATTCCGGAGGAACATGGATTATGATTGCTTTAACGCAAAAGGAAAACAGATACATGCGTTCCATTAAAAAACAGATATTGTTGCGTATTTGATTGTTATTTCTCAATTATTAATGGATAACAACGAAGTGACTTAGGAAAATTTGACAACACCATTCAGCCCAGAAATGCATTTTCATAATTCGAAAAAGTTCCAGATAAACCAGATTTGGCATTAAAATAGCTATCACATGATACCTAACACGACCTACAATTATGTTTCTAACTGAAACCTCACGACGCTTATTTAGACCACAAATATATTATTCCTATCTTTTCAGCACTTTATACAGAGTGAGCAATTTGAATTAATATAATCAAATATTATTGAAAGTACGAAAATATTACACACAAAACATATTTGGTGTTCTTTTCGTCAGTTTCAATTATGATGTATCACACTTGTTATTAAGCTGTATGTACATTTTAGCCGAATTTGAGACTAAGTCTACGGTTAGGTCGACGGAAACCGCGCGGAGTACGGTGGCGTTAGCCTACAATTAGGTCGGCGCAAACCGCGCGGAATCGACCGTTGAGTGAACCATCAAGCGGCAGTACAGTACTATGTAGTGAGCAAGACAAGCTTGGAAACATGACAAAATATCGGCAACGGTTTGTTATTTACAAACATTCTAGGACACGTCGGTTTTCAATTATCAAAACACACATATTTATAACAAATTCAATTTTCCTTTTTCAATAGTTTTGACTTATGACGTCATCGACACTTTGGTAATTGCAACCACTACTTTTTCTTGTTGATTATAATAATAAAAAATAATAATAAACAGTCTTTATTCATAGTTTGTAGAAATACAAAATCAAAAAATCATACAAACAAGAAACAGCGTCACAAAGGAAAACAACAAAAAATTCATTCGAAATCGACGAGAAACAGAATATAAACAAAAATCATAACATATTCTGTAACACAATCAAAAAAAATCTTTGACGGAGTAGGGCTCCAAGTTACACAAATAATCAAACAAAGCTCTGCGCATCAAACGCGGCGTGTTAATTTGTTTAATTTCGTATGGAATTCTGTTCCAAAGTTTAACACAGGAGTAAACAGCACCCCTCTCGTACCTGGCAAGCCTGTGGGTATTCTAAAATCCTGTCCGTGTCTGCAGTTATAAACATGATCACTCCTATATTCAGTAAAATACTCCGGGTGTTTAATAACAAAAGAAATGCTTTCGTAGATATATATTGCGGGGACCGTCAGCATACGCTCATCCCTGAACAAACCTCGGCATGAGTCCGAGAAACCCATTCCCCGCAAAGTACGAAGGGCGCGCTTCTGGGCAATAAAAGCCCGCCCAGCATACGGTGCCGATCCCCAGAAAATAATAGCATATCGCAAATGACACTGAATATTAGCAAAGTAGAAGGTTTTTGCTATATTCTTATTCGTATTTTTCACGAGAATTCGAAGACCGTATATGTTTCTGTGGACTTTGTTGCATACTTGATCAATGTGCGGTCTGAAAGAAAGGCTGTCGTCAACAGTTAGACCCAAAAGAGTAGCAGATGCACTTCTATCGATATTCACTCCATCGTAAGTCATATTGGAGGTGTTAATGTGAATATTGGAAAACAATATAAACTTAGTCTTCTTTGTATTTAAACTTAGACAATTGGACGAAAACCATTTTCCAATAGTACCCAAACATCGGCCAGTGGTTTGTACTAGTTGTTCTACTTCATGAGACTGATTAACTATCGTAGTGTCATCCGCATAACAGACAATCTTAGCACTAGCGAGTGACAAAGAAATATCATTTATGTAAATTATAAAGAGAAGTAGATCTATAATTTAGATCTATAATTTAATAGATCTATTAATTTTCTTATTAGCATACAAATTTTATGACTTTACATCAAAAAGTTTTCCAGAAAAAGACAATAGAAAATTAGGGAATATTGATAAGTTTTGTTTGTGAATAAAATGCGAATAGCCGTTTCGGGTAGATTTCTTTGCATTGAATTCCAAACAGGGCTTGAAAGTTTCATATCACGTCATGTTTTTGTTGTTTCTGTTATTGAAGCTTCCGCACACTACTTATAGAATTCACTGTAAATGAATGTCAATTTTCAGTTGAAGCTTTCTTAAACAGATCTTATGTAAGGCTATAAAATGTTTCTGCTACCATTAAGACAATTAAAATATCTACCAAAAGCACGAAGAAAAATATGGGGTTATTTTTTTTTAAATGTCGAAGATATCATAAGCAAGAAACAATTTTTTTTACATTGATAGTTAAAAATCATCGTGTTTAAACTGTTGTAAATTTACAAAGCCTCTCAGAGATTTTCTCATGTTTCCTTACTTTACGTGCGCACTGTATGTAGTAGAAGTATGGAGATCGAAGAAATACTATGTTTTTGGATGCTCTACAAATAAGTGAACGCAAAAATGTGGGGTCCATCCAATTAACCCAAACTAAGAGATCGATACAGTTGCAATAAGTGTTTCTTGTTTCCAATGTTGAGAGAATTTGAGCCAAAATTTTTTACTACTTCTGAATGTCCGAGTTGGCTAAACACGCACATGGTAATATGTAGAACTGTCATAACGCTCATAACTCTTAACCTATCTCGCTGCGCGGATGCATCCGCGTGGTTTCCGCCGACCTAAACGTAGGCTAATACAGTTGGAATAAACGTATTTTGAGTATGTCACATCAGTGACAGCAGTTGACATCAGTGACATCAGTTCAAACCAAGCATTTCTTATTGTTTACTGAATTTTGAAATAAAGAGCATTTCCAACATAAGCCTGAACCCTCTGAAAACATGTGTAGCTCAAAGATGTAATTTTCACGTGTGTTTACACGTGAAAATTACAGCTAAGATGTGACAGTCAGACAAGTGAAAGCAAAATGCCATAATTTAAGCTCAATAAAAAAATTTGTAGATTTTTAGTTCCAAATACTGCAACAAGAACAGAAAAATTTGTAAATAGTCAACTTCGCAAGTGTGGTACATACGTGAAACAGAAGCAAAAAAAATCCTTCAAAAGTGCCAAAATCAAACATGGTTTTCCAGCTTCTTTAAAAATAACTCAAGTAAGCAATTGGATTTGTCGTACCTGGGCACTGTTAATGTTGCAACAGTCTAATTCCACTGCTTCTTTTTTAGTAAAAGCGAAAAAATCGAATTATTTTATGCTGGACGTGTCTGGGGCAAAAATTGACTGTCTACAAATACCAGTTCGACAAAATTCCTGGGTGTGTGTAGCCTACCCTCAGCGTCGATGGGTGGCCCTACTTGCGGACCGACGTACCACAGAAAACATGCACCCCGATGCTGCGAAGCATGGGCACTCACTGAAAACAAGCACCCCATTTTCACCGATTGTGGCGCCACTTGCGACAAAACTAATTCCGTCATCGTCTGGCCCTCTTTGCATCCAAAAAAGGGTATCCGAGATCGGTCAGTGCAATTTCAAAAAAACCTCTTTGCATCTACAAGATTTATATAAAACACTTGTCGTGGGATGCATATTTTTATTTGCTTTAATTTTAATGATCAAATGAAAAAAATTTAAACTATTGAAACAACAAGAAAGAACTAGCACTGCATGCCATTAACGTAAACAATTGCATTTTAGGATTTTCCAATCGCCAGGATATCTTTTATCTTCTTTCAAAAATACAATGGATTTTTTTTACGAAGTACACCAAGTTCTCTGGATTTTTCCTTTATCGACAAGTGACGTTAGGAGACTATCCAATTTAACACTTCGCCTTTACGACTTTAGCAGTCCTACGTCATACGGTAAGAATACCGTGGGATGATATTCCCTACACTAGTAGAAATATTGTTTAGGCCAATTAAATCGTTGATTGAATATAGGCAAAATATATTTTCTGTATACCTGTTGTCTTTTTACACTCTTTGCACACTGCATTTAGTCAACAATGTCTGAACTGCTGTCGCACTCATGTTGTGCTATATTATATCTGTACCTACCTACTGACCAGCAAATATACTAAATAATTATATTAACAAATTATTTGTTTTTAATATCTTTGACTATCTACTAAGCAAGCGAGTTTTATGCGCCTAAGTAGCAATGAAACAGTACGCTATTTCTATCTACGATCTGAAGCACTCGCTCATGCATTTTTATCGAATACCAGAATCGAATTTGAAAGGGCGTCATGCACGTTTCGTTACATAACCTCAACTGGGCGTGGGCGTGTTGCAGTATTAAAACCATGTGCACCAACGGCCGACATATATTCCAAAGCGGTAGTAGCACTTTCAAATTGTTTGTTTTGCTCACTTACAGATTTATGACACACACTTAACCTATTTTTGGTCACTTTTTTCTATCATTGTTTCGCCCGAAGAAAATTTAACCTCAAAATAAAAGTGAACCGTTTTATTTTGATTGATGCATGCATTTAATCTGTTACACGGCTGCCAATCACAATTTACTATATGTCAATTCTGATCTATTGTTTGTGGTATAAATTAAAACAGTTCTAACACACGTCTTTGTTTGTGTCAAATGAAAATAAATCGTATTGGCAGGTTACACGATAATAGAATTGTTGAACACGTTTCAATTTGCTACCGCACAAGCAATTATCATTGAATTAATAAGCGCAAATATTTGAATAATCTGATACGGTTGGATTGTTTTTGCTATAACTTGACTTTGCGATAACGCTACTTATTTGAAAATGTGGGGAGTGTGAATTAGAATAACTGAATGGATAATTTTGCAGTGAATGAATGTTCTACAATGTCGGACTGATATATTACTAAAACTGCATGGTCATGATCAATGGTCAAGTCCAATGTTTTGAAATACGTCATATATTTTTAGAAGATAATCTTGAACATGGCCTTAAATTAAAGTCAATTCCTTGCTGCATATGCCTATATGAAAACAGAAATAATTGATAATAATTGATTGGTGCAACTGTAGTTTAAGAACGGTCTTACGGTCTTGTGGGATTTGAATCCACACACGATGGGAAGTCGTAAGGTATAGGGGTCTCGGGGCTGCACCCGCTTCGCTAGAAAAGAGAGGGGAGGGTGAGGGAGGGAGTGTTAAAGGGGACGTGTGTGAATCCGTGCACGATGGGGAGTTATACAATCAGTCAGATAATTTAGCGGTGAATGAATGTTCTATTAAAGATAAAATAATATAAAGATGAGGCGCTTCGGGTCGGCTCCGTTGATTTAGTGGGGTCCACATTTGATGACCTTGAACGCATGTGAGCTTTAAACCGTTGACCAAACAAGACGGGAATTGGCGGGAATTTTAAACTAGCGAATACAATGCACGATGGGCGGCAACGTTACCGACATTAGATGTTATGTAATGCAAATGAAAAAAACAATATTCATATACATAAATAAAATAAAACACAGCGGTTTGTTGACACCACGTACAATAGACACATCAATGAACGTAAGCACCAGAAGTAAGGTTATGCTATCCGCTAGTATATAAACACAATCTGCTGTTGGTAGCCATCTTACCGTTGACCAAATCTATCTCACTCTCGAACCGCGTTTCCTTGTCTAGTGACGCATCTTATATTCTTTTATCTTTGGTTCTACAATGTCGGGCTTATATATTACTAAAACTGCATGGTCAAAAATACCTTCAGAGTATCCACTTAGGTAAGAATAAAACATTTTAACTTTCTATTTATCGTAATAGGTAAGTTATTCAAGAAAAAAGAAATTGACAGTTTTAACTTTTTCTTTAATATCTAATGATCACCTTTGAAATGTAAAAACAGTCCTGAAAAGTGTCCCCATTTCCGCAACTTTTGTTCTATTTATCCGACTTCTTGCAGTTTCCGAGATCCCGTGATGTCGGAAAAAGTTATTAGAAAAACTTGTTCAAAATCTCATTTTAAACATAGTTTTAAAATGTACCGTATTTTAACGCAATATTTGCATTTTGAAATTGGGTATAATTTTCAGGTATGATTTTCTCACGGACAGCCATGAAAACAATAAAAAAATATCAAATCTATTTTACGGAACTCTTCTGCCTTATTCTCTCTAAAATTTTCTAACAAATACCGTAATAGAATTGAAAAAAGCCTAAAAATTACCGGCAATTTTAAAATACGAATTTTTTATTGATACTTAGTATGCTAGGTTAGAATTCGATTCTGGGCAATATTTCATATAGTTTTTTGAAATCTCTAATCCATTACAAAATATCTGGAATTAGTCCCATTCGCAGTCGTTGTAGGGTGGGTTTATATAATTTAATTCAAAGACTCCCTCAAATGAAGTTCGCTTCTACTAGCTGTAGAGTTTTTTTAAACCGGTTTTAAAACCGTTTTTTTTGTGACATTTAAAAATCGGTTTTTATGTTTAATAAGCCGGTTTTGTATTTGCATTTATAAAAACTTCATGTTAAAAAAACGGTTTTAGATACCAGTTTAAAATTCCAATTAATGACTATCTAAAAATAATGACATATTTGATTAAACATGGTAAAAGGTGTAACCTCAAAAAGCATTTATTTATTTGTTTGAAACATCATTTATTTTTCTATTTCCCGCTTTAAGCGACATTTCCACGCTACGACTTTCAGCAATATCAAGTATTTAGTGTCATTGTAATCGAGAAAAAAAAGTTTTCTATCGTATAACAAGATAGGGAAAAATGTCTCATTGGCTAAAAACCAATCCAATCACGATAGAGGGCGCCATTTACACAATACAGGCCCAAATCGATTTAGTTAGTTACTGTTTCCACCACTTAGATTAATAATTAAAAAAGTTATTTTTTCGGTACCTTGGTGATAAAAATTGACGATCGATTTGTTCTTGTGGTCAGAATGTCATCCTTATCAACAAATATGTACAGGATGCCATTTAAAATTTCAATGATATCGTCATTTCCGGAAAAGTTACACTAATCTGAAGACGGATAAAAAATATCATAAAGAATATCAACTCTAGAACATAGTGAAAATATACAAAATGCATCTAAAACTGGTATAATCTATTAGAACATATTATTTTCTTCCTTACATCCCACGGACATTTTCCAATCAGGTTTCATAATAGTATAAAGTTTAGAGTGTAGATGTCAGTCGGGGTCATGATGTCACGACCAGATCTCGCCGTTCCTCGACACTCTATGCCAGTCTATGCAAATATTATTAGGTCCACAACCTTTGCGAAGCAGCGAGTAGTAATTGCGCAACCTTACTGACCTTGCGGCGATTTAAGAGACACTACACTACCGTGCAGTATGGAGCAGCACCACACCTGGTCGTGGCCGATGTGTTCTGCTGCACTTTCGATTGCAGTCCGATTTTTTTCAATGGGGTCCGCCTATCTAGACTCAGATTGAGTAGAAAAAAGTGTAACGCCGATAGGATCCGTATTTTTGCCACTGAGGGAATATGGCGATGCCCGGGCATGACCATCTGTATAAAAGCAAAGCACTGTGCTGTGCAGGGCCAGTGCAATCTCATACCTCATAGAATAAAATAGTGATCGCAATGTATACGAAGGTATTATCTAATTGTACGAATTGCTTTTGCTGTTGTGTTTGGTGATTTGGGGTACTTCTGTGGTTATTTTAAGGGTAGTATTAATATGCTTTAGATACCGAAGCAGACGACCCACGTCATAGCTGCTTTTCCTGAGTCTGGACGTAGAGTCGACTGGTAGAACGTCCGAGCTGAGTTATTAAATTGAAGACGTGGGTCCTCTGTTTCGACGACTCAAGTATGGTGCTTATTGCCTATTTGTACGTATCCACAACGTAACGTACCCGTAACGTAAAAGTATATTTTTATCTTTAAGTTCAGTCAGTAATAAAATATCAGTGAGACTTAGCGAATATGATACTTGACGGGTTTTTGTAAATATACGCAAAATTAGTAAGTCGAACATATTCAAGCCGCGTATGCAACCATTTTTACACTAGCAGCGCCAAAATGTGTATCGTTGGTTTCTTTGCCAAGCATTGGTGCCTAACAAACCTAACCTTAGCTTTTGTGGTAGCATCATTTTTTCTTGATTAGTTTCTATTGTTCTCTATATTTTGTTTCTTTAGTTCTCTATATCTATATTTTATTTGTTTTATTACCTACAAACATTCGTTACCTACCATCCTCTTCTAAGGTAAATATGTTAACCTGAACTTTGACCTTCTGTCAACTGCCTATACACTTTTCAAATCCATTTGCACTTTTTTGGGTTTCTTATGTATGTACTTTATGACTCGGGTGTTTCAAACTATAAATGTTTCTTTATTCCTAAAAACTTTTCGACAATATTTATGCCATCTTCGACTTATTTGTTGTTGCTTGTGTTTCACGGTATAAAGATTGTAGTTATTGCACTAGAATTATTGGTTTTGCACGTATATATTTCAGTTCAGAAATAGTCAACTTTTATAGCTTATACAAACGTTTCATAATTTAGTAAAATGTTCACAGACAAAAAACATATCGATTGATCCAGTTCATATTTTTACCGTTTTTACTAATGTCAAAACATATAGGTTGACATATTTGGAGAATGCTTTTGTCTGTTGTTAACTGTTAATCAAAGGATTAGAAAAAATACGCGGGTTGCGTAGTCAAATAACATCCGATCAAGGTCATTGATATACTATATATTTTTTATTATATATTCCTTCACCTATAAGGTTTTTATCCAACAATGTTCACTTTTTTTCCACAAGAACGTCATCACCCACATAAGAAGCTAGGGAAAGTGGATTGTGTGAGGTATCGTATGATACGTCACACGACCAACTTTCCCTATACTATTACTAATTAAAGGCTGCAACTCTTTGACAAATTTATTTACAACATTATGTTCATATGTAACAAACACTAAACTGAGAATAAATTGAATGTGCCACCTTTTGGCTTCACGGCATTTATGTCTGAGTTATATGGTTACTGATGATATAATCAAACAAGTAATGATTCCTCTATGCAGAGTGTTTCACTTAATGTACGCCAAACGCAAACGTGTTGTGGATGCAATTCGATACAGTTATAGATATAAATGTTTCTTTTTCAATTTTACAAAGGTGAAAAACGAACGGTTCAAAGCATTGACATAAATAAGAATGTTCAAAATTTGAATTTCTTCTGATCTTTCGATTTTACAAACGCTAAGTGCGATATTAAGAAAACCTGTAATGAAAACTTAACTGTATATAATACAATGCAAGTCATTTTAGCACTAGTGCTATAAGTATTGGTAACTATTCAAAAAGAGCAAATGTCAATTTGGTATTAATTACTACTCTTGTGATTTAATATTTTTATGGCTTTTTGAAAATATATTTCAATGCTTTTGTATAAAAAATGGTGACAAATGATTTCTAAAAATATGTTATTGAATAAAAACCAACATTTACACATTTATATTATATTTACACAAAGTTACCAAATCCCAACGAATTAGAATGATAAATTTCGCACCAAATTCTATTATTTCAATTTCCCGATCGGTCAATTTCCGAGTTGTTTTACTACAAAGTTTTGTAACCGCGAGTATATCTACTAAATTATTATTTACGTGACTGCAGATATTCGAAATGTCAGTCAGGACCATAATGTTTGATAACTTAAATTAAGTAAGAATTAAATTAATAACTGTATATTAACAAATTGTCAAAAGTATACATTTAAATAAATTCTATGTGTAATATTGAAACTGTTATTTGTGACCAAATTTCGCACTCCTTTACAGTGAGTGTGTAAAGTAAACATGACAAAAAATCTTCGAACAACGTTAATTTTGAATGATTTCAGATCTTCAATTTTTTGTTAATGTAACGCCATTGACATTTTTTAACGGCAACCCAATATTTGTTTTATATTTGTGTAATTACTTATGTCAAATCTTCAATTTCTTGTTACTTGTAACGCCATTGATACTTGTAACGCAACCCAATATTTGTCTTACTGACGATCTTGATACTTCTCATGATTGTCTTGATGGTAGCATATACATTTTATCGCCATAAATACGAAACTTGCCGAAAAAAAACAGCTAAAATTAGGGCAATATTGATAAATTTAGTTAGTGAATTGAAATCGAATTGGCGTTTTTCAATTTCATTACGCTGAATATGAATCCGGGCTTGAAAATTGCATATAACGTTAGCTATTACGTTTTTTGTTGTTTCTTTTATGGTTGCGCTGCGTTGACCACCTCGTATAGAATCGCTGTGAATGCTTCGAAAGCATGTGTGAACAAACTATCAAAATGTCCGGTAAAAGCATACAAAGTTCGCAGTCGGATCATTTTGAGGTTTGTAGCACATTGAAAATTGCTAAAATCACGCGTTTTGACAATTTGTAAAATAGTAAAAAAACAAACCGTCTCAGAAATTTTCTCATGATTCCATAAATCTACAGTAAAAAACAGTAATCTACCGTCTTAAGTTTCGAAACGTCGAACCTAGAAAATCATCTAACAACTGAATTTTCGACCAGCTGTATGGTTAAGGTCTTAGGGTTAATAGTTGAGGAGTACCTAGTTTTTATTAGAGAAAAATTAGTTTTTGCCAGGCTTTTGATATGCTACGCTGTTCTCTTACAATACTAAAATATACCGATGACAAATCTTCTTACCCTTAATAAATGTGATGACATCACGATATCGAAAAAAAAAACACTGTTGATTGAATTTTAGTGCCCACACTTACATCCGAAGCCAACCCCCTGGTATAACCTATACAATACTGAATTTAATGCTAATTCATAATACTAATTAGTGCGTTTTTATTCCATATTAATTAGTAGCTTGCTTAATTATTACTTGATTGTGTGCATCTCTAAATTGCCGTATATTTATTATTGTATTATATTAGTTTACTATATCATGATTTTCTTGCAGATTTTGGCTCTTGCTACGTTTGTAGCGTCAACGCAAGCTGGACTGATAGGAGCGCCAGCGTACGGTCCTGCATATGGACATGCTGTGGCTGCCCCTGTTTTCGGTCACGGATTTGGGTTAGGTCATGCGGTACCGGCAGCACCAGCTTACGCCGCCCCCGCATATGCAGCACATGCATATGCCGCCCCTGCTATTGTCAAGGCTGCCCCAGCATACGTAAAAGCCGCCCCAGCTGTTGATTATGTAGTAAGTTTTCAGAATACACCTAGTTTGCTATTTTAAAATCTTATGAATCCCGTATTTGAATATTAAACAATAAGTATCAGAATTATAACGATCATAAGATTTAGGGGATATAGAATGTTATATGGAATATATTACCGCATAATAAGCGGTAATATGTTACTACACACAGAAAAGTAAATACTTCACTCAAAGCAATATGCTTTCATCCAAGTAAATGATTAGTTTGCTATAGCCGCAAGTAGATATTTTCTCCAGTTAAGAATAAAGAGATATTGTTGAATTGAAATGATCATATGCTTGTATATCTGAGAAAATATTTTCTTGCAATGAGTATAGATATAATTCATTCAAGAAAACTATTCTCACGAATATATATATGCTTGACAATGAGAAAATATTTTCTTGAAATGAGTATAGATATTATTAGTTCAAGAACATGATCATAATGTATTGAATAGAAATTACTGTTTTAGTTTTTACTTTATCATACGCAGTATGTAAAGTATTGTAATCATGCCAAAAAAAATTTTTGAGATTTTAGCGGAAATATGTCTTTTTGGGTCCCCTGAACATTTTTGACCAAGGTACAAAAAAATGTCTGTGTGTGTGTGTGTGTGTATGTGTGTGTGTGTGTACCCGTTTTTGTGGAGACGATTCCGGAGAAACTACTAATGGTGTCGGGACGAAACTTCATATTTAGAAGTTTTATAACCAAACTTAGAGCTGAAAAGCTTTCTGTTCAAAAGGGTCCAAAGGAACTGGTGGTTTACTCATAGCATTTTTCGAAGATTTTGCAAATGAGCCGCTATTTGTGTAATGTCGTCAAAATAGTTAAATAATAAATTAAAGGAGAGGAAATTTTCCATAATTTATGTATATGACATTTTTTGGTAGAATTTATAGTTTAGCCGCATGAGCAAATTCTATTTCATCGAGATCGGGCGTACTGCTTTAAAACTAGTAGCCAGGATATGTCAGATTATTTTGATTCTAATGACAGTAGCTAGTGTCAAACGCTAATGTCTTGAAAATGCTACTGTCAATATAGGCTGCGTTCGGATATTGAACACCGTTACACTTTTTACACCCAATAACACGTAAGTGTCATTTGGACGGTGTACCCGCTGTCAACGGAGTACAATATCCGAACGCAGCTTTAATCGAGATATTCGTCTAGTTCTACTAGTTTTATTTTAATGCAGACATAGCCGATCTCGATCAAATAGAATATCATGCAGCTAAACTATTAATTTTATATATAGTATGATAAAGTCATGTGCCTGGCCACATCAGATTTTTTTTTTAAAGGTAGGGAATTGTGTGAAATAAATAGACAATAACTTAGCGAATGATATTTGTTTTATTGTATGAAATGTCTTTGCTTAATTACATATATACTTACCTATTTATAAATTATCACTACCTACAATACCTAAGGCATGGAAAAAACACCATATTCTATTAGACATCAAATTGTTTCCATTATATTACACAAGTAAGTTTTCTGTGGCATGTATGTTGATTTGGTGACCACTATATGGCTAGGCAAAATTTACGTACCGTGTGCGTCACAAGTCACAACTACGAACTGCGTCGCAAATACGTTGAACATAAGTACTGTAGGCTATTCACGCAAAATTAAAACTATATACTTTCATAATATTATAGATCGCGTAGTTATTGCGTACAGTACCTACAAAATTAGTACTAACATATTGAACTCTTCCCGGACAATACTCGGTAGTCAGCGAACACGACGCCATAGCAGACCCCAACTAACTGAAGGCAAAGGCCGATGCGAAAAATCTTAAATCTCGGCAACGTTCGTGCACGTTTGAGTGTAAATGCGCAAGCGCGTTGCAGGCAATGGCTTACTTGATTCAAGTTATTGATCAACTTCTTGAATTGAGAATTTAAACTACTTGGTTTGAAAATTATATACTTAACCGAAACTAATAACTCTGAGATTGGGATATTCTTGAATTGTGAGAACAAGGAATTCTTAAATGAAAGAAATTGTTTCAAACCAAGGAAATATTAACTTTCATCTAAAGCAAAAACCGCAAGTAAATAATTTTCTCACGTTTTGAGAATATACTTCGCTGTGTGTAAGCTAAGTAAAACTATGACATATGTCTTACAAGTTGAACGATTCAGGGCTCAACGTAGGGCGAACATATCTCGTTCGTTCTCGCAGAACTTTAGTGCAACTGTTCTTTTCTAACCCGTAGCGTCACTACAAAAGCATATAAACTCCCTTACTCTAAATTTTTAGGAATTAAAAACAGACCAAAGTTGACGTGGCAACACAACTAAATAAAATCAGTGAAAAACCAATAAACAAAAACACACCAAATAATGCATCAAATCGGAAACTTCATAATTTTGGCCTTGATTTTCCAGATAATTCCCTTTAGAGGATTTAAATCTTATTAGCACTATTATTAGTCAGTTCTTTTATTGGTCAGTTTACATTAAATTATTTTTATTTACATTACAGTAAATCTTAATTATTATTAAAACAATTGCATAAAAGAATAATAAGTATTTGTTGCATATTCAAAATGGTGGCCGCGGAATTTAAATGAGAATACAAGCTATTATAAATGAAAATGTTTAACGACATAATTTGTCAAATCCAGGTTATGGCTGTAATTTTTGATTTATTTAAAATTTAGATCCCGCCTGTATGTCACCATATTATTAACCTACAAGCTATTATATTTAACACAAAATCAGTTTGAACAACAGGGTCCAAGTATAATATCATCCAATCATAAGTGACATTTTTTGTGCTATAATATAGTTTATTTAAAGAAAATCGATGCAATTTAACCTAAATATTGGATGACCAAACAAGAATTTCTATTTGCAGTATTTATATTAGAAACGACGTGTTAGAATAATATAAGAAACACTGAAATAAAAATAAATTGGAAAATCAAACGAAAAATTCTGTAATTGAGTTATAAGTATTTTCAGACGGACTAAGTTATGCTGAACCATGAATGCACAGTTAGAATATAAATAATGTGCCTGAAGCAACACAAAAATATCTTTGCCGCTGTTTCGCTCAAAACTCAACAAAAAAATGTTCTAAAAATAGTGCATGCGTATTTGATTTACGAAGCTTTTGAGAATGGTCCACAATAACAAATAAAACATCCTAAGCTAGATGCTAGGAACTGGTCCTTTTCATATCTAGACACAGAATTATAGTTAATGTCATACCTTAATTAAAAAAAAAAGATGAGTTTAGATGGTATGGTAGCATTAAAGTATATAACCAATCACATTTTAGAATTTTATTTGAGAATACTGAACAGTAAAGTAACTCTTAATGTCTTACATAGTATATCAACTTTAGACATCGAAATGTGGTGATATTGGCAATTTTAGAAAAGCATGTAAGACTTTAAGTAGTACCTACGTTGATTCTTATATTAAAATAAATTTATTTAACGACAAAGAATTTTTTTTTGTAAAACATATCATTGAAAATCGGCTTGATTAAATATATAGGCTTGATTAGGCTTGATTAAATATATAGAACAATGTGTATGAATAACAAATTAGTAAATTAGTACCAAATTACTTCAACAGCATTGTCCACAACATCTGATTAATAACTCACATGCATATTCAATTCGATTAAAAACTTAGTTTTAATATAATTGAATATTTTTTGTAGGCATATCCAAAATACGAATTCAACTATGGAGTTGCGGATGGCCATACTGGTGACCAAAAGAGCCAGCACGAGGTCAGGGATGGTGATGTAGTCAAAGGATCTTATTCCCTCCATGAGGCTGATGGCACAATCAGAACAGTTCACTACACAGCTGACGACCACAACGGATTCAACGCAGTGGTCACAAGGTCTGGTCATGCGGCACACCCTGCTGTAGTCGCCGCCCCTGCCAAAGCCGTCTATGCTGCAGCGGCTCCAGTAGTACACGCTGGACCAGCGTTAGCTTATGGCGGTTACCTTGGTTACAAACACTAGATCTGCGATAAATAAACAAATGCAACTCTTAATAATGTTCTAACTTGCATGCAATTATTGATGGCAGTGTGGTTGGGAAATTATTATTGCGTTGCATTCTGTGTAGAAAAACTTTCGGTAATTGCTTTGTGAATTACTATTTATTCTCATGTTGTGTTTTTGTTTTGTAACATACTTAGGTATACTCATTGATATATTTGCAAAGCAATTGGCGAACTGTTTGGTACTGACGGCCTTGCCAAATCTGTCGACGACTCACGCGATTGACGCGCCATCTGTGCGTGACGCTTCGAACTACTGCTTTGTATGTATTTTTTGTACTTTGTTTTTATTTTTGTATATATAAATATATGTAGCGTGTTCTTAGATTAGTTATGTGTAACGCAGTATTTATGTTCTCTTCTTTTTGTACTTACGTACGTGTATAGTATAAATATATATATCATCATTTTCATCATGAAATTTGCTGTTTTAATTTGGATGTAATACTATAGATACGATAGGCTTTTGGTTTCTCTGACAAAGAATAATGCGCGAAGATATTCGCGAAGCTATTCGCGGAATACGGTTGTAAGTTGGGTTGCGCGGCTAACCGCTTATTGAAGTCTCCAGTTAAAACTTCTTTATACACACGTTCCGGCAAAGAATTAACAGTTAACTTTAGATTTTGGATCTAATTCAATAATTGTAATTTTTAACGATTTACAGAATTTATATTTAACATAAATGTGGTCCAGTCCAACTTACATCTAGCGTTACCAACAAAAGTATTGAATTATTATTGAAAATATAAAGTTGTTGTTTTATAAAATCCTCGAACACATCGATTGATAATTTCTAAAATACGTAGGTATGTCTTCGTGCGTCAACTTCTAACGTCACCAACCCTTTCTCTTTAACTTCTGATGTTTTTCTTACTGACTTGTGTAAGTAGATATTTTAAACGTTTTTTATTAATTCCATGTTAAGGTAGTACAATAAGAAAACAATTGACATTTTTAAAATATCGATTACTCTGTGGAACACGGATTTTCGAAGTGCTAAATGAAAATCCGCTTTGAAAACAAATACCTAAAACGCAATGATATATACAACTTTCAGGCTTAGATTCGTATTCAGCGCATATAAAACTACCGAAAACGCCTCTTCGCTTTCAATTCACAAAAAAGTTAGTATTAATATTCCATACTTTTTTACTTTTTACAAAAAAATCTTACGTAAGGTCACAAAATAAAAATAAATAAAAATTTAATAACTTGGCATATGCAACAAGAGTGAGAATGGGGGCTTTGCACAAAGTGTCCTATGAGGTATACCAAGGCTCCACATAATACTGACCATAATTTAAAAGTGATTGTACATTTCTTGTTGCCATCATTTGCTTGAATAGAATAAAATTAGTGATGTTATTAGAGAGTTAAACATATCTCTTTTTAACTAATATATGCTATTGTTACGTAGCTCTTAATGGGGGACAGCTCTAGGTCAGGATGGAGATGTATAAATAAAAGTCGCAGTGTTATTTACATCGTTCGTGTATTGCTGACCATACAAAATTCCAATACTACAGCTGATATCTGAAATTCAATAGTCGCGCTACTCTACAAGTAGGTGCTGCAAACTACTGATCCCGTTCCCATCCTTTGCCGTGGCTTTTATATTGAATTTGGCAAGACGTCATGACCTGTTTTGAGCCCCCAAAAATCCTGAGTTAGGATTTTTGGTTGCACACGGCCTTTGATATAAATCATAGTTAATTTGCACGCTTGCCACAAAGGAATGTCTTTGTTCCGATATGAAAAGCCTGACGTCTGCATTTCTGGACAAGCAACTGTCTGCAGATTGGGTTGGATGACCTGACCTCAATTGTACAATGCAATTAAACTATACTTCGTAACAACCCTCCTCGCAAACAATTGCTCGACCCAGAGCAATGAAAAGAAATTGTACAGCCACGGAGCGGGATAGGAAAGAACGCACCACTTATAATTTTATTTGCCTAACATAAGAAATAACAATACAAAAAAAACACCCATAGAAAAAAGTTCAATGTCGTCGTGCCAGTATCGTATGCGATTTGCTCCGTTCTCATCCGTCTCCGTCTGGTTCTTGGGTCCTCCTGCTAACCTTTTTCTTCTAGGATTGCGATGGTCATCTACGTGAGAGATACCATTACGGTCGGCTTTGACCGTAATTCAGAATTCTCCTAATTCTTCTTCTCCTTCTACTTCTACTTGGACTAGTCGGGACCCCTTGTCCCGTGCGAGGTGGTTTGGTAGAATCCATAGGACCGTTCCTCTCTAGTCGATTTGTTTGTTTTTTTCTCAGACTGGTCGAGACATCCCTTGTCCCGTGCGGGGTGGTTCGGTAGAATCCGTAGCGCCAAATCCCCTCCAGTCTACATCGCCAGCTTCCTCTGGCGGTATCGGCAACCCTAAAACTCGCATATAACTCAATTATGCCGGTATGGTACCCCGTTTCGTCATGTGTCGACTGCTTCTTGTAGATGACCACCATCCGTGTATTTATCTCTTCGTGATCCCGGACCAGCCAGCTGCATCCATCGAAGTGAGAACGGGCAAATGCATATTCTTCCTTACAGTGATGGCATCAACCTTCAACAATTAAACTACACAAATAAACACACTAGGTACTAACTTATTTCTAAGACGAAGAGTTGAGCGTTGTTTGACTCTAACGCTATCCATCCATGCGGTTGTTAGTAGCTGTCCTTGGAACGGCATATTTCTCATTGGGGAGTGAGAAATTTTACAAAACCTCCCTGCAGATTGACCGCCAACCCAATTCGTCTTGTCTCCGAGTCGCTTCAGCCATGCTTCTTCTTCGTCGCGCTGGATTTTCTCAGATGTGTCCACCCTGACCAAAATGAGCCAATCTTCCTTGGGACCATTTTGCGCCTCCACCATGTTACGTAGCTCTTAATGGGGGACGGCTCTAGGTCAGGATGGAGATGTATAAATAAAAGTCGCAGTGTTATTTACATCGTTCGTGTATTGCTGACCATACAAAATTCCAATACTACAGCTGATATCTGAAATTCAATAGTCGCGCTACTCTACAAGTAGGTGCTGCAAACTACTGATCCCGTTCCCATCCTTTGCCGTGGCTTTTATATTGAATTTGGCAAGACGTCATGACCTGTTTTGAGCCCCCAAAAATCCTGAGTTAGGATTTTTGGTTGCACACGGCCTTTGATATAAATCATAGTTAATTTGCACGCTTGCCACAAAGGAATGTCTTTGTTCCGATATGAAAAGCCTGACGTCTGCATTTCTGGACAAGCAACTGTCTGCAGATTGGGTTGGATGACCTGACCTCAATTGTACAATGCAATTAAACTATACTTCGTAACACTATTATCAAGCAAATGTTTCTTTTATGTTAACCCACATATAGTGGATTTATTAAGATTTGACCCTCCAGGGGTAACGTGACATTTGGTGTCAAAATGATGACGCCAGTCTCACAAAACGATGGCTCATCTGTGCAGCTAAATGAACATAAATAAACAATCGGTCTGTGGAACCGACGTCATTATTCTTGACTCAAAATATCACGTCATGACGTGGAGGGTTAACATGTAGGTACGAATATTGGAAGGAAAAGTCTACAAAAGTAACATTAATCAATTTATTAAGGGTTACATAAAAACAGTAGGTATCTATAAATGCTAAATAGACAAAAAATGTTACAATTTTTTATACCTTTGACTCCGACTTCTGATAATTGTAGATCGACAGTGACTGAATTTCTCTTATTCTTTGACTCCTTACCTAAGGTTACCAGAATTTGATTGAGGAAAGGCGTGACAAAGCGGCGAGTGGGGGGGCCAAATACTTATGCGTTATAGTTAAAGTCAAAAATCGACGCATTCTAGGTTGTTTAAAATTATATTTGTATTATCAATTTGATTTTGAGACGCGTTGGGTACCTACTACCTACACAGATATAATTTTACTTGTGATGCTGATCAAAACAACTATTTTACACCAAAAATTGTAGACATTCTTTGTTTTGAAAAAAGTCTCTTGGGTTTGCATATAATTTATTAATATACTTGGTGGGACTAGCTTCGGATCACCGATCCTTCATCAGCCGACAAATAGTCAAAGGTACAGTTTAAATTGTCTGCGTTCGATCATGTCTACACGAGGCATGGAAGATGGTCGGTGTCTGGATAGCAGCGAGGTGTCGTGGGCACATTACAGGAGAAACAGTTTCTCCTGTATGCCGCCTTCCATCGGATGAGGAAGTAAAGCCGGTGGCCCCGTGTGCTGTCATGATGCGACGTGCACGTTAAAGAACTCTTACTGGAGGTTGGAATTCCTTCAGTTCGACAAAATTCCTGGGTGTGTGTAACCTGCCCTCAGCGTCGGTGATTGGCCTCAGTTCCGGAAATAGACCGACGTATAATTATTATGGTAAACATTTTAACGAAAGTGTTTTTTATCGACGTCTGGTAACCTTATCCATACCAGATAAGCTTCTATATCTTCAGTTTTCCAGCAATTTGTAAATAAAAAAAAATGACAAAGAAACAATAATATATCGAAACTAATGGAACCACGGATAACTGAAGAAAAATGTAATTTATTACAATACAGGGTGAAAAAGCTTATTTTATTTCAGCGACAATACTTTTGAATGTTCCATCGGTGACGGTTTCTGTAATTTTCCATTTTGTCTTTTAGTCCAGTGGTGTAGAGGAAACAGTTACACTACCTTCTAATCTGTCTAACAATCGTTGCATCTTTAAGTTTCCATAATATAGTTAATATAACTAGTAAATTGGACAGGTTCAATAGACCTGCTGGTCGCCGTTCTAGGTAGATCGTAGAAACCCGTAGTGAAGAGACAAAAAGTCGACAGACACTCCAGATGCGCAAGATATCCATGCTCCTACGTTTTGTATAAGATATCGTCATCTATGAACCACTTTCCGACACACGGCGACTTTTGGAAAATGCGGTTTTTATTTTTAGTCAAAACAACATCATTACATGCATTTCGCGGGCTGAATTGTTTGTTATCTAGCATAAAAATAGGGTTGGACTAGATGCTAACGTTGGCCATTTCTCCAAACTGGTGTATGTATCCATGTAATAAATTTCACTAGAAAAGATAGAAAAAATTAGACTTGTTAACGCAACTATTCAATATTAATTCATTACAAGTAAATAATTTGTCTCAACATCAGCACCTAGATCTCAACAATATCGTCCTTATGCAAAATTTCACTTTTCACGTGAGATGTACAAGCTGCCCTAAACAAAGTAACCACATAATTATTTTGTTTACAGTTTTTAAACCGTTTGATATAATAATTCAAAAAGCTTGAAGGAAATTAAGTCGAATCTCGTATAGTCGTATTTACCCACTCGACATTTAATAAACAATACTATATCTAAAAGAACACTTCAATAATATAATATCAGACCCACATTGTGCGCATATCAAAAATTCAAACCGCATTGTTGAAAATAAAAATAGACTATTATTACGCAACAAATTTTACGGCACACTTCCTTATGGAGGTTAGATAACACGCGCCGTCAAGCATTTACTTAATGAACAATAGCGCCACCCTTTATCAGAAAGTAACACTACAATTTTATATTTGACCGCCGTCCGCAGATATCTGGCGGGATCATTTCCCGACTGTGCTGAGCTATTGCAGTCATTAATTATTATTCCCGCTAAAAACTCACAAATGACCCGACGGGTTCGAAGTAATTTTTTTCGTGAATAAAGTATCTAATTCTAGAGATCTCTATAGTTAGTTTATCTGGACTTTACGTAATCTTTCTCCTTTATAAGACGTCACGGTTGAGTTGGCACGTTCTGGATACACGGTCCGATTTGAAATGATTATTCAACTGTTTCGAGAACGGACGGCCAAACGAAAATATTTAGAGTAATTACCCCCGGTTTGTCGGACACACCCTTGACACTGTTTCTGGTTAATTTTTGTCACCATGCATGTGGGAAAGTTAGTAAATTTTTGCGGCAATTTAACGGAAATAATTTCTGAAGGTAACTGGGTTTAGATGCCTATTATCGTTCCTGTGAAGTTGTGAAACTGTTAATTTGAGCTGGTGAATGAGTTAAAATGGCTTCCAGTATTCCCGAAGGTTACAGGGCTATAGTTGTTGGCGAACGACGCTCTTGTTCTGATATCGATATTCTAATTCTAATATTTTATCCACTTTGCGAAAGAACATTCTTGTTTCTAATTTCCCATTTCTTCTTTAATCAGTTTGACTGTTTTGTTGCAGCATCACTTCCACAGTTATTTACAGTTTTGAAGTTAGATTCGCAAAACACCGATTCTTATTATCTAAGAAGCCTGTCAAAGTTAGCCATGATTAGCCTGGATCAACTAAAGTCAATAAACGTAATAGGTCGAAAAATGTCTACATTATTAAGAAACGCTTAAGATTGGAACAGATAATTCGCCAAAACGACCGAAAGAGTCGCCCCCTCGTGGTAACAAAATTTAATTACTCTAAACGGGATACGGTGTGGCCAGTACTTGGTAAACTAGTGCATTTGTAAACCTATTATTGAACGAAAACATGGAAAGGGCATTGAAGAGAAGCAATAAGAGTAACATCTATTGTAGTGTTCCTCAGTGTAGTTAATTTTACAGTGAGGCATTGCATTGTCATTCGACACATTTTGCAATTATGTTCTCGCCAACATAACCGCAACCAATTACATTTCCATTATTATTAGGAACAATACCATCTTGTAAGCTTCCCAAAACGTCTAATTAAAGTCATATCGTACTCGTATGTACAATGTACAGCCGAAGAAAAAAGGATCTTTACATGAGCGCTGCAAGCCTACACAAAGCGTAGGTCGGAGATTGTCGGTCGTCGTATATACCTGCTAAAGTCATAAAACCGAAGGGTCACTTCTGTTTCAATTCATTTTAAGTTTTCTGTATATAGATGGCATGAAATTGAGTTTCGTATTAATATAATATATCGTGGGCTTAAAGGTAAAAGTCACTAACTAACATTTTGTTACATTTTCTTGAAACACAAATTAATTGTGGTCAAATGCTTCTAAATGCGCATCTTGTACAAGGAGGCGATCAATAAGTGTTCTAAGTACTCGAAAATACATTAATCATCCAGAAAATATCATTATATTTGTTGGTAATACATCTTAAAGTCAGTTTTTCGTAATTATTTTAGATGTTAGTTAGTGACTTTTACCTTTAACCCGACGATATTTTCGATATTTGGAACGAGCGAAACTGCCGCTCGTAGCCAAAGATTGTTATTCGTTAATATTTTTTTTTCGATTTGCAATTGCAATATTACTTCATTTATACTCAAATACATAGTAACGTTAGTTATAATTATAAAAATTTGAATTAGGCACATATTAAAATACTTCATCATCATGGCTACGTCGCATAAAGGCAAACCGATCACTACATCGGATATCCGCTGTCAATAATTTTTAAAGGAATGTAATCCCGGATAGGAATTTCATGTAAGTGAAACAAATATAACTCGGTTTCTACTTCGTCGCAGACCGAGATAATATACTTTTATCTAAAAAATTTTTATATTTATTTAATTTAAGTTATGATAAGTAATTGAAAAATTGCAACTCCGTAAACTACAAAAATCACTTAGATGGATATTGTATATTTTATTTATGCATATAATTATGTATACAACAAAAATAATATAAATGTAAAATGAGAATAGTATAGATAAAAATAATAGGTAGATATATAACAGTAAAATATAATATATGTAATAATTTAAAATAAATATATGTAATAACATAAAAACAAACATTTAATAATATAGTAATAACACACGCATGTATTAAATAAGAAAAGTGTTCTGTTAGGTTGGAGGTGATATAAATTTGGAGTCCCATTATTTCATATTTGTTGAGGTTGGTATGACCTGCTGTTTTAGGAAATGATACATTTATGACAATCTAAACACAGAACATATTATGTATCGTCAATTTGTTGCACTAAGAAAACAAACACAATCCTTTGTTGTTGTATCAGCCAAAATTGATTTAATTGTGGTTGTCCAACAAATTTATGATTTTTAATCAAATAGCTGCCTAGAATAATAATTGAAGTGCTTTTTGCTTGTTTCCTTGGTGTTTTAATTACACTAATGGACATTTTTTAACGACCTTTTAGCTGCTCATTATAATTTATAGAGGTTTTGACTGTATTGCACATTTATTTACTTAAGTGTTTAAAATATATTATAAAAGGAACATTCACATTTATTATATGTCCCACATTTCTTTCCGCATAAATTATTTTTAGAAACTAAATGTTTCAGAGTAAAACTTTTCATATGGACCTAATTGTTTTTCCAAATCCTTAAAAAGTTACAGCAAACTTGAAATATTAGCAAAATAAATTTGTATATAAAATATAATTACGGGCCTTTAATTTTGTAATTTAACCGAGTTTGTAGTTTGTAATTGTTATGTTGCAACGGATAACTATGAATACAACCATTTTATGCTTTTTTATGTCAATTTTCTGATGTTCAGATAAGAGGATCAATGTTTCAAGGTACCCTTTTAAGGGACCCTTTTGAGGTGTCTAGTATATTGGAGTCAGCCAGTATAAATTTTTTTATCATTACAAAAATCAAATTAGCGATGAATTGACTGCTCGTCTGTTCCACAAAAATTAAATTGAGTAAGTACTTGGAAAATCAAATATAAAACATACAAATATTCCTTACCATATTCACAGGCCACTCACAAAATATGTTATCAATTTCTTATAATTTTGAGTAAATTTTATTACACGAGATTATAAATGTATCATATCGAGACAATTAAGCGATACATATATCAAAATCAGTAAGAAAAATGGAATGGCCATTAAAAAACTATCGATGACGTCATAAGTAAAAACAAGTGAAGGTTGGACATTGAATTTAATATAGCTATGTACTTATATTTATGTATATTTTGATAATTAAAAATTGACAAGTTGGAGGATTTTTAAAATAGCAATCCGTTCCAGAGATTTTGTCATTTCCATACCTTACATAATAAATAATAAAATTCAATTGATTAATTAATATTAAGGTAAATAACAATTTAATGATAATAAATTGAGTAACATAATAGATTGAAGTTTAAATAAATTTTAATTTTACAATTTTTTGAAAGTTATTGACATATATTTCTGATGTGATATCATTCATATTCAAAACAAAATACTAAAGGTAGATAGTTATATACTCAGTGAGTATATAACTATCTACCTTTAGTATTTTGTTTTGTAATGGTGCTTTTTGTATGTGATGTGGTTATATATTATCAATTTTGAAACCAAAATCTTGAGCACGACACAACATATTCCTAGACAATCCCGGCCTAGGGATTGTTTAGTCACTTTGGTAACAGTAATTACATACTAATCCTAATCTAGCGTCGATTATTTCACCACGTTGTAAACTGATTTATCGAAATCGATATGGGAAATGCTTTTTTCAAGATTCCATTCGGTAATAACATCGCATTAACGTCAGTATAACAACGAATAAATCATCCATTTTTTTTTTGCAAGAACCTTTGAAAGGAACATGAAAACAAAATAGTAGGCGGGTATAATTTTGTGATTAACGACTTTGGTCGGCTCTAAGGTTATTCAGTGACCGGAATCCCAGCGAAAGGCGTGACCCCTAACAAGAAGTTCGAGCAAAAGCAGCGGAGAATTAATCACGGATCTAAGTGATCTTCATGCCGGATTAAATAAATTAAATTGTTTACTTGTCAAATGACGGATTAAGCAAATTAAATTATTATTGTCAATGATCTGTTTTCAGTCACAAAAATTTAAAAATAATACGTTATGCAAATAAATATATTATATATGTATTCTTCCTAAAAGCAGTGCAAATTAAGCTTTAGTGTTAAAAAAAAATATTGAAATCTTTGACAATGTTCATCATGGAATGATATTGAACAAGTTGCACTTCATGGGCTTTAGGGGAAAATTCCTAACATCTTAAATTCATACATATTTAACCGTGGGCAACGTCTGGCTACCTCTGAATGCGGATCTGCTGCTTTTTCTGATTGGCTACCCATCATGATAGGTGTTCTACAAGGTTCAATTTTGGTTCCCGCTGTTTACATACTTTTCGTCAAAGGCCAAAGGCTTATGCCTGCTTTTGATTGCGGAGCATCTAATTACAATGTACGCGGATGATACATCAGTTATTGTTACGGCTGCAGAAAGGCATGAATTTGCTGATTGCGTGGTAGATGCTGTTGCGATTTATGAATATTGCAATTTATGATGTGGTTCCAGGATCACAACCTACAACTGAATGCCGAACATCAGCAGGAGGCGCCGATGCATTTTAATCTGAAGGGCTACGAAATGATTTGTGCAGACGCGTCGAGTTTTCTCGGCGTGACGGTTGATCCATGCTTGCAATGGAAAGAGTACATTTTTGTTATCATTATATATTTGTTATCACTATTCTAAAATAAAGGCGTTTATTATTATTATTATTATTACATCGACAGACTTGCTAGACATGTAACTCGCTATACTAATGTTATTCGAAAATTTCCACCTTGGTGAATGAAGACGACTGTGGGCCTAACATGTACTACCAGGGCTGTGGAGTCGGAGTCGGAGTTCAGACAAATTTTAGAGGAGTCGGAGTCGGAGTCGAAGTCGGAAAAATGTACCGACTCCGACTCCGAGTCCAAGTTTAATTTTTGTAGAAAAAGAAAAACATGCGAGATGGACGTTGCCTCAGTAGACAGTACACAAAAACAGTAAACTGTAGACAGTAAACATTCTATTAGGTCTTTGACAAAGTACCTACCTACACACATGTAAATAATAAAATTACAAAACAGACTGTTCAAACGAAAGTGAAGACGATTAACAAAAGTAATCCGGCAGAAATTTGAAAAAGGTAATGTGAACAAAAGACTTTAAATGAGATTGAGAAAGTAGGGTCAATGTCATAATAATCATTTGTCCAGATTACCTGTTGCAGCCATAATTACGCTGCTTTGACGTCAACTTTGAAAATGAATAAAAATTATGTCAGGGCATCCTTGCAGGATGGTTGGAGCTATTCTGTTCCTCACAACAATTTTATAAACGTATTTTGCATTTAATTCTACTTTTATTAAAATGAGTTTTCTTTTGCATTATACACTATGACTTATGGGTGATTTTGTTATTATTAGAGATAGAAAGCCGATTAAATGGACAAAGTAGTGCCGATTTGTATGTTCTCTGGAGAAAACAGTTAAATACATAATGATGTCAGAGATATTTTGAGTAAACATATTACAGAAAGAAATTAGATATTATAATTATGTGGTCATAACTTTTTTATTTGTGGTCCGATCAGTAGGCCTTTTTGCATCTTAATAGGCCGGTTTTGATTTACAATTAGATTGTCCGTTTAAATATGTTTGCCAACAGATTCGCTTGACAGTGGACACAAATAAAACTTCTGTTTTGCTTATGGTTTCAGTATTTGTTTGTGAGTAATTGGATATCCACAAGCCATATGTTTAATACAATCAGATACAATACTAGACTATAAATTTAATTTATTAAATATGTTTTTTTCCTGGTAGTGCTTTTGTTTTCATAGCAAATTTAATGTTGCTGGGTTGTATTACTCTGCGTCAAATTTATGATTTTTATTACAATAATTATTTGAACATATTTTTGTATGCAATTTTTCAGGAGTCGGAGTCGGAGTCGGTCCACGAAAAATATCTGGAGTCGGAGTCGGAGTCGAGAATTTTTTTACCGACTCCGCAGCCCTGTGTGCCACTAATATCAAGGATGTCTACTGCATTGTCTTCTGGGGAAGTGCAGTCGACCTGGATAGGATATTAAAATTGCAGAAATCATAGAGATATATTTCGCTTTTTCCGTATGCGATTCTTCGTTGTGTGCTAGTGTTGCATCTTTGTTCCTTGCATTAAAGATTGTTCTCTTTTTAATTATTTTTTCTATCAGATCTTTGGGGTAGTTGTTTTTTTGTAAAATGGTTCTTACTTTCTCTAATGTTTCATTTTGATATTGTGTACTCGTTAGCTGTATTGGTCGGTCCGCCAGTTCTCTCATAACACTTTCTTTGTACGTACGTGGTTGGATTGAATTATAATTTAGATATCTGTGTGATGCTGTTTCCTTTGTGTACCATTTTGTATCAATATTTTTGGCATTTTGTATTAACGTCATATCTAGGAAATGTATGTTGTTGTTTTTATTTATTTCCATTGTAAATTGTAGTCTATCATTATATTTGTTAAAAGTTTCCAAGACTTCACTTTCTTTTCCTTTTGGTACCGCAGTTATGCAATCTTCTACATACCGCTTAAAAAACGGGATATCAATGGAGATGTTTGATAGGACAGATTCCTCTAATTCTTCCATTACTATCTGTGCTACCACACTTGATACCGGTGAACCCATTGCGCACCCGGAAACTTCTTTATAGAACGTGTCCTTATATTGGAAATAGGTATGCGTCAACATTGTTTCTACTGCTTCCAAAAATTCATTTTTTGGAAGAAAAGCATGATCTTTTATTTCTGGCCATTTTTTGTTAATCGCGTCTTCCACCAATGTTATTGGTACATTAGTATATAGGGACACAACATCCAATGAAATGAGGTGGTGTGATTCATCTAAAGAAATTGCATCAATGAATTCCTTAAAACACCAAGAATCTTTAATGTAAAAGTAATTTTTCCCTATAACTTTTGCTAAATTGTCTGCTAGCTTCTTTGATAGTTTATAAAAGGGCGACTCTATACAGGATACTATGGGTCTTAATGGTGTGCCTGGTTTATGCAGTTTTGGCAACCCATATATCTTAGGTGGTTGTGAATTATGGATTTTTAATTGACTAGCTAGTTCTTTTGTTATGATTATTTTGGTAACCCATTTACTCACCATTTCATTGTTATTTTTTTCGTAAATTTTTGTTGTTTGGAAGATGGCACAACATACACAAGCATACGGACAACCCAACAAAAATTTACGAAAAAAGGAACAATGAAATGGTGAGTAAATGGGTTACCAAAAAAATCATAAAAAGATAACTAGCTAGTCAATTAAAAACCCATAATTCACAACCACCTAAGACATATGGGTTGCCAGAACTGCATAATCAAAAGATAGGACACATACTAAAACCCGTCAACATAACAGTTGCTCACAAAAACACTAATAACTTATCTAAAGTGTACACAAAACTGAAAGCGCCTACACCAATATTGAAAAACTCTCACTGTGTCCTTGCAGCTGTAAAAAGGTGTATGTTGGTCAGACGGAACAACTTCTGGAGGAGCGTCACAAATACGCGAAAAACATCACAGCGTTAAAGAAGCACCAACAAGATACCGGTCATCAATTTAACTTTAGTGATCTGAAAGTGCTCAAAAAAGAGAATAACTTAAAAGCTCGTTGAAATTTTAAAACAAAAAGATGCGGTCATCGCCAGATCTGATTTAAATTTGCTAAATTGTTATAAACTAATTTTACCAACAAACATGTAACAAAAAGAGAGAAAAAAAGTATTTTAAGGAATTCGTAAAATTTGTGAGAAATTGTTGATAAACCAGTGCCTGTTATGGAAACAAGTTTTATAGGTGGTTTGTCTTGGTTATACGTATTGAAATGTATAAAGCTATTCAGGAATATTTCAGTCTATCTGTGATCAAGACACAAATAGTGTCGAAACGTCAGATCAAATAATTTTTAATGTGTTGTATCTTGTGACTTTTAGTTATAAGTTTTAATGTGTTAAATGTGATATATAGTGCCATTTTGTCTTCTACAAGCATTAATACGATGGGTAAAAGATCTCAAAGTATTTCTTAACATCTCTCTCTTATTTTCTCTGATGTCAGCAAAAACATTTCTTATTCAAATCTTCATATCGTCTTGTGTGGTAGGTGGTGTCTGGTATACTAATTCCTTAACATGACCCCACAAAAAAAAATCCAACTTATTTAGATCAGGAGATCTTGGCGGCCATAACGTAGGGCCTCCTCTTCCAATCCATTTGTTGGGGTATTGGTTGTTCAAAAATTGTCTTACGTTCAGACTAAAGTGGGGTGGGGTTCCGTCGTGATGGAAAATTAAGTTTTGGCGAATATTAAGCGGCAAATCATCTAAATATTCATGTAGATGGTTGTTAAGAAAATGTAAGTACCTTTGACCATTTACGGAACCCTCAAAAAAGTAAGGCCCTAGCAAATTGGTACCTACTATTCCACCCCATACATTGAGTGACCATCTATGTTGATGGTCCAAAGGCCTGATAACGCGAGGATTTTCTGTTGCATAAAAATGGAAGTTATGTTGGTTAACATACGCATTTTTATGAAACGTAGCTTCATCAGTAAAAAGAACAAAGTCAAAAAAATTTGCTTGTTGTTGAATTTTAGCAGCTGCCCAATTACAAAAATTTAATCTCTTTTCTAAATCGTTTTCGCTCAATTCCTGTACATGTTGCACTTGATATGGATGATACTTGTGTCGCCGTATTATTCTGGACACAGATGATTGGGTTATTCCTTGATTTCTTATTTGTCTAGTGCTTGAGTATGGATTTTCTACCACACTAGCAACTACCAGAAATTCAGTCTCTTCATGTGTCGCCGCTTTTGTTCTTTTTCTTTTTTTGTAAGTAATAGTACCTGTTTATTGAAAACGTTCCCGAACTCTATTAATTGTTCTTGCATCGGGATGCCGTCTTTCGGGATATCGCTGAGCGTAAATTCTTGAGGCCAGTAGAGCGTTTTTGCCGGCTTCTCCATAGATGTAAATAATATTTATCAGTTCCTCTTTAGTATAATTAAAATTCATCAACAGAGATTACAAATGTTGGTTAGCTATATTAAGTCTGTTGACTGCAATAACTATACGTCTGTTATTTGTTTTTGTTTCCATGACAACGAGGTTAAGTAAATCTAAGCTAACTTAAAATATTAGCGTTCTGCTATTTAAATGTATCTTTATAAAAAATAGCATTTTTAACTTTACCAACATTTATAATTTATTTATATTATAACAAAATACATGAAAAAAACTAACTCAATTATACAGGGTGTAATATTAAAGCACTGTATTGGTATACTTTATAACACATTTTCTTTAAATTCCAAATATCACGAAAACGGGTACAAATATGTATATGCCACACTTAATATAAATTAAAGGCAACTTAATGGGAAATGCAACCAGCAAATAATATACAGGGCGTTCCATTTAAAAAACTCAAGAAAAAGCCATTTGAAAAATACCAAAATTGATTAGGTGCTAGGAACACCCTGTATAGCGCATCAAATTTCTTTGGGCACTATCACCTCCCTATTAGTATTGGTTATTTTCTGACAAAGTTGTAAGAAAATATCTGCAAAAATGACACTATTACGTAGTTTTCGGAAAAGGCCTGCAACAGCCATTTTTTTAATAAAAAATTGAATATTGCAGAAACTATTAGCTTTAGGTCAATATCACCTGATACAATTAGTAAGACAATTTTCTTCGCAATCATAATATGTTATAATATACAGGGCATTCCATTTAAAAAAGTTAATTTATTTTCTGCTACGCCTAAATGCAACACCCAGTATAAATGAAAATAATTTTACGTTGTAGAAAATGATATGCCAAACAACTTTTGTATTAAATATTTTTTTCCATCTCTAAAGATAATTGCTATATCTACCACCGCGACTCTAGTGACTCACCCTGTATATATATATATATATACAGGGTGTCCGGAAAGTAATGGGACCCAGCTTAACCGTATATTCTTGATGTCAAATGGGACCGATTAAACCAAAAATCCCATAGTAAAAGGTGCTTCCTTAAGAAGTTATAAGGTGTTAAAGATAGAAAATATATTTCTTGTTTTGCGTATATTTCAGAAAAGAAACGGCCGATCAAGCTGAAAATTGGTACCGTTAGGCTTTTGGAGAAGCCAAACATAATAAGAGTATTAGGACATTTGCATATTGTAGAGGGAGCTGTCGGCAGCTTTTCTGGGGTAGTATTATCATGATATTTTTATTATTATGACTTTGGGCGGTATGACTAAAAATTATGATACGGACGTTAATTTCACATAGAAAATGTTTACCTATTTTATGCCGATAAAATCCACCGTTTTCAAGAAAAACGCAATTAAACATTTTGTGTATTTGCTAAAAGCTACGTCATTATAAAAAATTACACTTAATTTTCACTTATTCTTTATTTATAAATTTATAAGGTTTTCAAAATGTCTACCGTTTAGTTCAACACATCTTTCACAACGTTTTCCTAAGTTTTGTCGTACTTAAAAAATGACTCAATGTTATTTCTAATTCGTTCTTTGCAAATCTTGCCTAGTATTAGTAGACTTGCCGGTATTCAATAGATTTCATATAGCTCCATATAAAAAAAAATCTAATGGGTTGAGGTCTGGGCTTCTCGGTGGCCAAGGATAATCACTCTAGCGGTGCGGAAAGTGGTTGTCTAAATAGTTTCGCACAGTTTGCAGGAAATGAGCGGGAGCACCATCGTGCATAAACCATACACTCCCACGCAGCTTTAAAGGGATGTCTTCTAATAAGGTAGGTAGAACGTTGTCCAAAAAATTTAAATACGATGCACCATTGAATCGAGGAGGAAGTTCGTAAGGCCCGATCAAATGATCTCCAACAACGCCGCACCATACATTTCTGAAAATTCATGTTGGAAATGTTTATTTCTGGATAAATGGGGGTTTTCTTCATTCCAGGAGTGAGAATTGCGTGTGTTTGGGATACCACGGCGTGTAAAAGTTGCCTCATCGGTAAATAACACACAGCCAAAAAATGTTAGGCCGTGATTTTGTTTGTTTCGTAACCATCGACAAAGTTTCAGTCTTTGTGGCAAATCATTTGGTAGCAACGCCTGCACATTAGTGTGGTGGCATGGATAAAGCAGGATAATGTTATGCACGCTTGTCCGGGGTACTACAGTAGCTGCACACAATTTCCGTACTCTTACTTCAGGATCTTCTTCTATCCGGAACAAAATATCTTCCTCCTCCTCAATGGTTGGCGAAGTTGGTCGTCCTGCATGGCGCTTTAGCGCCGAAAACTTCCATGTTCTCTCAGCCGTTGAAATATATTTTGGAAAAGCTTTCTATTAGGTTGGCGACGATTTTGGTACTACTGCCTGTATCTTCCCGCTGCTGCTGCTCCATTAAATTGCTCTTGAGCATAAACAGCAACCATATCGGTCATTTCCGAGCTTGAAAAAAAATTGTGCCGAGGCAATTTCTTTTTGTGATGAAATACCACAAATATGTAATGAACTGTGAAATAATCAATTAAATACAGTGTCGTTAAGCAAGCTAACACAAATGCATTTACGTTTGACACATAGTAACGGGATAGAATAACATTGCATAAACTACAGTTATTAAATACACACAGTACGTTTAATTGCGTTTTTCTTGAAATCGGTGGATTTTATCGGCATAAAATAGGTAAATATTTTTTGTGTGAAATTAACGTCCGTATCATAATTTTTAGTCATACCGCCCAAAGTCATAATAATAATAATAAAAATATCATAATAATACTACTACAGAAAAGCTGCCGACAGCTCCCTCTACAATATGCAAATGGCCTGATACTCTTATTATGTTTGGCTTCCCCAAAAGCCTAACGGTAACAATTTTCAGCTTGATCGGCCGTTTCTTTTCTGAAATATACGCAAAACAAGAAATACATTTTCTATCTTTAACACCTTATAACTTCTTGAGGAAGCACTTTTTACTATGGGATTTTTGGTTTAATCGGTCCCATTTGACATCAAGAATATACGGTTAAGCTGGGTCCCATTACTTTCCGGACACCTTGTATATATATGTATACATATAGATAATCAAGAAAACCTTGAGATATATTTTGTCAGTCCCCTTTCCCTTCTTTCATATTTGTTGTTTCCTTTGTAATGAAATAAATCCCTGAAAAAACTTAAATTGTTACAGATTTGTTTCCCTATTCATTACCACATGTTGATAATCTCATCATTACGTGTATGTCCGCGATTCCAATAAGGATTCGCCATGCGTAATCCCTAACGATCCAAAAACTAGATACGCATCAGCAATGAAGATACGATCTCCAAGAATTCTTAGAAAGTGTCGCATTTCCAATAAGAATTTGCATTAGAACGTGTCGCCATACATACTATATACCTACCACGTCACGGTAGGAAAACAATAATGAGTCAGTCTGCATCACGATACGTGTTTAAAATAAGATTAATCAATTGGGTCGAATGCTAAGTCACCAGTTTGCATATTGTCGCAGTAGTTATCAAATTACCGGGCGTTACGGCGTCGGTCTCTTGCGGTAATGCATGTGTCGCTGGATCGCATTTCCTGGACCCGACTCATTGTCCAACAGTTGTCCGACAGGCAGCGCAGCATACCAATTATCGCGTTAGCCGCCGACTTGATGCCAAATGGTGCATGAAAGGTCCAGTTGGTACGGCTCCAAATAAACAATTGCCATTCCGACCGTAGACAATAGATAACGTAACGTGCATGGCATTAGTTCTGTCGGTAAACCTATATTGTATAATTTTGCATATCTGAATATAGTATTAACCTATCTGGAAACAAAAGTACCTAAGTTCGACTTGACATGACTTTTCGGGATGAAGAACATACATACTACATTTTGGGGTAATTGCAATAAGTAAATAAAGGTAATAAATAATAAAAGTGAACAAACATATTTGTAGGTTTGTTGGCGCCTCCGCCATACTTTAAACAGTTAAACATGTATTTTGTAATTAAAATATTATTTTTTATCAAACTCGTTGCAAAAGCAACTTTTCTGGCATGATTTTTTGATGATGAGATGTTTTAAAACAAGAACAACACACCCCCACTTTTACTCAAAATTGTGACCTTGAGATGCCCATATTAGGAAACGCATAGGCGGCTTGTTTCTTCATGTACACTGACTTCATTGTCACGCTCTTCCATCAAAGTATCTAAGTCATACATAATATTTTGGTTCCTTTGTACAACTCTACGTTCAATAAACATTCATTTTAGGGTTATAGGCGACGAGCCAATTCTCAATGTCCATTTTTCGAGAAGCAGATGTAATTGAGATACCTTCCTTAACATTATGATAAGTTAGGTATACCGACAGCGGAGGTATATTTGGGATTAATTGTTGTTCAATACATTTCATAAAGCTACTATGGGTCATATCGTCATGACAATCGCCAGCTTTGGAACATATAATATAATACAGTATAGATTGCACTCGACTGCCGACAAAAGAAATACAAATCACATACCAGTAGGAAATATCAATAAGCCAATTCGGATTGATTTGTAGTATCAGACCAACTAAAACTGGCAGCGGAATGAGCATACGAGCAACGGTGTAAACTATATTCCAATCAGCTTTGCGATATGCCACCATTTTTTTTTTTTTTATAATTGTTTCTTAATGCTCTAATTCTACGTGTCTCTATGATAGCTGCATAACTATCTAATGTTTTCTTGCCATCTGTAATTCTAAATATTCAGTACCCACGTACCCCAATACCCACCAACTTAGTGACAGGCTCCCAACTTCGGCACACTCAGGGTTTTGGGCATAGCAGGCACTGCAGCACTCTGGTGATCAATCTTAAGATCGATCACATCGAAAAGATCGATCATGATTTACCCAATTTATTTCGAATTACGTCAACCAGATTTGGTTGCTTGTGATTTTCCCATATACAATTAAAGTCACTCTATGCTTAGCCTTTTTATGAAGACGACGATGCTTCGAGAAGGAAATTGTACCAGTTTTATAGGCTCTAGTGTGCCAACACCTAAGTAGTACGTTGTAATGCGGAGTAACGCTACGCAGTCTCATGTATGCTCCGCAATTTCGAGTGAGTCATCGCAGAATCTCCGGGTATCATCATTTGTCTGACCCTATTTATGTAGATGGCGTCTGAGTAGACAGTGTCCTGTGGCAGAAGAGTTTATAAACATTTTTGCTTGCTTCCTGCAAGACGAATGCACCCAGCTAGAGTTCTTGACTCTATTTCTCAACTCAGAATCCTTTTCTTGGCCTTTAGTTATGCCAAAGAAGTGCTTGGTTCCGTAAAAGGGAGTTTTAGATCCTTGATTGGGAAGTCTATTGGCAGGTTCATTTCCTTTGATTCCTTCATGTTCCGGCACCCAAAGAAGGCGGACCATATTTTTTTTTTCCAATGGAAGTAAGGATTGCTTGCAGCTCCAAGCTGCTTTTGATTTGCATGTGATTGATTTAATCGCCATTAGTGCTGCGATTTATCCATGGCTTTAGATAGGGTGTATTGTTGTTAATCATATGAGTGTCTGGGAAGTGATTAGTAACCAATTGCTTAGACCATTTCACCCTCAGCAAAAGGATTTACACACAGTTTCCCTAACAGATCTTAATTAGCGACGAAAGATGGCTGTGGAGAGTTGTAGGTATAACACCCATATATTTGGAATCCAAATCATAACTGATAACAGCATCGAGTTGAGTTCACGCAGAGCACAACCAGCAGCGACGGTCAATAAATGGCCATTATCATCTGCTAGAAAATATGAAACAATGTCCATGTGTCCCCTTGAAATTTCTTGCCTACTGGTTTTGAAATTTATGTAGGTGTTCTGTTCGGAGGTTGTTTGATGAATACAAGATTTCAAGATACCTGAGTTAAATACTCATTTGCCGACGGCTGCGCCTACAGTCATCCAATAAATGAGTGCATCTAAATGTGATGAGTCAAAAATTATTTCTCTACTTTGCATTCACAATGCACACATTGTTACTCTGTTTTCGGTGTTACAAGTAATAAATTGTAACGCCGTTTTTAGTAGCTTTTTTCTAAGTTTGGTTACATTGATATCAAATGCCATGTGTCAAATGTAAATACACATAACCACAAACTGCCTTCTTAGAATCGCCTGGAATCGCATAAACTAAAAAAATTAAAAAAATCTATATTCTGTACAGATTTAAACATGCGTGTAGCATGCTATAATATTGTCAAAAGGTTGGGGCCTACTTAGTTTTGCTCTGTTCATCTAAATACGCCAGCATGACGTTTTCGGTGATGTTTTGCGACTATGATAAGTGATCGTGCATCATTCTCGTCTCCTAAACGCCAAATTCCCCTTTCAGATACAATACAAGGACCACATATACCTGAATAAGGAGTTCAAACCTACATCGTAGATATGATCGTGTTCAAATGCCGCGGGATTGTATATGCGCAATAAATACTTTATTGAAGAACAGCATGCACGTAGGAAGCTATAGTACATCTAAAGTGTTGAGGATTTCCTCGTTTATGTAACGTATATGGTTTCGGTAACATTTTGGCCAGAATTCTGGTCGTGCCAATACCGTATTCTGTTTTGTACGTCGCTTCCAACTTCACAATTTATTCTAATAAACTACTTCACCGAAATTAGAATTTGGTTTCAATTAAAAATGCGTGTAAATGTCTAAGCCTCAACGGCTACCTAGCGGAATTAAATAGACACCGTTATAAAACGTAAACTGTTATAAGAATTCTTTAGTAAGTTCTTGTTCTTCTATTCTGACTATTATAATTATTAGACACTATTTTTAAGTTAACTTTTTATGTTATGTTTCTATATCTATATCCTTTATTCACTGGTTGTCATGTAAGTTTTCATCACAGTAGCCGGGTTAATAGTGTCGCCCCAAGCTCCGTTGTGATCATAATCATTTATTAAAACTTGTAGGCTAAAGTAGAGTAAAATTATCCACAATAAGATTTTGTGTTGATTTTATCCCAACTTTACGAAGTTGGCAGTCTACTACAGGACCAACAGTACCACAACACGGTACCCGCAAAATACCCTAGATTTTAAATTTAGTAACCACGATTTCTAGATTTATATAAAATTAATGACGCAAAGTAGAAAAAATAGTATATTACACTTGATTTATAAGACATCTTGGCGCATTCGTTCATTTAAGGCACTCGTCGCTGGCGCTCCTCGTGCCTCAAACAACTCATGCACCAATTTGACGTCTTATAAAACTTGTATAATAATATACTATTGTATAATACTAATACGCACATAATAAAATATAGGTCCATGATGTCAAGATAATACCTCTGACATTATATCTAATAAACCGGCGAATATTTCCCAATACAGACATCCACGAGAGCCTTGGGTACGCGCACATTTTAGCCCGACTATGCAAATGAATCATATCGTAATTACGTGCATAACCTCTAATTTTCCACTTACTAACGGACATTAAGACGCGCGTTGTGCAAAAACGGAAATCATACCGAGCGCCTTCGCAATTTCTGAAAGCCAACACGCTTTAGCTCAGTTGGCCTGACCGGCCGCGGCGCGGCGCGGCGTTCCTAGTTCCTATGGCACACACGCCAACAAAAGCTGGTCCCGCAGACGCCGACGGCAAGATAAAAGACGATCGGAATGTTCGGCCTTGCCGTAATGGCTCTATTTTTGCAGCGCGAAGTAGAATCAGGCAATTCATATCCTTTGCTTGGGTACTTTTTCGCATAGACCACACACCAATTAAACTAGTTACAATGTTACAATGGTTATACTATCCGTTGGTATGGCGGTGTTTGATTTCGCAAGTCGCGTGAAAAGTTACGTATCGGAAGTTAGAGGTCAGCATTCAGTACGCTCGTTTTCGATGATTTTTAACTGTTTTGTTATCTTTGCCGCTTATATATTTTTCCCAATACGGATTAGAAGGTTGTTGTTGATTCATCAAGAAATGTTATATAATTCGACTTTACGTTTTTTTTATTGGCAAAGTATGAAATTAGAAATAACATTTATTATTCATCTATTCCGGGTGGCCTTTTTCGTCCGGTCTTGAGGCTTTCGCTAATCTACAAAGTCCATAGTTGATAGTTGATATTCTCCACTGTGCACCCCTGTGTGATTAAAAAAATTGATGTGTTTCTACAGTATTTTGACAAATTTTTAATATTTGTTTCTTTTTGCAAGCAACTTTGGCACATTATTTCAGTTTTCAGCAAACTGGTAATTAGGTAGTTCTCGCGTATTTGCGTATTTTTAGAAGGGCCAGATTTTCGCTCTTAGTGTTTCACGTAAAACGGATTTTTCAACTGTATAAAGTAGTTTTATGATTATTTTGTTGATGTTATCGAAGATATTAATATCTTTGACTGGGGTACAAAGGTCACGAGCAGTCTTATTTTTGAATCCGCAAATTGCTCTAATTTCCCAAGTAAAAATAAACATCTAGTATTTTCTATGTATCTATACAGAGTATCCCACAGACCTGGTCCAGTATAAGTTCTGGTGTTTTAATATTTCTCAATATTGGAAAAGTTAGAATTTGAAATTTGGTATGCAAGTATGCCAAATATCTAATCAATTAGTTCAAAATTACGGCAGTTATCGTGTACACAGACGGACAGGCCGACAGACGGACAGACAGACGGACATAGCTAAATCGATTCAGTTTTCAATGCTGATCAAAAAAATATATATGTACAGGTTTATACCTGCCACGCTTCCTTAAGGGTGTTACAAATGTTGTGGATAACTTAATATACCCTACCACAGTAAATGTGGGGGGTATAAAAATCTGATGTGGCCAGACACATGACTTTATCATACTCTGCAGTAGTCTCAAACTGTGTCAAACTCTGATGTTTTGAAAATACTGTCAATAGAATTTGCTAGAAGTGCACCTATACTATTAATTTTACCAAAAAATGTCAGACATAAATTATTCAGAATTTCCTCTACTTTAATTTATTATGTAACTATTTTGACGAAATTACAGAAATGGCGGCTCATTTGCAAAATCGTTGAAAAATGCTAAGGGTAAACATCTAATTTATTTGGACCCTTTCAACAAAAATCTTTTCAGCTATATGTTTGATCAGGAAACTTTTAAATATGAAGTTTCATCTCGATACTTTTAGTAGTTTCTCCGGAATCGCTGCCACAGAAAAACGGCTACACACACATACACACGTACACACACAGACATTTTTTCCCTTGATCACAAAAGTTCAGGAACCCAAAAGGACATTTTCGGCGAAAATCTCAAAACTTTTTTTCAATACGATTACAATACTAATAATGCAAAAGTAAAAATTGTATATATAAATTTAATTCAATAAATAACAACAAAAAATTTGGAAAATTTTGTATAGATTTTTGAGTGATATTGTCAAATTTTTACTTAGTTTTGAAAAATTATTTTTTACATAATTTTTGTCTGTTACTGACATAATATAAGTAGGTATATACATAATACACATATAAGTAGGTAAATACATAGTGTAAAAATAAATTCTTAAATTCTTATCAATTTAAAATATAATGTCATCCTCCATTAATATAACAAACACATTAAAACAGAATGTATTATGTATATGTAAATGGAAATGTACTATATTTTTTATTTAATTTCTACCGGTTCTGGAAATTTTTCATCAGTTCTAATTATTCTCGATAAATATACTTACTTACTAGCATTAATTCCCAAAATTCAACTCATAATCATAATCCTCAGTCATTAAAATTGAGCAAAATTTCAAAAATTTCAATAGGGTTGTTCGAGTAGTTGAAAAACCAGTTTACAAACAGTGCTTTTATGAGGAACCAGATAACGCTTCATTGGTACTTATAATGGAGTTATTATAGCAATATATCTTGTCCATCACAAAAGTACAGATTGTAAACTGACATTGTAAACTGTCCAAACGCACCTATTATCTGCCACAGCGCAAATGTATATCAAAATATTTTAATAAATTAAAGAAATCTGATGTTGCCTGGCACATGACTTTATCATACTATTTAGCAGTGTTTCCCAACGCAAACGCTGATTATACAAAATTTCCTGAATTATACAAAATTTCCTCTACTTCAATTTATTATTTAACTATTTTGACGAAATTACAGAAATGGAGGTTCATTTGCAAAATCATTGAAAAATGCTAAGACTAAGCATCCAGTTCCTTTAAACGCTTTTGAATAAAAATTATTTCAGCTCTAAGATTGGTCGCAAAACTTCTAAATATGAAGTTTCGTCCCGATCCCTTTAGTAGTTTCTCCGGAATCGTCGCCACAAAGAAAAACGGGTACACACACAGACATACATACACACATACACACACACAGACATTTTTTGTACCTTGGTCAAAAATGTTCAGTTGTTATACTACGTATGATAAAGTAAAAGAAAATATGAACAATTCAAAAAAGACTGAATATAGGAATGCGAACCCCAGCTTGGAATGAAAGAGCTCGAGCTTTTTTCAAATGAGATCTTTGAATTGAATCAAAACGTACTGTATTTAGGTAGATAGCACATTATTTTAGGCAACGTAATATTAATTTTCAGTAAATTAAGCCTTCATCTCAAAGCAATAAAGTATGGCTTGTGCAATATCACATTACTCAGAAAAAAATCTAAAAATTATGATTTATATCGCCATAATAGATAAGTAAGACTAGAGTTTCATTTGGGGGAAATTTTTTGGCGAAACAAGTTTTGCACTGACTCTTTTCTTCACTTATTGTGAATATGAAAAATAATAAGACGATTTTGTCATAGAACTACAAAAAAAGTTATGATCATATTTAACAATGTTTTGGTTTTCAATATAGCAGCGTAAACATATGGAATCATCTGTTTTCTCAACGTATTATTAGAGATCGCACAAATCTGCACTACTTTGACGGTTGAACCGACTTTCTATCCCCAATAACAACAAAAGTACCCATAAAATCAAGCCGTCCAAATATTTAAGGACCTTCAAAGAAGTTCAAGCTTGTATAAAGATACGGTAACTACTGACTTAACATCAACGTCAACAACCATGATACACTATCAAATAAAGAAGCCCATAAAACAACCACCAAACATTTCGACTTCGTGATTTCTACATTCACCACATCAACGCTTATAGAATCGAAAAAAAAAAAGAGAAAAAAACATTGCAAGGCGCCCTATTTGCCCCAGATAGACCCTTGTGATGGTCGGTCAAACGTTTTGCATGCGTTCTTGTGTATGTGTTTGTAATGCACTTTCAAATTGCCTCTTGACTTTGTGCAGCAGCGGCTCTCCTGGTGGTGCGATTTGGTGGGCGCCGATTTTTTTCCATCGACGAGCACGCCGCATGGTGAACGCCCATACCACGGGTTAACTATATAAGAAGAACAAAATTTAAGCTAAAGTCAGTACACACCGGACAGTTGACAGTGAAAAGCAACAAGAGCAAAACTGCACCAAACACAATTATGATCTCCAAGGTGTGTATAATAATTATATAGTATAAGGTGTTGTTAGTAAGTTTTTGTAAGTAAATGTTTAGTGGGCAATCTAACATAAGTTGTTCAATAGCGGTATGCTTTCAGTTTTCAGTATTATATTTATTTTTAAAATTATTAATCTTAATGGAATTTTTGCTTTAATCATCGAGTCGTTAACAGTTTGACTTTAAGGAACTTTCAAAAGGTGGTCCCGTTGATAAATATCAGACAATTAAATATAACATCAAAGATTAATATTTCTATGATCAGTAATAATTAGGAAATACATTTTCCAGCATCTTTGAAATGAGGAAACATAGTATTACTCGATAATCCGAACTAATAAGACAGCGCGATTTGCATTATCAAAACAAAAATGCAGAATCAAACTTTAACCACTGATTACAACAATTTATTCACTCTTTAGTTTATTTATTTTGCCACTTGGTTTCTTCAATTACTTGTTGTTTTCAGTAGAATACCATGTTGTTCTTGTTCTTGTTTATTTATGATTTGTTGGCCCAATGAATACAATTTTCTTGCTTTTTTTACTGATTTTTGACGTTCATATTCTGGTAATAATAATTACGGCATCCTAATTCACTTAAGTCAAAAACGGTCATTATTTGAATGATTATCTAATACACATATAATTCATTGCATACGTATCTATGACTATATAATCCCAATCATGATACACGCCAATGACTATATGACACTAGCGTTGTATAATAACAGCTAGTGTCAAAGTCTGTCAAAACCTATGTCGATGACAGTTATTTGGCAGTTCCCCTCGCAACCATTGACAGATATTAATAGTATATTATTTGACGAGCACATAACTAAGGATAAAAATCGCAAGCATGAAGTTTATACGCGAGCCGTAGGCGAGCGTGTAAACATGCGAGCGATTTATATCCGTTGTGTGCGAGTCGAATACGACGTTTTATCTACGACTCATAAATTCCATTTTATATCAAATATTTTAAAGGTATTTGTCAATGATGGCGAGGCGAACTGTCATCTACGTAGGTTTTGACAGACTGACACTAGCGTCATATAATGATGAGAGTCCGTTCAAATAATGAAGTCATTATTTGAAGGAACTGTCATTATTATACAACGCTAGTGTCATTATAATCATTGGCGTGTAATAATGATGGGGATTATATAGTTATAGATTCGTATGCAATGAATTATTATATGTGAGTCGTAGATAAATACATTTAAAATATTTTACATGAAATGTAATTTATGTTTCGTAGATAAAACGTCTTATTTGACTCACACATAAAGGATATAAACACCTCGCATGATTACACGCTCGCCTACGGCTCGCGTGTAAACTTCATGCTAAACTTCATTTATATTCTTAATTACGTGCTCATCAAAAATATATGCTATTATTTTCATTCATACCGCTCATATCATATCATGTCTGGCATTAACTTGGACACCAATGGGAGGAAAACATTTTCATTATCACTTTTTCAAAATTTTGATTCTTCACAAAAACCTAAAATGTAAATATGAGAATGTAATTATCTGCTTGCATATACAGCGTTTTACCAACTGTAAGAAAACGTACCTTTATTTTCAAAGCTAGGCAAAAATATTATTTGAAAAAAGTGTTTAGATATAGAGGGTAATAAATACAAAATAAACTCCTTCGCCGGTGCATGAACACCCGGTATATGGAACGTTGACGGTGACGATAATTTCATATTTACTGCATTCTAATTTTTTGTAATAATTTTTCAAATAATATTTTGGCATTGCTTTGAAGATGAAGGTACTTTACTCTTAATGTCATTTTCATTTCTTTGGCAACACGCGGTGTATGCAACAATGAAGAAGGTCATTATGAATTCGTATTTAAAGACCTCTAATATTTACAAATACTTTTTTCAAATAAAATTTTTACATTGCTTTGAACACAGAGGTACTTTACTCTTTAGTGTTTTCATAGTTGTGGTAACACCCGGTACATGCAAGCAAATACTTACATTCTAATATTAACATTTTAGGTTTAAGACAATCCAGACACTTTTATGAAGAATAAAGTTTGCTGAGAAACAGAAAATAAAAATGATAATTGTTAATAATATCACCCGGTATATGCAATAGAGCAGGTGATTATAATATCGTATTTAATGACCTCTAATACTTCTACATTTTTCGAATAACATTTTTGCATTTCTTTTAAAATAAAGGTACTTTACTCTTTAGAGTTTTTCATAGTTTTGGTAACACCCTGTACATGCAAGCAGATAAATGCATTCTAATATTTGCAATTTAGGTTTAAGACAATACAAAAACTTTATACTGAAATAAAATTTTCAGAAAAATTGATAATAAAATGTTTCTCATTTGTGTCCAAGTTAGTGCCGGATACAGTATAATGAGGATAAGTTTTGAATCAAGGAAGCAACGGATCAAAATCAAACTGTAACCTGATGTGCATTTTCTTTTTTGATTTAGTATATTGCTTACTATTATTCTTCTAATAACGGAGGTACAATGAGAAAATAAATAACACATGAGAGATGAGATAGCAAAAAGTACCTTACCTGGAATGTTTGTTATCTTGTGTTCAGACTTATCATTAATATTGTTGTTGTATTTTGCTTATTAAAAGCACTAAACTGTTTAATGGGACTTCTGCCAAATAACTTATCCTCAATCTTTGCACCTTGTATATGATCAAAATTCAAATTTTAATAAAACACTCAACCACAATCTCGTTTTTTAAAGATTCATTCGGATTACAAAGGGCATTGTGATAATCCTAAAGCTAGTACTGCAACATTCGGTTATGTTATTCTGATTGTCTAAATCTATTTATTATTTTGTTCAGTGAACCACAATTACAACTACAACTTGTGGATTAGAATGTATTTTTTGAGTTTCAAGTCAAAATAATCTATTTAGGTAAACCACCATCCTCATAAATGTTTGTTAACATTTTATTTCAAAATTGTACAAATGTACAAAGTTTTCCTATAGAAACTTCAGAATAATTTAATAAACTAATAGTTTTGCGCTAAAATGTAAATGTAATATTATTAGCGGCGATAAGTGGAAACTGAACTTTAGAGTAATATTTAGAAAACTTATTGCTTTTTTTCCTTAAAAAGAATCGAGTCAATTACGAAAAATTGTAAGACATAAAATAGAACTTATGAAATGGGTATCAATAGATTTGCTCATTAATTATACATTCTAATGCTCGAATTATGAAATGAGCGAATTCCTTTACCGTTTAACAAGTGATTTACGGCGACTTCATTTGACTTAATTACATCTAGATACGATATCTTACGGACACATTATTTGTTAAGTGCACTTTTTCGTACTATTTTATGAAAATTACTTTTACCGCTAGTGTGCTGGTGTTGTTATCCATATGTGGTCCAGAGTGCCAGCAACTGCCTATAACCAACGCCATCTATAGGTCATACATACCTGTACATATATTATGTAATTATATATACCAATAATTAAACTACACGATAATGCACCTGGAATATTTTTATTGCCATTTGTAAATACTAAAAGCAATAGTTTTCAACTCGGTATATTGCGCTTTTTAATTTAAATAAAATATAAATGCAGGTACAACAGAAAACCTGATTTAAAGATTCTAAAGCGGTTATGAAATGAATATTTTTGCTTTTAGGTTACAGTACTCGCGGCCATACTGGCGTGTGCAAACGCTGGCTACCTTCACGGCGCATCCTCATATGCAGCAAATAATCTAGTAGCCCTAGGAGGACACGGAGTCGCAGTAGGTGGATATGGTGGATACGGAGGTCATGGAGGATTTTATGGCGGTCACGGTGCTGTTTACGCCGCTCCCGCCGTGGTGGCAGCACCAGTCGTGCACGCTGCACCTGTAGTCGCGAAAGAAGTCGATTATTACGTAAGTTATCAATAAACTTGAAATAGTTGCTTTATTAAATACAATTTAATAGTAATGGAAGTGAGATCTAAATTCTAAAAATTCTAAATTGTTTGTATCTTCAGTGAATATGTGTTATACAGAATGTCCATTTTTCAATTCGCTCTAGGAATGTAAAGATAACAAAGGCAATATCTTGAGCATGCTTTTGGGTGCACTACATCCCATTCACTGACAATATGGTCGAATTTTATAGAAGACAATTTAAATTTTGTTGCATTTCTTAAAAATTTGTGTATACCTATGACAGCATGACAGTTCAACTTTTTATTCATATCATTACGATGTGTTTGAAATCATGTTCGTTGTGAGCTCCTCACATTTTTCACAAATCAAACTGTTTAAACTGGATACAAGGCCAAAACCGTGTATAGAATAAAATCCTTTTGTCACAAATTTTAGCTACAAAAGATAAATATTATGCTGGGTGGATAACAACCAGTACTGATATCCAGCAGACACTGATTTGGTATTTTCATTACAGTAAGACCAGTTAGTCTCTTAATTAAGCTTACCACACGTCCCAATGTGACCGGAAATCTCCCGGTTTGAGCTACCGTTCCCGAGGTTCCGGTCGGTTTGGTTTTATGTCCCGGTTAAAAGTTTTGCTTCGCTTAAAAGGTGTCGCATTATTGTTATGTCATGTTTTAGCTCATCAGAACTTCCCAATTGCCTTGCGAGTTCTGCTTCAAAATATTTGAAAATATTAAGTGCAAGATATCAAAAAGGAGTGGGTGTTAAGTTTCTTTATCTCACAGAAAGCAAAACAAGTTTTAAAAGCTAAAAACGTTGCTAATTTAATAATTTTAATAGGAAAATTTTACGGACAGTGCAGTTCATATATGGAATTATGTCAGAATAGCTTCAGCTGATAGCTTATTTTAGTTAATTAATAAATTGAAAATACACTCAAAATAAAAAGGGTAGAAAACACTAAAACAATTTGAAAGAATACTACAATATAAAATAGAAATGAAAATATTCTGTTTTTATATTGAAACTTCGTTCAAATCACATTTGATGAACTTGTTTGAGTCACTAGAAACAGCTTAATGTAGACTGTATAATCGTAAAGTACACTGTACTACAAAATAGGAAAAAGTGGATCTATCTAAATGAAACTAGTAAGAAAATTATGCGTGCTGAAGTTAAAATACCCCCTACCGTAAAATATAAAATATTAAAAGTGAACCGATTTTGCTCATTCACGAACTGGTCTTACTTTTTAATAGATAAGCTTGTATACCAAATTTCAGATCTATAACTTTTTTGTGACATTTGTGGCAAACTATATACCCTCACCACAGTAAATGTGGGGGGTATAAAATGTGACATAGAGCGCAAAACTTTGATTTGTCTCATAAAAAAATTTGCTACTATTAACCTATATTATCTTTGTAAACTTTAGCGAAACTTAAAATTGCCGTTTAAAAATGCCATTTAAATTTAATATGCAGGCACGGAAATACCAAAAGAGAATAAATGCATTTATGCAGGCCGCTGCACGTCACGTATGACAGGTTAGTTTTGACAATGTAAAGCATAATGCATAATTCTATTTTAAACATATCAAAACGCCGATTTTCAGCAATAAATGAGCAATGAAGCCCAGATTCATCACAGTGCTTGTGGTAACAAGCTCGTCATATTTAAACATGGCCATTACAATCTCAAAGGACTCTTTTTAGGGTGTTAGCATCCATAAAATCAGAATATTTTTACTTTATTTTATTTTAAAAGCAACCAACTGCATTTCTGATGTTCGTTTCCAAACTTTGAGATCCCTTTGATGGTTCCCGCTGGTTTTATTTCTCATTTTGGTGATTTCAACTGGCTACCCAGATCTCCAAACTTCATATAAATACTCACAAATGCCTATAATTTGAAGGAACAATTTTTCACGTCAAGATCTAAAAAGCGCGCTGAAAGCGATAGAAAAACACGAAAAGCTATGCATGTGCAAATGGCAATCCAATTTGAACAACATTTAACTTTTATAGGAAACAAAAAACTATCCGCTTTTTGAAGCAGCGTTACCGACCAAAATGTAAGGTTAGCGTTAAATTTCCCTTAGAAAACGTTCTATCTGACAGTTCGATAGACACTCGCCGTGTAGATGGCGTACCGGGCGCTTAAATAGCCAGTAAAGCGGCTTACGTCAATAGATTTTTACCGTTTTGGTGGAATTTCTAAAAGTGAAACTGTGCAATTTGCTTTATTATGTTGGTGTGCGGTGACATAACGTTGCGTATGTGTTGTGTGCATGTGTGCGCGCGTGCAGGAACCTATCCGCTTGGGTAATGTGCGTCCGCTCTGCTTTTATCTTTCCATTTTGAATGCGCGGCCGGGCAACCGTGACCGAAGGAAAATACAGACGTTGGCTATGGACTCGAATCGGACAGTTTTATTTGCATTCCTAACCTATTTCGTTCGACCGATCGATGTTTTGCTATAAATAGCGGTATCGGAATCAGTTTATATGTGATTGCTGTATATAAACATGCTCACTTTTGAAGAAAAAGTTTAAATTTAATTTGTTTTGAGATAATATATCGATTTGGTGTCTCACTTGTGACTATTTGTTAATTATCACAAAAAGCAACCACAATAGGTTGATCTGTACCTTGAGTGGGTACATGCACCCCGTATGATTTTGTTTTACTTTACAATTATATTAATATACTTTAACTGTTTGAGAATATATAGATTTGCAAATGATGAATATCGTGACGTGATAAAAGGTAAAATATTTGCGAAAGGTACAAAGTAACTCCGTTTTACGGTAAATCAAACGTTGAAAAACGTATGCTCTTCAAGATAACCCTAAACTAAAATATTAATAAAATATACGAAATTATTTTACAGGTAGATAATTAGGTCCGTTTTGATCTTTTAATCTTAAGTAGATACACCCTATTGGTTACTAAAGTTTTTAACTGCCTACATTATCTGAAAAGTAGGTAATCAATTTACATATTTTATATTTATTGAAATCTATTTATTAAATAATCAAACTAGGTACAGTAGCAGTGTTAGTAAACAACATCGTACACAAAATGTCTTTACTTTTCTTTTACTCACCTTCATATAGTAATGTTTGATAAATATCTCTCCGGATATTTAAAGATTGTGAAAAAAACGATGATTGATTGCAGCAAATAAATTATCAATGTTCACTACATCTACTACATTCTCGACTTTCAGTATATTTACTAAATTCACTACCTTCACTACATTCACTACCTTCAGTGCAATTACTACGTTTTCTACATTTACTACATACACCACATTTACTACCTTTTCTACATGTACATTTCCTTTCATTTTACAGGCCTACCCAAAATACCAATTCAACTATGGTGTATCTGACGGTCATACCGGTGATCAAAAGTCGCAAGAGGAGCACCGCGATGGTGATGTAGTCAAAGGTTCGTATTCACTTCACGAACCCGACGGTACCATCAGGACTGTGCACTACACCGCTGATGACCACAATGGCTTCAACGCGATCGTCACCAGGTCTGGCCATGCTGTCCATCCAGCCGCACCAAAGGTCATAGCAGCCCCGATCGCATTAGGCTATTACAAGCACTAAGCCCGGTGATACCATTGACGATTTGCTCATGCATGTACATATCACGCCAACAATCAACCACCAATCATTGTCTTCATGTCTTCGCACCTGTTCTCTTCGATAAAATAAAAAAAAATAATTAATAGTTCTCGTATATAGGTACGAGAATGCCATATTTATTTTTATATGTATGTATCATATAGGTTGCCGCGAATTTTGTTGTAAAGTTTGCGCGCTGCCTTGTAGTGGAGTATTTTATTTTTTTATGTTTTGTTTTATTCCAAAGAAATAAAATGCTTTGAAAAGATGTATTGTTGTTTATTTGATTACCTATGCATCTCTTGTGATCATTGGTCATAAATATTGTCACCGGCAAAATCAATGATCCGCCCACAAATTGCTGACCCGTGTAGTATTATTCGTTGAAATAAGTATTTATGAGATCAAACGTCCAACTAAAATAGTTGTCACACATTTATCAAAGATGTACCGTTAGTTGCATTTAACATTAATACGTGTACAAAAGAATCATCTTTTGTAAGAAATAAGCATTTTGTTGTTATATTTAAATACCTCTGAATAATCAAATAGAAGGAAATTAAACACTATTATGATACAGAAACATAATAAACAAATACAGGGTATTAAAAATGAAGGTAAAATATTGAAGGAGTTACAGAAGGGTAACTTTTGAAGCAACTCATGTCCGGGAACCCACCTTACAAGATACAGGGAAAAGAGCCAAAGGTGGCCATGTGATAAATTGGTACACTTTGCAACAAATTTCAACTTTTGTGTTTTTCGTTACTTAGGACAGTACCTATATTACTATTGTTCTATGGTCACTAACCGAACACTTTTCTTTTTCTATCATTGCTGGTTTAGAATAAATAAAATTAATGGCTTTTTCTATTAAACTCATTAATATTAAAAAGTTAAACTTAAATTAAAAAGTTTCTTGTTTTAAAAAGTACTCGGACGACAGTTTCATTTTATAGAATTACATACACATCTTTATATCATATTTTACATATTTTTCTCCCTATTTTTCTTGTTGATTTTGGTAGATCTTAGCCTTATTTGTCTTAATGGCAGCAGAACAATAGGCCTTGTTGTTGTCCATCAAGGGTATAGCAATTCTGCAATTGGTGAGCACGCTATCAAATAAAAAACAAACAAAATCTCAAAAACCTGACGTCATAAGTAACCCCGGAATCACATTTATGCGAATAAATCAACACTACCCTAAACCAACCTATTTATCTACTTCCAATATTTCTTTTAGTCAGACCTATAAAACACAAACCAGCAATTTTGTTTCTGGCACTTTTCCTTCAGGCTATATAAATACGTTTTTATAATAATACTAGATCGCTGAGATTTGAGTGCTTGGCAAAGTGTTGCATTTCTGGTTGAAGTGGTACAAATCGTTCCTCAGACTATGACAATTTTGCCATATTTTCATCAATTCCTTTATTTTCTTACCATAGTGTTACAGTCGGTTTGGGAACGACCACCCTGTTGACTGAGGTCAGTCTAGAAGTGTAATGTTGAATTTTAGTAACTAATTTTGTTTTGATTTTTCCATGAAATTCCAATGTTTTCCTGGTGCAAAAGTAATAATCCGTTGAATGGTTTGTGTGTTGTTGCCAAATCATTGTAATTCCCAGTCGCATACTACTGGTCTTCGTATTAAGCATCAGTGTAAAAAGCAGAAAACAGATGTCAATCTGTTTCACATGGACTTTTCAAGTGCCCTAAAAAGTTACAGTCGTTCGAAATGTTAACAGAAAAGTATTTTAAACGGCCCTTAATTGATAAAAAAAAAACAATAAGACCGCATGAAACGTCTTACTCAGAATAAGATTTACTTCTAAAAATTAAGTGCATTTTTTGTTACTTCGTGTATTACCTAATTTATTTGTAATTAATGATGTTTCTTTACTTTTTATTTTTGTAATGAGGACTAGCATTTTTTTCGATCGTTTTCGCAGTGTTTTTGTATTTATTTTCCTTTGTTTTGTTAATATTTCACTAGGCTGCAATTTTTTAATGAATTGTAAAGTAAATAACTACATATAAAACTTTTTACTAAGAATGACATTTAGTTCCAAAACAAAAAATCCGAACAAATTTGACAAATGAACAAGTTTAAAACGTTTTTCACAGCATGTTGATGGTTTATCGTTAATCTTTGCAGGTATGTTAAATAAAAGATGGTTCAGCTAAGTTCAAACGGTCTGCCATGGCTTTCGTTGCACCCTTTACGTATTGTATATAGGTACCTACTTATTTTGTATACCCTGCATAGTTCTATATCAATTTGAGTTTTATTCGTAAAGATTTGGAACCGTGCTGTGAAGCAAACCATTAAAAACAAGGACAAACATATTTTTTTTATAAACAAGTATAATTACTAAAAACTCTGCTGGGCCGTAACTTATCAAAGAGAATTACGACAAATATTGAATCATTAAGTAACTATCACAGCGCTGAAGCAATAAATCACGTCAATTTAATTACAGAAGAATGCATACCCTTACATTACACGCACACGATAATGAATAATCTATAGCGCAATATAATCCGTACTTATTGAAGTATTATGGTAAATTGACCACCTCATTAATGTATTATATAATTTGCAATAATACAATAATGTTACCCGGCGTTACTTAAAATACTTAGCAATTACGACCAAAATTATAAATAAAGGAAGATCAACATCAATAACTTTAAATATATTATTCTATTCAAAATTTGTTTGTCCCATAATTTTCTACGCCGGAAGATTATTTTTATTTATACATGATGTTGTATTTGGGCGTGAAGGGAAAAATATATTTTTTTAATGGAGTGCCCTGTATATCAAACCATATTATTAACACTAAGGATGTTGAATTTCCAACTGTATCAAGTTGTACCTAAGTAAAGTAAATAATTTCTGAGATATTCAATTATTTGTCAAAAATATGGCGAATGCTGGCCTATCTTAATAACTACATGAAAATTATATTTTTGCAGGTATTATCTTACACGTTAGGCAGACAATCGCCAGTAGCTAGATACTAATATTGAAAGTAATTGAATACACTATATCTCAGAAACTATTTTCTTTAAAAAAACGGGTAAAAATGTATCCAATTTTATAGTTTATGTTGATTCATCATCTAAAAGGAAATGTAACCTATCTCTATCATAAGTTTTGAAGATTAAAAAGATAAGTTTTTATGTTCTAAATCAAACCCAATGGAAGTAGACATCATATAGGTTGCCGCGAATTTTGTTGTAAAGTTCGCGCGCTGCCTTGTCGTGGGGTGTTGTATTTTTTATGTTTTGCTTTATTCCAAAGAATAAATATACTTTGAAAAGAGGTGTTGTTATTTATTTGATTCAGCGTCTCTTGTGATCATTGGTCATATATATTCTCAGCGGCAAAATCAATGATCCACCCACGAAATGTTAACTCATGTAGCAGACGTATTTTTCATTTGACCATTTTTTGTTGAAATAAGTATTTATGTGATCAAACACGAAACTAAAATACTGATCATTTAACTGATTGATTTAACATATGTTTCGCACGTATTTTACGCGGTTTACACATAGGTACGTGTTTCTACAGATCGTTTGCAATTCGTTTGCAATTGTTTGCACCTTTATTTTTCGTTTGCACTCCCACCGTTTTCGAGAAAAAATAAAACAGATTCACACTAGCCCCTCCTTTTTCGAAATTTGAAATTCTATTTCTACAGATCGTTTTCAATTCGTTTGCAACTGTTTGCACCGTTTTTAGTGTCGTTTGCACCCCTACAGTTTCGTATTTAAATTAAAGCAATTTGTAAAGTGAGAACTACACCCACATAACTGCTCCCCCCCCCCTTTTACAAAATTCCATTTTTTACAGGTCGCTTGCAATTTGCACTTATGTGCAGCCAATTTAGTTTCGTTTGCACCGCTACCGTTTTCTGAAATATTTAAAATAAAGCTTGAAATGAGAACTCACCCCCTACTTTTACAATATTCAATATTATTTTCTACAGACTGATTACCATTGTATTGCATATGTTTGCACCCCTCTTTGTTTTGCACTCTTACAGTTTTGGAAAAAAGAAAACAAAAATGGAAATAATTAATTGTGTCAGCCCACATTATGTTAATTTAAACACACTTGATTTGCAGGTATACTACATTAATGGGGAATGCTATGTGAATAATAACAATATTCAAATTAAATGATATTAACCATTAACATAAATTTGCTGTCAATGATCTGCATTATTGTGGTACCATTGTTGATCATGCTGGCGCCGTCTACCGGAAAACGTTCGCGTCATATATTCAGTCAAGCAGCGTGCTATTGTGTAAATCCTTCGTTTGAAAATCAAACCTATCAACACAGTTTAGATAGCAATAACACTAAACTTATGGGAAAAATCACAAAATACTAACTGCAATAAATTGAAGCGACAATAAATTAACTTGGCCATTAATCTAGAATTTGGTACTGAACTGCAATAAATCTAATACACATTCTAATGTTCACGTCTGTAATACCGAAAAAAAATCTGTGTAAAAAAGTCATAGGACTTATTTGTTTTTCCAACGACAATTGAGGTCGACAGCACGACATATGTATTTTCAGAGTTCGGACAAAAATGATTTTTATTTATGAGTTTTAATTAATCTGTGTTAGATTTATGAACCTTTTTTTATTAAACATTTATTCTTTTCGTTCATTCATAAACACATGATATAATATAAGATACATTAAAATATTCTGCACAGTCACGTATCACGTTGTCTCTGTCTTCCCTCAATCCTTGCCTCGGGATTCGGACGTGTCCTTTCTCGGGCTAACGGTGGTAAGGGTTCATCATGCTTTTACTTAGTGACTCTGGTTAGCTTCGGGCTCTCACGTTTTGTGTTTTAGTAGTTGTTTAGTTTTTGCTTTGAAGCTTTCGTATGGCATCTTCTTCATGTCATCTGGCAGTGGATTGTATAGCGCTATCTCTGTAGTTTTCAAAATTGGTGCGCATCTCCTTGTTCGGTGTTTTTTTATTCTAATGTGTGTCATTGTTCTTGTTCTATGGCTATGTACTTCATTAGACTTAGTGAGTTTCATTTTGGTCTTTATGGTTTTGTTTTGCAGTCTGTTGATCAGTAACATTTTGTTTAGTGTTATTCGTTGTTGTAGTGTGAGCTCATTAGTTTGCTTGTGCACTTCGTTTGTTGGTGTGTTTCTGTCAATATTGTGTAGTATTTGTAACATTTTGTTCTGTTGTCTTTGAAGTTTATTTATGTTAGCTTTTGTGGTGTCGCTCCATATGTTTATTAGGTACTTAATTCAAATTTGATGTGTACAGACTGTTGTATATTGGCACTTTTAAGTATAAAGGTATTATAGCTCTTGTTTTGTAGAAGGCAGCTATACTTTTGGCATTGTTTCCCATTAATTTATTGATGTGTGTATTCCATGACAAATTCTCCTGTATGGTTATTCCAAGGTATTTTATTTCTGATTGTTGTTGTATTGTGGTTCCGTTTATTTGAATATTCAGTTATATTTTGTCTTTTTTGTTGGTAAATATAAGGTATTCGGTTTTTTTTTCATTTATAGTTAGCAAGTTTGTACTGAACCATTCTTCAATTTTTGGTAAGTCTTCGTCGATCATGTGTTGTAGGCTTTCTCTGGTTTTTGCCGAGTACATGATGCATGTATCACCTTCAAATACCTATTTTAATTAATATGCTTGGTGTGTGAAATTATAATATAGACAAAATTCAACTAAAACATCGTATTTAATAGTAACTATCAATAATTCTGGTAAATTAAATATAAAAGGTCAATGATATAAAAACATACATTTGCAAAATAAACAAAGGGTGTATAATGAAAAGAAAATACTAATAAAACTAATCAAAAGCATTAATTTAGACAATTTTAGAAACTCCAGCTTTTGCAAGTCTCCTGCCCTCTAGCGTTCTTATTGCATTTTCTTTTTCATTATTGCATGCACATTGTCGTGTAATACAAATTTACTGATTCATATTTGATGTACAAAAATTCTGATGAATATGGTAATATGAACACGATATTCCAAACTTAATTACAACAAAAATTAATTGACGGATATAGAGCCCATTAAATATAAGTAAACATAAGAATAACACAATTTTGAGTGTGAAGTTGGGTCACAGCCAGTCTTAAACACACATCCTCATTGTTGATCCACTGAATAAAGCGCACCATCAACAAGATATCTTCCTAGCGTCTCATAAAACTAACTACGGAAATTATCCATAAAAGTATATCATAAAGCAGCACCATTAAGCAAGTTCCTCGGATTTTGTTGGTCCATTGTTCTTTAGATAATCTAAACAATGTGTAACATTTGGACTGCTTATTTGGATTACCTAGTACCAGCTAGAGGTTCTTTATTAATGTTGTCAAAATTCACTCAAGCAACAGTGACCATGTAGTACAGCTGGTCATTGGTATTTTTGTTTGGAATTAATGGATTTGTGGCTTTACTATCACTCAAGCAACAGTGACCATGTAGTACAGCTGGTCATTGGTATTTTTGTTTGGAATTAATGGATTTGTGGCTTTACTATCACAAATTTCAAAAATTGATAAATCACTTACATATTCAATATATTTTGGTTTTTACCCAACGGCTTGTATAGTGGTCTATCTGAAATAATCTTAGATAATAATTGGATCAAAAACATCCAATAATTTTGTATCTCGCATCTCGGCCTTTTCTAACTTTTTTTAACTACTCTAACTTAACGATTGAGTTGACATCTTAATGATTGAAAATAAGTTAAACAAACTTAAAACTTGGACAATTGTTGTCTACAAAAGAAACATCCTCTAAACTTCTTCTAGTTACCCAACATTATGAAACGTGGTCTAACAACCATTAAATTTTCAACTGTGAGATATCAAAATACTTTTTGTTTTTGAAGTATTAAGTATTACACCTTAAAACTAATGCACTTATGTCGGATAACATACAGGTGATTGTATCACATATTTTGTTATTCAGTTTTTGTCTTTAAGCACATTTTGCCGTTCATTTTTACTTTATCATACGCAGTATGTAAAGTATTGTAATCATGCCAAAAACAATTTTTGAGATTTTAGCGGAAATATGTCTTTTTGGGTCCCCTGAACATTTTTGACCAAGGTACAAAAAAATGTCTGTGTGTGTGTGTGTGTACCCGTTTTTGTGGCGACGATTCCGGAGAAACTACTAAAGGTGTCGGGACGAAACTTCATATTTAGAAGTTTCATAACCAAACTTAGAGCTGAAAAGCTTTCTGTTGAAAAGGGTCAAAAGGAACTGGTGGTTTACTCATAGCATTTTTCGAAGATTTTGCAAATGAGCCGCTATTTGTGTAGTTAAATAATAAATTAAAGGAGAGGAAATTTTCTATAATTTATGTACAAGACATTTTTTGGTAGAATTTATAGTTTAGCTGCATGAGCAAATTCTATTTCATCGAGATCGGTCGTACTGCTTTAAAACTAGTAGCCAGGATATGTCAGATTTTTTGATTCTAATGACAGTAGCTAGTGTCAAACGCTAATGTTTTGAAAATACTACTGTCAATATAGGCTGCGTTCGGATATTGAACCCCGTTACACCTTTTACACCCAATAACACGTAGGTGTCATTTGGACGGTGTACCCGGTGTCAACGGAGTACAATATCCGAACGCAGCTTTAATTGAGATATCTGTCTAGTTCTACTATTTTTATTTTAATGCAGACATAGCCGATCTCGATCAAATAGAATCTCATGCAGCTAAACTATTATTATATTTATATATAGTTGATATATACTATGATAAAGTCATGTGCCTGGCCACATCAGATTTTTTCTAATATATTGTCCTTCATTTACATTTTTGTCGTTAAAACACATATTCCGCTATTCATTTACATTTTCTGCCGTTGAAACAAATATTTTGCCGTTCAAATGCATATTTTGCTGTTACTGTACATACATTTTTACCGTGTTATAAACGGCTCTACTTTCTTAAGGAATCGAAAAAAAAAACAGTCCACTTGTAACTTTTTACTCAGAAACATTATTTTGTAAGGGAATACGGAATAGTGTATGAATGTGCGTATGAGTGAATAGTCTTAAGTCAGCATAAAGTAGCATTAAGTAGAATGTAGGCATTATGTAGATCAGTATTGTACTAGACGTACAAGTGAATATATGTATTATACTGGGTGTTGTGTGTAATTCCATCGACCTGCCTCAACCATCCTAATACAGGACATTACATGGCGATCCTGCCAGTGCACCTTTAAAATAACTTGAGAAGAAAAGAAACAAGAATGGGTATCTACTACACAAAAGTGAGAAAAAAAATTGCAAACGACCAATGCAATTTGTCTCAAGAATCAAGTATTAGAAAAATATCATCATAGTACCAAAGTAAAAGTGAACAAAAACAGTGTGAAATGTGTTCGTAACTCTTGAAAAATAGTGGGTTTGTGAAAAGCAGAGATTGTGCAAGTGCAAAAATGTGATTCCAAGCAAATTTCAACATTACAACACTAGAAGAAATATATTTTTTTTCATTGTATTTAATGGGACAAAAGAACAAAAGGACAAAAAAGGACAATTATTGATTATTATTGACAACACAAACTATTCAAATTTGGTAATTTTACGACTTAATTTCATAATATTATGGATAAATACAATTGTATTTCTCATGTAAGCAGCGTAACACAAAATGTATATAAAATTGATGAGGAGATAATTGTCAAATACAGTTGTTAGAAAGTGCATCAGTGTGTGAAAGAGATAAGTTAGTAAGTAAGAAAACGGATTAGCGAGAATAACAGAGAAATTTGATCAATAATAATCAATAATACTATCAATAATCAATAATACCGAAAACATAACTAAACAATAATTAATTTGCGCTATAAAATTATACGATACTAACTAACTATGTTATTTACAATGGAAAAAATGATTATAAATTATTGTATAAATGTGTATAAAGTGATTATACTTCTTTAGGTATGTATTTTAGAAACCAAACTTTATAAAAAACGAAAAATATATTATTGTTAACCTACGAGTATAATAAGGTAATATAAGATTTAAAGAAACAATTCATATATAAAAAAAAATAAAGCACAATGTTAGGAAACATTTGCGACAACGTAAAAATTTGATTGTTCTAGAAAGTAAAACTGCTTGTATCGCATAACTACAATGCATAACTACGTATATTTTATTAGCATAAATGACAGACATACAATTGGGTTGCAAATTTGCTTATTTAAAAGTTCGATAGAAAAATGCATAGTATTATAATAAAATAGGTGTCGTAAAAATTCATTCACAATTTTTATTCAAAGAACCGTACGAATTAAAAAAAAAAAATAGCAAAATACGCTGACTTGTTTCAGTTGGAATTCGATCCAATTACCAAGTCGCTAATGTTTATAACGAAACAATGCTTTTACAAGAGTCAGCATTTCGAGTAGGTACTTACAACCAAATTGAAAGAAGAAATTTACAACCAAATTGCTGTAGGTGTTCTAGTTATTTGTATCATGAAAGGCTTGATAATCCTGGCGTGGTAAGAATTAATTGTGAAACCGAAAAAAATGCGTTGAAGTATCTCTAATAGATGAAAAGAAATATGAAAATATAATGAAAAATAATAGGTATACCGACATTAAGAGAGACCTTAGTTATATTATAAATACATGAAGCAATTATTCATATGAAATAGGATCCTGGATACGCGTCAGCATTAGTGCGTCGTGGACAGACCTAATAAAAAACATATGTGTTTATGCTTAATTTCACCTTCGAATGTGTAACCAAAGGGTGTAATAAAACTACGAAAATGTGGACACAACCTGCATGTAATTGGTCTGGAAACACTGAATTTTTACATACGTTTGGTCGGTCGTGTCGGAAACGATCGGGAAGCGGCAATAGCCGAAAATAAACGAACATAGAAATGAGATAGAGTACATGTCAAACGAACATATAAACGAGACAGAATACATGTCAAAACAAATACCAACAATATGTTTGCATTATAATATTCCGGAATAATTTATGATAAAAAGTAGTAGATGCGCATCATTACTAGAAGAATTATAATAAAATAAAAATAAATGTATTATCATCAAGGAAGGTCTACAGATTTCTGTTGTTGGAGATGCTCAAGGTAAAAGCTATTTAGAGAGTACTATTTTCAGAGTAGTATAATTTTGATATTCTAAAATTGAAATCGAATTGAAACCGATGCACGTAATAATTTAATAGAGTCAAAAATAAAGCGTAAAAAAATGTATGATAAAACAAATTTCTCGAGTTGTTATATAGGAGAATTTTATTAAGAAAATATAATGTTATTAGCAAGTAAGTTTCTAAGATTCTTTGTACACAGCCCCGTACGAAGTTATACAGGATGACGATCCTAATATTATAATCAAGGTGGGCAATAAGTTAGTAACAGTTTATAAGAATAGAGTAAAATTATTTCAGGAATAAAATTTAATAAAATAAAAAAAAACAATCTTTGTAAGAGATTATTTTTTTTTTTGCGAGGGAGTTGTAAGGGAATACGTAATAGTGTATGAATGTGCGTATGAGTGAATAGCCTTAAGTCTGCATAAAGTAGCATTAAGTAGAATGTAGGCATTATGTAGATCAGTATTGTACTATACCTTTTCAACTTCAAATTGAGATTAAACAATTTCAAATTGGGAATAAACACATTCAAACTGGGAATAACCAATTTTAAATTGGGAATAAACAATTTCAAAATGAAATAAATATTATCAAATTGGGAATAAACAATTTCAAGTTGGGAATAAACAATTTCAAATTGAGAGTAAACACATTCAATTTGGTACTAAGCAAATTCAAATTGGCACTAAACCATTTTATATATAAATAATAATAATTTACTATAATATTTATTTAATAACTGATTATGTTATTATCAACTACGTATTACATTACACAACTACAATTACAATAAATGTAATTTATTTAAACTACCATGTTTGCCAGATTCAGAGCGACGGGAATGAAGATTTGGATGTGTGCAACATATCTTGCACAATGCACGACAGCTATTTTGGTCATAATATTCGGTCTAATTATTTCCTCCAGCCGCCGTAAGCGATATTGAGATTGTGTGATGTTTGCCCTGCCTTCACCGGCTATGATTTGGGGCAATTGAGCTGCTAGGTCAGTTTTCACGCCAGCTGTAAGGGCTGACCAAGCAGCTTCAAATTGGGTTAAACATGGGACTATACGGCGCAAGCCTCAACAAATGATGATCGCTAAATTCATCTTCTTGAAATACTTGTTCAATTGTTGCATGACAAGAAGCGTTGTCGATTACCAACACCACTGCTGACTGATACATTTCCTGAGCAGTGCGTATGCACTGCCTAACAAATTCATTGGCTTCTGGCATCCGTAACATAGGTTTGATACACCGCGAAAAAAGAAGAGGCGCCTTCTATTTTCGCGGTGTATCAAACCTATGTTTCCTATAGCCTATACATGGATGTTAGATCCTTTTACTGCCTGCAGCAATACGGGAACAGCGGGTCCCTTTTTTCGATCTTCCTTTCGTTCGCGAGATATACAGATTGAAATTGGTCTTGTCCATGTAGACAATAGGAAGATTGTCGGCCTGATACTGCAGGAGCTGCTGTACATAGTGTCGCCTTTTCACTTTATTTTCATCATTGTTTGCCCTTTCAGGCTCTCTTCGAACGGCTTTCAAGGTATACAATAAGTTGTCTAAATGTTTGCGCACACATTCCGTGGATACCTCAATATGATAACAGTTATGTATTTGTAGCTTCATTTCTTTCAAGGTAATTTTAGGATTTTCCTCAATACGCTCTTCCATGAATAGGCGATGTTCATCCAGTAATTTACCCATCGATAGGCCGTCGATTTCTTGATATTCAATGTATCTGCTAGAGTTCTCCAGTCTCCGTTGTTATTATATAACGCACAAAGCTGTTTTTTTACATTGTATCTACTTATTTGATGTACGGCATTATTTTTATATTATAATATATAAAAACCAGCAAAAATAACACCAGCAACAACTGACAATTTTTTTTTTAGAAATTAGAAATTATTTATTTGTTCTGCCATACATGTGTATACATTAACAAAGATATATATATATATATATGTATACAGATCACACATATGGTTATGTATGGGCAATCATCAGTGGTACTGATAATCCTCACACAGTTTCCTCCCTCTGGCCTCACCTCGAGTGTCGAAAATCTTCTCCCCGGGCTAACGGTATTGAGGGTCTATTGGGTTTATTGGTCTGGATCGGTGTCAGCTACGGCCGGATCTTCCCCGACAGTATCATTGTTTTGATTTTCTTTTTGAATGGTATTAGCTGTAGTTTTTTTATCTTACTGTCAATTCCGTTGTATTTCTGTACTGTTGTCGTTGTCGTGCTCAATGAATATTTGCATGTTTTATATGTTTGCGGTCTTATTTGTGTATGTTGCCTGGTGTGAATGCTGTGTACTTGCCTAGTTAATGTTAATTTTATGTTGGTTCGTAATTCGTTTGTCTGGATTTTGTGTAGCAGCATGATGTCGTTAAGCAGTATTGTCTGTTGTATGTTGAGTTCCTTTGTTTTTTCAAACACTTCCTTGGTTGGTGTGCGGTATTTCAGATTATAGAGTATTTTTAGCATCTTATTCTGTTGTCTCTGCAGCATATTCAGGTTTTTTGCAGTTGTAGCTCCCCACAAAGTTGTCAGGTAGTTGATGTTCGCCATAAACATGGAATGGTAAATAGTTTTTCTCATGTAAGTTGGTATTAGCTGCTTTATCTTCAGGACCTTTGAAATTGTGGCTGCGTTTTTCTTTCGAATTAGGTTGATGTGGCTATTCCACTTGAAGTCCTGTGTTATGGTTAATCCTAGGTATTTCGCTTCCTTGACCTCTTGTATATCGTTGTTGTTTACTCTTAGGTTAAATCGTATTTGCTCTTTCTTGTTATTCATTATGATGTAGTTGGTTTTACTTTCATTTATTGTTAGGTCGTTCTCTGTGCACCAGTTTTCTATCTTTTCTAGGTCTTCTTTGACATCTCTTTCCATAGCTTCTGCGGTTTTATTATTGTAGGCAATACAGATGTCATCGGCGTACGCAAATAATTTGCCTTTGAGATGTAATTCATGGATGTCGTTGGTGTAGAGGATGTACATGACAGGTGACAAATTTCCTCCTTGTGGCAATCCGTGTGACGGATAAGCGGTGTTGCTTTCACTTTTGCCAACTTTGACTGTTTGCGGTCTATTCTTTAGATATGATTCTATGAGATTTAGGTTTTTGTCACGTATTCCAAATCTTTCCAGTTTCTCGATTACCTTTATTTTGCATATCGTATCAAATGCCTTCCTCATATCGATAAGTATTATAGCCGCTTTCCTATTCCCATCGAGATGCGTAGATATATATGATATAAGGTCAATTGTTGCAGATGTTGTACCGGTTTTCTTCTGGAAGGCGTATTGTCTCTCACTGATTAAATTATTTGTGTTTATGTGTTGCTCTATTCGTGTTTTAATGATTGTTTCCGTTATCTTATTGAGTGCTGAAAGAATTGCGATAGGTCGGTAGTTTGAAGGTCTAGCGGCGTCTCCTGACTTGTATACGGGTGTTACAACAGTCTTTTTGAGGTATTCGGGGTAGGTTCCACTTGTAAGCACATTGTTCGCGACTTTTTCAATAATGGGAGTTACTATTTTCGCATTTTGCTGTAGGATATTGTTCGAGATCTTATCAAATCCTGGTGCTTTGTTCCTTTTTAGCCCCTTTATTATTGTTTTCACCTCTTCCTCGGTGGTTTTCTGGAAATTGGCTGGATTAGTCACTCGACGGTTCACTCTTGGCAAGTCCTTGTGCTTTTTGTTGTGTTTACACTTTTGAGCCAGGGTATGACCTATTTCTGAGAAGTATCTATTGATTTCATTAGCCATTTCTATTGGAGTATTCACTATTGTTCCATCTTCTCTCTTTATTTGTTGGATTTCTGTGGATTTTCTCGAGTTTTTATTTGTTAAGGTGTTGACTATCTGCCACATTTTTTGTCTATCGTGTTGTACTGTTTGGAATTTAACTTTGAAGTAGTCTGTTTTTGCCTTTTTTATTGTGTCGTTCGTTATTTTCTTCACTGTGTAAAATCTTTGTTTTGATAATTCATTTTCTATGTTTTCTCTATAACGCTTGTGTAATTTGTTTCTTTCTTTTATCTGCTTTATAACGCGTTCAGTTATCCACGGGCATTCATTAGTACGCTTTATTCTCTTGGTCTTTTGGTTGCTAGAAATTATCTTTTCCATCTCCCTTGAAAGATCCTCGAAAGTGTCTATGTGTTTATTTGCGATGTTCATCATATCCTCTTTAATTTTTTTATTGTCTGTTTGTTTGTATTCGTGGTAGGTATAAGTTCTTTTTTGTCGTTCAGTAAGCTCAATTATTAGAGGGTAGTGGTCCGAAATATTACAGGGTGCTATTTTAAGTTTATTTATCCTGTGTTTTGCATTTGTCATAACATGGTCTAGTATCGTGTTTTGTCCTCGTGGGTTGGTTCTGGTATAATGTTTTTGTCCTGTTTTATTGATCAGTGTATACGCTTGTTCAGTGATAGTAGTTTTGTAGTCTCTTGTTTCATTATTTTTGTCCATTATGTTTACATTAAAGTCCCCCAGTATTATATGGTCCGCCCTCCTATTTAATAGGATATTCTGGAGTACATGTTTGACGTCGGTATATGGTACTTGCGGTGGTCGATAGACTGCACTTATGGTTGTTTTGATGTTATCTATGTATATTGATGTCATTTCGATGTTATTTATGGTGACTTTGTTTTTGATGTTGTATCGGTTATCTGCTCTTATAAATATTGCTAGGCCACCTCCATTTCTTCCGTCTTGTCTTGAGTAATATTCAGCGTTATATCCATCTATGTTGTAGAGGTGTTCGTTTATTGGTGATAGCCATGTTTCTATTATTATGATCGCTATTGGGTAATTGTTAAGTGTGGGAATTAATTCAATTTCGTGATATTTATTTTTTATACTTCTAACGTTGTGCATATATATAGAGCCCATCATCTAAACAAACAAAAAATATATACATTTTTTTTTCCCTTTTTTTTTTTTTTTTGTTTTTTACTTTAATTGGTCTATGTCCACCTGACTTTTAATTCGTATTCTTTCGCTGTTGTCTGTTTTTTTCATGTAGATCTTGTTGTCTGTGGTCCATACATGTGCATAGTGTTTTTCACGCTTTGCCTGTCTGCATTTGAAAAACAATACATTATTCTTCCAGGTGAGTTGTTCGTTTATGTAGATTGTTGCGGGCTTTCCCTTTAGGGAGCAATCGGTGGTTGTTATAGCTCCTGTTGTTTTACGTGCTTTTAGTATATTTTGTTGTTGATCTTTTGCTCTTAGTTCAACTACAATTGGACTATTTGGCTTCCCCTCATTTTTCTCTTTGCGCTTAACACTTCATTATCATCAATATGCAGTTTCATTCCTCTGATTATCTTCATTACGACTTCTTTTGCGTTTTCATTGCGGTCTTGGGTTTCGATCCCACTAATAATCAAGTTGTTGTATACTTTCACTTTTTCTTGGCGTTCGACGGCTTCCTCAATCTCCTCCATTCGATGCTCAAGCAACTCTCTCGCCCTGTTTTCCTCCTTCATCATTTTTTTCAGTTCCTTGTTCTCCCTTTGAATTTCATCAAATTTATCAGATAAGAAGTCCAGTGCCTTTTTCATTTCTCGGTTTTCGTTTCTCATTTCCTTTAGTTCTTTTAGTATATCCCCGTTCGAACAATCATCATCGCTGCCGCTTGAATCTTGTTCCTGTGCAGTCTTAGCTTTGTTCCTAGTTTTTGTCATTGAGACGGATTGGAGAAGGCCGTAACAAATAAAAGGGGATAATACAGAGGACACAACAATTAAGACGATGGTACTTTTCACACCCAGGTGCCTTTCAAGGTGACTCACCAAACGAACGAGAAGGCCTCGGATTGTCGGGAATTAATTTGGTGTAATGTTTGTGTATGTTTTGGACAAGGATAGGTGACGGGTTAACCGTCCGCAACGAGACCGGATATTCAACGTTGAGAACCCGTTTCCCGAAAAAATCCGTTCGATAATAATTTTGGTCACTTACTTGTGATTTCTGCTATAGTTAGTCAGATTCCGTTGTTGTTTCTATATGACCGGAAAGCCACAATTTTTCTTCACAGTTTGATATGCAACTCACTATTGTTGGTTTCCTGCAACTTGCTCAATTCACTGAAACTTTCGCAACAGGTTTCACATGCCACATCACCGATCACAGGTATTCCTATATTTTCGTATTTTCGTATTTTCGTATTCCTTATTTTCAATTAAATCGGTCACAACCATGCACCCGTCATTTTTTTTCTCAATCTGAAATTGTTTAGTGCCAAATTGAATTTGTTTAGTACCAAATTGATTGCGTTTATTCTCAATTTGAAATTGCTTGTTCCGAATTTGAAATTGTTTATTTCATTTTGAGATTGTTTATTCCCAATTTGAAATTGATTATTTCATTTTGAAATTGTTTATTCTCAATTTAAAGTTGTTTATTCCCACTTTGAATATGTTTATTCCCAATTTGAAATTGTTTAATCTCAATTTGAAGTTGAAAAGGTATAGACGTACAAGTGAATATATGTATTATACTGGGTGTTGTGTGTAATTCCATCGACCTGCCTCAACCATGCTAATACAGGACATTACAATTTCTTCATTTGTTTATTATATTTTTTATTATTGTGATGGGTATGGATGATGTTTCTCTTGGTTTGATATATATTTTAGAAAATATGTTTTCTTTGTTTTGTTAATACTGCAAGCGGATGTAACTTATGTAGAGTGAATAACAAGAACTTTAGCATTAACGGGTGTAGACTGAATAACTAAGAGCATTGGCAGTAACGTGTTTATTAGGCGAGTTCTCTATACAGAATGAATGTATGTATGTCTTTAGTCTACGGAGGGTGCGCCCGCTCGCTCTATCCCGGGGAAGTCCCTAACTCCTTAGTCGCTATATGACGGGGAAGCCTCTAACTCCTTAGACCAGTATGACGTTGCCCACACTTGTTAAGGCTCCCGTATCCTACGTCGAAAACGCGCCGATACACCACACAATAATTATTGTTTAAATTGTGAAACTATAGCAACTATTCGATTGAATAGGTCCTTACGCAACTGCGTCCACAAAGAATTTCAATATTTATGCAAATTATACTTGCAAATTTTAGTGTTAAAAAAAACTAAACTACAAATATAGAATTGCTTTTTGGTCTTACTGGCGTATGATTATTGTGTACTGTAATATATTATAAAAATACATTAAATGTTACTTATAACGATGGGGTGTAGCTTTTAGTGAACGTAACTAGAATACCGTTCTGGGAGAGTTTTAGTCTGTTGGCATTGCAAAATAGTTCAACGGTCTGTGGATAGATGGCGCTGTTTCAAATTGAAAATGTACATACAATATAAATAATTTATTTAGATATGACCTGAAGTACACTAAAAATCGGTAATACTGAAACCAAGACGTAACATAAAGAATGCCACTTTGCATTTTTTGTCTTCGTGTTAAATAATATAAATCGTAGCTGTCGTCCTATTTGCATTTGAAGGTCGTTTAAAGTTGTTTTTTTTTTAATATAAGCTGTAGGAATAATAACTTAAAATCTGTTATTGTAATCAGCGCAAAATGTCACAAAAAAATCTTTAACTTCGAATCAAACTAACTTCAGATAAACGACCTTCAAACTCAGTTAAGTGTCTACGGGTTTTTAAAAATCACAGATGAACTGTAAAATAGTTTCCAATCAAAATGTGTTCAAAACAAAAACCTCGTTGATAGTTTAGTCACAAATTCCCTTTCTTCGGAGCAAAGCTGATACTATATAGTTATACCGTCATTGTAAAGTACAGGCTATACGACAGCTAAATAATCATACGTTAAAACAAAAATCAGTCAGCATTTTATTAGTATTTTTCTCCATTTCATTTTTGACATTCTTTTTTGCTGCTGAATTTGACGTAAATAGTAAAGAACACACAATTTTTATTTATTTCTATATTTATGTAGATAATTATTAATTATATCGACCCATGCAACAAAGACTATCGTAACAAACTAAATGTAGTTACTATAGTCTTCGTTGCATGGCTCGATATACCTTCCTACCTCAAGGTGGCAGATTTTATTACATTTAAATTGCACAAAGAATTCTCTTTTCTATATGAAAAGGTTTTACAGTAAGATTTATTTAAAACATAAATTGCCCCTCAAGACTGCGTAATAAAATATTGAAATCTTCCAGTTGTGTCGAGCAACAAAAAACGACGAATGATACGATCTCCATTGTATGGCGTTGTTTCGGAATGGGCTGCTGTGTTAAAGGTATGATTAGACGAGTCATTTTACGGAGAGCAAAGGTTATGTAATACAACACAATTTGAGTTACCGTCTAATCGTACTTAAGGATATTTAACACAGACCATCTCTGATCTAAACTAGCCGCTAATGACATATCGTGTATTCAGACTAAAGTATACAGAGCTGCTGTCCTTGGATGGTATCGTAAAGTTCTATATGGAAATGGAGCACCTTAAACAATATTTAATTAGAAGATATGAAAACCAGTGAAATTGTGTACGTACCTATCAATAAATTCCTAATAAACAAATAATCGATCAATATTCATTTAGAGACACACTCATAAATAAATCGCTCTTGAAAAAACTGCTTCTAAATTACAATAACGAACATAACCCTATATTGAGAAGTAGATAACCTCTTATTGGATTGGTATATTCCGTGGTTGTCATGGTTACGAGAAATTGTATACGGTTCGATATTTGTGGTGGGGTGAATTCTTTCCGCAAATTAAAATATACGGGATAATTCCAGATTTGGTAGTTGTGTCGCCATCTACATCTAGTAAAATATTGGTCGGAAGCTCTGGAGAAAAGAGCGGCAACTCAACGTTTTGAATGGGGGATACGGGAGCCTTAAGGAGTAAAAGACTAATCCAAGAAGTCTATTGACTGTTTTACTCAGCGTGACAATTAATACCAAAAAAAAACTGTGATCTGGTCCACTCTCATTTATTGTTATTTTTGCTTTTTGTTTTCGCCGAAACTGTAAGGGCGCTAAAATAAAAAGAGTGCAAACATATGCTATACAGTGGTAGGTAATCAATTTGTAGAAAATAATGTTGAATATTGTAAAATGAGAGGGATAGGCTTTCCGTTCAAGCTCTATTCTAAATATATCTGGAAAACGATAGGGATGCAAACAAAACTAAAAATGTTGCAAACAAGTGCGAACGGATTGCAAACGATCTGTAGAAAAGAAAATGAAATTTAGGAAAAAGGACACGCTTGACAAAATTGCTTTAATTCTATCACAAAATCGGTAGGGCTGCAAACGAAACTAAAAAGGGTGCATACAATTGCAAACGAATTGAAAACGATCTGTAGATACAGAAGACCAAATTTCTGGTGCGCTCGGCGTCGTACACCATGGTGAGTCTGAATAACTTTTTGCTAATCGCACTGTCTCTCACCGGCGACGCATCTTCCAAACGTCTGCCTTAACAACTTATCCATGGTAAGTTGTGCGTCTACCATGGTTGTATATAAAAATGCCCTATAGACGAATCCAGACTAACGTACGGTTTAAAAAAAGAGAGATAAATTTTTTAAAAAAATAATTCATTTTGCCTATTTTCGCAAATTTTTATCAGCTGAACTCAATGTCCGAAACTTTTAAGCTGGGATTGAAAAAATCGAACTAAAGTTATCAACATAATCCTAATGTTAATTTTCTTTACTCGAAACCCAAGGGATGTACCACAACCAGTGAAGAGAATATGGGGTTAACATTAAAAAAAGGCCGACGGCTACAAGAAAAAAAAGAGGTCGACAATTGAATTAAATATAAACATGAGTATCTTTATAAATTTATATGTAGGTATCACTGTATAATCAAGAAAAACTAACAAAAAAATTTCAATTAGCACACAATATAAAATCTGCTAAATAAGTTTCATTAAAATCGGTGCAATAGAAACGAAACCATTATGCAATAAAATCACTGGTAATTGAATTTAATTCACACAGCTAGGTGGCGTTAAAATTCGACACAGTGCAGTTCGTTGGGTTTTTGCTGTTGTTTGGTGACTAAGCAATTTATGTGCTCGGTTTTGGTTCACACGTTCAAATATTTATTATAATGGATTGTGCCAGAATCTAGAATTTCTCGTGCTAATGTATGATAATGTGATTCCAGTTCTTCAAATGTTTCGTTTGTGTACCACTTAATGGTGGGAAATGATGCAAAATTTTGGGAAAAATTGGTGTGCAACCATCGTATTATCATTATTGTTATTATTTCATAATAGTAACACTTTCGCCAAAAATATAATTTTCAAGATTTGTTTGCAAAATAATCCTGCGTTTCTTGAGTTTGGTGCCCTTCAGAACAGATTCATGGTTTTAAAACATTCGTTCTAAAAATGTGCCTTATTAGTTATTAATCAATAATAAGGCACACTTGCAAGTTATATTGTATTCCTTCTGACATTGTCAAGTATCTTAGCTACTTCTGGATCTAACACTTAGAAGACAATTGGTTTATTCCTGAAAACACGTTTTTACAAACGTCTCTATTACTTTGCATTTTGGTTAAGTTGAGTTGAGCAGTTTGGCATCTGTGGGCTGTGAGGAGATTCCCAAAGATAGAAAAAACGGCAGCAGGAATTAAATGGTTGACGACCGCTGGTCTAAGCTATCACAAGCATTGGTAGGAACAAATAATAAACATACAGTTTATCATACCAAAAGGCCCAACGTGACGTTTTGGTATAAGTTACAGATACCATGGGGAGCAATTAAGAATGTTGGTTGGGGTTTTTACAAAGACATCTTAATCAACATTAAGTAAGTAAAACATTGGAATTTTTGATTTCATGTTCAATAATAATTGGTGTGATTGTTGAACACTAATGATATTTTTTTAGCACATTGAGAATAACTTCATCATGATTTTTACAGGCCTTTCAATTTTGATGAAAGTTCTGATAGTGAATTCCGAATGGTCTCAACAGATTGCTTTTACTTTATTCAACCTTATATCTACAGTTCTGTAGTAAAACAAGGCGAAACCAAAGAACACAAGCAGAGCCCTTTAAAATTTAAATGAATTTGAAATTTACGTAAATGAATTAACTAAGTTAAAAAATATCAATATCCAAAATAAAATGAATACTAAAACTAAGAAAGTTTCATTCTGAGTAAAAACTTTCACATGGACCTATTGATTTTCCTAAGCAACTAATATTCTTTAAACATAAATTATATATTTTGATGTTTAAAATGCGGATTTGTTAATATTTTAAACGACTGTACGATATTTAAGGCTTTGAAAAAATAAGTAGGTCCATATGAAACATTTTACTCAGAATGACATTTACATTTTCAAAAAAAAAAACAAAAAAGAACCGTAGAAGATATATTACTTCTTTGTAGTTTGTTAAATACCAAAAATCTTGTTGATACATATAATAATGCTGAACACTATTTGAAAACTGTGAAAACATCAAATTTAACTAAAAATCCTAAATTTATTTTATTTAGTCACCAAATTTTACATCTTTCGGAATTCTTCACGAAACTTTAAAATTTCTTGTCTGGTTTTCGTAAACAATGCATTTTTTATTATAATTTTATTGTAACTAGCCATTTAAACTAACATTTGGAATTGTAAATCAGTCAAATATTTGTTGAAAGGTAGGATACAATTTCTTTCACAGAAGCTTAGAACTCATTTCGCCATGGGTTTAATATTATCTGGAATATACAATCATATTGAAACCCACAGTCTGTCATATTTTCAGTATGAGCAGCAAATTCAAATTATAGGTACATTTTCGTCACATATTTGTGTGGAAAGGGGGAAATATTGAATACAAATAAGATTTTAGATTTTGACGAAAATTCTGGCAGGTGTTGTTTGCTATAGATTATTTGGTTTTAAGTTTCAAAGCAATTTTGACACGTAAAATCAATAAATAATGTGCCCATGCACCGGCGACCGCTACTTCTTTTGGTTACTATTTTCCGCGGAACCTCTGACGATATTTCGCGGAACTCCGATTGTGAACCGCTGCTTTAAACTGGTTATTTTACAAACCGCCGAATATTCATTGGTATTAAGCAATAAACAAAATGTTGTCAATACGTAAGGAAAAGGTTAGTATTTGTCGGGCAATTTTAGGTCTCCATTTGAGTATTTTTTCCATTGAGTCCATCTTGCTCCTTGGCTATACCGTACTGATGAGGACTAATAGTCCGAAACACGTTTCTTACGGTTGCTTCTTCGATCTTCGTATGACGGAATTGCCCGACAAATACCTTTCTCCTTATATATCTCACCGTCGATTAACCAGCTTTCCTCTTAGTTGTCAATACGGTCTTATCCGTAACATAATTTTGGTTATTGTTTGATTATATTTGTCAAAATTTCAATGGTATGCAATAATTTTGATAAATATCTGTCAAAAAAGTCATACAAACCGGTCCAGTATACAAAGTTTTACTTGTAATTGTGTATATATTTGAAGTATTCAGAAATTGGGATAAATCAGCAAACAACGCGTGGCAATTGATGTGCATTCCTAGCAGAGTCCTTCAGAAACCGACCAAGATGCTGAAGTATATTATGTCACAGGTGTCTCGAATATAGACCTCCAAAGCATACGCTATATTTATCTCTAGGAATTAACTTTTCAAAACATTTTCAAAGGTGTTACATAATGTCGATGAATTTGTTTAAACATTGCTGAAAATAATCATCAAAATCGACCAAATAGGAGGAAAGTTATTGATCATTAAAGTTTTGTAAAAAGCCGCAGCTGAGCAAGGCTAAATTCTCACCCCAGGCGCTCAATAATACATAACTCATAACTGCATCAAGAAACTTAAGTATAGTACGACTTAAGGTGAGAATAAACCGGACAGCAATATATTGCCAAAAGATTTTTTGTCCAATATCACCTTTAAGTTATTTGTGAATGTACAAATAATTAACTATAATAAACAACTCCATTAGGACATAGTACTACTACAATACATAATGAATTGTTTTATTGTCTCTAACACAATAACCATCTCCTGAACACATATCCTGTTCCTATCTATTGTATCACATCAATAAAACACACATAAACACCATTATGTATACATAAAGAAATATCATAAACTTGCAAAATACCCAAGGAATTTTATAAATTCAAAGCAACCAACTTTAGTACAAAAAACGTTTGCGCAAATTATTTCATCAAATTTTGTCAGAGTTTTAACACAATTAACAAGATTGAACTCGCACATACTTTGCTCTATATACACGATATTACGTTACCAATTTATTTTCTCATCGCATAATTCACATTACATCTCCCGCCTTTTGGCATTTGAAGATTGCATTTGTTTAAGCGTGAGATCATGTGAATCATATAAAAAGACTGGGATGCGTTAGAGGCATCACAGTTGTGCATCTCATTTTAAACAATGTGTTCAAAGGTGCGTGATTTTTTTAAATATATTGGTTTAAACTGAATGTTTGTTTCGGCATTTCGCCATTTCAATGGTGGCTTTAATAAGAAAAAGCTGAATAAATATTAAAAAACGGATGATGTGCGACACTAAATTATTACAAAATATCTTCTTGAGTATATTTTCCGTCCAGATTTATTATGGCACCATTAAGCTGAAACAAGTGTTAAATATTGGTAACAGCTTGTGAAAAAGCCATCCCGAACAAGAGATCTTCAAAGAGCTTCGAGAGTGATGTGAATGAAGGTTGTATAGAAAATGGCTGAATGGTTAAATTTGTACAAACGGGATGCAAGCCACAAACAAGTATTCTAAAACAATTATAAATAATTCGAACCATTTATTAAATATACAGGATGGAGATAATGTAAGTAATCTATCATTTTGGTTGTTACGGAATAAATTATTTAATTTGTAGAAGATAGTACAAGAGAAATATTTTTTGAATTCAAAAACTACTAAAATAAATCATTTAAATTAAATTGCTCTGACTTGCTTTACACTGCTTTGACATTTTTTTTTTGTGTCTGTAAAAAGGGAGTCTAAATTTCACATAAATCAGAAGATCTTGGAGGATTTTTTTAAATTCTTTCCATCTGTTGGGAAAGATGCTAAAGATAATAAAGATACAGAAGGAAGTATCCCAACATTTTTCTATGACAAGACACTTCGCACATCCTCCGATTTTATCACACGTTTCAAATTAAAATTATTGTTTACCTGAATGGAAAATGTCTAAAGTACAGCATTTTTCATCGGTAAAATCAACAATTTATCCATGTTTTCACAAACGTTATTTTTTTTTGCAAAAGGTGTATAAACATTCAGGCCGTTAAAAAATTTAATACTCTCTGTAATCTACAACGCCAAATCCAGAGATTTTTTTATATTATTTATATTTGATCCAATAATGACGACGTTTGAGCTATAGGGAATTAATAGCTTTAGATATGGTGTATAGTAAAATTACGTTCTTAATGACGTTTGTTGATGCTTTTTCGATGAACATAATATCATGAACAGTATCAGAATGTCGAATTCGCATTCCCCTGAGTAAATAAATAAATAAAGAAACAAGAACGTCAAAAGCAGATTAACCCAAACATTGTCTAAAAAAATACCACAAAGGAGATTATAAACAAGGTAAACCAATTCAATCTAAATTATTTTCATCCTGTATAATTTCTGGAATTACGATACCAACTAGGATAACAAAATGGAAAACGTTGGCAACGGCAATGTTGTTAAATGACAACTGAGTTCCCAAATAAGAACGAAAAATTGCAACTGTGCATGGGTCTTAGAACAACTGAATGGTTTTAATATTTATTAACTGTACTGATAAGTAACAACTACAATACTGACAGTTTGAAATTTGTAACCCGTTAACGTGCTGATTTCTATGGGTTTGTATTCTTTAATATTAGTTTATTAGATGCAATTAATAATGAGGGTATTACCGTAGAGATATAGATATAGATAGTTAGGTATGGGTTAGTTGGGACCATGACATCTAAAGGGCCGGGGTTTGAGCAAGATTCATCCACAAATTATAGCGTTTTTGACTTATGTATATATTTATTGTATATTTATGCTCGAGTTCGCACCGAGTCAAACCCCGGCCCTACGCACCAGTTTCAACCTCAAACTCCGGGTCAAACCCAGGCCCTCTGGATGTCATGGCTCTAACTAAGCCATGCCTAACTGTATATCGTGGGCTTAAAGGTAAAAGTCACTAACTAACATTTTGTTACATTTTCTTGAAACCCGAATTAATTGTAGTCAAATGCTTCTAAATGCGCATCTTGTACAAGGAGGCGATCAATAAGTGTTCTAAGTAATCGAAAATGCATTAATTATCCAGAAAATATCATTATATTTGTTGGTAATACATCTTAAAGTCAGATTTTCGTAATTATTTTAGATGTTAGTTAGTGACTTTTACCTTTAACCCGAAGATATATTGATATACATTATCTATATTTAAATATATTTGTTAATAAACATTATTGGTATCCAAAAAACCTAAATAAATAAGACAAAAAGGACAATTTTTTAAGAAAAAGTTTCTCATAAAATGACCTACTTAGTAAATGTCATAATAAGTATAAAGTGTCATGTGGACTTATTTAAACGGCTCTAACTTACCAAGCAATAAGTTGACACTTTTTGTTCAGAATTACATTTAGTTATCTGTAGAAAAAAATTTCAAAGGGGGTTTCAAATGAATTTTTATACCGCCCACATTTACTGTGGTGACGGGTATATTGAGTTTGCCACAAATGTCTGTCTGTCTGTCCGTCTGTGCATACGATAACTGCTGATAACTACGATAACTAAATTTGGTAACAAGCTTATCTATTAAGGACAAGTTCGTGAATGGGCAAAATCGGTACACTTTTCTTTATTATTATTATTATTTTACGGTGGGGTGAGTATTTTAACTTCAGCACGGATGAAGATTCTTACTAGTTTTTTGTTTCTTTATGTCTTCATTTATTACTTAACCCGGACTACGGAGTGGGGGTTTATGTGTCAAGAAGTCACTTTTGAGTTTTTGAATTATTGTAATAGAGAAAAAGGCAGTCCTTCGAATGAAACCAAAACCAGCTCGGTAGATATCTTAGCAGCTGAGTTATGTATTTGCGTGTAAAGTTTTGTAGAAGTAAGCGGCGCTCGTTGTTTCAAAACTTCAACCGCGTTTTTTTCGAAAACATATTTTCGCGCATAAACCCCGTTTCCGTAGTCTAGGTCACATATTGAATGTTCCTTCTTCGTTTTTTGATCTGAAAAAAGATTTGAAAAACCATTACGTCAATGTGTAAATTATTACTCAAAATGACATTTACTTTCTAAAACAACAATTTTTGCTGTAAAAAGTGAACAAGCCTGTATAGTGTATATCCTTTTTTAATTATCAAGTTTTCTGATAATGTGACACAGAAAAATTCCGTGTGACGTACGGTTATGATTCAACTTTGTCTCAGTTCGGTATTATAGCAACTTTGTTAACAACTCGCGTAAAAGTAGACACTTGGCAACTTTGTTACTAAAGTGATTAAAACTTAATCTTTAACAGTTCACATTTCTAGCAAACGAAACAACAAATTTCATGGAGAATTGTACTAATCAACTTTATTCTGGGTATAACATCAGGACCCGAAATGTCGAATAATGTACCATATGTTTCGCAATCAGTGGCGGCTAGGGTTCGCTTCACAAAAAATGTTTCCACTAAAATGCTGTGATTACGATTATTGTCCTGTAGCATTCTCCATCTACCTTCTTATGGTTTTCATTGTCACAGAAATAACTACTCTAATACTACTACGGTAACCTTTCTAACCTTTCACTTGTTTCACATATTATGACAAACTTCAGGTGGATGCTGTCTCTGAACTGGTCCTACGAAGCACGAAGTTTAACTGATAAAGGATATTATGTTTTTTATGGTTCAGTGACTTTCACGACCCCGTATTTGCAGAAAGCACAGACAGAAATTGCATAAAGCAAAGACAGAAATGTTTAGTTCAACCAAATAGATGATTTCAAAAACATCTTCTTTTCCTTACCGACTTTTCCTTATATCTATTTTTTTTAAGTTGGTAGTTCTGTCTGCGGTTTTCGCCATCGCTCATTGTGGACACTACGGTGGCTTTGGTGGCCATGCTTCCTCCTACGCTTCCGCAAACTTAGGAGGCCAGTCATATAACACCGTTAATCATGGTGGCAGTGCGCTAACTCAAATTAATCTAGGAGGTCATGGAATTGGATCAGGTCATGGATTATCTCATGGGATAGGACATGGATATCCACACGGTATTTCTGGAGGTGTTTCACATGGATCTGTACACGCTATCAACTATGACGTCAGTCATGGAGGTGCTCATGAACTTGGAGGTAGTCATGGCATTTCAGGCGCCATTCCAATAGGCATCCATGGAGGTTATGGTGGTCAGATTGGAAGTGGTTATGGAGGTCATATTGGAGGTGGTTATGGCGGTCATATCGGTGTTGGTTATGGAGGACACTACGAAGAAAAGGTACTTATTTAGTTCAAGATGTCCGGCATTTTTTACCACAATATTTTATAGGCATATCCCAAATATGAATTTGACTATGGTGTTGCTGATGCTCATACTGGAGATAAGAAGACCCAACATGAAGTACGTGATGGCGATGTAGTGAAAGGTTCTTATTCTGTTGTGGAACCTGATGGTACCACTCGTACTGTCCATTACACTGCTGATGACAAGAATGGTTTCAATGCTGTTGTAACGAAATCTGGACACGCTGGTCATCCTACTGGTGGTGTTGGTCATGTCATTGGACATGGAGGACCTCATAACATCGGTGGTCTACATGGATACGGTGGTGGACATCATGGCTATTAGGAGAAATGTGTCTATCGCAGATTTTCGCTTAGAAAATTGTGTATAGTGTAAATATGTTTGTACTTTTTTAAATAAATTTCATATATCTGTAAATAATTGTATAATATTCTGTTTTATTCACAGAGAAGACATATTTTTTGTTGTACTAAATGTCTAAATTTTAAAACAGTGCACGCCGCTTAATGTGATCACAATGGTGTTTTTGATAACAATAACTGATGGACAACATTAGCCGAAGGGACATAAGTAATGAGAATTTCCATTTATAATTAGAAATATCAACATCAGTGCTACATGTGCTTGGTAGTATGGCTTGAAATTTCAGTAAATTCCAACGTTATACAGAGAAGAAAGTTGAACTATTAATATTCTGGGTAAACTTACCCCGGTGTGCATGTGGGGCAATCTGCTAGAATAAAATGTTCCCAAGTGCCATTCGGAATATACAGGAAATTCTCCAATGCATTAGAGAATTTTTTTGTTAACATTATGAAAAAATGTTAAGGTAATTATGAAAATTACAGCTCGTAAAATTGGCTATCAAAAAAGCACCATGTACTAATACATTCGTTTTAAAGATATTGGCGTCCTATTTTATCTTACGGTCAACTTAGATGCTGACGTCGAAAATAAAAGTATAAGCTCGATATTCGTGTTTATTATTCGACGTTTTAACTAATATATCTAAAGTCCCCATCAATGCTACCGCCACTAACATTCGTAAACAATTTGTTTTACAGTAAGAAATTCCATTTTAAAAGTTAGTACCTATAATATTTTTAATATAAATACCATTTAATCCAAATTATTTAAGCAATAATTTTTTTCCCTATACCTAACGGTTTTCAAACAAACTGGTTGCCAAACCAACGCGGGATGGCGAGAACAATGAAGAAACTCCTGAGGAACTCCGGAATGGATATACAAGAAGTAGGTACGTATTTTTTACTTTATCATACGCAGTATGTAAAGTATTGTAATCGTGCCAAAAAAAAATTTTTGCGATTTTAGCGGAAATATGTCTTTTTGGGTCTCTTGAACATTTTTGACCAAGGTACAAAAAAATGTCTGTGTGTGTGTGTGTATGTGTGTGTGTGTACCCGTTTTTTGTGGCGACGATTCCGGAGAAACTACTAAAGGTATCGGGACGAAACTTCATATTTAGAAGTTTCATAACCAAACTTAGAGCTGAAAAGCTTTCTGTTGAAGAGGGTCCAAAGGAACTGGAGGTTTAAATAAGCCGCCATTTCTGGAATTTCGTCGAAATAGTTAAATAATAAATTAAAGATGAGGAAATTCTGAATCATTTATCACTATGACATTTTTTGGTACAATCAATAGTTTAGCTGCATGAGCAAATTCTATTTCTACGAGATCGGTCGTACTGCATGAAAACTAGTAGCCAGGATTTGTGAGATTTTTTGATTCTAATGACAGTAGGTAGTCTTGGTGTCAAACGCTAATGTTTTGGCAATAGCTCCTGTCTATATAAGCTGCGTTCGCATATTGCATTACACTTTTTACACCCAATAACACGTAAGTGTCATTTGGACAGTGTACCCGGTGTCAACGGAGTACGATATCCGAACGCAGCTTTAATCGACATATCTGTCTAGTGCTAGTAGTTTTATTTTAATGCAGACCAGGCCGATCACGATCAAATAGAGTCTCATGTAGCTAAACTATTAATTTTATATGTAGTATGATAAAGTCATGTGCCTGGCCACATCAGATTTTTCGAGGTACATAGGTACATATAATTTAACTCAGAAGCTTTTATCGCTGAAACAGTTAGTTGTACAAAAGAATATGTATATTGTAATATAAAATCGTTATGTATGAAAAATTTTACAGACTTCATTTTTGATAACAAACATCTTAACCAAAAAACTGATAGTTTTGGAAATAATCCCAAAAATACTCAATTTTATCACCGTGTCTCTATATCTGTCTCTATAACATCTTTTTCAGCAGAAAAATACAGCTCTTAACTAATTTTTTAGTAATAATCAAATTTAACTGGACTATTATAGTACGACACAAAACCAATAGTTTATTTTGTTTCTCATCAATCATATAAAATTCAAATACAGATTTTGAGTATATATGTTTTTCAAGTTTCTTTATACGTATAACTAAATTTTTCCCAGATGTAGAAATGCCCAAAATGAATTAATGAATCAATCAAACTAGTTAAACGAAGGCCTACCGTAATAGGTGTGATTCAAGATATATATTTTGGTGCGTCCGCCATTTCTTTTTTCTAAAATCTCACAGATACAAGCGACAAAAGATTTATACGTTTTGACGGTATTCCTATTCTTGTAGTTTTGCAGAAAAAAAGTTCGAGGGCATTGAGGTAATTTTAAAAAAATTGACTCCTTTTCCATTGTATTATTAAAAATGATTATTACATTGAAACAACAGATGACGGTGTCTTAATAAGCAAATTGAAAGCAGAAATAACTAATTTCTCCTAAAATGAAATATCGTTAATTTACCAAGGAAGTAATTATAATCGATATAATTGCAGGTTTAAACACTGTAGTTAGTAATCAATCGTCCTAATTAAGCAAAGCGTTTCCACAATCTCCACTTTTTGCACTTTTTCTCCGGTAATTTGGCCAAAGGTTGCCAAACGATTATCCCCAGTTTTAGATTGTCCACGAAAAAGGAACCGACAGAGAGGTCGAGGTTAGCATTGCGCAAATATTCAGTAAAGGAAATTCTAATGTATATCCGTTACACTTCTGTCTATCTTTTGTTTCATTGTAAAGAATTATCCTCGCCGTTCCACATATATCAACGACGACGCAAAGATTGGTAAGCATGCTTAGGAATTAACGCGCGTAAAGAATGTAATGGATACGTGACGAAATGACTGACTGTCTCGACGTTGTTTTTCTTTACGTAAATTATGGCGAACTGTGTTTTTTTTTATGTAATCGCACAGCCTTTTGTTGATGTTGTGCAACTGAGATATTTATTGTGTGAGCATAATGTTGATATGCACTAATAATTTTTTATAATAACTGGGTTATTGGGTAAATGTGTAATTATGGAACATAAGATTTTAGGCATTTATTTATATGTGAAAAAGGTTAAGCGTTAGTATCTAACGTTAGTTTCGAAAAATAGTTCTTTTGAAATATACATGTTTTAAGATGCCAAAAAGTTGTCTTAAGTTGACCCAATTGCCACATGAGACCTAAGCTTCGTAGTTTCTATAAAAAAATCATTTCTTTTTCGGTTTTTTCTTAAAATAATACTCAAGATTATAACTTTTGGAAATCTTGCGGGAAACCTATTTTTCTCAATTGATCCAAGTTTTTTGTGGTATATGTAAAGACAACTTGAAATTGTGAAATTTCAAAAAAGTAATTAACTCCAAATCAATATTCTAAAATTAGGAAATACATAGGTTCAAATTGTTTGCTTTTATTCTACTTTTTTTTATAAATTAATGGAGATGCCACAACCACATTGCCTAACTATAATTATGATGGATGACATTTTCAATTTTTAACCAAGCAATTTAACAAAACATTACAGCTACAAACTTTTTTAATCTTCTTAAACTCCCGATATATCAAATTAATTGTCTCTTGATTTATTTCGTCTATTGTTTACCTAATAACATATCAAAATAATTGTTTTGGTTTACAGTACCGCCAAAGAATAGGGTCAAATTGCTTTCTTGAAGAAGCACACACCAAACATTTACTTTTTTTATATTATTGAGAATTGGTTGTAATACATAAATTTGGATTTTCATGTGACCAATACCTGCAATTCTGTAAACTAACAACTCCATTTGTGGTAAACGTCGCTTGGCAGAGAAATAGTTTTTTTATAGAAAAATTTGTCAGCCATAATTTGATTTCACATTAATAGTCAAAATTCTAATCGACGAACTTCTTATTCTACTAAAGTGTGTTAACACTGGTTTATAAGGATGAAATTTCTGATTAGAAATGATGGTGGCTTTTATTAATGTTCAACTCTCAAGATCTTTATCTCAATGACTTTTTTGGGCTAGTGTTCACGAAATCAATAACTTACATAGGTCCTGCATCATCTTCACAATTTCGCTTTTTTTCTTGATAAATTTTATGCCTCCTGTTTTTTAACCAATTCACGAATTTGAAGAATCTCATTTCTATTTTTTTTAGTTTTCGACTTTTTAGGACATCCAAAACTCTTTATAAAAAATTACTTTTTCTCTAGAAATCAAAAATTACGTCCACTGTAGGTATAGTTAGATCCATAGGCAGACACACTGTATATAGTGTATACTGTATATGTATTATGTATCCAATTTAAATTTCAAGAACGTTGCAACCAAAACATTTTTTTCCGTTTGCAACTTATTGCTTAGGACAATCTTTACATCATTATTTTATTTTCTATATTATTTAAACTTGTAATTATGATTAGAGTAACAAATGTAACAAAGTAACAAACATCCACATTTAGAGAGAATTTAAGAAAATAACTTCCATTATTGGAAATCGATGGGCAAACATTACAGTCGCATAGAACATACAATATTTGTGGCAGTTTTCTATCTGCAAAGGCAGTGAAATAAAATAAACAAAATGAATCATCAACAAGTCTTTTTTGCTGTTTTTTTTTTAAATTAACGATATTCTACTAGGAATAAAAGGTAAAAAATCAAAAGAGAGAATTAAAATTGATGGGGGGAAAGTAAAATGTTGCTACTAATTTTCTTGCACAATGCTGCTATTCATAAAGTCTTGCCGTCTGGGTTTCCTACGTTGACGATGAAAATAGAACACACTACTTAAGATAACAGCCTGCTTAAATTATTAAAAATACTTCATTTGTTTTCCACCCACCCCCGGATCCTGGTGTCCCCCCTAGGAGTATCAAGAAGTTGATCTGCTATGGGCCAAGTGTAAAAACGATTTGTTCAAAACATTTCAAAAACGATCATCGGCGACTAAGTCACTCCGCATACACCGGCAGTTTAGTCATAAATCTGTAAAGTTTTGTCAGTTTATTGGAATCCCGAAGTTATGTAATTTATGATCTCGATAAAAACCAATTGTTTCCAAGACTTTTGGTGTTTTAGTAACGAACATAGTCTTCTGATTAGTCTCAATTACTTATGATTTTTTTAATTTTTACTTTAATATGTGTGTATTCAAAAATATCCAAAGAATTGTAACAGGTATTGAAATTTAAATGCCATAAACCATAAAACTTTTCCTGATCGATATCGCCAATTGAAATTTACCTTATCGTTCTAGCAGATTTGAGCACAATCTCTTTTCATTGTTGTTATTCCCATTATACGACATCAAAGCCATAATTACTCGTTACCAAGGTGTTATTCAATTTTAACAATCTATAATTTCCAAAGGAATCTTAATTATAACTTGCGAAATGTCACCAAAAAATCCGAGCACGGCATACCTCAATGTCTCATAGTATACATGCAGCTCCGCAAAAATTACGTGAACTTGCGATGATATTAAGTCAGATCTAGCGGTCACATTAGCCGGCACGCGCTCTTGTCGCAATTCACTTTCAAATTGTGGAACAATTCGTCTGCGAGAGTTCTATCCGCACATGGCATAATATAACTTGGTGGTGCTGTCAAGGTGGCTGGTGAATTTTTTTGATAATCGTAGTGAAGGATTCTGGGTTCAAGCGCAATGTATAAAAGAAAACCGAGCGTGAACTTCGGCAGTCAGTTGTTTGTGAACTTACACCCTGGTATCACCACCTCGTCTAAAGGCAAACTAAAAAAGTCAACATGTTCTTTAAGGTGTGTATTTTTTTTTATAGAAAAGGTAGATTTTAGAAAATGAATTAGATATTTTAAGAAGTACTTCAAGAATTTCATTTCTGTTTATTTAGTTTTTTAGTTTTTGTGACTTCATATTATATCCTATTCCTCTGTCTCATGTGGGTTGGTTTTGCCCAGTTCTATTTCTAGCTCTGAATTTGTTTTGCTTTTTCATAATATTTTTCTCTTGTTTTGTTTAATGGCATTTTGTTTCCTTCTTTCTCTGCCTTTAGCAATTCCCTTCCATGTGACGCCAAGAAAACCTAGAATGCCATCATCTATAATCAATCTCATATTTTTCTCTTGTTTTGTTTAATGGCATTTTGTACCTTAGATTTGATTGTTTCTCTAATTAATCGTTGTTATTTGTTTCTAATTTGTCCTGTATAACTTCTCAACAACGTCATAATTGGACTGTACTCATTTCATCCATAGTTTTGTATCATTATTGTGTGCTCCAGCTTTTCCTCCTTTCTCTGCTCTTAGCCATTCTCTTCCATGAGACGCCAAGGAAACCTATAATACCATGATCTATAGTCCATCTCATGTTTTTCTCTTGTTTTGTTTAATGGCATTTTGTACACGAGATTTGATCTTTTCTCTAATTAATCGTTGTTTGTTTGTTTCGTATTTATCCTGTATAACTTCTCAACAACGTGATAATTGGACTGTACTTATTTCATCAATAGTTTTGTCTCATAATTGTGTGCTCCAGCTTTTCCTTCTTTCTCTGTCCTTAGCCCTTCTCTTCCATGAGACGTCAAGAAAACCTAGAATGCCATCATCTATAATCCATCTCATATTTCTCTCTTGTTTTGTTTAATGGCATTTTGTACACTAGATTTGATTCTTTCTCCAATTAATCGCTGTTTATTTGTTATTTGATTCTAATTTGTCCTGCATAACTTCTCAACAACGTCATAATTGGACTGTACTCATTTCATCAATAGTTTTGTCTCATTATTGTGTGCACCGGCTTTTCCTTCTTTCTCTGTCCTTAGCCATTCTCTTCCATGAGACGTCAAGAAAACCTATAATACCATCATCTATAATCCATCTCATATTTTTCTCTTGTTTTGTTTAATAGCATTTTGTACAATAGATTTGATTCTTTCTCTAATTAATCGTTGTTATTTGTTTCTAATTTGTCCTGTATAACCTCAACAACGTGATAATTGGACTGTACTCATTTCATCAATAGTTTTGTGTCATTATTGTGTGCTCCAGCTGTTCCTTCTTTCTCTATCCTTAGCCATTCTCTTCCATGAGACGTTAAGAAAACCTATAGTGCCATTATTTGTAATCCATCTCATATTTTTGCTTTGTTTTATTTAATGGCATTTTGTACACTAGATTTGATTCTTTCTCTAATTAATCATTGTTTATTTGTTTCTAATTTGTCCTGTATAACTTCTCAACAACGTCATAATTGGACTACTCATTTCATCAATAGTTTTGTCTCATTATTATGTGCTCCAGCTTTTCCTTCTTTCTCGGTCCATAGCCATTCTGTTCCACGAGACGCCAAGAAAACCTATAATGTCATCATCTATAATCGATCTCGATCTTCTCTTCTAACTTCCATCATCATCTGAGTCAGCAGAAATGCTGGTGCCGAAGTCTCACTGATTCTTTGCTATGTGGCTATAGTCCATTATATGATTTGTTTCTTGGTGATTATAACTATACCCTCGACTTGGTGATATTAATGTGCGTATTGCGTTATTCTTAGCTATGATATATTGAACATACTGTTTTCTATATAACTTTGGAATGTTCGTAGTTTCTTGAGATATTTATTTGTTGTGGCCCACATTTTACGTCAAAATGTCACCACTTATATAATAATGGAGTTTAACACCTTAACATTAATCAGAAGTTTTGATTTTAAAAGTTTATTTGTTACCAATAATTTACACCATGCATCCGTTATTCTATTCTACTGGCATTTGTCCACACGTGGAAGATGCACTGATTTTTGTCTAAACTCGACTACGAAATATAAACTAAAGTTTGATGCCTTGTTGTAATGAGCACTATTGCAGTGTTAGTGTTAGTGCAGACAATAGTGTTAGCTTCTTGATGCAAAATGTTGTTATCATCAGGCAACGAGGCAATAAGGAAACCAGTGATTGAGCTTTTAGGGATCGCACTTTATTTGAAATTCAGTCTGATCTATTTTTCCTTCCCTTTGTCTCCAGATTTATCCTTTCATCACGCTACTTTTAATCATCGTTACCTTTGCTTTTAGTCAGTTCAACGATAAACGACAATTTTCCATGTCCGCATCAAATACTATTTTTTAAATATCATCAGACCATCAAATAATCGTCCCTAATTTCCACTACGTTTGAATATTCGGAAAATATAGAATATAGAATAGTAAATTCTACGAGTACGCATAATTTACACCTATACATTAATTTATTATTAGTATTATTATTATGTATGAAGTGTTTATTAATAATGTTCATTTTTAAAGAAGAAATGGGATAATACAAATTTACACATCAATAACATCAACGGACATTCATTAAAAAAAACACCAACACCATATTTTTCACCATCATAACTGGATTTTCAGAAAATCGTATTTTCCATCCCTTTACCTGATTTTCGAAAAAATGGCATGGTTATTTTTTAATTTATTTTTTTGATACCATTTTCGCGTATGTAGCTTTGATACCCGCGTTTCATATAACGTCAAAATGCAGTTGTTTCTAAAACTGTTGAGTTTACACAAGTCTGTCAGTACTTTATGTACAGAGAAAATCGATATCCTTAGAACGGAAATTGTTTGATAGATGTAGTCCAATATTTGTGAACTAGTAGGGCGTGAGTTACAGAAATGGTGAGATATATTTCGTTTCTTAAAATGATACTTTTTGTGGACATAAACTCAAAAACTGTGAGGATTAGGGTAGAGGTACCTTATGCGGTACCTTATGCACTAAGATTTTGCACAGAATTTAAAAAGATACAGAATAATAGACCATTAACCATGGACACTTAAGTTGACCTCGTTTTCACGCCACTAGCGCTGTCAATAACGATAAATTAAGAAAAGTTTTTTATTTTTATCGCAGAATGAGTTATTTACAAGATAATCAAATATTAGATTAATAATAGTAGCTTAATAGAAACACCCACCCTGTATGTTTGTTTTATAACAAAATCCTATGGTTGGTGTTCGAAAATGTGTTAAATTATCATCAAAAAGCTCAATAACAATCGGATTCCGAGCAAAACCCATTGAAACAAAATTAAATGTCTTTATAACAAGACAATAAAAACAGTTACTTTCAAATCTATCTGTTAAATTTTGAGAAAGTTTGCAGAATTTTCCTGCAAACATTTTTGGGGATGTTCTTTTTTTATTTTTTGATTAGTATCTAAGTACCAATTTTCACATCTTTCAGTTTTGAGATATTACTTAACTAAATTACCGCCTATTTTTATCCCCTTAGGACCGGACGTGTTCAAAATCCTTGCCTAGCCTAGATGTAGGTCTCACTCTTGCATGGTTTGACCGCCGCCGATAAAAATCCAGAAAGCGCATACAGAATTTTTTTAGAACTCCTCAAAATCGAATACTGCGAATAGCGTATTAGCACTTTTTATAGTAAAATTGAATGAAGTACTTTTTGATTCAATTCAACGGAAAATAAAACGTACATCTGTAATTTGATATGCCACATCGTAAATACTATACGACATGTAAATTTGTTGCAATGCAAACATCATTAATCCCTGGTAATTTTAGGGTATCATAAAGTAAATTTGATTCAAAATATCCTAATTTTTTATCCCTAATAATTACAAAAGTACCAACGGTACCAAAAGTACCATACAATCCAACGTCTCGTGAGACACACTGTAGTTGCCGTAGTTCTATAACAAGCCGTGAAAAAAACGCAACATAATTTCTTTCACCATAATTATTTTAAGTTCACATTATAGTTCATCTCATGTTCCCTCAATGTAGTTATTTTTTCCTGTTCCATCATTACTATATGTTGGCATGTCCACAAATAATTAAGTTTGCTTCAGTACATGGTATACGATTTATATTTCTCGTCTTCATTGTGTCGTTCTTTGCTTGTATGGTATGGTAGAGTTGGGTCGTTTGGCATCTGTGCCATTCGATATACTTTGACCTTAAAGATCTTTTGTATTTCCCTCATAGATTACAGTCCTTCGATATTGAGTCTTTTTACGAAGTCAGTTATTGTTCGAGGAGCGTTGTGTCAGCTCTGCTGGTTCAATGATGGCGGCTCCCAAGTGGTTATGTCTTGTGCGCATTAGAGCGTCACATTCTCACAATAGGTGTACCGCTGTCTCTGGGGACTCCCCGCAGAATCTACAGTCCGCATTGTTTGTCCGTCCAATCTTTGTGAGATGATATCGCAGTGGACAATATACTGTAAGGAAACCTGTAATCAGTCGAAGATCAGTTTTTTTGTAACTGGAGATACTGTCTGGCGGAGAAGGTTATGGTAGCTTTAGCTTGCCTCGTGCCTGGTGATGTTTCCCAGTAAGCTCGTTTAGCTTTATCTTCCCAGTTTTGTACCATCTTCCTGATGTGACTCTTTGTGATACCGCAACTGAGTTTAGGTTCGCAAAAGGGAGTCTTAGAGCTTTAGCTTGCCTCGTGCCTGGTGATGTTTCCCAGTAAGCTCGTTTAGCTTTATCTTCCCAGTTTTGTACCATCTTCCTGATGTGACTCTTTGTGATACCGCAACTGAGTTTAGGTTCGCAAAAGGGAGTCTTAGAGCCTTCTATGGCTAGGATGTCGGCTTGTTCGTTGCCTTCGATCCCTGAATGTCCTGGAACCCACATCAGTGAAACCTTGTTCTCTTTTGGTAGTTTTTCCAGGGAAATATTGCAGTCCCAGACAGTTTTGGATTTGTGGGCTTTTGATTGCAGTGCTTTCAATGTCGCATGACTGTCTGAGCATATGTAGATGTTTGCCCTTTGTAAGTTCCTTTGGGAACATTCCTGGGCACATAAGTCAATCGCGTGAACTTCCGCCTGGAAGATGGTTGGACAATGGCCCATGGCTTTGGACAGGGAGAAATCCGGTCCACTAATGCCGACCCTAACACCCTCCTTGGTCTTTGATCCGTCTGTGAACCACAGTGATGCGGAGTCGCTGGTCTGTCTGAGCCTCAATTACCATCAATTCTTTGCATGTATAGTTTTAAAAGTGGTAAAATTGGAAATCATCATAATTTATTATGATCTTTAAGAGATAAGCAAATACTGGGAGTTAATTTAATTTTAATACCTAGTTTATTTTTTAATTCTACATTTTGGTTTGATTTATTTTTGCAGTTCAATTATGTAAATAATCTTTATTTTTATTTATATGGTACTTTATCTCTAAGTTATTGCTCTTATTCTTAGGTTAACTTTTTACCGTCTTCTTTATTTTATTGTATTTATAATGTGAACAAAAATGATTCCCATTTTGTGATTTGCAACTACTGCCCAGACCATTTGCCAACTAACGTTGTTGCGATTTGTTTGCAGTACATATGGTTATCATTTAATTTCAGTTGAGTATAATAAAACACGAATGTTTTATGTAGACTGATGTATTTAGAAAATATTAAACGCTATCGACTTCGGTCATACATGACCATCTTCAGGCGTATAAATGTCAATGTGTAAAACTAATGATAGTGAGACATAATTAAAATACCAGCAACTTGACGGAGAACAAAATTAAATCAAAAAAATGTACACAGGTATGTGTGTGTCCGTGTCGCTTGTCGGTTCACTCTTATCTGAGAGTAACTCAGATACATACCTGTGTATATTTTTTTATTTAATTTCGGTCACCGTCAAGTTGCTGGCCTTTTAATTATGTCTCACTATCCTTAGTTTTACACATTGACGTTTATACGCCTGAAGAAATCGATAGCGTTTAATATTTTCTAAATACATCAGTCTACATAAAACATTCGTGTTTTATTATACTCAACTGAACTACTTACTATAGAGTAAAATGGAGCAGTTCATCAAATTAGTTATCATTTAAGTTTAAAAACTCATGTAAAAGAATTAATTATGACAATAAAGATATTGTAAGAATTCCTCAATTTTGGGCTGAAATCAGGTTTCATATCTCATATTCAATGAAATTACTTACTCCACATCTTTTAATCTATGCTTGCAGATCGTAACTATCGCTGCTGTTGTTGCTTGTGCCCAAGCGGGCATCTATGCTGGCCATGGTTCATCTTACGTTTCTTCCAATCTTGGGGGACATGGAGATCATGGATACCATGGCGGATACGCCGTTCCAGTAGTAGCTGCTCCAGTAATCGCTCATGGATATGCGCACGCACCAGCTAAAGAAGTAGACTACTATGTAAGTTACTAAAAATAAGATTGCATTATTGTATATCTACATTTCCTATATTTTATAGGCCTATCCAAAATATGAATTCAACTATGGAGTTTCTGATGGCCATACTGGTGACCACAAGTCTCAACATGAAGTCAGAGATGGAGACGTAGTGAAGGGATCTTACTCTCTCCATGAAGCTGATGGTACCATCAGGACAGTTCATTACACCGCTGATGACCATAACGGTTTCAATGCTGTTGTTGAGAAGACCGGTCATGCTGTACACCCACAAGTAGCTCCAGTTAAGGCCTACGTAGCGGCCCCAGTACATGTGGGATACGGAGGTTATGATGGATATTACAAACACTAAGAAACTGTTTGTATATCTTGTTGTTGGATATGTGCACGTGAATCGAACTAATATTTTTTTGTATATACATATGTTATCGAATAAGTAATAAATGTTTTAAGTTATTGCATTTTAAATAAGTAGTTTTCTTCATATTTAATTTGCATCGAATGACGTTCAATAAAAAAATCTGATGTGGCCAGGGACATGACTTTATCATACCATATATAAAATTAATAGTTTAGCTGCATAAGATTCTATTTTAGCGAGATCGGCCATGTCTGCATTAAAATAAAACTACTAGAACTTGACAGATATTTTGATTATATTGACAGTAGATATTGTCAAAATATCAGCGTTTGACACTACCTACTGTCATTAGAATCACAATATCTGACAAGTCCTGGCTAACTAGTTTTAATGCAGTACGAGCGATCTCGATGAAATTGAATATTCTCATGCAGAAAAGTATTAATTTTACCAAAAAATGTCATAGTCATAAATTAATCAGAATTTCCTCTACTTTAATTTATTACTTAACTATTTTGACAAAATCCGCCATTTCTGGCGGATTATTTGCAAAATCTTTCAAAAATGCTAAGACTAAACCTCCAGTTCCTTTGGATCCTTTTCAACAGAAAGCTTTTCAGCTCTGTTTAGTTATGAAACTTCTAAATATGAAGTCCCGATACCTTTAGTAGTTTCTGTGGAATCGTCGCCACAAAAAAAAACGGGTATACACACACACAGACATTTTTTTGTACCTTGGTCAAAAATTTCCAGGGGACCCAAAAAGACATATTTCCGCTAAAATCTCAAATTTTTTTTTGGTACGATTACAATACTTAATAAAATAATGGAATGTTCTTTTGCTAAGCCTACATACATAGGTAACTACACTTACGTCTAGCGTCTGTTGTAACTTCTTTAAGTGCCATTATTAATTACACAGAATGGTCTTCTACATAACACATCTGTCGCATAATAAGGCACGTGAATCTACAATTATTAATACTAAATTGGTGCTATTACCAAGTGTTGATAGCAAATTACCAATATGGCAGGATCCAATAATGAATACCTAATTGAAATTGTGCATCCAAACGAATGAGAAGTAAAATCAATTAGTCGATCGCCCTACTTACAATTAGCTACGTAGATTGTGTAACTGTGAACCGTGAAAAACTCACAATCTTCAGAATTTCGAACAAGTTACATGAACAGGCATTAAACAAGCTGCAATTCCCATTATCTATCATATTATTATCCTAATGTTAGTTCGTGAGGTATACATAAATATCTGGTTAGTATGTACATAACATCCACTTTTCATTTAGAAAATAAACTGCTTCCGGGTTATGCCGTGTGTCAAGAGTTGTTAATACTGACGTTTCGTGAACCATGTTGCTAGCTTCTTCAAAGCTAATTGAATTAATTAATCAATTAGCTTTGAAGAAGCGAGCAACATGGTTCGCGAAACGTCAGCATTAACAAATCTTGACACACGGCATAACCCGGAAGCAGTTTATTTTCTAAATGATTCTGGCCGTGAAAGCCTACGTACTTACTTGATCCACTTTTCATCTTATTATATATTCTTTTCTTTTTTCATCTTAATCTTCTATTTTATTAGGCTATGGTTCTTCGTGGATGCTATTTTGTGCTATTTTCCATGTCAAAATTGTAACATAGTGTTATATATATTATTAAATGTTTAGTTATTGTTGTTATACGTAGATATTGTTTCCGTAGATTTCACATATATTACGTTGGTCGTTATGGTTATCTTTTTATATTATTACATGTCATATTTCAAGATTCGCTAGGGTATTCCGGTCATGTCAAAATTTAAGCAGATATTCGGTTTAACCTATTGTACAATTTATGAGGATTCATATAGTTAAGCTATGACCTTTCTGATTTAGTTTTTCTATAAGATAATTGCAATTAAAAGTGCATTTCGTTTGAATTCACCGACCACCCTCGGAAATACACGATGATTACCGATCCCTAGTAGCGGTGGCAACAGCGGACAGCTCTCGAACAGCTGATCGGCCAAGTTGACGGTTGGCGACCCTGTTGTTTGACAACGAATAAAGGTAACTTTTTTGAGAGATGATTTGATCATTGAAACTTGAAGCCAAACATCTCTCATCTCGCTAGTCGGCAATGTAAAGAAAATCTTATCAGAAGTTACTGTTCTACTGCTGTTATAGCCCGGCACAGAACAATGTCGGTGTTGGAGTTTATACATTTTGAACAAGTGTTTGATATAACCTCAATAACCAAAGCAGGTGTCAACAAACGAGCGACTCTAAACGTTGACACAACAGAAGACAAAAATTTACTACGTGCACCCTAGATATAGCAACGTTGTCAAGTCGCTCACTTTGAGCGGTCTTTGTGACGTCACAAAGACCAATCCTAATTCAAACTTCAAACAACGATTTCTCTTAATTTAAAACAATGTTTGATATTTTACTTGTGAAGTAGCAAACAGTAGCACCCATACTTTGTAAAAAATGACAATTTCAAAAACACCGGAATACCCCATTGAATTATTTTCGTATACAATACAAAGTATTGAAATTCTGATCATTTATTTGAGCCACCTGAAACATCTCTATCACATCAGTTTTAAAAATAACAATGGCACAAAAGATCAAAAAGGAAACATGGTATTCGATGATACCCTAAAAATGTAATAATGCAAGTTTGCCGAATTCTTTAGATACACTAAATTTTAGCTTGAATTTCTGAAGCAGTGCGACCATAGCATGAAGTGATGTAGGTAGGGTTGCCACTTTTTGGTAAATGTAAAACCGGCGTTTTGGGTTGGTTTGTCTACAATGTATTCTTGCGTAATTTTAACGATGGACGGTATTAAGAGATATACCATTATACAAAGTTTTTAAATATAAAAATTTTATACATGTTTGCTTATGCAAGACCGTACTAAAATGTGTTAGTTATTTTTCGGAATTGAACCATAAAAGGTTATCATTGTTGATAGAAAATTATTAATATTGAAAATGATGGTGGTGCTTTATTTGAAAAACCTTAATTTTGTTTTACAGGACATACTTATTTTATTACATTATATCCAGAATTAATTCCTCAATCAAATAAAACAAAATACTAAATCTAGAATCTGAATCTAAAACTTCTTTAATACTCTCAAAAACTTGATATTTTGCGGAATGTCTGCCTACAGATTCAGATTCTACGGAAAACGCATATCAGACATAATTTTCACTTGTTTGATTTTGTTTATGTTGGCCAGGATAGTAAGCTTAGATTATAGCATTTTGGACCAATTTTACTACATGCTTGCCGGGTGCACAATGCAAGCACCTCTAACCGTCGCAAGCAGTACTATCTATATGCATATGGCATGCAGTTCCCTACTGGAAGTTACAGTTATCTGTAGTGTATCTGTTGGGCTGCTCTAATCTGCAACTCGATGTATACATAGAATACATGTGCTATTCATTCATGTATTATTGCAGTTCAACACCCTACACATATTGTTATCATTTTAACGTGCTTCTAAAACGATCGAACATATATTGTACTACGCAATCGCGTTCGCTGGTATTTTTCTGTTTTGTCGGTGCGGGCGCCTAGATCGTTTCACTTATCCCTTCTATATGGGTTGCTCATGGCCGATACATTCAAGATACGTAAAATACTTGATGTTAAAATATATTTTTGCGTCATTTTTGTGCAAATTTGGTATAATCATAAACATTTACTAAATTATCAATATCTAAAACGTTTGTAGAATGGTATATTTGGCTAAAAAACATCCATAACTTCCCAATTTCGTTGAACTCAGTTTGTTTACATTGGCACCAACAGAACCCAAAGGCCGATTTTATTATATTTTAAAGGTGACAACCTAGCGTCACATCATAACTCCCTCAGTTTGATAACTCCTCAGTTACTGGCATAAATATCAAGTTCCTTAGGATCCAATACCTCAAGCTGACAGAAATAAAAGGGACGAACAAATTCATTATTTGAATAGAATCTACTGTTACTTATTGGTAAACCAACACAACATTTCCACAAAGTTTGATAAAGAAAAGCTCATCTATTCTTTATTACCTGTATAACCATTTAACTTTTCTTCTATAGAATTATCAATCATTTTGTATATCAGTAAAACAACTTTTCAATTGGGAATGCTTTATTTCAAAATAAAATATCAAATCGTTAACCTACATATAAAATCATCAATATTTATTAAGGTATGTGCCATAGTTATTGTACTTTGGAGCAGTGATATACGGTGTACTAACACTCACTGGATGTTCAGCATGTCCAGACTTGGTGACGACGGCGTTGAAACCATTGTGGTCATCCGCAGTATAGTGAACGGTCCTAATAGTACCATCAGCTTCCTTCAAGGAATAGGAACCCCTCACAACATCACCATCTCGTTCTTCGTATTGGGATTTTTCATCACCAGTGAATACATCTGTCACGCCATATTTAAATTGATACTTTGGGGGAGCCTAAAAGAACGCGATGTACAAATTTAAAAAATATTATTATTGGTTCTAATTGTTACGTTGTACTGGTTATTGTTGTTGTATTGATTGTTATATTGGTTGTACTTCCACCCCCAGAGTTTACATTATACGATTTATAGTTATTTAATGAACTATATAAATCCTGGTTACCATAGCTATAACCTTGGGTTAACACAGCCATAACAGAAATGATTACAATCTGTAAAATTCAACAATTAGTTGAAATAATGTGAATATCTATCGATTTTAGTTTACCTTTGAGATCATTGTTGATGTCTTTGTGTTAATGTTGGAATGAGACTGACTTCTTTTGGGAATATTGAAGACTTTTATACTTATAACTAAAGTTGCTTTGTTTTAATATCGCGTTTAAATGCGCCAGTTTCAAAACTTCTTAATGAAATGTGGGATTTTAGATTTGGTAATAGTGGTCGTTAAATATGGTTATTGTTTTATTTCGTCAGATTTATTATCAAATTATATGTAGTAATGATATTTTGCTGTATTGTATCACTCTGAATTATTTTGTATATTGATATTGTCGATTGTGATAATGGTATGTAATATACACAGTTGCAACAGAAGAAAATCTACAGCTCTGTAACAAATTACGGGAATTTCAGATCAGATGATAATAAGAAGTGAAATTTGCGGAATTATGATAGAAAGTTACATTTATCAACGCAGATCTTGACTTCTAAATAAGTATGCATACCGTGAATGTTAGGATATCCACATGTGATGATAGATTAATTAATAAATTTACTGATTTGAAATATACACCGCTATTCATAACTCGAGGCGTAAATGAAGTGGTAGTTTCAGAATCAAATTCTAAAGTAAAATAACGGTTCTCGAGGTCCACAGCGTCCAATTGCGTTAATATTTTGTATACCACCAATTGTATTAATCTCAGCCGGGGAAAACTAGCATACGTACGGGTTTTCTCGACATATGTATAAGTCAAAAGTAAAAAAAATCGCTTGTTAATAGCGAATATTAACATTTTAGTCATCTTTAGATAAAATTAACAAAAAATGTTTAATTTATGAAGAACCTAGTTCCAGGACCGTTTTGTTTTATGATTTGTTATAGCAAGCAAACATGCAATCAAACATTTAACTACATTTTGTAGCTTGCTGTAGATTAGATATACTAAGGGTCGATTTATTCACCTCCCGTTATGTGTCTGATAGCTTAACCACCATATAAGTTATAAACCAATGGACTTATCTGACACGTAGCTATGCCGCTCTGTATGGGTAGGTGAATATACGTACCATAACTTATATAAACGCGCTATGTCCATTCAAAAATAAATAAAAAAATACATTCTCTTTCTTAATATTTTTTTCTACACACTTGCTGAAAGTATGTGAACCTTGAACATTGAACGGTATTTGCAAAAAAAAGTATAGGCGGTGAGCAATTTGAATTAGTATTGTCCAATATCATTGGCAATACGTGTTCACCGAGAAATTACTCAGTACAAAGATTGACCTGTTTCGATGGGGACCAACATTAGTAACATTATCATCCACATTCAGTCTGGACCAGGAAGTTGGTGTTGGCAGTACCAACTATACAAACATTATAAGGATTGTGGTTGCGTGAGTTGTCATCGGATACATCTTTTATAGCCAAATAAGTTTTGAATAAACCCTTTTTAATTTAACATCACTGAAAAGAGCTGGAGTGAACCGAAAGTTGGTGAAATTGAGACCGACCTTATCCAATTCTCGGACGAATTATTGACTACCTTCTTTAAAACCAAAGACGATTCTATAAAAAAAGTAAAAATAAAAATAACGTCAAGATATTTTTACTAACTTTTAAAACAGCAGATTCTCTTTAAAATCAGAACAAAGAGCGACGCACTCGTAATATAATTTTCCTTTAAATTGTTTATGTACAATGTACATTCATCTAATAATACCGCCTTTTTTTTCAAAATCTGTAAAACAATATTAACAATTAAATCTTACTAGTTACTAGTTTCAAAAATAGAGATGGGGGCGCTCTTTTGGGGGAAAATTGACAAAGCTACAATGTAAAATCAAAAAAAGAAAAATTTTTCAATCCCTTTAAAATGATTATCGAATTAAAAGATAATATTTTGCGGTTTTCAAACTTTTAGCCCTCTAGATTTAGAGACAAACATTTTTAGGTTGGACTAGTGGAATAGGTTAAGGTTAGTACGTTTTATAACTGTGCCTAATTTCAACATGACTCGTTTTATAGACATTATAAAAAATTGAATAAATTGATTTTTGTAGACATCAGACAGACGAACGACTCATCCTATTGAGTTTCTGGTTTTTTTTTAGTTTTGAAGTACGGAACATTAAAAAGATTATGACAAAACTTATGTGCTTTAAAAAAGGCAGCCCAATGATGTCTTACACGATCCAATGATGTCTTCCCTCCAAACCTAACTTTACTTGATCGTTATGCAATTAGATATTATGTCGACATGTAGGTACTGCCCAATTTAAACAGTTCCAAAACGAGAACCTTGAAAAATATTTATCATGTGGTTTGCCGACAACAAGGAAATGGTTCAAATCTGTAATCCCAGTGTGTGTCCACTGGGATTATTCGCTTCCAATAATAAAAAGTGAGATTAATCAGTATTAAGTGTTTTTGCCATCACAACCACTAATGAAGTCATTTTTCTTATAACCATCGGCATTAAATAATGTAAAGTAAATGGTGATATCCAGGCGGGATGCAAATTTTAAATAAATCAAAAATTACAGCCACAACCTTTTTTGATTTATTTAAAATTTGCATCCCGACTGGATATCACCATTTACTTTACATTCAGTAATCATTACGGTAAGTCCGGAAGGGTACGGTATGTCCGTACGAAAATTTATATTTATTAAATAATGTGTTTGTAAATTTGGGAATTTGTTCGACACGCATTGTTTTAAAATTAAATTCGGAGTAGGCCTCTTTTTATTTCAGCCTTATCGATGCAATTGCGACTACAGAATGGTTCAGCTAATAAATTATTCTGCACCAAGTTGATTGTTCTTTTTGTCTAACTTGTAGTAATTAGCATTACAGCGTACTAGTTACTACAAACTGCAAATACCGTACAGCCGACATGCTCTTGGAATTCACATGAAAATGCTCGCTGTTTTGCTAAATTTGCTACTATATATCGTGGTTAATTGACTATTATACTGTTATTACTTATTACATACAATGAAACTATTTTAGTTTCGTTATCATTTTTCGGGGTTTGCACAAACATCCAATCCACTACACGAGCAGCCACTATATTAGACTATATAAATTAATATGGCAAGAACTATCAGTCACACCGGTAATTCGATAAGTGCAGCTAGTTAATCCTTTTATTAATAATAATATTTATTAAAAGACATTGATTCATCAGTAATTCAATATCTTGCACAAAATATGACAATTGCGGGCATATGTATAGATCTATCCAAGGCTTATGACAGTTATGACTGCTTGGGTAGAGAAGGACTATTAAAAAAATTGAACAGCTATGGTGTCAGGGGTAGGGCTGAGGGGTGGATCAGGTCTTACTTATCGGGCAGAAATTAATAACTGATGATAAATAAAAGGGGAGTGGATGTTTTTCTAATTTTTGTAAATGATTTGATCAACATAATAAACACAGCATACATCAGTTACCTGTTTTGCTGATGATATAAATCTGTTAGTGGCGAGTAAGGATTTGGATGAGTTGGTGAGAAACTGTGAGGTGATGTACAATAGAGCAGAATCTTGGTTGAACGCAAATAAGTTAGTAATAAATGACGACAAAACTAATGTATTAATATTTAGAACGAGTAATAGGAAGGAAACTAGAAAAACATCAATCTGGGAGGCAGAGAATTGGAAGTTGTAAAGAGCACAACATTTCTTGAAGTGGTTATAGATGATTATTTGAGATGGGAAGATGGGAAGGCAATTAGAGTCACTAAGGGTTACCTGGAACAGGAGACCATAAAAACATTGTACTTTGCCAACTTTGAATCTCTGCTGAGGTACGATATAATATTTTATGGAGGCAGTACAGTTGCTGGTGATATATTCACTATCCAAAAAAGAATTTTGAGAATAATATTGGGGTTAAAGTACAGAGAAAGTTGTAGAGGAAAAATTAAGCAGCAGGGAATACTCACGTTCTATATGGACTTTATATAGTGGAATGTCTCTTATATACACACAAACATAAAGAGTTGTTTGTTCCTCTAAACAACAATGTTATGTACAACACAAGAACTCACGATTATCAATATCCGATACACAGACTTTCTGTGACAGAAAGAAATCCAAAATATATGTGTACAAAAATCTTTAATAATCTTCCTGAACACGTGAAACGAATTCAAAATTTTCAATCTTTCAAGCAAAAAACTAAAGAACTTTTAATAAACCTTGAACCCTACAGCTTAGATGATTACTTTGTTTAAGTAGTTTTATTCTTTCTGTTTGTGACGCCATTTTGTTTTGTTGTATAAAAGTGATTTTGTGACCCGATTGTACACATATACTAAATAAATTCTTTGTTATGTTATGTTATGTTATGTTATGATATGTTATGTTATGTTATGTTATGAATTCTTGATTTTCAAACTAGACGATTCGGATTGGTTTGTTAAACGGGAATTGATAAAAATCTGAAAATGGTAAAAACTTGCAGTTAGTCCCTTTTAATAATAAACGATTCAATTATTCTAAACTCAACCGGCCAAAACTAACATAGGTACAGACAAAGACTTAGGTGTCGCTTGTTTATAAACTGTAAAAATAAAAATAGCACCAAATACTCGAAGAGTTGTGGTTTCGACTGGTATAAGTCTTATTATGACATCGAGAAACAAACAGCTCTCATTTTTTGGGCACTAGTTCTGATTTGATCAATCGGGCAAAACTAACAATACTGGATGTTAGGAGCTTGCCAATTATGTTTCATTAAATTAAAAACTGTTGAAATTTGTTTTTATTATTATTGCTTTTATTGCTAGCCTCCCCAGGGTTTATTAGCAGCATTGTTTTCCTTTTATTCTCCCGATAATTTTCATTTCACAGGATGACCGATAACCCGAAGAAATCCTAAACTTGATATTCATCAAAATCTCATATAGGTTTCTACATATTGACCCCTTTTACCACCTATATATTAACATGATTAATCAGGTAATAGTAAGGTTCTGTCGTAATATTTATCAAAGACAGAATATCCAAATACCATCATTATTATCTCCTGCACCCAGAATATTGACCTATGATTCTTTCTACAAAAATACACACAGACAGCAAGAAATTAAATTAGTAATTTACAGCAATAATGATGGAGAAATTTACCATTATCGCAGACATCCGTAAATCAGCTCTTCACACATTTCGTCAATTTTAACGTTGAAATTCCAGCGTTACGCATCGAAAATTTGGCTAATTAGCTCGTGGATGCGTTAAACGCCACGTACCTACGATATCGCAAGTCCGAGTTACAGAAACACATAAAAAGTTAGTATATGACCACCCACTTTCGTAATGTATAATATATGCCTTCGACTAACATGCAAAATCTGTTCCGCATGCGGTCAAAACGCGAATATATAAAAGGTTGTTACGATTTCTATATGTCATCAGTTACCATCGTGCCTCTTCCCAGTAAAAAACAATAGAAAAATGTTTGTCAAGGTGCGTTACCAGTCCTCGTGTGTTTAAGTGCTTGCTACAATTGTTGATTGTTCATGATGAGTGGTTATACAGTTTATCCAGTCTAGATGATGTTTACTTCAATTAGTTTTATCGAGTGCTGTTTTCAATGGATACTATTTTTTTAAGATTGTATTTTTGAGTCTTTAAGAATTGATTACCATCTATCACTTACCACATATTTCAGCTTTTAACACAAATTTAAGATAATAGCGTTTACTATTACATTAAAATGGATTTAAACAAAAATTGTTCCATAATTGGATAATATGGATTTTAGACTTTTTTATTTGTTGCATACAGTTATTTTGTTCATAGGTTTTTGCTCTCCTAGCTGTGGTAGGCCTGTCTAATGCAGGTTACCAAGGTGGTTATAATAATCACTATGGAGGTGAAGCTAGTTCCTACACACACCAAAAATTGGACTCATATGGTGGTCACTCCTTCATAGGTTCATATGGTGCCGGCCATGGTCTAGGCGATTACTATGGCGGTGATGGTGGTCAGGATGATGGAGGATATGTAAGACTACCTTTTTGTACTTAGTGTCCTTTTTGTACCTAGTGTCCTGAACCTATATTAGCAAAGCAAATTCATTATTAATTAGTTCACATTACAATATTAATTAGTTACAATTCTTATTTTGTGCTAAATGCACAAACTGGTACGTTTAGAAAATTGTCAATCCATTATACTTGAGTCGAAAGAATGCATGCCAAATTTCACCAGCACTCATATCACTTATACAGGCTGGATCAATTTAGTCTCAACATCTGATTATCACGAAATGGACGCATCCAGAAAAACAAATCCATAAAACTTTTCATGGATGGTGGTAACCACAAGGTTTTCAAAATTTTAGTGCATGAAGTACCTACTGATTTGGTCATTTCTGAACTTTATTGCAAGTGGTTTATGATTAGTTATAATTTAGTATGGATGCTCCTCTTAATTAAGATATTAAGCTTGTCAATTAGTTTGTAAACAACGTGTTATAATATTGGACTACATATATCGAACAATGTTCATTTCCAGAATTTCGATTATATCTTATTATATCTTAGGTACATAAGAAATAAAGGTACTTACTTTTGTTTGAAACATTTGTTCGCATAGGGTTGACACCGACAGGTACCAGCGTTTGAACACAATCCACGTAAGAATGGATTCTGTGATTTCTTAATGATGAGTTTAGACTAATAAGGCAATAACTGAAAACTATGAGGACTGTAAGGTGGGTACTTGTGGTCTCTTCGTACAAGAATAGTTTTGCAATTTTTTTTCTGGTAGCGTACTTCTTGAGATAATCAAATGTTAAGATTAAAACGGCCCACCCTGAATATTGAAAGAATCATAGACTGAATTCATTAATACTTTGAATCATAGTTAAAAGTAAACTCTCTAGTTAGATAACTATTATAAAAACTAAAACGTAATAGTTTTTTTAGTCGTTAGATATATGAAACAAGACACGTTTAGGTAAAACAAAACGAATTAACGATATACGAAAGCAATGAGTGGGTGAGAGACGTAAAATGTTTTGTTCCATCATGATTCGCATTATCCTCCTGTGATTAAGTAGGTACTTTAAAAAGAATTATTTTGTTCAGGATTTAACTGCAGCAAAAGTATAAATGCGATATTGTTCATTCTAATATATTAATTAACACACATTTTAATAATTGGAAATTTAAGTTTGTATTAAACAAATAGTTCCATTAATTGTCGAAGTTTCACACCTTTGTGCTCAACACGATAAACTGTCGATAAACGTTGGCTTCTAGTTTAATAGTTCTAATAATGCTATAGGTAATCAAATAATCGCCAATGTTACTTATTTTGATTTAAAATAAACCTTTCAGAAGAGAAGAAACCTCATATTTGCAATCAGCATAGATAAACCAATTAAACAAAAAACCTCTACCAAAAGTCACGCCTAAAAAAAGGACACATAGGTATCAAAATAATCCAATGTTTATAAAAATACATCTTTTTGCAGGATCATCATCCAAAGTACAGCTTCAACTATGGTGTAAACGACCCTCATACTGGTGATATCAAGTCGCAGCATGAGACCAGAGATGGAGACGTCGTCAAGGGTTATTATAGCCTCCACGAGGCTGATGGTACAGTCCGTCATGTTGAGTACACTGCTGATAAGCATAATGGATTCAATGCGGTCGTTACCAAATCTGGACATGCCAATCATCCAGCCAGTTATGGCGGTCATGGCTCTCAGGGGGGATACGAGAATCAGGGAAGCTACGGGCATTATTAATTTATTTATGTGTGATTGTGTGAAATAAAGAATGCAAAAAGAAATAGTTGTATTTAGAAGAAACAATACCTTTGCTTGAAGGGCAATTTATCAATATTATATTAAATCAAGCTTCCAAAAGTGATTTTCTGCCCATATATTAAGGTCACAGTGCATACACTAAAAATCAAAAATTGAAGGCGATTTTAAAATAATGATTGATTACAACGGTTTTGAAATGTTATATGCAATGTTCATATTATAATTTAGTTGGGTAGTAAAAGAGCATTTTTAAGGTGCGAACTGAGATTTATGTTGGTTTCTTTTTCGCGGGTTTGTCGTTCGACCCACTGTAGAAATCACAGCTAAACGAGAAGAAAAACAGATGTCTATGCCCTTCATTTCATTATTTGTAGATTGATTCCTTAGGAGCGGTTTAGACGCTTTACTCATAAGTAAGTATTTCAGTTTTGGGAATATTCAAGGCCAGTTTGTCGAAATTTCAGTCACGGGTCGGTACTGCAATCAAACGGTAGGCCAATATTTTCTGAATATTTTAAACTTTTTGTAATACATTTTGAAAGCAAAAATTACCATCAGCCAAATCTGTACAGATGTGGGTCTTACATCTGTACAGATTTCGCTGATGATGACTACGACGTAGCCAATAGTAGCCACCGAAATTAGTGCCAACGTTCATATTTCAAATAACACTATATTTTATTCTTTAAATAGGTAATTTTGTTACGGGAACATCACAATATCAAAGGAATCGTATCAACTGTTGTAAAAAGTAAAGCGATAAAGCTGACATCAAACAACCAGCAATGATAGAGCAGAAGAAAAAAATACTTTTACAGCACTAATTTATTACATATAATTTACTTTAATTTTATGGTATTATCGTTACTGTTTGCATTCAGGATTTCTTTCTAGTTTGTTACAATAAGAGGAAAAGGGAAGAATAATCAAATACATATCAAGCAATGAGACAATGAAGGAAGGAACACTAACAACAATATCCTTTACAATGATAGTATCTACATAAACTAAATAAAGTTATAATTAACAATAATAAAACAAGAATGGATAAAAATAGGTAGACACATAAATTCTGAGTAAAAAGTTTCAAATGGATTGATTTGATTTTAAATTCCTTAATATTTCAAACGGCATAATATTTCAAACGGCAGTATTTTCAATACAATGGATATATAAATCTATACGAAACAGTTTCTCAGAAGTATGCGGGAAAGAACATTTCTATTTACACCCTAATTACATCTGTAGCATATAGATTATTTCTGTATTTTCTCTTAAGATTGTTAAATAAGAAAAAGTTCATATACACAAAAAGTTAAAAATATGGTAATTACTAACACGAAGAAAAAATTAAATTCATCCTAAAATTCCAAGAAAATATGTTAAATAAAAATAATACGCAATTATTTTGGATTGCCAACCTTTTATTAGAACTTCTTGGAGAATAAGTCGAACATTTCTTGCACTTTTAGTTGTAGTGGTAGTTGCTCAGCAATAGGTTAATAAGCTCATCTAAAATATATGAAGTGATTGTCAAAAGATGAGCAGCAGATTCATATCATGGGTAGATACATTTGTGTCATACATTTGTATTGCCAGAAAGCCTTATTGAAAAAACGAATGTTGAATTTTCACCAATAATTCTGCCAGGTTAGTTTTTCAAAAGATTATTTGATATTAAGTAGGTACAGATATTTTGGAGTAATCGCGCCGCGGAACCTTTGAAGCTATCTCGCGGAACCCCATGGTTTCCGAGAAAGCCCGGGTGAGAAACGCTTCATTAGTCATTATAATTAAATTATTCATTGTAGAATTATAAGAGTACCTACAATAACAGGGACGAATTTAAAAATAAATTAAATAACAAATTAGCAAATTAGTATTCTATTTGAAATATAAAAGTTAACATCATTTCCGGTGTAACCGGAAAAATGTGTCAGTTTGGTGTCAGCACACCAAACGTTCGATCTCGCATTTAGTTTGGTTCTCCATATAGTCCTAATGGCAGCTCATCGTAAAAGACCATGTACTTATATTCTTTGCAAACAAGAGGCCTAATTTATTTGTATAGGTAATTTGAAAGAGTTTCTTTGCGACAAACTGTACAAAATTTCGAGGTTTGTCGGTCTAATATCTGTTCAGTGTTCACCCGATACGTAGTATAATGGGTGTTACTTTGAGGTTAAATATCTAAAGTTCTGGAAGTAAGTATTTACATTTTTCTTTATTTTGACGTGTTCTAATGCCTCTCTCGACCAAACTCATTACAATCGTGCTACAGTAGCGACATGCATTATCTAAATTCTAAAGGAACTCCACATGAAGTAAATAATATAGAAACCCAACTGGCCAACAAACAGGAAGATCAGTTTAATACATTAAATCACAACCGTGACACCATAAACTGCTAACTGGACGCATGCAGAGATGTAAATGCGTCTGATTACATATTTAAATGCATGCTTATTGCGTCGGAAAAGTCAGCAATTATTTGCGGTTGTCCATAATGGCGGCACGTAACGCAACAAAGCTCTTTTTCCGCATAAAAAAGCCGAGACACATTAAGTGTAATGTTACCGGAATTGTTAAGGTTTCTACCGTTTGAACACAACATATGCCAATCTACATAATAAATCAAAGATCAACGGAAGCGCGGTTACTGCAATTCTGAGGATGATTTAAATTAATCATTCTAAAATCAGGAAGAAAACACGAACGCAAGTACATAGTATTAAAATTGTAACCATACAAAATTTGGTCTAGCCTTCAAGTTTATGAATTTTCAATTTAACAGGTAAGGAAGTGGATATGGCCGGTTTTAAAGACAAGTTATCACTAAGATCGCTTAACTAAGAACAGGTATCTACCGGGTAACCCACGCCATAGGTAGAGATGTTTGAAAATAAGAAGAGGGTACCCCCACCACTCTGCTCTCGAAACATTTTTTTAATTAGACGCTGGACGAATCAAATTTTGAGAAGTGCTAACAAACGAAAAGTGCCATATTTTCAATCATTCTGAACACAAAAACATATCGTTCGTCAATTTGTATCACCAAGGCAACGAAAAAGTTCCTTTTTTTTAATGTAGGTGGACATCAATTAGTGAAATTATTCCAATTATTCGATAGATAACATTTTTCCGATTACAGTGACACCAATTACTTGATTTTTTGCCGAAAATCGAAGCGTGAGAATGTTGTTTAAAGCAGGGAAAGAAAATAGTATAAAACTAAAAAAAAAATAATATTTGCAAATTTCTTCAGGAGAACCCTTTCAAATGATATACCAAATAACAGGTTTCAAAGATTTTGTTTGTGTCAACTTCAGCCCGTTCAAACTTAGACATAAATATTATTTTGGTTCTAACAATTGGATATTTCCCCTTGATACCTTTATTCAATGCTGATACTCATAAACGTACAAACGACTCCATAAGGGTTCCATTTTTTTATCATAAATAGTGTGATAAAGTATTGTAATTGGGTCGAAAAAAGTTTTGAGATTTAAGAGATTATTTTTTGACGTTTCTTAAAACCAATGAAATGCTTCTTTATTTGTCACAAGGGTAAGTTTCAACCAATTATGTCATTATTATAGTGGGAATAAATCTCTTGTGATTATTCTCGGGAATAATCACTGTAGCTTTCATTTGCCTAGCAACTGTCAGATACTTGTCAAAATAATTACTTAATTGTGTCAACGCGAAATGGGTGAAAGTCATCGGTTTAGTACCTTTTCTAATGCAGAAATTACAAAAAAGATTTTAGAAACTACTTCGAAAAATACTCTAATAAGTAATCAGTCTATATGGAGACAATTTAAGACCTTCACCAAAGAAAGAAATTATATTCTGGATCAATCTACTACAACAGCTACTCTGGCATTGATTTTAAAAGATTGGGCTTATAACATGAAAAGAAAAGACGGAAATGATTATAAAGAAGCAGTAATAAAGACAATGTGGAATAAAACGGCAAAATTACTTCAAGAACTTTGCTTTAATAAGTATAACAGGTCCTTTGATCTTTTCCATGATATAGAATTCAGAAATGCTCGGAATGCAAGAGATGCAAAAAGAAAAATTTTACAAAAACATCCTGAAAAGCACAAACAAAGTTCTGTGGCACTTTCTTGTGGATTGCAAAGAAAGTTTTTTCACGTTGCATCGTATGAACTAGCTTGGAGGGGAGGAGAAGCTACGAAATGTTTAGTTCATTATTTTAAAAAAGAAACCGACATAAAAAGATTAAATACTGGTCGCATTGAATACAATCCCATCTTTACAAAAACTGCACAGGGTGGAGCACAAAGGTGCGCTAATAGTAAATGGTTGACTCCAAACATAAATAACCCAGATATTTGCCCTGTTCGTCTTTTTGAAAAATTAATGAGTAAATGTGAAGAAAAGGTTAAAACCGAACGCTGGTTTCTTACTCCAAATCCGGCTTGGCAAACTCATGGTTTTTGGTATAAAAACGTTCCTGTGGGAATAAATTCCATTTCAAAATGGATGAAAGAATCCGCAGAAAAAGTAGGTCTAGACACAGTTACTAAAAAAATAACTAACCATTCTGCCAGATCAAGTGCAGTAAGTAACCTTTCAAAAGCTGGTGTAGGAGAACAAGAACTAATCAAGTTCACGGGTCATACTTCTGCAAGTTTGATTAAACCATACTTACAATTGAACCAAGAACACCATTCAAATATAATAAATAATCTTAGAGAAAATACGCAGGAGGAAACACTTAATATAACAAGCAATTCCAAATCCTCAATAAATAATGAGTCTCGAAATATTTTTAATAATTGCGTTTTTCATTGTACTAATTTAAATTGTTAATTCTTTTAATATATTCACAATGTGTCAACGATATTTTCATATATTGTAAGTAATAATTAATTAAATTAAATTTTTCAATAATTTTATGATAGTTTTATTGATCTTTCTTATTGTAAAAATTTGTGAATCAAAAAATAATCTAGTCAAATATAACTCGAGAGTTCCATAAATTAGAAAATAATTTGACAGATTTTGTTCAAACTTGTTGCCATTTGGCAATAGTCACGAGAGCCCGCAGGGCTCGAGTGGCAACAAGTTTTCAAACAATCTGTCAAATTATTTTCAATTTATTCTCACTCTCTTGTTATATTATTACTGAAAATATTATGTCCTTTTGGGTTCCCTGAACATTTTTGACCAAGGTAAAAAAATGTCTGTGTGTGCACCAGTTCTTTTGTGCCAAAGATTTCGGAGAAACTACTGAAGGTATCGCGACGAAACTTAATATTTAGAAGTTTCATGACCTAACTAAGAGCTGAAAGAAGAAGAAGTTTTGTTCAAGAGGGCCCAAAGGAACTGAAAGGTTACTCTTAGCATTTTTCAATGATTTTACAAATGAGCCGCAATTTCTCTAATTTCGCTAAAATAGTAAAATAATAAATAAAAGCAGAGGAAATTTTGTATAATTTATGTCTATGAAATTTTTTGGTAAAATAAATAATTTAGCTGCATGAGCAAATTCTATTTGATCAAGAACGCTTGTGCTTGCATTAAAACTAGTCAGGATTTGACAGATATTTTGATACTAATTGTTGTCAAAACATCAAGGTTTGCGTTGGAAATGTGCCTGGCCACATTCGATTTTCTAACCTTTTAAGTACGAGACCTAAAAATTATAAATTTTCGAATTGATATCTACAAAATTTCTATTTGGAAGAAACGTTTTCATATTTCGATTTCTTAAAGGAATTAATGTAATTTCCTTCTAGTATGAGTCACCCTGTCGTATAATGTCGACATTGGGATTTCATTTTACTTGTAAGTCGTTTATTATAGAGCACTTTCCAATATTCAAGAGCAAACTAGGCACCACTCGCTCAGCGTATTTAGATCTCCCTGTAAAAGCGTTATCTTCATTATCATTACCGCTTCGAACACCATATGCCATAACTCCGCTCACGAAGCGTCCGAACATCATTCAGAAACTACACAAAAATATATACACCCAGTTTTTCTGTACGCACAAAAGTATCAATTAAGGGCTTATGAAGTTGTAATGTTCGGCCAAGGAATAAACCTTTTACATCGCAAAAGCAGCTTTTGTGACATCTTTATTTTTATGAGTTAAATAATACCACAAAAGTATAGGGTGGAAATGATGACAAAATCAGTGTGATCGTATTCGTAAAAATTGGTTATAATGAAAATCATAGCTCGTAAAATTTTCTGTCGAATTGAATTCTAGTCCAATATTCGACAGATAAGTTAGATTTTGACGTCGAAAAAATTAGTAGTAACTTGGACTGCAGTGTTTTGCCAACAGTTTGCAAACTATCAGTTCTACAATATAAAGACTGTATGTGATTTTCAAAATTATGGCTGGCAAGGTAAACCCGTTTTATCTATAGCTAACCGTATTCAAGTAAAACCGTTGCAAATCCAATCAGATCCAGAAGGAAAGTACAATGAGGAAATTCCCGAGAAAGTTGAGGAAATTCTAGAATTTGGGGCAATACGCTCATTAATTTTTCTACCTCCGCAGTTGTATTAACAAAACTACATGTTTTTAGTCCTTACAAAGAATTGCACTTATTACATATTTTGCTCGAAAGCGGGTTACTGTAAATTAGTCCTTTCTATGGCAAATGTGACCAATTACTATTTTCATAACCGTATTTTTTCGGAGAAAATTATATTGTTTAATCGTTAATCCCCCATGTTATGTGGTATTTTGGAAAATGCTTTACCAAAGTTTGACTGAAAGTCGTCAAGTCACTTCCACTGATAAATACATGGTAATAATGTCAAAATTTCAGCGAACTACTAAGTTAAGGCTACGGGCATTTAGTTGGACATTTGGCTTATATCATCCTGTTTGTGTATTGGGCATATTCACCATAGGGCATCAGATGTAATACGAATATTAATTACCTATACCTGCAATCTCGTAGGATGAACAGATCCAGGGGCGTAGCTACGGGGAGCAGTGGGAGCAAATTGCTCCAGGCGCACGAGTACAGGGGGCGCATAATTGAAATGGCAATAAAAAACTTTTGTGTAAAAAATTCTATTGGCCAGATTTACTAAATAAACCTCTAAATGTTTTGTGATCTTGACTTAATTATCATAATTTTGATTTATAGATTGGTACGTTGTATTTATACATATATAACTCCATGTACTACATTTAACATCTGTAAATGTTCGTTTTTTTAAAGCAAGCACACTTAATTCTTATTTACTTATTGAGTATACTATTGTAGTATAAGTCTTTTCATTTAGAGCGACGCGTTTTGATTTTGACATTTCTCGAATAGGAGTGAAGGAGGTTTTGCAATTCTTTCACAGTTTGCAACGTCAATCTATGCTATTTAATAATGGAGAGATACACGGTGCGGTTTTCATGCCGGCGGCGTCATCGGCCCATTTTTCTTCTTTTGATGAAAACGGCGCGCCAACAACCGCCAACGGCGATCGCTACAGGGCCATGATATCGGACTATTTTTAGGGCTAGCTTGTTTAAGTACGAATTGGCGTTTTTAAGTTATACGTCTGAAAATACGTCAAAAGCACGTATAACGTATTTATATGCTGGGTGATCCATTCCACGTGTCAGGCATTTGAAAACATGATTGCGCATCATATTTAATAATAAGAACAATAAGAACAATAGCGTGCAATTAAAACTTGCCCATTTGCGAGATTCTCTTCAGAAGGTATGCTTATGTAATACTCAGATTGGTTTTTACGGAAACCAAAATTAGTGTAACTATGTTCTTAAATCTACGCTAGTAAAGGATACTAGTTTTATAAAAAAATCTATAAAATACGATGCCGTTATTTATATAAAACACTTTTGGCATTTGAACAATATTGGGGTTAGTTTAATGTGTTAGAAATCGAAAACAACCAACCTGTTGACTAATTGCTTTTTATTGTCTTATATGTAACCCTAAAATGGGTTTCTCAAGGATTTTGTATATATAAATTCCGTGTTTGGTTCAATCTGGAATTGAAAATTGGAATTGAAAGTGGGATACATTATATTAAATGTTCAAAAAATGCCAGACAAAATGCCAAGAAACAAGGGGGCGCACAGATTTTTCTTGCTCCAGGGCGCTGTATATGTAGCTACGCCACTGAACAGATTCTCTTACGAAGGATTAATACATCGCTTGCATCTGCAGCACTAAAGTTGACCCAAATGAGTAAATCCGTATTATATCCAGCATTGACCGTCTTAACGACATCTACCCGTGTTTTGTACATAAAACTTAATACCATGCTGGGACTTGATCGAATGTGATCACATCGTGACCACAGGACCATAATGTTCTAAGCAAAATTTCGTAGAAAAAATTGAGTTTTTAAATATATTTAGATAACCCAATAATCCCCGTAGTTCCAGTGTTTCCAAATTTTTGTATTTCCATAATAATAATATCAAATAATTCAACTCCTTGTAAAAAGAATACAAAAATTCCCTAGTCTCCTATTGTAGTATGGAAAGTTAACCAAGTATCCAAGGTAGTAGGTTCAGATAAAATATTATGTTAATTACAAATAGTTTTCCTGTTTAATCAACTTTAAACTGAAATTTGGTCTACTATAGAATTATCTAATATGCATGTATCTTCTTTGAGATTAATTTGAACTATGAAAATTTAAACCTGCCAATCAATGAACACTACAAATTGCATAATTGTTCACGGTACAATTCTATGCAAATCCGTCTTGTGAAACTAACGAAAAATCCTTCGCAATTCCTCAGAATCAACAATGCAAGCTGCTAATTGAACAAAACCAAGCCATCGAACGCATTTGCAAAACGAAATACCATCAATTAGTACAACTTCACAACCCAAATAGTATAATAAAGAAACACTTTCATATTGTATACTTAATCGGATATATATGCAATAACTACGCAATTTATTAGTTGTTAGGCTTTACCGAAAAAAATGGTAGGTATATAAACCAGTAGATAGTGGTATCTTCTTTAGTTTATGCTTGTGTTAGTTGGTGAGAACAGGATCATCATGATTTCAAAAGTGTGTTCCTGGATTATTTTGGATAACAGTGTCTAAAGTGTGTCTTTTTCAGGTTATTGTTGTGTCCGCAATTATTGCGTATGCGTCCGCTGGAATTATTGGAGGTTATGGAAGTTCGTTAGGAGGTGGTGCTTCTTCGTACTCTAACACAAAGTTAGAATCTATTGGAGGAAGCGGAGGATACGATAAATATGACGGACATGATAATTACGTAAGTCTTTAAGTTAATTTAGCCATCTTATTGTAAAATATATGGCTTGTGCTGTATCAAAGTACTTAGTACTACATATAGGTACTTAATTAGTAAAATAAAAGTTTAAAAAGATTAGATATCGTGCCGATGTTCACAACCTCAATGTCCGCTTTAAGCATTGGATAGCTATCCCGCGACATAGAACTTCCCTCTATAAACGATGTTTTAGTTATAACGTTGGCTCAATTTGTAATGAATTTCCTGGACCTTTTAGTACCGTGACGGTTGCTAAATTTAAGCGCGTGTATAGGGATTGGCTTTTGCGGGATGCGCGGGGTGGGTGAGCCTGGTGGGTGTTGGTTTGTGTAGTTTGTTATGTATCGTGTTTTTGGCAAGTTTGCCTATTGCTTTTGGATTATGTTTGTCGCAATTTATTTCATTATATGTAATTTATTTTGATTTGTCTTCTATTATTTATCTGGGTGGAATGGAAGAATACGGTGTTATTTATAACAAAGTAAATTCCATCCTGAGATTTCACACACATAATGTATATTATTTCCTTTCTGATATCACTATTAATTTGTATTTGTAATTATGGTTGTGCTGAAATAAACTTATTATTATTACTATTATTATTATTAAACAATGATGATTATGTTGCAAATAAGATAGTATAATGTCAAGCCGATGTTCCTTTTGCCTTTCGTTCAACACATATAACTCCAAATTACTCTAAAATAATGTGAAATTCGATTTCTCGACGGATTATTAAAGAGCCCATAAGGGGCTTTGCACACGGTGAACCTTTTTTTAGTCGTGTGGGAGACCGGAGTCTGACGACACTATGCGAGTCAACCACTTCCTTTGTAATAGAGTGGGCCCCGCTAACGGAGCTACCCGAGTCGCATCGAGATTTCCGTAGTGAGACCGAAGTCGCACGCAACCCGGCAGGCGCGCCCCATGGGATTTTAGTTTCACATGTCGTGAGGAGAACATGCGTTGAATATATACATTTGTGGGAGAAGTGGTAAAACATTAAATTTTATATAATTAATAGCTCCCAGCTATAGCAAGAAAGCCGATGTAGAAAAGGTATGGAAGATTCAAGTCGATTCAAGTCGAAGTTCAATATTCAAGTCGGAAGAAATTAAAAGGTTAGAAAGTAAATCAGTCTTCTTGGTCTTCTCTTGTTTTCTCTCTTCGACTATATCCACGCTATTTCCTTCGGTAATCCTGATTGCTTTGAATATTGATGGCTCTTCGTGGAAAAAACCTATTTTGCCTGCATTCATTCTTCGAAGTATCATCTGTGTCTTTCACTGGTTCCAAAGGTATAATCTTTTGAGGTTTTCTAAGGTGCATTCCAGCAGGTGCAAGATGCGCTCCAGCTATGGTTGATGGATAGATCTAAAGTCAGGATACTTGCCTTTGACACTAGCGATTCAATGCAGTTTTACATTAAAAAAGTAAATGTTTTGCAATAAAAATGTGTTCTTTTAGTCTTTTGCATTTTTTAATTTTTTTTTCAACTTTCCAGCTTCTTTATATGTAGATTACTCTACACACTCATTGCGTCGGAGCGTTTCTGACCGGATATAAAGCCTTGCTTAAAGAGTCCGGATTCGTATTTAGCACAATAAAATCTATCCAAACGCCTTCTTACTTTCAATTCACAGAACCCTTGATTAATTTTACGAAAATTTAAGGTAACGTAATAAAATTCCAATACATTTTGTCAATCTAATTCAATTTTGTAATTCTAGAATCAAGTATACCTACGTATTAGGGTTGACATTTGTTCTTGTTGGTCAAATAACTAAAACTGTAATAACTGTCTAATGCTTGTTGTGGTTTTTTCTAACTTTTTAGTAAAAACAACAACAATATAAGAAGCCACATTTAATATTGATATCCTTGAATGTAGGTAGTGCTTTTTTTATTCGAATAATACATAACATTTGTTTTGGTTAGATTTTAATTTGAAATTAGTTGAAATTAGTCGATAAAACACAACCTGAAATTGATGGCGAGCTTAAGCAAAATTGTAATACGAAAACGTCGCGCCAACGAGACTGGAGTCGCCACATGTGCGATTAAAAGAATCTTAGGAAATTTGGTCAATTCGCGACCCGAGTCGCAAGATACTTGAGTCTCACACACGACTAAAAAAGATTCACCGTGTGCGAAGCGGCATGGTGTTGCATTGAGTGCTCGACAAAACATCTCAGGTAGTTTGTCATTTTTATTTGACTGTGCAATCGCCTTTTCAACTGAAATAATTGCCCTAACTATTTTATTTTTCCTGGCCCATTTACGTCATTTTTTTATTTGGAAAAGTTTCTATTGCTCTTAGCCCAGGCTCCCTTGTCTTTTTCCCTACAGCGAATTTTTATCCGCTGTTATAAAACACACGGTTTGTAAAGAACTGCGCCCATATACGTGGTGCAAATTTTTATCCGCGGCGATAAAAACACCCTTACTGGGCGCCTAATAGGCTTAGCAACTAAAACAGGCCCTAGCCTTTAGCGCCCTTTTATTACGGTGCTTGTGTGCCCCGCACACTTCGCACACGCCTCCCGCGGCCCTGGATGTACCTAAACAAATAATTGCAATTATTGCGTTTGATTTAAGAAAAGCCGGACTAAAAGAATCTGTACTTTTTATACTTATAGTATACGTTTAATTAGGAAGCGAATTAAACCAGGCGAGGATAATTTGTGGAAAAAAAAACGTCGAGCTGGATTTGAACCAGAGACCTCCCAATTTCCGGACGCCAGCTTCCCAGTTGAACTACCGAGGCATTGGAAATCTATAAGTAAATTAGTCAGTTCAAGGAAAGAATGCCCGGATTCCAACTTCGAACGACACAAACCGGTCGTGGTATCTATTGTGATAGTTCGAAGTTTGGTGATCAGAGATCGCTACATGTCTATTGCTCTCACCGCTAGGGCTGGACAAAAAAAAAATCGATCGATCGATCTGATCGGTCTTCTTAATCGGTCTTCTTCATCTGATCGATCCGATCGATGTGATGATCCGATCGATCTAATCGATCCAGTCGATCCACCGCCCCTACATATCAACTTCGCCGCCCATAGAAACCGAATAAAACGCCAACCCAAAATCGTATAAGTTTTAAGTATTGTATGAACTTTCTAAATATCCGGGTTCGTTTGTTGTACGATTTAAAAACAGCAAAGAATACTTACAAAATTTCTAAATAAATTGTTAATATCTTGATAATCGTAATAACGTAATATGAATAAATCTGGTCTTCAATAAATAATTATATAAATTATACAAATCAATGTTAAGCTACAATAATAACAGTGTGCTGCTCTTAAATTTCAAATATGCCCAAAAGTAGTAAAAATAGATATAGGACATCTTGCATCTAAATTAGAAATACATTATGGGACGCTTAAGTTAACAAATAATATACACGCTTTTCCATCTGGAAAAAATCAATTAATAGACATTTGAAAATGTTACAAAATTATTGCATGATGCGATCAACACGGCATCTATATGTACTTTTAGTTTAAACTTTTAGCACAAAATCTACAAATATGTAGTATATAATTAGTTTTTAAAAAGGTCTGCAATTGCCAGATTTTTTACAAACAATTGAATATCTCAGAAGCCATTTTCTTCACTTGGTTAGAAAATGGGTCAGTGTTAGGTCAAAAAATTTTTGTATAAAATATTTTTTCTATCTCTTAAGATAAATGCGGTATCGACCACTGCGACGAATGCCTCACCCTGTATACTGACTAGTGTTCACGTAAGAACTATTTTTGTTTCAGCATCATCCAAAATACAGCTTCAATTATGGCGTGAGCGACCCACATACTGGCGATGAAAAATCTCAGCAAGAAGAAAGGGATGGTGACGTTGTTAAGGGTTATTACACCGTAAATGAACCTGATGGTACTGTTCGTCATGTTCAATACACTGCTGATGATCACAATGGTTTCAAAGCTGTCGTTAGCAGGTCCGGACATGCCAATCATCCCGCTGGATACGCAGGACATGATAACAAATATTAATGGAACTAAATTAAACCTAAATTTTAAATTATTGTTCAGATTGGTTTTTATCTTTTATTTGTTGTAATAATAAAAGATTAAAATGTGATTATGAGTAGTCTATTTGCTTGTTCGCTTGCAAAATCCTATCAAACCAAAAACTACTAAAGTATGTGAAAGAACTGACAGGAAAAACAACAAAAAGTAAGAGTTCCTTGAATGACTTCAACACAAACAGAGAGTCCGACAACAACAACGAGCTGTTAAACAAGTTCAACAACTTCTACGTTAAAGTCTGTCATGGGGCGAATTATCATTATGACAACAATACAGCAAGACATTTGGCATGAAACCCTACGTGTATCTGCCAATGTATTTGCCTGAAACGACTCCAAACGAAATTTTCAACATCATACATTCGCTAAGAACAACAACGACAGGCCCCGATGGAATACCAATAATACTTTCAAAAACCTGTGCAAATAAGATAAGTGAACCACTGTCTAAGATTATAAATGATTAAGTAAGTACGTAGGCTTTACATTATAAATGATTGCTATGATAAAGGTACATCCCCTGAACAACTGAAGAAATCTAATATCAAACGAATATATAAGAATGGAATAAGATTAGAAATTGCAAGTTACATACCCATAGCATTGATTTCAATAGTAGCTAAGGTCTTCTTGAAATCATTGATCGATAGAATAATAAGTTTTATAGAAAAACATAAATTCATATCTGAATCTCAGAATGCTTACTTGCCGAAAAGATCTACACCAAAAGCATTATATAAATCAGTGAGCAAAATTATTGATGGTTTAAACAACAAGCAAAAATTAACATGGGTTTATTGGACCTTTCAAAGGCTTTTGACAGCGTGCATAATGAGACCTTGATAGAAAAGTTGGAGATAATGGGATTTAGGGGTCCGGTGCTACAACTTCCTAAGTCTTACATAAACAACCGATACCAGCGTGTTATAGCAGTTCATCCTACCTCCGGCGAAGTGTTGGTAATTCTGCTTGACCACCACTCTCTTCCGTAGTAAGTGACCGTCACCGGCTAATCTTTTGATGTGCCAAGTTTTGCACGTCAGCGTTAATCAGTCCCCAGCTATTTGTCTGTAGTCATCCATTCCTACAGAATGATATAAAACAACGTGTCTACATGTCAATTTGTCAATTCTTCCTTCTTCTTTTGGCTAAATATTTTATAGTGTCCACCCCGTGTAAATTCTTTCCAAACATCAAAAACATGGCCACACTCAAACGCTGTGTTGGGTTGATAACCATGGCAACCGTACTGATTGCGGCGCTTTGGCGTTAGAGCACTGACCAGTAACATGTTGAAGCAAAGTATACGATTTGAAAGAACGGAACCCTTGGCGAGCGACTTCCTCGTACTTGTCAGATTGTTTTAATAGTAAAACACTTCATGGTATAACGCAAACGTAAACATAAATTTTACCAAAAATGTAGTTGCTTAACACGATTAGGTACTGAAAAACTTGATATGTGGGTACGCACATTGTTTTGCAATTTGAATTGCTTATGTGATATTTAGCGATTCTCAAAAAACTACAAATTTCAGAAATGTTTACCACATGATTGTATTAAATATGTGATAACGTGTGTAAAATAATATTGTGTGTAAAATAATACTAAACATGTGCAATGTGCATATAATATTATATGGATAATTAGTTTTCGTTTATGTATGTATCCTTTATTTTTTTAAATTGCAATATTATATCTCCGATATAGGAGAGGTTGCTCTTTTATTTTATTTCTGAAGCCACTCGATTGAAATTGTAGGATTATTAGATATACAAAAAATATATGTGTTTAGATAACAAAAGGAAACCTATCAGTTTTCAATTTCGGTCACCAATACAGTTTGTATTCATAAATGTACGCTAAAAAATTGCTTAAATGGACGACATTGCAAATAACACAAATTCTTCAAACCGATATCCTTCTCAGACAACTGTTTTTATCTGATTTATGTTTTTACGATACATATCATAGTGTCCATTTTTTTGAGAGAATTATTGGTGATTTTGTTGATTTGAAAATTGAGAAAAACAGTTAAATAGGAGGGCAATTGCAGATTTTCAGGCTAGTCAATTTGCTAAAATAGACAAACTTGTTTCTAGTTCTGAATTAAATACGTAATGAAATTCGACAATCTTCATAATCTTGAGATTGGAAGGCAAATGATTATAGATTAGTACCACTTTAAACATGGCAGCTTCAGGTCGCCTAGAGACCTAGTATTCCTACTGCATGCGAGAGGGTCAATCGTGGATTCTAAAAATGAATAAACAAGCTTCGTAGACGAACAACGTATAGAGAGACATGCCATTGAGTTTGTCGAAGATGGGCTTGTAACTGTCGCGCTGGGAGGCATTCGTTACAACTCGCAACGATTTCTTCTGGATCTTAAATATTGTGTCCATGTTGCCAGAATAGGTAAATCGCCAAAACGGCAACCTATACCTCAGTACACTTGCGAAGTAAGCGTGATAGACCGTAAGACCAGCATCTTCCCCCAACTCACGGGAGATAGTACGTATTGCATACTGGGCTCTGCTTAGTTTAGACGATAGTCTTACAACGTAATGGGACCACTTCAGGGAGTTGTCGAGCACGATTCCCAGAAAATTGTGGCTATCAGCAAATTGAAGTGGCTGATTTCCAAATCTCAATCATCCAACAGGGGCCGATGGAGATCGATTAAACCACATGGCTCTGGTTTTTGAAACATTGAGTACCAGTCGATTCACCACAAACCAACGACGAAGGGCATTTAAGTCAGAATTGACCTCGAGAAGCAATTGATCCACTTCATCACCCGACCAAACAATGCGAGTATCATCAGCGAACATCGTAACCTCCCCATATTCAATCGAGTCCGGTAGAGCATTGATATAGACCGAGAACAAACGAGGGCCCATCACCGAACCCTGAGGGACTCCACAACAATGCGCAATCAGATTGTAATAAATAATCGCTTCAAATAATTGACCATTTTAATTTTTTATTGAATTAAACCAGATATTATATTCACACTAAAAATGAATACGCTGTATAGATGGTTCATTTTCGGGTCAATGTTAATATAAGCATGAATATAAGCAAATAAATTTTTTTTTGCTTTTTAATCTGTGTATTTCCAACTCATCTTATTTAACTTTTTGTAGGTTCGCCGATATTTTATGAATGTTAATAGTAAGGTATCAATATAGAAAATACGTATTTGGCTTATTAAATTTTTATTTTGCTTATTAAAAAAAAAGACGAATTATAATACATTTTGTAAATTTATAAGTATATACCTACTGATAGTTAAAACTAACAATAAATAATAAACAAAATATAAAAGATGTAAGACAAACTGACCGTCTAAAAATAAACTATATAAATAAATCATAAATATGCCCTAAAACACCCAGTTTACAACTTGCCGAACAAGCAGACCAATCGATTTCAATTAAAACAAACACAAAGTAATACTTAACTAACATAATATAATCGCAGTAAACATTATCAAGTAAATGTAGAGCAAGATCATTCAATTTCCCTCTTTATACCAATTCAGTGGTTGTTTGAAAGTGCCTCCTACTACCAGTCTTGCTGCAATGTCGATATTTCTCATTGAACACCGTTGAAAAATGCCTTCCAATTAATAATTTACCCGAATAGGTTATAATTTGTGCTCTAAATCGTGTAACACCATTTACCGTATTGCAAAATGGCACCAGCATAATTGTCTTGCAAATTGGAGCAGATCATGCACTGAAAACGCCAATATTACAGATACTGCATCGGTTAGAACGAAAATGAAAAATACATCCTTATACTGGTCGTTTAATGTAAAGTATACCTTTTACTCATTATACATGCATATGGCGGTATTGCAACAATACTGAGATTAAATCTGTTTTATTCAAAGCGATATTGATCGTTCAATTGAGGTTAAAGAAAGATAAAAATAATATTAAAATGTATAAACGTAATCAGTAGGCATGTCATTATTTTGCACCTATCAGAAAGAAATGACTGTATGCGCGGATGATGGAATACCAAACTTGTCGCAAATAAGATTGCCTATTGAAAAATATCGCCATTATTTGTTTTTAGAATATTTATCGGTTGCAAAAGTATTGAGCCCTGTGTTTGAAGGGTAGTAACTCTAAAACAGCTGAATAAAAAAATTAAATAAAGTGCGTTATACTATCGAAACATTTGTACATCACAGTCGTGAATACCAAATTTTTCTGCCCATCGGTTTAACCACGAGGGCGAGAGAAGTAAAAAAAGGTACCCGATTGTTGCGGTTTTGAATAATGTTCGACTTTCCGATTCTTTTTCTCCAAAACCACTTACTGAAAAAATTTCAATTTTTGTTCAGGTTACAATTAGAGTCTCTTCTATAGATTGACTTTTTTATTTTCTTGATTTTGTATGTAATAAAGTCTGTAAGCGAGCTTTTTATGGACGTGGATATCTCAGAAACGAACGATAGCAGGACAACGCAGTTAGCACGTAAACAATCCTTATTTAATGTGATACTCATCCATTGATGTATTATAACATAAAAGTTAAATGCGAATTTTTAAGAGCGAAATGAACGTAATTGAACCTGTGCGCAGGATGGCTCCCCTCGGGAAAAGGGGTTACGGGCGGGAAGCCATGCAAGGCCTCGCGCGACGACTTCAAACGACAAACGACCGTATTCAATATTTTCTCAGTCATTTTCTCGGTCGGGCTTATTTTTTAAACTATCATACTTGATTTTTTTCTTTATTTGTAGAATTGTATACATAGTCTGTTTTGTGATTTATTATTATTTTACAATATTATTTCTGGCAAAAATCAGTAGTTGATTATGATTACGTTGTGGGTTCGGGTGCCAAACCAAACGGTCCGGTATTCTCTGCAAATGTTTGAATTGCGCCAGGTATTTGTCCTAAACTTTGAACGATTTGTTCAGTTCCAGAAGAGCCACCACATTGGAACTACCGCCGGCAATTTCTCTATCATTATCTAAAATCATACAAAAATTAATAAGAACTAAGTAAGACATTAATTAGAAGCTGACCATCGCACTCCGCATTATCTGTACTGCTGTCGTTGTAGTCTAATGATCCGTCGTCATCATCGTCATCTTCACGCAAGTTTATTATAATAGGTTCTATATTTGTGTCAACAATATGATATTTTTCAATATATATTGTTTCGAATTTCTTGCAATGTGCAACACAATTTTGCCATATCTCTTTTGAAACAGTGTTCATTGCTTGATTGCATAAATTTAACACATCTTTAAGTTTAAATGTATTGTTGCTTTTTGCAACTTTATTGTTTACGTATTCCCAGATTAATTCAATTGCATTAAACTCGCAATGGGCTATAGGTAACCATAATAATTTTACTTCATTGCCTCTGATTTGTTTTGCTATAGAATCTAATAGAAGCACCTTCGCATGATGGTGAGGTCTTGACAGCTGCAACAGCTGTGCTTTGGTTAATTCAGAAAAACATGTTCACATCTCTTCGCTGCAATCTATTCTTTCATTAAAAAGCTTCAGATCCCAAAACTTTTAGTTTACAACTTCAACGTTGCTCAAATTAACAAATACGATGTTTGTTTTGATCTTTTAATCCTAAGTACGGACCATGATCCCCGATGCGCCAATACGACGTGGCTCTCGAGTCACAACCCCGCCGATGACGTGACCTCTGTGAACTTAGCCCCCCCATATTGACTTTTTACAGTTTTTTTTTGCTTAATCGTTTGATAGTCGTTTGATAGGGTTTGATAGTCTATTCCAGAGGTTTGATTGTTTTTCGTTTTTCCGGAAAACGGAAAATAAAATTTGGTGTGAAGTTAGCCCCCCAAGTTCGAATTCTCGGACTTTTGAAGTTGCAATCGATTGCTTATGGTTTTGTTAGGTTTGATTGTCCATTCCCAACGTTTGATAGTTTTTCGCTTACCTGAAATCCGCAAAAATTAGAATTTGTAGGTTATGTTACTGTCCGAATTTATTCCTTTCTAAAGGCTATTTTAAGCGGAAGGTGTTTGATTGTTGTTCCATTTTGTTCGCTTGTTAGTTCCGAACGTGTAATTGTTCTTAGTAACGGCATAATTGATAATATTGTAAAAATTAATGATCATTATAAATAATATATTAATAATGTTCGAATTTTCCGGTTTTTAAGTTGTAATCGATTGCTTATGGTTTGGTTGGGTTTGATTGTCCATTCCCGACGTTTAATTGTTTTTCGTTTTCCTGAAATCCGCAAATTAGAATTTAGTTTAGTAATTAGTTATCTTATTATCCGAGTTTATTCAATTCTATGGGCTATTTTAAGCGGGAGTTGTTTGATTTCGGTTGGAAAATGTAGCATATTCCATAGTTCTAATTAAAAGTTGGCATTATATGGAAAAGAATTGCATGACTTTTATCCAATATCTAATTTGAATCAGCGCCATCTACAAAGGAACGGTCAAAATTATCGCTACTACTAATTTATCGGCATCGGTAGGGGAATCCAATCAGCACAAACGTTTAAACTGCTTTGTGTGCTATATTTCACAAACATCCGTAGTATTTAATAGTTTCTTAATGTACCACAGTGATCTAGTAAGACAATGTGACAATGTTACGCCTGTAAACGAAGTGGTATAGAATTCTGAATTACCGGCTAAAGTAGGGCGAAATTCCGTTGATGCTGTTTTTTCTATTGTATTGTAAAATATTGCATGTTTGCAGATAAAATCGTCGAGATTCACTGATTTTCAATTTCACCCCTATTTAAAAACGAATAAAAAGGCACATTTTAATGGTACACGCTGTACACCTGTATAATTTGTAATTAAACTTATTACGAGTACAAGAACGTATTCGCTCATTGGATTCCCCTACCGCTGCCGATAAAGTAGTAGTAGCGTTAACTTTGACCGTTCCTTTGTAGATGCCGCTGATTAAAATTAGATATTGGGGACAATAATAAATCTCATGCAATTCTTTTTCATATAATGCCAACTTTTAATTAGAACTATAGATTATGATACATTTTCTAACCGAAATCAAACACCTCCCGCTTAAAATAGCCCATGGAATTGAATCAATTTGGATAATAAGATAACTAATAAACTAAACTCTAATTTCGCGGATTTCAGGAAAACAAAAAACTATTAAACGTCGGGAATGGACAATCAAACCCAACCAAACCATAAGCAATCAATTGCAACTGCAAAAACCAGAAAATTCGTATATTATTAATATATTATTTATAAAGCTCATTAATTTTTACAATTTTACCAATCATGCCATTACTAAGAACAATTATACGTCTAGAACTAACAAGCGAACAAAATGAAACAACAATCAAACAACTCCCGCGTAAAATAGCCCTTAGAAAGGAATAAATTCAGACACTAACATAACGTACAAATTCTAATTTTGTAGATTTCAGGTAAACGAAAAACTATCAAACGTCGGGAATGGACAATCAAACCTAACCAAATCATAAGCAATCGATTGCAACTTAAAAAACCCGAGAATTCGAACAGGGGGGGCTAACTTCACACCAAATTTTATTTTCTGTTTTCCGGAAAAACGAAAAACAATCAAGCTTCTGGAATAGCCTATCAAACCCTATCAAACGACTATCAAACGACTTAAACAAAAAAAACTGTAAAAAGTCAAATTGGGGGGGCTAAGTTCACAGAGGTGATGACGTGACGTGTTGCGCGATGTACCAAAATTAAATCGCAAATTCATATCGGTTTATAAAATTAGTGAACATCTGAAGTGTGTTTCTAGTTCAATGGTCTCATTAAACAAAATTTTGCGATTGTTTTCGTACCTTTCGCGTTGTCGTGCTAATACTCGTTACCGAGATATCCGCTTCCTCAAAAATGTTGCTTATAGCCTTTATTACAAGGAAATTTATAAAAACAAAAACACCAATCTGTAGACAAGATTTTGGGTTATACTCTGTGTAAATTTAATTTTTTTTGGGTAAGCGGTTTAGCAGAAAAAAATTTGGAAAGACGAGCGTGTATTAAAAAGTGCTAAAATGGGGTACATTTTTACACTTCTCTCGCGCTTCTGTCCAAACCTAGGGGCAGAAAATTTTGATAGTCAATTATGGTATGTAGAAATGATTCAGGACTATAACACACCTTATTTAATTTTTTTTTGTTCAGTCGTTGCTGAGTTACAAGCCTCCAAACACAGGGCGCAATACTTTTGCAACCGATAGTAGGTGTTTTCTTCATTTTCATTTTGTAATTTAATTAATAAAATATTATTGTAGCTTATGGTTTCAATGCCGAAAACTATATAACATTTTTAAGTAGGTTAATGTGGAACTAGTGTGGAAAAAAGAAAATTTAACATGGTGCAAGAGCACATATGTCACCAGAAACGAAAAGCCCGCCCTGATGCCAAAAACAATTGTTGAAATTTTGACGGAATAATATAGAAGATACTTATTTTGAGGAAGATATTAGTTTTATCATAATGCGGTGATTTTTTTCGTAACGCGATATTTGTTGTGAAATCATGGGATAAAGAACAAAATCAGTAATTCCGTGAATTTTCTTCTGTTTCATGATTTTGTTCATAAACTGTAAAATATGCAAACACATTGTGCATGATGTTGCAAAACTGGAGGATGTTGAAGTGTTCAGGTGAAATTTGACGTTAAACTCAATCCCTGAGATACGTCGAAATTAATCATGCCAAAAACTAAAAAATTAGTTGTATCTAGTTATAATGATTTTAGATAGAGCGGGATGCGTGAAAGATGGTTATTCCTTTTGATGCTGTGCGAGAGGTAAGAAATCTTAATTATTTAATAGTAAATAATTTTGTACATATAGCGAGTTAAGTACTAAGTTTGAGCGTCCGGACTATCAGTAAAATATTCTTTGCTACCAAAATTCACCAAGCACTCAATTCTAGAAAAAAAATACCTACCAGACTACGACCTATTTCTAACATAGACGGTTAATCAGTTGTGATACGTGACGTTATTTACGAAATTAATTACATGTTATCATTATATTACATTATCATTTTTCTCTATAACCATATCGGTGGAATGTCTGCTGCGTTATATCTTATTCAGTGTTGAAGTTAAGAAATGAAATTATACTAAAGAATCCAATAAGGTTCACTAACAATGTCCATTGCCGTGTCAAGTTTACAACAGTCCTACATTACAAAGGATATGGTAACTAAAAGACATTCCATTCATTGGATATCTAGATCATTTATGCATTAGTTTGACAACCGTAAACTAATTTAATACTAATTAAGTGAAATAGAACATTCGCACGGACAATTTCTTCATTAACATTAACACTTAATCAAAATTAACTTCTGGTATACGTTTCCAAAATTTAAATAGTCTTTTCCAAAATTTAAATAGTCTTCTAAATAGATACACACATAATTACAGATTAATAAGCAATTAGTATTCATCAAGTTCACTTTCTTTCCTTTTAATAATAATGATTAAAAGGTTTAACTCAATTTACATAATTATGTATTCGTTTAGGCTTATAAATAATGTATAAAGTGTAACGAGATAGCATATGTTTGAGTTATTATGTTATGCTTAAACTCAAGGAAGTGTGTCGATTGTGATTACGGTAAATTTGGAGAAAACAATAGAAGTTTGCTGCTAAACTGTCATAAAGTGTGTTCCTCCATTGCGAAATACTATTTTTATGTAACCTATCTTGCTGGTTTTGGTCGAGAAATTCCCAATGCGAATGGTGGTTATTTATGATTTAAAAGTAATAAAAATTGAGCAATCAAATAACGGCTTTATTAACCCATTTAATGGATTATTAAACAATTATGGAAGAAAGTGAGTCATTTGGTAATTTTATAAATGATCTAGTTCGGACAGATCACCTGATTAGTGCTAAAATTTAGGGTAACTAACACAATTTCACAAAATTTTAATTATACTCTAATTAGGCCTTATATGCTTTCGTACAATATTAACCAATCAGTAGAAGATAAATCCATAGATATCCACAGAAAATTAATTCATATAATAGTAATTTTAGGTACCTAGATGCTACATGGTGAATTTGGTCATCTTTGACCGTGAATAACTCGGAGTTATTTGTAGTGCCTAATCAAAGGTGTATAAAAAAATCTAGCTGGGTTAGAAGTTTTCCGAAGTTAGCAGATTTTTTTTGGTGGCATTTGGCTAATATGTTAAGGATTTGTTGTTACATTTTTTACTGTGGAATTTATATTTACATCTCCCGAAGATATGTGGTATTGATTTCTAAAGAACATTGATAATAATTATTTTATTTATATTATTTTCACATAACTTTACCAATATCACCTAATTCCAACACTTGATTATATTTTGATCCAAACTCGGACATCTCAGTAAACCTGATTCAGACAGTGATCCTAAATCAGACATTTGTGATACATTATTCCGGCGTCATTTCATATTCTCAAATCATCAGTCAATAATTAAAAGTTCAAAATATAATTATTTGTTGTTTTCATGTAGCTAAACTACCATGTTTTATGTTGATATGTCATCCTTTTTTTAGTATAATGGGAACTCAGAATTGCATAAATGCCCAGGGTGAAACAATTCAGAAAAAATTGCTCGAACATTATTTTTAACTTAAGTTACTGTTTCCTGTGTACAATGGGTTTTTATGAAGATATTAAATACAATTATGGAGATGCGGCGGCGCAGCGGACAGATTGAAGCAGAAGGCAACGTTGAACAAAAAAATGGCTAATATGAAAGGTAGGACCGAGTTTTTGCGACAATGTAGGAAGAGAAAAGTTATTCCGAGACATATTCAACAACATCTAAAGCATTTATTTGTGTCATTATCGGGTGAACACCCCTTCAAAAGCATGGTTAATAATATTTGCGATACTATGAAACAAAAAACATTAAATCTAGAGTTGAAGATAGCTTATTGGAATGTGGAAAATATTAAAACCTCTCTAACGTTATTAGATAATGAGATCCAAAGCGTGTTACCGGGAGAGATAATTGGCGAATTCAATAAGCGACAGGCTCAAAGTTACGTGTTAATGTCCAACAAAATTAAGACGCGCCAAAAAAAAGAAGTTAGACGGGTTGTTGCAAAGCTCGAATATCGTGACGGATATAAAGGGAGACGGAACGTGGATAATTGACCGAACTACTACAGTGATTGACGAGGAACATCTAGAATTACTATCGTTGGGACCAAGGTTTACTTTTAAACCACAGTTTAAAGAAATCCCGTTTGTAGACCTACTGACTGATGTGGAGTATATAATTGACCACCAATGGAAAGACACTGATGAGATTAACAAAAAGAGAGCTGAAACGACGAACATCATAACAAATTTCATTTACTCCAGACATAGATAAAGACTAAACTCTTAGAAAAAATGAAACAACAGTGGATCAACAATACTGCAAAACTAGAGAATTCCTCAAACAAAATCCAGAAATTATAGTGAACAGATCTGATAAGGGCAACTTGACTGTTTTGATGGACCGCGACGAATATATTCAAAAAATGAACACCTTATTGCAGGATAATACAACATATGAAGAAGTACGTAAGGATCCGACACTTTCAATCCAAAGAAAACTAAATGAAGTTATCCAAGAACTTATAAGAAATGAGAAAATACCAAAGGAAGTAGGAAGAAAACTCAAGACTCACAATAGCACCATCCCAAGAATGTATGGACTACCAAAAGCACATAAACCAGGACCTCTAAAAATGAGACCAATCGTTTCTTGTGTAGGAGCAGCAACGTATGTAACATCTAAATATATTACTAATATTCTTAATAATATCACTCATACTTGCGCTTTCTGTATAAAAAATTCATATGAGCTTGTAAATAAGATCAGAACCGTGACAGTACCGACTAATTATAAATTAATATCGCTGGACGTTACGAGTCTTTTCACTAATGTCCCGTTCGAACTTACATTGGAGGTAATAGGTGAAGCGTGGCATGAGCTGGAACCTCATACCACTCTGACGCTTCAAGATTTAAAGACATTGATCACATTTACATTTAATAACAGTTTTTCTCAATTTGATAATCGGTATTTTAAACAAAAACAAGGCACAGCCATGGGTAACCCAGCATCACCAATTTACGCTAATTTGGTAATGAATAAAATTTTAATAGTTGCAATAGCTAAATTAGATTTTGAACTCCCGTTTCTGTATATATATGTTGATGATATAGTTACCGCTATACCAGAGGAAAAATTAGCTAACGTTGTTTCAGTTTTTAACTCCATCAACCCTCTCATTAAGTTCACAGCTGAAGAAGAAAATAATAACAGACTGTCGTTCTTGGATGTAATCATTATAAGGGATGGCAATACCTTGAAAACTAACTGGTTCCAAAAGGAAATTAATTCCAATAGATTTGTAAATTTTTATTCTGATCACCCAATAACACAAAAAATAGCTATAATCAAAAACTTAAAGCATAGAGCAGTTGAATTGTCAGAACCAGAACTCCATAGAAAGAATTTTCAAATTATCACTGAGTATCTTATTAAATGTAACTACCCAAAAGGCCTAATACACAGAGTATTGTATAATGAAAATAGTGCAAGGAACAATGAAAGGTACCAGAACAACAATAGTGACAATAATGTAGATATAAAATATATGACTTTGCCTAATATCCCTGGCCTGACAAATAAACTGATTCATATACTAAAAACGAACTCTGTTAAAATTGTAACATATAATAAGAAACATCTAGGGAATCTGTATACAAATGTGAAAGATATGATTGAAAAAGAAAATAAGAGTGGATTAGTCTATAAGGTCGATTGTAAAAATTGTAACGTAGCTTATCTAGGACAGACTAACCAGTTACTAAAAAACAGAATGAAACAACATGAAAACGATTGCAAAGATAATAATAAGGATAAGAAGAAAAAAACCGCCCTTGCACTCCATGCAGTAACAAACAAGCATACATTTGATTTTCAGACCGTAAAAATTGTAGATAAAGAGAGAAGTTACAGGAAGAGATGTATAAAGGAGATGATTTATATTAAGAAGACGAATAATACATGTAATTTAAGAACTGACACCGATAACTTGAGCAATATTTACTCCAATATGATTTCGCTTTTACCGACTTGATTTTATACCATAAGTTAGACAACCCATCGTACATTGATCTAGGATAGAACATTATTTGAACATGTAAGTGGAGGGATTCGAATTTTGTCATTATGTTACATCTGTCAACCGCAAGCGAATGCGTAGTTTTAATTGTCCTGTTTTAAGTTTTAATTCCATCCATCTAAGGTAGGCTATTTGTTAATTTATGTAGTTTAGTTCTAATGTAATTGTATTTTTGTAGCTATGATTAAGATTTCAAATCGAAACGTCAGCAAGGATGAAATAGTTTTATTTATTACGACTGCTCTCAACGCCATTAAACCAATACCAAGTAATTATTTTTAATCTGTGATTGTAGCTCATCGAATTAAGCTAGATAGTTTTTCGTTTTGAGTTTTAATTATTTCAGTTATTTTACTTTCTTGGGTTGATCCTGATATGCAGCGCAAAGGGGCTTGTGTCCTTTTTTATTAATTAATTTGAATCAGTATTGCCAATAGTGTGCACTTGAGTTCCATGACAAAAAGGAAGGATAAAAGTGTCGTAAATGACATTTGAAAAGGATGTAATCTTGCTTGTTTGAAATTAATTGTCCAAAAAGGCCAGCCCTCGTTGGACGTGCTAAAAAATCAATCTACAATGAGTATAACAGGTACACCTTGGTACTGATGACACTATTCAATCAACTTTTGGGGTTACAGCATAAAAACTAAATTTTACTAACCTATAGGTAGCAAGTAACATTGTATCTCCTGCATTTGTCTGCAAATTCATCACTTCTCAACCAAAATTAATAACCAGAATGCTTTATATAAACTTTAATAAAAGTAATGTACCTATTTCTAAGATACGTAAGTATTACAATAATAGTGCGTCATACTAAGAGTTTTGCACCTCTTGAAATATTTGTTTTGGCATATTGAATCAGCATTACAAATTACTTCTGTAATATTACAGAAAAAAAAAGTTTTACAAATTAAATTAAATATTTGTTTTTTTTTCGGAAACACCTTTTTTTCCAAAGTTAGCGATTCTCTATTTTACAAAAGACTAAACTTGAAGAAGAAAAATTTTGCAATTTTTTAAAATAATCGTTATTGGAGAGGTAGTTAAATACAAATACAAAATAAAAACTTGCTATAAAAAGTAGGTATAATCTGTTCATAGTGTGTTTGGTAGATATTTCCTTCTTCTTCCATCTGCCTTCAAACCACAATATGGCAAAGCCATATCTGTTATAAAGGCGGAATATATTTGTTAAATTATACTGCCCGTCAATACTAACCCAACACAAAATATTTGTCACAATTTCAAAGTTGATATAGTCTCGAGCAGGTCATCCTATTTTTATGATTCCTTTGTTCACTTGTGGTCAAGATTCTTCAGGTTCAATTCAGTTTCTTTGGTAGAAATTTTTATTCACATAATATACCTTTTAACAGTGTTTAATTTTATACCTACAGCTACGTCTCAATCTACAATGACAGTAACTATGGTTGTAAGTTATAAAATACTTAGCTGAAATGTACAAAATATAAAATTATGTGAACAACCAATGACATTATGGAGTACTCTTATCGCCAAAGGGTCGTTTTAGAAATTGTTAACTCCAACACGGAAATAAATATCGTACAGGAAATTAATATTTACGTTTAAATGATATTTATCACTTGGGAACAGTCCATGATGCAAAGGATACATTTAGAATGCTGAATAAAGAAAACGCCTCTTAACTTTGCAGATTATTTTATTTACTTTATTACCGGTTGTTCACAGTGCACACAGTTCACAGTTCACATGCTATACATTTATTTTGTCTCAGTTTGTCAGTTATTTCAACACCCTGCATGGTGATAATTTTCACAGCGAATTTTCGTCGTTTAGGATATTAACTATTTTCAACTACCTACTATGTAGTTAAATTAAGTCCTATATTATGTATATCAACAAGTCTTAGCTTACAGTAAACTCATTTTCGGAGAAATCCATTTTGTGTATAACTAACATGTGCTAATTGTCTCCGTAAATTTTTTGTGAGTACCCTAAAGGAATCAAATGGAGTCAAACATCCTTATATCTTTTAATAACCGAGACATTACAAAAACTGTAATGACAAGACTGAACACACGGTAATTTACTGGAAATAAATGTTAGTGGTGCGTTAAACGGGTCATAGACGGTGAGACCTGCCTCGCCGCATGTCGCGAGGCACAGGTCTCAGAGACAAGTGGTCTCAAAGCCAAACGACCATACACGATGAGACGCGGCGGCGATACCACGCCATTCACGGTGAGACCAGCTGAGACTTGCAGCGCGGTCTCACGCTGCACGTACCATGCTACCGCCGATGGCGGTCTCAAGTGAAACCGCGCGAAATCGCCTCAGAGACGGTGAGATGTGTGTCTGAGACCTGTGCGTCTCGGCATGCGGCGAGGCAGGTCTCAGAGACAAATCTCACTGTGAATGGTGCCGTATCATGGTCTCTGAGACGGTCTCAATGAGTCCGCCGTCGGCGGTACCATGATACATGCAGCGTGAGACCGCGCTGCAAGTCTCACCTGGTCTCACCGTGAATGACTTGGCGTCGCCGCCGCATAGTCGAAGAGGCAAGGAAAGTAGCTTTTTCATTTAAATTTGTGTTATTATTTATAAAATAAAATTACAGGAATAATTAATTTAAGTAATTATTTATTATCAAGGATGATATCGATAATTAGTTTTTCTTTTTGGTAAACTACCGTTGAAATTAAAAATATTAATTTCAAATATTAGATTACCACGTAATTAAAAATTCAAAATCGTAAGTTACGGAGGCTTAAATTACCTGGTAATTACAATTTCAAAATGGTAAATTACGCAGCCTTAAATTTCCGAGTAATTAAAAATTCTAAATGGCGAATTACCGATGATAAGTTATTATAGCTACTTATGTTAATAAAAATGTGGGATAAAACGTTAAAAGTTATTAGTTTGTATATAACTACCAATCTCTTATGCTTTTCCTGATTTAATCATTCATTATTAAAATCAAAACAAATACTACAATAAAAATACTATTTTTAGCAGCAATTTAGAACAAAACAGCCATACAGTTACACAGCATAATTAATGTATAAAATTCATTACCTAATTTAATTGGAGCGGAGGTGGCCTAGTGGATAAGGCGAATGCCTTCCACTATGAAGCCCAGGGTTCAAGCCCAGGTTAGGCAGGGATTTTGAAAATACTCCGTCTCCACGACCGCCGCACAGACAAACCAACAGGCTTTGTGCGCATGGCAACATCCCAAAAAAAAATTACCATCTCACAAAACAACTAAGGTCGGATTCATAACCAATGATCATGTTTCTATCCGCACCACAGGAACACATCTTTAAATTGTGAATTCGATAGAAGGTTGCTCGTTGCTGGTTGCTCGCTCCGCTGAATCGATTTCCATGGTCAAACCACCGCGCCCGCCTGTCATTTTTTCAAAACAATATCATTTAGCAAGTGAATTGGAGAGTGGAAAGGAGATTAAGAAAAGATAGAAAAGAAAAGGATGAATAAAAGAAATGCAAAAATGTCCCGGAGTTAAAGACCTATCCAGATCAAAAATGATCATTGTTTGTGAAAACAGGCACAAAAGTAATAAAATACAAATAAATAATACAGAAACAAAAACAGTGTATTTTTTAATAGGTAATCATTTTTCAGGCCATTGAAATTATTATTAATATCGGAAAATTCCCAAAGGTATTATATGCTGACGGTAATTTACAATTGGTAATTAAAGCTGTAAATTACAGTCATGAAAAATTCGTAAATTACCATTACTTACGGTAATTTATTTGGTAATTTACCCGGTAAATTACGCTTTCAGATCCCTTGTTATTATCTATCAATAACACCATATTTCATATGGAAGCCCATAGCACATTTTCGGAAGAATTTATAAACAATTACAGAATTTTTTCTTGTTTATGGGATACTAAAGCTGTCTTGGTATTTTCGTTTTTTTTTTAGCTCATATTACCAAAGTAACTACAACACCAATCGCAACAATTTGTTGATTGGAGAGTTGCAAACAGGCCATGATGAACATTCACAGTACACTGTTAGGGTTGATTTGACGTGTATTTTGTTCTACATTTTCAGGTATTCCAAAGAACATTTTTATAGCAACCTCACAAACTTAGTACGACGGTTATACGAAATGAAATTCAGTCTCCTTTTAGACGTAATATTTTCTTAGATAGCTACACGAAACCACATTACATTACAAACCTGAAATTTGGTACATGCACTTGCGGAACAGAAATCCTCATTTAAAAATCACAAAGTAATCGTAACAACACACAGACACGGGTAACAATCCGTAAATAACTTGTTAGAATTTTAATATTACAACTTCCGAGATATCAACCGAAAAATTTCCCATTTACATGCACCTTTACGTAATGCACGCGCTCTTGTTGTTGTTGGCGTTAATCTTCCACAAACTGCTCACGCCGCCGCTTTAATTGTCAGCATGGGGTTTCATAACAGAACCAGCGAGTCGAAAGTACCATTTTTTCATACTTTTATTCTAATTTTACGCCTGTATACCTACGTATACGCCTGTATGTGTGTGACAAGTGAACCATGACGTTTTCTAATATACCTGTGTGTACGAGACATAGCGGTTGCCTTAGTTCTGTCATAACTATCGGGAAAAATATCAAATTTCCTTATGGAATTTTAATTTGAACTTATTAAGGATATTGAATAGTTAATATTGAATATTTTTAGAATAATATCGAAAGTTCTTACTGGGAAGCTTTATAAATTTAACGAGTGCAATAGATAATCCGACGTGCAAATGCAAATTGTGGTGCTGATGTAATAATTTAGATTTATGGCAGTTTAATTCAGAATTATATTAAGAAATAGTTAAATTGTTTCAACGCATTCAAACTTATTGGTGACTAACATAAAGTACTTTTAGCATTAATAAAATAACAAATGTACATGGTTCAACTAAATGCAAATGATAGCCTTGTCATATTTGAGAACTGAATACATAATACTGAAAAATGTAAATCTGAATACATTGGATATGAATTATTATTCATTCAATACCAGAGCGGAATTAAGATATTGGATTTTTTTTAAATGCTGCATTTAATTGAGGTGCCTAATTGATGCCAATTTCTCATCGTTTTGTAGGTTTCTATTGTGTATGTATGTATGTATAATATTTTGCATGAGCATCATTAAAACCATAATATTTATTATACTGACTTTTTGAAGGAATATTGCGCATAACAATGTTTGAAGTTATCATACATATTCCCAAATGTGTTCTCACCTACTATAGTTTTTGTCAATTCTTGGTTTGATTCTGCTATTGGCAGAGGATTCAAGGATTTCGTTTGATAAAGTACTGATAGCGAACAGATTAAAAACCATATCAGAAGCGGGTGTTAGATGTTCTATATTTGTTTGTCATGGGTCAGGGTAGAAATTGTGTTCAATTGTTGTTATCTGAGGAGTATATAACCCCACCGCTAAAATTATAGGGAACGAAAGATTAGTTATTTACTTATAGTTAAAAAGGCGCATTCTATGCTCCAACAAGGTAGTGGTTTAAGGTAGAAGGTAATAACAAAATATGCCAAATTTCCTGGATCAGCTTTGAGGGAAAGAATGAAATCAATAAATTATTTTGTGTTCTGTTAGGTCAAAAATATCAGGAATCCATAATTATCAGAACAATTGCAGACTTTTATTAACTTCAATTTGGTGCATTGCTTTTAAGATTCTGTAAATAAATACACAAAAAAATGTCGAAGCTTTAACGTGTATTGCGACATTATTTATTTATTATCTATTTATTTATTTAAACTGTAAATAAATCCAGAATTAGTAGTTTAATACATTTCGATGTCCTGAATAATATACCCACCAGGCACGAACTGGCAAGAAGACACCCAAATACAGTTTTTTCAAAGTATCTTCTTTCCATCCAAAACAACAAATATTATTAGAAACGTTGTAGTAAAAAAAACCTCTCCATAGGGTTTCTTCTGATGATAATAATTATTATTATCTCAAAGCAATTGGTTGGAAGTATTGGTTAGATACTAACATACAACTATTGTGGGACTTAAAGATGCATAGAAATATACAACATTTTGAAGTTTCTGTGGTTGCAATCGAAAATATCAACCTGTATATGCGAAAATAATTTTAAAATATACACCGATGAATATACAATAACAAGACGATGTGCTTTTATGGTCAAGAATGTTAATAATAACACCTTTAAAAAACTGAACTCAAACAATTATGAAAATGACACTAAGTAGGACCTCATATGTCCTACTTTCCCTATAATGTTTCAAAAGTTTGTACACTCTTCCGACTCTTTTTAACGCTCTGCAGCATCCAAACGGTGCTATGGACGCATACAGGACACCACATGGTTAATTAATTATTGTTAGATTTCCTTTGTTTTGTCTTTTTAAACAATAGCAATCTAACCTATTTTTATGACATAAGTAATTAACGCTCGGTATTTTGCTTTTATATTTACCCCAACACATTGGCTAACAGAACTGTCCACATTTTTTCTTCCCGTAATTTTATCAAACTCCTCTGAATACCCTTAAATTACGGACAGTTTCAGAAGGATACTTATACACTACTTAGGGTAGATCCACTCCACACATGAAAGTTAGGTCCACTTTAATTCCCTCCAAACTTTAAGTCGATCGCACAATGGGCGCACAAATACGTTTTACAACGGCTTCCAATGTGCAAAAAAAAATTAAACATTACCAAAGATGAAAATATACGCATTTTTCAATCCGCTTTGATAAAAAAGAACAAGATGCCGAAACTACTAAAGGAAAGAAATGCTCAATTTGAAAAATTGTGTACATCTCGCAAACCAAGGCCCGTATGAAAAAAGTAATTGAAAATGTCTCCTTGCACACCTTTGCGCTTGGACAAATATGAACAAAATGGCGTTGAAAAAATAGCATAAAGTCACTACTAAAGGAAAAAGAAAAGTTCGGCTAACAAAACAAAAATTTAAATATTGCTGTGAAATGTTTAATCTCAAAGGGAAAAAACTAAAAATATTACTGACTGACTTACTAATTACAACTAAGAAACATCACACTTAATAAACATACATACATACTAATCGGGAAAATAATAAACAGTAACAATAGTGTAATGATAAGTTCTTTTTTGGGTTTCCAGGGCTTAAAAACAGATGTTGTTTGTTTGACTTTTTTAATTAATCCAATATTTCGCTAAAAATTTTAGCTTCTTCAGGGACATTAATAGTCCTAAAACATAGATACACGTAACGTAGACCACGGCATTTAGTATACACGAGGTGCCAGTGCAAACGAATGATAGAAACTGAGTTTCTCAGTCACTTAATCTTTTCAGTTTTTGACTTATTTGCCTTTGTCCTAAAAAGCAGCATCTTAAAAACCAAATTTTCGCCGAACTACTAGAAATTTGTTTGAAGTGATTTATGATTAAATTCTATTTAGAATGGAAGGTTCTATCAATTTCTAGCCATGGGAAAACTAATTTGTAGACAGCGTAGTCATAATATTTAAAATTCAAGAACACAGAAATATGGGCCATTTTATTTAGAGAAATTAAATTGGCCACGTTTCCGCAACACTAGCGCCATCTACAACAAAATCAGGACGTAATACGTTCTTGTCCCCGTCATACAAGAACATTTTGTAATTTTTGCATGTAAAAATTCTCAAATGTTAGGATTACTGTGGCCCACCATGTATTACATTAAGAAAATTTAATTCAACTTGACATTGCACCAACTTGGTTTTCGAAGTTGGTGCAATGTTGAGGATGCCTTTATTTTTAACTATAATTTCAACAAAATCACACATATTTGGTAGATATTTGACCAACATTGCAAGATAATGACAATATCTGCCTCATTGTTTCTTGTTGTAAATATTAAGTAGATACCCACAATGACATGATTGTCTTCTGAACGACAAAACAAGCTAAGTTAATAAGTAAATATACCATTGAACAGAGATATAGTGAGAAAATATTGTAGCAAGATATTGAAATTCTTTGCAGCTTCAACTAGTAAGTGTAAATGTTAAGTTACAAAATATAACGCCTCAAGAACAGTTAAATCTTTCCATCATGCAAAACCTTGTCCGCAATAGTTGAGATCTGAATCATCCCAAATCTCTCCGTAACAAGCAAAAATTTACACATCCAATTATTTAAGGTACACAGAAGCAGCACAGCGATTATACTAAATCGGCTTAGACACCAATGCATAGTGTACCAGACTCATGCAGACATACGTACTTGTTACAGTAACACTGAGAGCGATTGCCTGGCACTTTCAAAACCCTCCACCGTACCCGCCACATAATAGCACGTTAGCCGGTGGTCTTTTTGCAATTTCGTGCAAAACCGTTTCCCTATCTCACGTTTTACTATAAAAGACGAACCCGGCAAGAAACAAATCAGTACAGAAGTGAACACGAAACACATCACACAAGAAACACCAAAATGATCTCTAAGGTGCGTTCATAAAACAGTGATTCCAGTGAAACTAGTGACATATCAATGGATTATTTTTGTAAAGCCCTTCAGCAACCATCTATTCTTCTTTTTCTTCCAGGTCTTAACGATATTTGGGGTGGTCGCCATTGCCAATGCTGGTATCATCGGTGGATATGGCGGTCATGGGGGTGGTCTCGAGGGTGGTTATGGTGGCGGGGAAGAAATAGGCCATGGTCATGCCGAATCCCATCAAAATTCCCACTTGGATGCGTATGGTGGCGTTTATTTGGGACATGGTGGAGATGGCGGTCATGGAGGAGATGGAGGTCACGGAGGTGGTTATGGAGGTGGTTACGGAGGCGGCCATGGTGGCGGTCATGGTGGCGGCCACGATGACGGTCATGATTACTACGTGAGTATTTAAGTCGAAATTTGTTTAGACGATCCAACCACGCAAGAAAATCTGACATCCTAAGATTGAGAATTTTCAATAAAAAGCAAAAGAAAACTCATATTTAGATACACTCATCACATACTTTTTTTATATTACAATTAAATGTCTAAAAGTACGTTATTTATTGTTTCAACGATATTTATATCAAAAGAGGCCAAGTTTGATCCGATTAGTGTTCTTCAACAACAAAAAGATAAAAAAAAAATAAATAAAAATAAATAAATAAAAATAAATATAAATAAATAAAAAATAAATATAATAAATATAAATACTATGACATTTCGAGTTATTCTTCTGGTCGGCGTATATCATGTAGGGTGCAAAGCCACTTACTTGTCATATTTGCGTCAATTTCGTCTAATAGTGCAAAATTGTAGGTATTATATTCTAGATTAGATTATATTATGGAATATCCGATTTCATAATGAAAATGACCTGGAAAATAACTCAAAATCAAAAGACGAAAGGTAGTTTTGGTTTGTACCATAATGTTTCTCTCAAAAATTTGATATTTGGCCCAAACAGAATATCGGTATTCTAGAAACTTCGTGCACGAAAAGAATATCCTTATCAAGTGGCTCAATATAGGGCCACTAATATTATGGAACTTCTGGGGTATACAAAGGGTCTTCAAAGCCCACCGTTTAGGTGTAACCACATTTCTCAAAGCTGTAGTATGTTAAAGAGAACTGGAAGATAAAACTTTGAAACAGTGTAGAGAACGTACGCCACATGAGATATCATGGGATAGTACCACAAATTTCATTTAGTACCAAGTAATTTTTGTCTAATCAAAATAAATGTAATCTTTATTGGGTCTGGGCTTTTGAGTTTTTTGTTTTCTCGTATTCTCCTAAAACGAAGTACTTACTGTTTCTAAAGTTGGTTCATCGTCTTGTTGTCTTTAACCCACTGCTGCATCCAAACATTGTTTTTCCGGAAATGTTGATTCCTCTAAAGTCGGATTGCTATGACCCTTAGTATACCCCTTAAGTTTGTAATAGTTATGGATTAATATCTTAAATTTATTATATTATTATCATGATTATGTGGAACAGCAATTAGTATTCGATTGATTTTTGTTCAAGATTGAGAAGCAGCTTTTGAAGTAGAGAAATTAATCTGAGAAATACGCGCTCTTGTGGAATAGGATATTTGTAACGCAAAATTTACCATGACCGATGTTGTTTTGTCGAAAATAATTTAATCTATAACAAATGGACAAAAATATGTAAAAATTCCAAAATTATTTTCTTTGTGACATGTTGTTTTTTTAAATCAACCCTTCAGTTATACTGAGAACGCGGTTTTCAATTGCTGTTTATTGCTGAGTTCCACCAATCGCCGTTGTATTCTTGATCGCCAATCACCGCAACATTGTCAACACATTTCAAACATAAACGGGCGATCGTTCAGTGGTAAACGGGGGTAAAGCACTAAACAGCAGCTTTTGAAAATACTCAAAAACATTTAACAGAAAATACACACCGGTTTATAGTAAATTGAAGTATAAACGTTTATTGTAAAACCCATTCATAATCATGAAATTTATGTTACAATATGTAATTTTATAACTTACAATAAATAAAACTGATTTGAAAGGAAAATTACTTCCTTATTTGAGATAAGTAGGTATCTATTTCTTCTATATTCATGAGCATTGTAATTTTACAGTTTGTTAGTACAACACTTGATTACACTTATGGGCCAAAATAACCCTTAATTTTCATGAATTTCCACATAATTTATTTTGTATATAATTCAGTCTATAGTACCTCACATGGCCAACTTTCCGTATTCAGTTTCTATATTTGGTACCACATTGCGGCTGACGGTATCTTTCCGGAATGGTTTTTCTTTTCAAAGGTAGGCCGCTTAATTACCCCTCTTTATATCATTAAAATGTAGGCTGGACAAAGGGTAGGATGTAAATCGCCCTATTTTATTTACTTATAACGTAATTTATCATGTTACTGTATACAAATGTACATACATAGCATAGATGATTCGGTTAATGACAAATATTTTGGTGTTGGTTCGTTATTTGAGTTGTTGAAATGATTTAGTAGTAAATATAAGATAACGCATAAAATGAATCGGAATCCAAGTAATTGAGCAAATTAATTAAATTCAACCATATATTGAATTAAAAGCGACATTAACACACCAATTTACCAAGTATTTCAAAATAGGACAAATTGGGTTAACTACACCATTATATCACATAATCACGTTTGTAATTGAGGAAAATTTAACCTAATCACCGCTTTTTTTTTACAAGCGAATTACATTGCACAATGCAACAGATTTTTCTCTTAGTCAAGATAATAACAGTTTCGGAAGGAAAACATTTACTGCTGTAATTTCGCAATGACTAAATTCTCTATACCGCAATCTACTCAAAGTCGTAGAAGAAAGTTCTTATAAGTCATCTATGTTTTTCCGGTTTTAAGACGCCGCTCTTTGTTCGATTAGTTTGTCAACTTAAAGATGTATTGACAATGCAGAACATTCAATGCACCTAATTATATGTGCTTGAATCGTCGTGGAATTCGAAATTTTACCGTGGAAAGCAGGCAGGTAACACTTTCTATAGTGCATTTCCGGCTGAGATCGATAAGGAAATTTCCTTATAAAATCTGGCGTGATGAGAAATTCCACGAATTTCGCGGTTTGAGAGGACAGGTTGCGCAAGAATTTTTATGTAAGATTTATGTGATTTGTGTCGCATCTTTCCTGATTTGAAGCTATTAATAGTAATTTCCATTTGAATTTTGAGTGATTTAGCATTAAGTGGCAATAATTATCCGCAAATTTGTATTAATTGAATGTACGGCTATAAATATTAAAATTACCTAACCACACGAATAAACTTAACATTAATTTTGTTTATTTAAATACTTTGTGCACTTTACTTTAGAACTAGCCAAGGTTGCTTTAATTTTAAACTGAATGTTTTACTGATGTGTAGCATAAAGTGTATCCTTAATTGAAACAAGAAGGATGGATGATCATATATTATTAAACCTAAATACTTTGCAAATAGTGTAAGATTTATAATATTTTGGCAAGGTTTAGTCAAGCATTTGCATAAAATTATACCTGCATAAGATAATTCCTTGAAACCCACATTTCTCTAAGAAATAGATTAATATTCATTTTAAAAAATGACGTATGGGGACGATCAGTGTTTAATAAAGCCAATAATTTGATTTTGAACTATAAATACAACCAGCAAAGAAATTATAGGTAATCACTAATTATTGAATTTTTTTTCATTGAAAATTCAAGCTGGAAACTTAATAATATTAATGTTTTTCGTCTCAAAAGTGTACCGCTGAAGTTGTTTGAGGGTTAAATGTCTTATTAAAAAATGAACGAAAAAATACACCATCAGTCAATTTTACGCTGGTAAAACTGGAAAACTTTTCTGCTTTTAATCATGCAAGTACTAGTTTTTATACGCCTGTCAAATATATTGTGCCTTGGGGATTCTAATTCCACTACTTTATATAATAATAAAGTAACATATTATTCTTTTGTTCACATTAATCAGATGATTAACAACAATCTTATGGCTTGTTCCGTTTTTGATTTGTCCCACAGTGACGCGAATATGGAACGTTTTATCATAATTCTTAAGTTAAAAACCACTGGAGCTAGACGTTTGTAATTAAAATTGTACAATGGGTGAACTGTCCCGAATTGAGCCGGACAGTCCCGATTTTTGACAACTGTCTTGCATAATAAAACGTCCTGAATTTTATCGCATTTTCGAAAATTGTTGTTAGTTATTACTGTTGTCTAAAATTCGACGACACCATCCATCAAACTATACTAATTTGGTTAGCACAGAAAAATCGAATTTCATACTCTGCCGTCTTAAAGAAAAGACTCTAACTTATAGAAAAATATCTTCGATATTTTCTGTTCAGTTCTAATACACACATCCATATAATATTACACATATGAACACTAAAATGCTTTTGAAGCTGTTACTACAAATATTTACAGGCATTTTATTTTTTAAATCTAAAAAAATCTTGCAATATGGAGAAAGAGACAAGTATTTTCAATTAATAATAATTTAAGAAAGGAAATTCCGTGATTGATCATAATTAGGCAAAAAAAATTCTGTCGGATTTAACATCGGAGAGTTTTCTATCATCAAAGCCAGTCGAAATAAAATAAGTATATAAATGAACAAACAATGCTTGACTATGCAAATTTTTTAAAAATGATAATTCTATATTGGTGAAACATTTGTAAGAAAAGAAAAGATTTTGCAGTGTAAAGAGAGTTCATTTGCTTCCCATTGTCTGTGTCAGAATCATAGTTTGAAACGGATTCACATCAGCCTTCTTATAGTATATTATAATACGTTTTATAAGTAAGTATTATAAGACGAAAATTGGCGCACGAGTTGTTTTGGACCCAAATGGAACGAGTGGTCTTGGCGCATTACACGATGAACGCCATGATGAAAAAACATGGCTATGTTGTGTAACAGAATCAAAAAATCTAAGTTCAGTAAAGAGCAAGTTTGCAATTTTACAAAATTTAGTGATCATGCTAACTTATATTTAAAACAAAATAGATGTATTATGATGAATATTTTTTAAAACCCAACTCAGTGTTTCTTTTTACATTAATTCTTAACTAAAGGCAAAGTTGTGATAAAATAACGATTGCTAATATATATTCAAAAGATTGTGTCTATTGTGTCTATTTAAAAAGTAGTTGAGATTTTCAGAACCCGATATTATTACCTATAAACAAGTTATGGTTGATAAATACAAGATAGAGCGTTTTAATGGATATGAACGTAACTTTAACGATCGATAACTTAGGCAGTAATAAAATAGCAGTAATATGCGAGATAGTACCTACAGCGATATGAAAAATGAGTAATAAAAAGTTTGACTTTGATTCATGCTTGCAACGGTGTGCGTCTTGTCGAACGCATCGGCTAGTTTTGGGGAAAACGCAAGTAATGTTTAAAGATGCAAGCTAAAAGAATAGCTGAATACAATACAATAAGTTACAATAAATTTATGTACCAAATATTAAAGCTTTTACTAGAAAGTCATGGCTTCAGTTCCGAGGCTGGGACACGTATTTTAGGTCACTTTTGTGCTCCTCCAGGCACATAAAGGGATACCGGCATCGCATCTTTCAAAAGACTTAACCCATCAATATCATAAACTGTATTATTTTTGCAGGCCCATCCAAAATACGAATTCAAATATGGTGTAGCTGATCACCATACCGGGGACCATAAGACACAAGAGGAACACCGCGATGGTGATGTAGTCAAAGGTTCTTATTCCCTCCACGAACCCGATGGTACCATCAGGACAGTCCATTACACTGCTGACAAACATAACGGATTCAACGCTATTGTCACAAGGTCCGGCCATGCTAGTCATCCAGCAATCTATGGACACGGAGGACACGGAGGTCACGGAGGACACTAAAACCAAAACAGACCCAACTAACTAATGATCATCCCCCCTCTTTACCTTAGCCATGCATTGTTTATAATTTTATATTAGTGTATTTATTATATTAATAAAAGCGAGATTTAAATACAAGATCACACACTTTATCTGTTGGTATTTCATTTGATCGTACTAGGTGGAATGTCACATTGGACAGTACATTATACGTACAATATAAGATCAGGCCCGTACTGCACCCAATATAGAAAATGGGCACGCCATTGTAAATATGCCAAGTATTAAAAAATTTTCTTTTTAAATATTGCGTATCTCTCTACTCTTTCGTATTTACAGTAAACTCCTTGAAAATATTTCGTGTTCTACACAAGCAAAATGTATGTTTTTTAGTTGTTAATTATATTTATTAATTATTGCATGTGTAGTGTTTTATAATAATGATAGTTCTTTATGTCATAAATATCTTGAAATATTGACATTACCATAGACATAGACATAGACAATAACGTATGAAGACGACAGGTATAATATGTAATTAAAGATAAGAATAAAACAATTTTTATTGTGCATTTTGATCACAGCCAGTCATAAATACACACCTCATCCAATGAATAAGATACACCATCAACAAGCGCCAGCCCCATGTAAAGTATTGTAATCGTGCCAAAAATTGTGTGTGTGTGTGTGTGTGTGTGTGTGTGTGTGTGTGTGTGTGTGTGTGTGTGTGTGAGTGTGTGTGTGTGTGTGCGTGTGCGTGTGCGTGTGCGTGTGCGTGTGCGTGTGCGTGTGCGTGTGCGTGTGCGTGTGCGTGTGCGTGTGCGTGTGCGTGTGCGTGTGGGTGTGCGTGTGCGTGTGCGTGTGCGTGTGCGTGTGCGTGTGCGTGTGCGTGTGCGTGTGCGTGTGCGTGTGCGTGTGCGTGTGCGTGTGCGTGTGCGTGTGCGTGTGCGTGTGCGTGTGCGTGTGCGTGTGCGTGTGCGTGTGCGTGTGCGTGTGCGTGTGCGTGTGCGTGTGCGTGTGCGTGTGCGTGTGCGTGTGCGTGTGCGTGTGCGTGTGCGTGTGCGTGTGCGTGTGTACTTGTTTTTGTGGCGACGATTCCGGAGAAACTACTAAAGGTATCGCGACGAAACTTCATATTTAGAAGTTTCATAACCAAACTTAGAGCTGAAAAGCTTTCTGTTGAAAAGGGTCCAAAGGAACGGGAGGTTTAGTCTTAGCATTTTTGAAAGATTTTGCAAATAAGCCGCCATTACTGGAATTTTGTCGAAATAGTTAAATAATAAATTAAAGATGAGGAAATTCTGAATAATTTATGACTATGACACTTTTTTGTACAATCTATAGTTTAGCTGCATGAGCAAGTTCTATTTCATCGAGATCGGTCGTACTGCAGTAAAACTAGTAGCCAGGATGTGTCAGATATTTGATTCTAATGACAGTAGGTAGTCATACGCTATTTTTTTTTGAGAATACCTACTGTCAATATAAGCTGCGTTCGGATATTGTACACCGTAAGAGCGCGTTCGGATAATCGGATAAGGTACGGTGACAGTGACTAACGTCATACGGTGTTTCTCTGCATATAAGAGAGAGACAGCCGACCCACGTTATCTGAGCATTGCTCTCCCCATACCCTACCCTGACAAACCGTACGCGCTCTTACACTTTTTACACCCAATAACACGTAAGTGTCATTTGGACGGTGTACTCGGGGGTCAACGGAGTACAATATCCGAACGCAGGTTTAATCGACATATCTGTCTACTTCTACTAGTTTTATTTTAATGCAGACATAGCCAATCTCGATCAAATAGAATCGCATGAAGCTAAACTATTAATTTTATATACAGTATGATAAAGTCATGTGCCTGGCCACATCAGATTTTTTTTTAATAAACCAATACATTTTTGCTTCTGGAAACCAATACATTGGTGTGCACAACCGGAAATAGCCATCCAAGTGATCTGAATGATTTTGCTCAATTCTATATAGATAAACCAGCAACGGATATGGCGCCCCAGCCACGTCGTAGTTTTTTGTCAAACTTAGTGATTTTTGGTCTCGGTTCTTCGGAACGGGTTATATTTTTTTGTCACAGTTTTCCGGAACAAGTTATGACTTTGAGCAGACAGCACAAGTCTGTCAGGCACTATTACCCTAATTAAGCATTCTTTAATTATTTAATTATTTATTTGTTTAATAAATTATGTATTTCATTAAATCATTATAGTCAAAATTGTAACAGTGACTGCTACAACGTGTTGAATTTTTATATATTGTGTTTATTGTCTTTAACTGACCTGCCTAGTATAGGCATTACAAAAACTTAAATTAACCTGGAGGGACAATAATTATTGTTATTGTTACTTTCTATTTGCAGAGAACAGATGCTTGAGCTAATATCTACATTACTGGAAGGCAGCAGGATTTAGTAGCGGGCGATAAAATATTGAAAGTGAAATTGATATTGTTATATCACTTAGATGGTTGTCGTTACACTTCAGCGGGCCGAATGTATGCTGGAAAATGCTCAACGTTTATCGCTTTTTACCTTAAGTGAGGCTATCAACTTATTTGGCATCGTTTTATTTGCACTGGAGTGGACTTTTATTTATTCAACTGTCACCATGATTGGGTCACTGCATATTATATTAGGAACATTGTATATAGGACAAAATTGGCTAAGTGTGTCCGCATAAAAAGTTTTACGGGAAATATTTTCAGGTTTTAGTTACTTTTGGTTATACCGGAAAAAAATTATAGCATTTTTTAAACTTCGTTAAATTTTAGGTCAATTTGTATATTAGATACCCTTACAAGTGTCATTTTTGAGAGTTTCAATTTTTTCAATAAAAAATGACACTGTAAGGTTGATTTAAATTATTTATGAATTATCCGCTATGATCGTTGGAAAAACGTTTGTTTGGCAATATTATTGTGAAGTAACATATTATCGACACATCGGCAGAGTGTTTCGAAAACGTATACAGGGTCTTCAAATTATGAGACCAAAATTGAGAAAAGTAGTAAAAGTTGATTTTTTCAAATGGCAACGCATATATGAATATATATGAATCCGTTTTAAAATTCGATGGAAAATTTTAGAACTTTACATTTTAGATTTTATCTTAGATTTACGTTTTTCTATTATAATATAATCTGCTTTAATCGCCTCATAAAATTTGCAGCCTTTAATAACAATATTGCTCTTACTAGAGGAGTCAAATTACCCAGAGATTGCGTTATCTTAAAACATCTGGGAAATCGAATTTTGACCATTTCTTTTAAACGTTGGAAATTTAAAGCATATGTACTTTACCTTTATACATAAAAATATGACGCTACTTATTTATTTAGTAAAAAGTCACATTTGCTTAAATTATTAAATTGTTGTATTAAGTGCATAAGGCTCCGAAATCATTGCCAAAGAATTTTACAAACCTTCAACCTTCAATTTAACGTATGATAGAAAACTATAACAACTTTTGAAAAAGTTATAAATGTTTTGCTAAACCAGAAAGCAGTAATATATATTCCATGTTCAGTTAAAGCTACAAAAAGCATTAAATATATGACACCCCAACTAATTACCAACAGTTGGTGTATGATAGAAAGATATGCAATAATTTTTGAAAAAGTGATAAACATTTTAGTAACGCAGAAATGATTACCTCCACCCGATGCCATACATAATATCGTCATGTGGGGGCTTCTACCACCGAGCAGCATTTAACAGTAAAATTCCTAATTAATTACCTACAATTTGGCATAAGAGAAAAATATACCAATTTTTTCTGTGGCAAAGATATGTATTTTGTACCGCAATACCCACATAACCAACATGTGCTTTAGCGGTATATAATAACTCGATATATGAAGCTTAGATATACAACAAGTTTGGTCAAAGTTATAACATTTTTCCGTAGGTTTTCCTCGTAATATATTTCAAACTTACATAGATAGTCGATGCAAATTATTGTGATTTGGAAGTTGTTCACTACGTGAAAGGGTGACTACCTTATCGAGAAAGTCTACATTTTGACGTATGGAATAACGTAATTTTGTTTTAAAAAAAAAATTCAAGCAATTATCAGCGTCTTCTCACAATGAATGCATTTTACTTCAGATTACTGAAATAAAAGTTTATTAAGAATTTTAACCGGGACACAATTCCAAACCGGCCGGGACAGCTGCGTCGGTACCGATGTGTCAAACCGGGACTGTCCCGGTCAAACCGGGACGTCTGGTAAGCCTAACTGTGTGTCTATTAATATCAGTCGGCTGGGTTTTGAGATTTATGGTAATAATAATAATAAACTAGATATAAGTATACGGACAGATATATGCCTCAGCAGCTTTTGATTTATTTAAAATTTACATCCCGCCTGGATATCACCATTTACTATATATTTAATAATAATAATGTTGCGCAAAAAAAATAAATTACCTTTAATTTTGAAAAAAATATATATAATTTTGAGAATTTCGCAAAATGCGGCACTTTTGATTTTTGTTTTTAGACTTTTTTGCGTTAAATTTTTCATTCAAAACTCGTTAAAAAAAATGGGGAATCAAATAACCCAGTAATAGAAGTTATGTTTAATTGCATGATTATTGATAGCCCGTAGTACTAGAGGAATTGAATGTCCGCTAGGACTACAACTCGATCAAATTTGCTAGAGGAATTAAATGTCAACTAGGACTACAATTCGATAAATTGTCAAGAAAATTGGCGACGATATATTTACACGGGTAGATAATTTTTTTGTCAAATTATTTAATTACGTTGTCTTTGCTACAGTTAATTGCAATACACTGCGACTCAAAAGTTAATACACCACTAATAATTTATCACAATTTCAATGTTGATTTTCCCTCATACCTCTCATCCGATTTTTATGATTCTTTGATGATTTTTGATTCTCTGATTTGTTTATTCTTGCTTCTTTCAGTTTTCTGCATTGGGGCAAGAATGAAGATATATTTTGTGGTCGAAATTTGTAGCGTTTCTGAACATTTTATTATATTATTCACTTTATTATCTCCTTTAATAACCGAGATACAGAAGAACAGTATATAAGAATATATACAGTATAACAAAGCGTTAACGTGGTCTAAACGTCTAGCTGTCTGTTCATGTTCTCCAGCGAAGAGGGTTGGCCGCAGCTCAAAGCCCTGTCGAGGTGTTTAGGATTCCGCACACGATAGAGAGTTATATCGTCGGGTTAAAGGTAAAACTCACTAAGTAACATTTTGTTGAAAAACGAGATAATTATACCCATATGTTTACAAATACGTGTCTGAGAAGGGAATAATATCAGAAGGTGTTCAAAATCGCCCACACTCGAATAATTTTTTGGAAAAAATAATTAAGTACGGTGGTACTATGTGTATTTACTGCAAAAGCTCATTGAGTGATTTTTACCACTATTACAATAAATGGATCTCATATTTCGGTAATTGATTTTTAATCTAGTTGACGAGTAGCTTGAGCTTGCAAAACGTCAAAACGGTTTGTTTTGGAAATTATGGTAATTTTGTGCGTTCGCATTAGTGTTAGTAGCAATGGCAATGGTAATGGTGGAAGTTTGACATATGGGAGCGCTGTATAACCGTTCGGATTGAGTGTTAGTCACCATAACACTCAATCGGAATTGTCTTTGCCACCAACACTAATGTGAACGCACCTTTACATAGAGCTGTGCGAGTTCTGACTTTATTATTTTATCTTTTCACTAAAACAGTTAAGGGATTTGATCAAATCACTCACTTTCTTAGGGAACTCACCCCACAGAGTTGTAATTCTAACATCTTTCATGAATTGATAATCTACCTTAAGGATTTGATCAAATCTCCGTTTCTATCATCTCCCTGCGACATATACATTTACTAATTTGTATAGTAAAATCAATGACAACCAAGCTTACACAAAACAATATGCGAGAATATAAATGTATATGTACTTTTAGTAGAACTGTGTACAACGAAGTAATCCTAACATTTAGAACAAATTCATAATTATACATGACTACTGGTAATTAATTTGACGTATTTATTTAAACACGCGATACGAGTGGTACCTAATTTGTAATCATTTTTACCCCAATGCATTTTCGCAATGGTGTTCGTGACATTTTAACTTTTAGTTTTACTATTACAAAAACTATGTCTACCTTCATATAAATAAATAAATAAATAAATAAAATAACTTTATTGTATGTAAAATACAAAGGGTAAGTACAACACCGAAGTGATATAAAGTACTACCAAACGAAATGACAAGGAAACAGTATAAAAAATGAATTCGAAGAAAATTAAAAAACATCGAAATAAAATTTCAAAATAAATATCTCAAAAAATATCTTCGCACACAATCACGCCCGATAAAAGCGCCTTCTTCAAAGGTTCGATGGTGGATTCTCGGCTGCGGAAGCCGATGGTGCTGAGGGTATTGTTTACAACAAAGGCAGCGAGATAGGAGAAAGACCTCCTGAAGAACGCTGCCCTGTGTTCTGGAACCGTCGCTGTGGTGGCAACCCGACGAAGCTCTCGGGCATGTGCTTCAATCCGCAGCTGTATTTTCTCGGCCAGATAGGGCGGTTGATGCTCGACAGCAGCCAAGCGCACCACGCCGACATAGTGGAGGAAGCGACGCTCACCCATTCGCAGACAGCGATGCTCTCGCAATACCCCGGTCATATGCTGGCGTCGGGGGCACCCAACAGCAAACGCCAAACAGCTGTACTGGATACTCTGCAGTCGTCGCTTACTGGCCTGTGTAAGAAAGGGCCCATAAACAACATCTGCGTAGTCCAGGCTAGACAACACCAAGGAATCTGTAATCATAAGTTTCACTTTAGTTGGTAGAATAGCCTTGAATTGTTAGAGCAGCTTTAACTTCGCGTAAGCACCCCGACACAACCGATCAACGTGTCCATTAAAAGAGAGATTACTGTCCAACATCACACCGAGATTCCGAGCTTCTTCGACGATTGGAAGGCTGACACCGTTTAACGCGATATTGAAGTTCGATTGACCGACAGTTCCTCGACCCGCACGACTCCCGATGAAGAGTACTTGACACTTTACCGGATTTAGCATTAAGGAGTTACTCGTTGCCCAGGAATAAACCCTAGCAAGATCGTCATTGATGGTATTTATGCATAAGTCGACATTGTCAGCAGTTATCGGCGCGTAAATTTGAATGTCATCCGCGTACATGTGGTAGTTGCATTTCTCGATCACATCCGGTAGATCCGCCGTCAACAGGTTAAACAAAAGCGGACCAAGCACAGACCCCTGAGGCACACCCGATTCAACCCTCCACGGCTCGGAGATATTAAAGTTATCAATTTTAGTCTTAATTGTTCTCCCGTTTAGATAATCGCCAAACCAATGCAAAACCGGTCCATCCACGCCATAGTGTTTTAATTTTGCAAGCACGCACTCGAAGCCAACACTGTCGAAAGCCTTGGACATATCCAGAAGAACCAAGGCAGTAGTTAATGACCCCCGATGATCTGATACAATATCATCAAGGACACGCAACAAAGCCGTCCTCGTACCATACGATTTACGAAAGCCGGATTGATGCTTAGGTAGTATGTTGTGTTCCTGCAAGAGCTCGGACAACTGCACATGAAGCAAGGATTCTGCGATCTTCGAGGCAGCACACAGAAGACTAATTGGACGGAAATCACTAGAGCTGACGGGGAAGCCTTCTTTGGAATAGGCTTGACGTAGGCAGATTTCCACAGGGACGGAAAAACGCCAACCTCAAATGAGTAGTTGATGATGTGCGTCAAGGGCGCAGCACAGAATGAGCTGAAAAGCTGTAACATCATTGCTGAGATTCCATCAACACCACAACACGCTGACCTGGCCTTTGATATTAGATTCTCGACACTGGAAACTTCCACAGGTCGATAGGTAAAATCCCCACCGCTTGTGTGTCGCGATTTTTCAAACGCGCCAATATATTCCCGATCAAGATGCACTCTCGGAACACTGTTAATAAAATGAGCACTAAAATCGTCGGCGTTGCGCAATTCCGTCGGAAAGGCACATGCATCACCCCTCTGCACCACACCCCAACTTCTTAGGTGCCGTCCTCGTACCATACGATTTACGAAAGCCGGATTGATGCTTAGGTAGTATGTTGTGTTCCTGCAAGAACTCGGACAACTGCACATGAAGCAAGGATTCTGCGATCTTCGAGGCAGCACACAGAAGACTAATTGGACGGAAATCACTAGAGCTGACGGGGAAGCCTTCTTTGGAATAGGCTTGACGTAGGCAGATTTCCACAGGGACGGAAAAACGCCAACCTCAAATGAGTAGTTGATGATGTGCGTCAAGGGCGCAGCACAGAATGAGCTGAAAAGCTGTAACATCATTGCTGAGATTCCATCAACACCACAACACGCTGACCTGGCCTTTGATATTAGATTCTCGACACTGGAAACTTCCACAGGTCGATAGGTAAAATCCCCACCGCTTGTGTGTCGCGATTTTTCAAACGCGCCAATATATTCCCGATCAAGATGCACTCTCGGAACACTGTTAATAAAATGACCCCTCTGCACCACACCCCAACTTCTTAGGTGCCGCCAAATACGCCGCTGGTCGCTTGTGTCCCGAACCCGAGAAGTAAAGAAAGCCCTCTTCTCAAATACTACTGCGTTGTTGTATAGTTTCCGTAGGTCACAGAAATATGTTCTGTGAGCCGGTAACCTGCTGCATTTGTATTTCCGCCATGCATCATTCTTGAGGTTCCCCATCTGACGAAGTGTATCAGTGAACCAAGGCTCGCTTGGTTTACGATGCGGTCGGACCATCCTGAGAGGTGCATGAACATCAAACAGTTCGGTTAAAACCGTATTAAAAAAGTCCAACTTATCGTTTATGTCCGTCAAAGCGTACATGCTGCACCAAGGAATTGCTGCAGCATCCCGCAAAAACACGTCCCGAGAAAAGTTTCTGTAACTCCGCGTTAAGAAAGGTGCACCCGGAAGAACTGGCACCGCATAGGGTATGCGACAAGATATCGCGTGGTGATCGGAAAAGTCACATGGTATCACTTCACTCTCTACGTTTTTAATATCATTGTTAATAAGGATTAAATCGATTAGAGTTTCAGAGTCCGCGGTTACACGCGTAGGATCAGTAACCAATTGGATGAGCGAGTAATCATTAATTATTGTACACAGTGCATTCTTTAAACCAGAGGGACACAGCATATTAATGTTAAAATCGCCCAGGATGACAATGTTCTGCAATTCCATGTGGATTAAATTTAAAGCGTCGCCAAGCGAGCTAAGAGACGTAACACCACCCGAAGGCGGTCGGTAAACAACACCAACAGCCATACATGTTTTCTTGGTATAAATTTTTACCCATAATTGTTCTATCTGAGAATCAGGCTCCTCCGGAATCTCAATGACCGAATATTTGATTGGAGTTCTGATGTACATGGCAACGCCTCCACCCCTGGCTTCTCTATCCATCCGTAGAATATTAATGCCGGGAATAGCTATCATCTCATTTGTAATAATGTCGCTTAGCCAAGTTTCGCTAATTGCAAATATATCACAATTAGTCCGTATTACAAATTCCTTGACCTCATTATGTTTGTTGACAAGCGATCTAACGTTCAGGTGTACAAACAAAACATTTGAAATAGTACGCCGTGCACTGTCAGCAGATTCCCCTTGTGACTGCCCACTTATTGAGCAGTCTGGCTCACTTGTAAAAAATGCTTACCATAATTAATTTTTTGCCGTTCCACTTTTGCCTTCTTCATGAAAATTGGGCAATCGGACGACCAAGCCGCATGGCAAATATCGGAAATCTCTTGGCCCAACGTATCTTTGGCATACTTACAATTTCCACAGCTTCTTGATTTAGCCTTGCAAACCGCAACCTTATGTTTCTCTGCACACAAAGGACAGATAAGATCTCTTTTGCAGTTATCGGCTATATGGTTGTACCCACAGCAGTTGTAGCATCTCAACAAATCGATAGCCTCGAACGCCAAACACGTATCCCAATAGATAGTGACTCGACCTTCTCTCATTATTTCACTGAAAGTCTTGCCGTCGACCTCTGCAATAATGGTCTTTTCGCCTTCTTACCAACATGCAATATCTTAATTGTAGCTTCAGTCCCTATGAAATCGTTTTGAGATTTTAGGTACTGAACTATCTTTTCGTTGCTTAAGTTCTCGGTAAGGCCAACCAGTTTCACCTTAGGCAGCTTCAGACTCGAGATTTTCACATCAAAGTCATCTCCCAGCTTTTCAATGGCTTCCAGTTTCAACTTCTCTGTTTGTTCGCCGTTTTTGCACTGCACAACTACTCCACCTTTGGCTACAGTTCTCATTGAGGACAGCCGAGTTTATCGGATTGAGTTGTCCTTTCAACGTCTTAGCTGTATCCTCGCAACTCTTCTTAGCATCTTTCGGCTTAATTATCACCACCGGTCCATTAGTTGCATTATTGCGTATTCCCTTCAGCTTACCAGCGTAAGAATCGTCCTGTCGTTGAGTCACCTTCTGCACGAATCTATTACCATTTGTTATGCTTTAATTGCCTAATTAGTATTGTGCAAAATGTCAGAACCGTAAAACAAGAACCAGAAAAAGCCATCAAAATCTTCTAACGTATAATATAATTTTTTTTTATACGGGTTTTAGCTGTTCTTTTATCCGTCTTAAAATGAACACTACGTCAAAAGCCTTTACTAACCCTACATACTAATCTCACATTTGAGTTAATAGTATGCAAAAATATTCTGTTCAAATAAAGAAGTTAATTAAGCACGCAGATGGAAACTAAAATACTTCAACTAATATAAGCTTCCAAAAATCAGGTAATAGTTGATGCTTTTATTAAAATGAGCAGCAAATGTATGCTGATCTGACTAGTAACTTTACGCTTTTACTGGAACACATACAGTGAGCACGTATGGAAACATAAGAAAATATCCGAGACGGTTTGTTATTTTAAAAAATCCTCGAACATGTCGATTTTTAATCATTACATTTCTGTAAAAAGTTCCATTTCCGACGATCAATTGTTACTCAGCAATGCCGTCATCAACACTTTTTTTAAATGGCAACCCCATTTTTTCTTACTGATTTTGGTGGATCAGTTAATTGTCTAAATAGTGTCGGAAATATTTTATGGTCTTCAATAAAGAATTTTCGAAAAAAGGCAATAGAAAATTGTAAAATTATGATAACTTTAGGGAAAATAGCTTGAATATAAAACTGCGTTTTGGGTAGAATTAATTGCCCTGTAAACGAATCTGGGTTCCCAAATTTTCTATCGCGGGTTTTCGAAAAGTTTTCGAAAGTGGGGTGCAGGTGTACAAAAAACGCTACAAACTTACAAATTTATACCAGCTGAACCCGTTGCCCTAGAAACCTCAAAATGGTCTCTTAGTGAAAGTTAATCTTTGCACTTTCGCCCGAAGTCCCAAAAATGTTTTCCTAAATGTTTTTTAATCTTTTACAGCGATTCCTTAAGTAGGGTGTAGACAGCTCCATAAAGGAAATGACAAAAAACGCAATAACCTGACGTGATCTGCAACTTTTGAGCTTAGATTCGCATTCAGCGCAAATAAACCAATCGAAAACGCGTATTCTCATTTTCAACTCACTCTTCACCTCTAAATTTATGACTTGTAGGCATATACTTGTAATAGGCCGGTATTACTATGGAAACTCAGATGACTGAACCTATGGGAAGCAATGGGATTATACCTCACTTGTAAAAATTGCCCTAAGACAATTAATAGATCTAGCAATACCAGTACAAAAATTATGAGGTTGACATTTAAAAAATGTGTCGTTGACGTCATAACTCAAAAATAATTGAGGGTGGGAAATTAAATTTTATCAAAATATGTATATTTTGAAAATTAAAAATCGACGTGCCCGAAGATTTTTCAAATAACAATCCGTTTTAAAGATTTTGTAATGTTTCGATACTTTACGCGCTCACCGCATATACAATAAATATAAAAATCAACAACTACCACTAAAATGGCGAACAGCATCGGCCTAACACTCAAATGGCTTAAATCCAAAATAATAAAATTATAGTAAAACACAAATCGATTTGTAAAGAACCAAATGGAGACCAGCTGTTTGTGCAAAGACTTATACTATAAATTATTATGCTTATTATGATTATAATCTTGCGTCTTTTAATCGATGAGAAATTTGCTTATCAAATTATGTAACACGAGCTTATTTGATGACGAACCATGTTAATTCTTTTAGTCAATGAAGAGGTTTCTGTATAATTCTCGAGGGTTATTCGTACTCCAATAACAAACATTTTATTTGTTAGCATAACCACTGAGATGAATGTGGTCTTATACAAGACGGCACCTCCACCAAATGTTGCGTTTATCGCATACATTTTTAATTTTTTCCTTTCGCTGGCAAAAAGCCTCCATTACGGGTGCACATAACACTAAAACACTACGAGAAGTTATTAAATAACTAAAGAAATACGTTACCTTTATTGACCCCAACCAACAATACAATACCACAATAACCATGAAAGTACCAACAAAATACTAAAAAGAACCCGTACAAACAAAAAACGCAATACCATTTGTTGGTCAAAGGGTGTGGAAACAGGCGCAGTAGCTGGTTTTCACTCCGGATCTGATTCTAAACTAATACTACTTAAATCTAAATTAAATTTAAACTAAACTGATAGACACTGCACGACTACACCACAATACCGCTAGAAGTCGCATCTCATGCCGTGGTGCTAGCCATAGAGAGCATCGATATAACTTTTTCTAAAAGCCAAATGAGATAGGCGCTATTTCAAATAACGCTATTCTGCACACAAGCACAGTGACCAATGATTTACGTCGCACGTTGATATTATTATTATGGATTTGGCTATTGTGAACACAAAATACTTTGCTTGTAAAATCTTATTCGACGTTTATGATATCGGCCGTAAGTAAATTTGAACTGAATTATAAATGAATCAATCTCTTATTCAATAGACCAACGGTATGGAATATGTCAGAAAAACAATCATTCATGTAGAGACTTACAAAAAATACAAGAAAACGCAATTAGCAATTATGGAAATTAATACATGTTAGATATTGTTTTGTGATGTAGACGGCGCAACGTCTTAAAAAGCTTGAAACGTAGCTTTCAAGTCCCAGACATTTGGACTCCATATGGATACCGGTTGGTATCCAGAGCTTTTGCATAGTGGATGATGTTCAGTGTGGAATCTTCAAAGTAGTACCTACATGGGCAAGAGTTTTATTAATATGAGTGATATTATTTGAATAGTTGTTCTGTGTAATTTAACTTCACAGCGCAAATCTTGTAGATACACATGAGAGTAAAAATGTCATATATTTTAAAGAGGTCGGCATATGAATCTATCGAACATACGCAAATTATGAGGCATAAACTCTGCTCCTGTATGGGTAATGGGAACTGGACATTGCTGTTTGTGTGTTGATGATAGCACTGATTCTTATCACTATTCATTTCAGTTAATCTAAACATCGATATATACAGAGAAATCTGGACTGTTAGACAGATGTAAATTCTTGTATTCTTGTGGTTAAGTTCTAATAAATATTCCTATTTAAAAAATATATATTATAATTTCTGTTTTTACTACATTTTGCTTAACTGCTTTGCTAAAATCATTTCTCCAACTTGTCCAGACAATAACTTTCTTATGAAGATTTAATGTATGTAGGGACAGGACCTAGTACAGACACTTGTGGGACTAACATTTTCCAGGCATCCAATCAGATGTCATTTGTATTTGTCTCTCCGTACCGCTTACTATCATGCGTTGAGCGCTGTTGCTTAGATAAGATTTTAGAAGGTCTCTGTAGCCAGTGATGTGGGCCGGGTAAATACCCAGTGGGTGGGAACTTATAAAATGGGTATTTACCGGGGTATTTACCCCTACTTAGGGTAAATACCTAAATCTTGAGTATTTATCCTTTTTATTCCTAAAACACCAATTAACAACATTTCAGAGATATTTATACAAGGTATAAAACTTTTTTTTCGCAAGAATTGTTCTTAGATAGCAAATGTCATTCTGAGTAACTTTTCATATGGACCTAATTGTTTTTTCAACGCCAAGTTACAGCCGCTTGAAATATTGACTAAATAAAGAAAAAGAAACAATAAACTACATATCAAACAATGCTAAAACTAAGAGAGAGCACAATCAATACCCATAACAAAATTGAAAGTAAATAAATTTAAGTAAAAAATTCAAAATGTTAAAAATAAGCAAATTACCAAATTAACGAAAACAAAATACATATGAAACTTTTTAGACATTTGTTCCTCTACAAGTAATTGTCATTCTGAAAGTTTCTTTCATGCCGACTTATTGGGTTTATCAATTCCTAAGGAAGTTAAGTCATTTAATATACAGTTTTGCAATTATTTTACAATTATTTCAAACGGTTGTATTTTTTTAGGGAATAAAGAAAACAAATAGTCCATATGAAACTTTTTGCTTACTGTGGCGTTTACTATCAGGAAAAAAGTCATGCGAGAACAAAATGGGAAAAGTGAGCACTCTATAGATGTGTACTCTTGATTACAAATAACGTAATATATTTGAGTTATATAAGAACATTCAGTACATTTAGTTTGATTCATAGCAAAATAAGAAATTGATTAACAACGACGAAAGCCGCTATGTCAACTTCACATATAATCATAAGTTTCTGCTAAATCTTCTTCGATACACAAAATATGGAAGATTCACTCGATTGAATGGACGATGATGACAAGGAAATGTGTGCTCTTGATATATCGTCAGATGAACCTAATATTATTCTTTGTTTTAACAATGTTTTTATTTTTATAAGAATAACCTTTATTTTGAGATAAGAGAATACCTTTTGCTTTTGTGATAAAAAGCAAACCTTTATTTAGTAATTAAATATTTAAATTTACTGCTATTTTGAATAACAATATTATGTTTATAAATACCCCTATAAATACCCAGTTTGGGTAAATACCCAGGTATATACCCGGGGTATTTACCCTTGATAATAAATACCCGGGTATTTAACATCACTGTCTGTAGCACATCGGATCTCGGATTCGCAACAGATCAAACATTAATAGTAATAAATATTCCAGTAATCTGCATGGTATATGGAGCGTGAAGTTGATCTACCTTTTATGTAAGCATTCTGCTATGGTGTAGTCAGATTGTACATCTCGATAAAAGAAAAAATTCGATAAAGCTTTGATCCAATACAGCAAAAAAATCTGATGTGGCCAGGCACATGACTTTATCATACTATATATAAAATTAATAGTTTAGCTGAATGAGATTCTATTTGATTGAGATCGGCCATCTCTGCATTAAAACAAAACTATTAGAACTAGACAGATATGTTGATTATATTGACAGTAGGTATTGTCGAAACAGTGTTTGATACTATCTACTGTCATTAGAATAAAAATATCTGGCAAATCCTGGCTAACTAGTTTTAATGCAGTACGACCGATCTCGATGAAATAGAATTTGCTCATGCAGCTAAACTATTAGTTTTACCAAAAAATTACATAGTCATAAATTATTCAGAATTTCCTATACTTTAATTTATTATTTAACTATTTCGACAAAACACCAGAAATGGCGGCTTATTTGCAAAATCTTTCAAAAATGCTAAGACGTTTCTCCAGTTCCTTTGGACCCTTTTTTTCGTCATGTTTCGTCATGAAACTTCTAAATATGATGTTTCGTCCCGATGCCTTTAGTAGTTTCTCCGAAATCGTCGCCACAAAAAGCGGGTACACATACACACACACACACACTGAACATCTTTGACCAAGGTACCTACCTTGGTCAAAAATGTTCAGGGGACCCAAAGAAACATAGTTCCGCTAAAATCTCAATTTTTTTTTTAGCTTGATTGCAATACTTTACATACTACGTATAATAAAGTAAAAGGTAAATTTAATGGCACGTTAAGGTTGCGTACCATAGATCAAGGCTACTTGATAAAACTTTTTCGATAATTCATTCTGCCAACACCCCCCAAAAATATTTGTAAAAAAAACAAAGTTTCCTGGGTAAATTTTTAACAATAGAGAAATATGAAAAAATCTTTTTCCCCACCAATGTCATAAAAATATAAAATAAAAAATGTGCGATTGAAATCGTTAAAAATGAATATTAAATTTTGTTTACCTTTGGTTTGATTAAAAACATATGTAAAAAAGGTAAAAGCTCGGTCTTTATAACAAGAATCTTGCAAATTGCTCTAGTGCTATGACAGTACTACAAAATCAGTGAAGTTTTGTCATAATCTATGTATTTCCTATTTCGTTCCTTCTATTTATCTTTAAGAGCATATATGACATGCTGACCAGGTATGGCGGAACTGCAGTGTTTCCGTGGTGTAACCATAGAGCGTTGCTGTACTCATCACTGATTAGAATTCGGGCGTTCATACCCTGGAACTGCCTGAGCTCTTCTTTCGGCGTATTCGGCAGAAACGTAACGCCATTAGTCCCAACAACTAGGCGATCACCTTTGGTTGTTGTTATAATATTATACCTGTATATATACTATACTTTAAAGGTTCATCTGTGCAGGAAAACCACACAAAACATAAAATTAAGGCGTGTTGACTATACAAATAACTAATAAATTGTTTAAACCTCTAATAAAAAAATTATATTGGAAAACTTTAAAGTGCATTCCACAAGAAATTCAAAGTAACGAAATAAAGGCAACAACATCTGTTTTATAATAAAATTTTACCCTATTTATTATTTTTTTGTTAGATTTCTATCTCAGTTGTTTCTTTTCTTTAGTTCTTCTTTTTATTTCCTTTTATTTGTTTAGTTGCCATTAACCAGTAACACGTCGTAGGCAAGGCAACATCCTAATCCTAGACAACGCAGATTTGAAAATGTAATTTAAATTGAATCATTTTATCGATCTTTTTACCCAGCTCTGCTCGTAACTATAATTTCTAAATGGCCTGTTTCCTCCCTTGCTCTTGTATGTTGCGATTGCTAATAGTTAACAATCGTTGGCAAATAGGAAGTGTAATAATAATTCAAAACCTTATTTTCAGAACAAGTTTTCCCAAAATTTTAGAACGCAGGAATTTACACACAGTTCTAGGTAAATCTAGAATGAACTATGATTTTAACTTAAACCTTTCAACGACAGCACGCGGTTTTGGAAAAGACTGCGTACATTTTCAACTGGTCCTGTTTTATCGTACCCGATCCCAAAAATGTCAAAAAAGTCATAACATTTTCCAATGTAAATCTCAAGAAAAATAAATACTCACTTTCCAGCTGTATGTAGTTATGCTGTATATTCTTGGAAGTCAATTTGGTAATCATTTTGTTATTTGAAGATTAATACATTCACCCGGGCGATCGATGCAATAATACGGAATATTTCTCAATCTCTGCCCAATATTTTCTTTATTTAAATATTAAATTAAAATAAATTTAGATATTCAGAAACAATCATCGCCCAGTTCTGGCATATGAATGCAAGTCCCGTATTATAGGCACAATCTTTCACGAACGCCAGCATATCTAGAGAAATTTTGTCATGTATTCTTGTATAATCTAAATCTACGATAATGCAACCAAAGTCACAAATCTATAATGTGGGTGATATAACGACAACTTCCGACAGCAGATCTCTTATCTCCGAACACAACTAGCATTATTCATATTATTAAATACTGTAACGAACTGGTGCGTTCAGCGATGCATGACCAACTTCCAAGTTTCCTAGTTCCTCTTGCACAACCTGCTAATCGAGTCCATCGCAACGAAACCTCCGTGCCAATATTTATTAATGCGATACCTCGGTCATCTCGAATCGATAGTTAATAAACTGACTAATGGGCAGATAAATAATTACCGTAATCATTGTTTTCATAAAAGGTGAAAATTACTAATGAAGTCATCACCTTTCAAGTCCGTTGGCGTAATTATTAATGATTGGTACAGCCAAAATACACCTTGAGTAACAGATTAATGATATGCTTTGTATCAGGAAGCTAGTTAATGGTCTGAAATGATGCAAGTAGAAAATTGGTTATTTTCATGTTTTAAACTTTGTGGGTGGTATCTTTTATGTCTTATAGTTTACAAAACAGGGTGATGTTCTAAAATATACTGACCGTCACAGTTAAATGAATTAGGCGTTCTTTTCATCTACTTTTATTCTCTAGTTTACTAAATTTGGATGTTCAAGAACTTTTGTAAACTTTGACCGATTTTTATTCTTTTTCGATACATTGTACACCTGATTACACCTAGTAAACCAGAATGATGCTTGTGGCAACTTTCGAGACACGAGGTGGAATAACCAAGTTTAAAGGCAAGTAGTAAACTACTGTTATAATATCGTATAAATTCCCAATTGTTTTGGGTTTGTTCCAATAATTTGAAATGCAGTTAAACTTTACGGAAAATGTTACTTGACTGACAGTGTTAGATTATTATTATTTTTAATACCACTAACGATTTAATTTAAAGATATCAAGCAGTAATTAGCAGATAAACCGGTGGGTAAACAATTAAATGTTAGTAAGTGAAACTTAACGTGTAACTGCTTCTGGTGTAAAAACAATACAAAATTTTTATGGATTTTATGATGAATTAAAAAACAGAATGTTTTTTTAATTGAAGAGAAGAGATTGAGAATTGGCATTCTTACCAGACAGACTAGATGAGGCCCTGTTACAGACCAAAAGCATCATGGATAAGCATTCCTTTAAATAATTAAACCGGAATAATCCGGTAAGTCTACGATCTATCAAAAATGTTTTTTTTTATGCGAGAAACGAAAATTTAGTTTGGTTCTAATTTCTTAGAACTTCGTGTTAAAGCTGTATTGTATAAAAATAATGATATAGGAAATATGACAAGTTATAATTTTCATTGTCATTGTCATTTAGCCTTTTTCCCAAAAACTAACACTTTCCGACAAAATTCCGAATTGAACTTTTGCGACTTTTGCTATTGACTAGAACTAATGAGGTATTTATTAAACCTTCACAATAAAGATGTATACGACTATTTAATCTTCTATTAAACAAAAGTATTTTTCTTTTGATTACAAACATAATCACCCTAAATTCCAATCATTGTAAACTTGACATTGTGTTGTAATGTGATACACATACGCAAGTATTATGCCGTACTAATTATGTCACCAACTTCACTTTGTGCAAGTTCAGCAAATATCTTTAGTCGCATACTTGTGAAATGTGTTTTATTAAACTGTATTTGTTATAATAATGATTAGTATATATTCTCAACCAATTTGATGATAAAACCAGTATTCGACCAATGCTCGCTTCCTTTCCTCTATTTCAGGTCACTCGTACCCTATCCTCCACCATGTCAAACGTCTGGCGTGTCCGGAGTTTGTGCATGGTCCGTCGATCCCTTTAAAAACGTACTAGTCCCTTTCTTCTATATCCACCATTGCAAATGTCTGGCCTGTCCAGAGTTCGCCCATGGCCCTTCAATCCTTTTAATTCATCTTCTATATCCACCATATCAAATATCTGGCCTGCCCGGAGTTTAACCATGGCCCATCAATCCTTTTAATCCATCTTCATCTCCACCATGTCTCGGTATCACATCCTTCACAACTACCTAATTGTAGTGGAGAAGAAATAAAACCTCTTATTTTTATTTGCAAACGTAGTTTAATTTACATAGGAGACATGTTTCGCCTTCAAGGCATTATCAATCCTAAATCTAAAAATTAACGAAAACGTGTGTCACAATACATATTCAAAAGATTATGATCTGGTAAATATTCAAATGAACACCACTTACTGTCAAATGGAGATGTAAAGGGAATAACTGGGGCAAACAACATTCAAATTTTGTCGAACACGAGTCGAAAGAACAATAATCATTGATTGTTTTCATTTTAACAAATTTACTAAATTCACGAGTAAACATGAACTCTCCATGAATTACGGAATTACGTAAATAATCAGTATTATAATGTTTTTCTAGGCAAGTATCCATCCCATAAACTCATAAGCCAATTGACAAATATTAAATTTTACAAATATTGAAATATTTTAAACATACGTCAGAAATAAACAAAAAGAATCTGCACAAATAATACAGAGTGATTCATGCTTGTGTGAGAATTAGACACCAAATACCAAATAAAACAGTGATTTTATTTAAATTCTTTGTCGCTGAGTTATCTGCATTTGATTGTTTATACTTTATTAATAAAACTAAAACCTAAACCAAATATAGCTACTCGTACAGCGAAAAATATACAAGAAAATGCTGTTTAAGAAAAAAAAACAGTTTGCAACTCTTTAATAAGGCAATTTGAACAATTTTCATAACATTTAGGCCAATTTATATGGTATTTACATATATGGTGGTATATTTATAAGATAAATTTGTATCATTTGAGGCCAATGGAAGTATTTTTTTATAAGATACGATTTATTGTTATCTTCGGTAAAAGTACACCATGTAAAAGTTTAAAATTTTAGCTAGTGGTAGTGGAGCAGGATTTCTTATTTAATTAGAGGAGGGATGGACCATTTTATTATTGCTTCGTAACATATTTTGTTCGTTCCGATACCAACATTCGGTTAAGTGAATTCATTGGCCGTAAGTTTTGTTTCATTATTGATGACTGTGGTGTCTGTACTTTACCTTTTTACAGTGTTGGGTTGGTCTGACAATGCTAAAAAAGGCAGTGGCGGATTAACTAAATAGGGGTCCTCGGCGCAACTTGATTTCGAGGGCCCTACACCGTATCGATTCAAAAACAAAAATTAAACTTTGTTGTAAAAAATATATATTTGTAACAAAAATTAAGAAAATCCACAAAAAGTTGTGCAAAAATATAATTTTAAATAAAAAAAGAACATAATTTTTAACCAAATACGTAATATGCAGGGTGAGTCACTAGAGTCGCGGTGGTGCCGGTGGTAGATATAGAATTTATCTTTAGAGAATGAAGAAAATATTTAGTACAAAAGTTCTTTGGCCTATCATTTTCTACAACGTAAAATTATTTTCATTTACACTGGGTGTTGCATTTAGGCTTGGCAGAAAAAATGTACTTTTTATATGGGATGCTCTGTATATTATAACATATTATGGTTACGAAGAAAATTGTCTTACCAATTTATTGTATCAGGTGATATTGACGTAAACTTAATAGTATCTGTAGTATTCAATTTTTTATTTAAAAATGGCCATATCTGACCTTTTTATTTTATTTTTATTTTTCATATTTGACCTTGAACTTCGTAATAACGACATTTATGCAGATATTTTCGTACAACTTTCTCAGAAAATATCCGAAACTAATAGGGAGATGATAGTACCAAAAGAAATTTGATACGCTATACAGGCTGTTCCTAGCACCTAGTAATTTGGAATTTAAAGAAAATGTGTAGGTAATAAAGTATCCAATATCGTGCTTTAATATTACACCCTGTATAATTTGGTTCTTTTCTTTCATGAATGTTGTGAAAAAAACATTGACAAGAAAAAATATTAGTTTTGCTTAATTTAAAAGATGGCAAAATTGATCAAAATACATTCTGAAGGAAAAAATACATTGAATTACCCATTTATTAAACGACATTTACGATGATTTTTTGCAAAAACCCGCATCATATCTATCATACTCTAAACACCATACCTTTCTTTCCATAACCAGCCATAAATTTTTAAGTTATCTTAACTTTATGTTAACTTTTTTACAAAATTGTGCAGTTTACTTAAATCTTTTGTTAACTGGATTGTTTTCTTTTAGTTTCCTAAACGATATTTTAATGTTGGCAGTGGCAACCCTTATTGCGACTTTTGGTTGTCAGCTCATGAAGATCTGATTCCGATGATTCTAACCTGACCCTTAAGCTGTACAGCCTGTAGTCCAATTTTGTTCTTGTGTCATTTTTTATGATATAAAATTAATAAAATAATTTAATTTGCTAATTATGTCGGATAGAGATATAACAAATATTAAAATAACCCAAGCCAAGGTAGACAAAATCATCTGACCAGGAAAAATGGAAGAAAATTATCGCGAAAGTGAAGAATTAAAGAAATCCGCCTCACTACAGAGTGGGCCAAATTCTACCCATAAGTATGAGTATTGAGTAATTTACACAATATTAATTTTTTTTTTAATTTTAGTACTGAGTACAATACTCAATACTCACCGAAAAAAAAATTAGTATTGAGCAATCAATTTTGAATATTGTGTAGAGTATATGTATACGCGCGTCATAAAACGCACTTCAGAACACGCCTTTTAGTAGACGCGTCAAAACGCTGCAGAAAACACGCGCGCCAGAAAGCGCGCGAATAAAAACACGCACGTCTAGTAAACACTCCCGTCTTAAAACACGCGCGTGAGAAAACAGGCAGTTCAGAAAAAGCACGACCCCATGGGTACGGGCATGCTGGCGTGCGATTTGCGACTATAAAGATATTAAGTAAAAGTAGTGTTGAAAACAACCAACGAATCCAGAACAAAAAGCTTTTAGCTAAGCGATTTAAAGCGTGTCGCCTAGATTCAACATTGCTTTTATTCATATACTTACGACTATTAGTTAAAAATGCATCTTGCAGGTGAAAATTTCAAGTTGGTTGCTTTTAAACAGGTTTGTTATGTTTAAAACACTTTGTTTTAAAAGATTGTTGTAAACTTTTTTTTTAAACTTTTTAAAATACTTTGGTTTAAGACATTGTTTTAAACATGTTTTAAAACAAATATTTTGTTTTAAACATGTTTGAAACAGCTTGTTTTAAATGTTTAAAACACTTTGTTTAAAAACATTGTTTTAAACATGTATTAAAACTAATATTATGTTTTAAATTATTTTGTTTTAAACATGCTTTAAACAGTTTGTTTTAAATGTTGTGTTTTAAACGTGTTTTAAACTACCGATATTTGAACTGTTTTTGTTGTTTTTCATAAAATATTGCTATAAAATATGCAATATGCAAGTAAAATATGGAATGAAAAGACGTCGATGACAATGCTTAAAATAAAATAATTGCATAATTTAAAACATGCTTAAAACAATTTTATTCCTTGTTTAAAACATGTTTTGTTTGTGTGTGATTTAGAACATGTTTTATTTCATGTTTAAAACATTGTTCTTGCGAGGTGTTTAAAAACATTCTTTCGTTAAAAGAAAACAGCATTTTATAAATAAATAAACGTTTTAAACTATAATCACCAAAATGGCTTTTGACAGGCAGTTCGGAATGTTGCTGTAGAAAACCTTGTATTGAAAATTTTTATAATTTTATTCGTGAAGCTTCAGAAACGCCGATTATTGCCATCTTCGACCCAGATTTTTCACGGTCACGGATATTTTAAATGTACCATAAACCAGTATGATTGTAGCGACCACATCATACCGATGTGGTCCCATTTTAATTATATTTTTTAGCAACTTAACCGGAATATTTGCAAGTTCGCATCGCCTCTATTACTTTTAAACCTTTTTACTCTAATTTCTGTACCGAACCGTTTCAAATGGATCGCTTCAGTGACTCCGGGAGTAAAATCCGAGAAAGAATTCATTAGCTAAACACCCGATTACAATTCTTCGTTTACCCAAGAAAAGAAAAAAAAACGAGCCGTTATACCGAAACTTTCATGAAAGGTACTACGAATAAGCGCAACTTTTTACCATCTTAATCAAGCTTGACGTCTAGGCCGTTTTTACTTGCTCATTTTGATATAAAAGAGCCGAATTTTTCGTTCTGAAGGTAGTACTGTCCGACCACATCTAACAGTGACAACATGGTATCCAAGGTGCGACAATTTCTATGATTATTTTGGATTTGTGACGAGTGTTCTTCGAGTTTAAGTTAAATTCTTGGTGTTCTGTTGTAGATCGTCATCCTTTGCGCCGTTGTAGCTTTGGCTTACGCCAGTGGACACGGTGGCGGTGGTGGTGGCGGTGGCGGTGGAGGCCATGGAGGTCATGGAGGCTCCTCTTACCAGAACACCCATCTCCACTCCGAAGCTGGTCACGGAGGTGGCGACAAAGATGATGGACATGATCAATATGTAAGTATACCCAATAAAATCGAATATTTTCTCTAATCGCTACCAGAAAAACTATTGCGAAATCAATTACTTTTGGGGGTAATTGTGCTATACGTAGATCGTGGGAAAATCGTAACTTCTTGTGAAAGACAGTTTGATACAATAAGTGATGTATTCTGCAGAAATACTTTCTGTTCTTTTTTTAACATATTCATGAGGTTCGTTTGATTTAACCAATAATTATTTTTCTGATTACCAGTTTATGATTTTAGTGCATTTTTAATAATTTCATATCTATTTTGATATCATTCTGCCCAGCACAGCAGCACTGTTGCAGTGGTCATGCAACCAAATAAGCAGTTTCCGTTGCGTGAAAGTTACAGTTACCTACATTTACCGACACCGTTACTTACGCTATTTTATAAGTTCAGCAAAAAGCGAAAGTAGATATTGTGTTATGCAGTTATTAGCAGACAAGTCTATTTTACGTGTATTATATATATTTTTATTATATTGTATCTATATTATATTGTTACTGCAAAATTGTTAATTTTTTTTAAATTATGTTTCATACCCAAAAATGTATAAACATTTTGATAAAAAGTGATAAGCCCCATATTAAATATAGCATTTTGGTCCATTTAACATTGATCATTCAGGCTTTTAGTTCCACAAATCTACGAATTTCTTTTCTAAAAGTCCATCGTTTATTTTTAATTTTAACAGTTTTCGATAGAGAACAAAAATTAGAAAGGCGGTCAAAAATTAATCAAAAAATCTAACGAGCAATTTTTTTTTTAAGTAACATTTTATTTAATTGCATATACATGTATACACTTTCCTTTCCTTTTGTAAAATTTGGCTATGTAATTTGGCTATTAAGGACAATTTTTCAATAACAACAATACAAAGGCAATAATAACTTTAAATATAAAATATATTCGTTGTTATATTTGTTCAGGAATAATATTTTGCGGATCTAAAAGCATTCATTATAAACTCATTTTTGAGAGACTTAACAAAGCATAATTTCATAAAATTAAAAGCTTTTGAAATATGCACTGACGCTGTATGTGTTTTTAGATGTTCGATTTGTCATCAAATTGCAAGAATGCAATGACATTTATTCTTAAAAATAACCTTAGAAATTTGAAGAAAATACGTTGTTTCTTTAGATCTCTCTTTTGAAAGAACTAACAGTAAACAATCAGTACCATGATTGAACACGTAAGCATCTCCTATTTACACTATCAAAAATTAAGTATAGTCACAAGAAAACAAATTTTATAGTATTACAATTAAATTATAATAAAACAGCTCTTTTCATCAAGACATCCCTGCTAACTCTTATAATATTATTGTTACGCCTTGGTATACAGTTTTATTTTATGTCAAGCATTTTATACCCTTACTTCAGATGGACTTACCATGTTATTTTGCTTTGTTTTATTACAACGTAACATAAAAGTGTGTGATGTTCACATTGTGAGTGTGAAAGAATGAATGTGAAAACACTTATTCTTCATATTGGTGTTTGTAAGTTTAAGAGTAGAAGTGGTGAAAATGTGAAAAACCATACAAACGTATATAAAGCACATTGTTTAAATGTTATGGTAAGAATTCGCAAAACAAGGTTAATTCTTAGATATTTCAACTGTTTAACCACAAGATTTAAATTATCACCGCAGCAAAATCTCTACCAAATTTTACTTTCACCTAATCTTTAAACATTACACGCTAACACTTTACGTAACAGTTTGCCTAATTGGCAGCAAATACCGTGTATTATCGCTCTATTTACTATCAATCTCATTAATATGTATTAAATGGTAAGCAGCACGTATCCATTTATTTATAACGTTATAACCAAATACAACAAATTTTAGTTTGGATATTATTTTATCCAATATATTCGGAATTAGTAGAGACGAATAATCGGTATCTTCTTTTTGTTATAGGCCCATCCAAAATACAGTTTTGAATACGGCGTAGCTGACGACAAAACTGGTGACAAGCACTCCCAACACGAGGAGCGTGATGGTGACAAAGTAAAGGGGTACTACAAGGTCCATGAAGCTGACGGTACCGTCAGAATTGTCCACTACGAAGCTGACAAGAAGAACGGATTCAACGCTCATGTTGAGAGACAAGGACACGCTGGTCACCCAGCTGGCGGCCATGGAGGAAAACACTAAGATAACATAACTAACTAACCGAAGAAAACAAAATAAGATGTTCCCTTTATTTATTCTTGTGTAGGCATCCCGAATGCTCTCGTTGTTGACTGTTGTGCTATTTATTTTTAATAAATGTTTTGTTGTCCTATTTCAGAATTTTGATTTTTATTTCCTTTTAATAATAAGTTGTAAATTTGGTATTTTTCAGTAAGTAAAATCATAATAATGAGTAGTGCGGCTCGGCTTCGCTCGTGGCACTTACGTTTTTCATTTGTGTTCGCCCAGATAAAACCATAAAAACAATAAATTAATATTTACAAATATCACACTTTTAGATAGTTTTTATTGACTATTCATTTGCGATTCTAATATGATTTATGTCTAATAAATGGAGAACAGTAAGCCAGCTTTCCGTAAATGCCTTGCTAGGTCCATCATCAAGAGCTTCAAAGTTAATATGCATCTAATTTCACATTTATAATTTATGGACAATAGGTCTTAAAGTAAGTACGTAGGCTTTCACGGCCAGAAGCATTTAGAAAATAAACTGCTTCCGGGTTATGCCGTGTGTCGAGATTTGTAAATGCTGACGTTTCGCAAGCCGTGTTGCTCGCTTCTTTAGTATTCAATAGTGTCAGTATGCAGTTAACTCTGAAGAAGCGAGCAACATGGTTCGCGAAACCTCAGCATTTACAAATCTCGACACACGACATAACCCGAAAGCAGTTTGTTTCCTAAATAAATCTTCTCCACAGCTCTAGTTGTAATATCCTGATAAATTTCTTGCCTAAGCGTTGGACTGCCATGAACAATTTGGAGTGGTACATAAATTAGTAATTATTTGACTTTGAAGATAATAAATATCACATGTTATAGGTTTGTATAATTCAAATTTGCAGCATTGTGATGGGGCGGACACCCTTCTCAATATTTATTATTATACTTTAATCAACTCTAAACTGAAGGGGGCCCCTGTTAGGACTTTGCTCAACTACCTAACGTTAACACCACATGTTGAAGGTGGTAACTCGCCCCAAGCGACGCTTGGCGACGCTAACACTTAAAAATGTGACCTTAATTAATCTTACGGTAGCGTGAATTAATTATCTCTCTTACGGAGGCTTAAAAAAGTTCTTTCTCTGAGACTTTGTCAGAGACGTTTGAACTCAGTTCTAATTATCAATCACCATGTGCAAGGCTAAATACATTACTATAGAAGGGACAGGTTTATATATTATAAAATGAATATGCCGAAGAAAACCACAATAAAATCTATTAACAAAAATATATACAACAATGCAGAACTGCTTACATGAAATATGACTGCTAATCCTAAACATGATATATTCTTAATTTGGCAGAGATGGACAAATCAGCAAGTACAGACAACGAATAAATACCTTATTATTTCGGTTGAACACAAGAAACACGAGACACCACAGTTATCTTATAGAGCCCCTGCTCTTAAGAAAACACGTCTTCACCCCATGATGGCTAGAATAAGAAGGACGCATCGTTCGCTTAACCCCTTGGTCGAACCCCTCGTAACGACCGCAACGCCCCCAAGCCACTGTTTGAGAATATGGCCATTTCCGTTTGCCGCCAATACCAATCTAACACAAAGCACGCCCAAGTTCGAATTCAATTCTTTTCAAATCAACGCGCCAAATTTGAACCTATTACAGCATTCCATCACAATAAGATGCTGCTTGAACAGCAGAATTATTACATTTGAGCGAATGTTGAATTTCGTCGTACCAACTAGATGTATAACATTAGTTCCTGAATTATTTAAAGAATTATTTTTAACTTTTTAGTTGTTGACGATAGACCTACCGAATTGGGCATTTTAGGAAAGCCGGTTTATCGATGTTTTGAAGTATATAAAGATTCACAGAATGTTCTATTTAAAGGTTAATAATATGGTGACATACAGGCGGAATGTAAATTTTAAATAAATCAAAAATTACAGCCACAACCTGGATTCGAACAAGGGACCTTTGCGTTTCTAGCACAATGCTCTCCCATGTGAGCTACTGAGGCCTTTATGTCACCATATTATTAACCTATAATATTACTTTGACAAAGTATGTTGTTAAACATTTTCAGCTATTTATATTCTTAAGTTACTTGACACTTAGCAAACCTCCAGTTATACGGCATAAGTGATATTATAGTCGCAAATCAATACTAATACAAACTATCACTACAATACAATACAAAACAATACAATACAATCAATACAAACTATCAAAAGTGTGATATAGTTGGGGCGAATGGCTCTAGTGGTAGAGCGTTGGCCTGCTGACTAGGAGGTCCGGGGTTCACACCCAGGTCCAGCTGGAAATTCATCCATCATTTCGGAAGAGACGAAAAACCGTGGGGCCCGGCAACCAGTTGTGAACATCTCTGGTTGTCGATATTACTGTCTAGCAGTGAGGGGAAAGCTCAAAGCGCCAATTGTGGCCTAGGAGCTGCGCGTAAAAACTGCACCCCTACCATACACACACATACACACAAGTGTGATATTTTTACTATGCAATATGAGGTGTCTACTCTCTACGATTATCTAATCTTCTAATTTTCTGTCTGTGGAGCAAATGATCATCTGCAACTTTTCTATGTGGAAGAAACGTGGATTTCGATTTCTTTAATCCATTAATCTACTAATTGTCTAGCGTGGGACACCTTTATTGCGTGGTACCAGATTTAAAATATGTTACCCTTGCATACTACGGAATGGTGCTGCAGATCTTCAATTGTCTCGATTACCTCAATATAAGGAATAGTTGACGCCAGTAACAATAAATAGAACCTCATTTGTTAGCTTGATTTTGGTAAGTTTTGTATATGCTCGTATTCACGGGCATAGTTGGTTTGCTCAGTCATGTATATGCGGTCTCGAGAGTTGCCCCAGTTTTTCTGTGCGTGTAACTGGTCGAGTTTACTTCGGACCTATGGTCGCCTGTATAAAAATAGACAGATTTTGACCATCGCATCGAGCAGTCGTTTAGTTTTGGTGTCGTTAGAATTGGTTTGTTAGTCAATCAACAATTTAGTAAGTGTATTCTCCGTTTTGGTAAGACCGTACAAAGCATAAGGCTTCTGTCGGTTTCTAGTTTCGTCAATTTGGTTGTTTCGTTGATGGTGATCTACAGAACAAAGCATAAGGTCTTTGTTCCGGTATTGTCTTATTCGTTTATCGTCGTCTGCGTTTCTACAGAGCAAGCCATCAGGTATTTGGTCGTATTACGCGATATACAAATCAAATTATTGCGTCTGTTGGAACCTATTCGACTTTTGCAATTCGTTGTAGTTTTTGGCGGCCTCGTGCCATTGTTCGATTTTTAAGTGGATAAGTGGCAATATTGTCACATAGGGTCATTCAGAGCATAAAACATTATCAGTCGCGAGGTTAGTTTGTGTTTTGGGAACCTTGTTCTAGGAATGTGCAGCGATGAAACAACAAACATAAGTCGGCACTAGGAAGGTCGGCTAGCGCCCGGTACCTTGGAGAACCACTATAAAGGATGAAACCATTTTGTATTGTTAGTAGTTATTAAGAAGTAGTTATTAAGAAGCTGTTATTTAGCAAGAACACCATTGTAAAGTGCAACAAATAAATCAATTGTTAAAACGTTGTGAGCGTATTTATCCCCTCGGGGAAGCTACCATCTCCGCTACAGCCCCATAAGAAGATGCAAAGACGTTAATGTGATTGCCCACAAAGGGGTAACCACCCTAGTTAATGTCATAATATTTACCAACTATCAATCAAATACAGTCCACTCAAGCCTAAGCTTATCCAGGAATACTTATTAATTTACTATTGGAATTGTGTTGAACTGTGCTTGTATATTTTTGTTTAGTTTTGCCTGTCGAAGAAACAATAAGTGTCGGAATATTTAAATATACGGAATATATGAGTTTTATTATAACAAAGTAATTGATCCCCAACTAACGTTTTATATTAATTTCTATCTATAACTCGATGTATATCATTTTGTAGGTAGAGTCATGGAAAGATGTATGTTCCTGTTGCTATTGTTACAGCGGCGGCGCTGTCAATTTCGAATGTAACCATTTTATTATTAATATAAACATTTTGCAAATAAACGAGTACGGTAATCTGTATTTTCATTCACATTCAAAATTTCATCAATTTGGGAATTTTCCTCTTTCCTTTTACAAACATTGCACGTTAAATTAGTTTTATTATGAATTAGCAAGGTGATTAGTAGCACCACTACCACATCGATAACATTTCATATTACTAGAATTAGTAGAATTGCTATTACTTCTAAAGTTATAAATATTCTTTTTTGTGTATTATTGTAATGTGGACGTACCGCGTTTACCGAAGAACATCTGTCAGGTGCAAGCTGCTTGTGCAATTCGGCGTCATCTTTCGCTGTCATCTCCATGTTGCTGGCGATGTCTACGGCCTTCTTGAATGTCAAATCGCTGGCTTCCAACAGTCTTGACTGAACTTTTTCGCTTCTCAGACCGAATACGAACTGGTTCCATAGAGCTGTATTTAGGTATTCTCCGAATTTGCAATGGATGGACAGCGGTTGTAATGCTGCAACATATCCCCTGATGGTTTCCCCCTCAATTTGTTCTCGTTTGCGAAATCTGAAATTTTCCGCGATTTCAAGTGGCTCTGGAGACCAATGGCTTTTCACCAAGGTGGTTATTTCGTCGTAGGTTTTATCCTCGGGATCGGCAGGAGCTGTTTTGTCGCACAGGATATCGTATGCCTCTGGCCCCATGTAATGTAGTAAAAACTGCGTTTTCTGGTCATCCTTTGTATTGAAAATGGTAAAAGCCGCTTCTAAACGTTTTATCCATCTGTCCCAGTTACTTTTCGTGGCGTCGAATGGGTCGAATGTTGAAATTTGTATGGATTGTAAAACGTGGTGTGTCGTCTTTCGACTCTTCAACCATGGCTTTTTTCAGGCAGACGTAGAAAAATGTAGAAAATGTACCTTGTAATTGCGTGTGTTCACTAATCCTCGTCGCCAATTATGTTGTGTTCGTATGTAGATGTAGATAATGTTATAACTCGGAACCTCGAAGGGTGTAGCAGTAAAACTTCACCGTATTCTTTGAGAGCTTTATTCGAAGTCGTACATAGGTACAGTTGATATGTTACACTTACATTGATGGTGAAAACCAGAATCAAAACGCATGCGCAGTTATACAAACATACGAATATGATTTATAGGTACAAAAATGTCCATGTATAGTTTATGTATGTAGCATAATATATGATAGGTCAGCAGTAGATGCAGCATAAAATATGATGCTCTATTAAATTACATTGTAAACTTTCAAGACTCGGAAGGTTACACTCTGTCAGCAATGTGTGCCGTGCTAAAAAAAATGCGAGCCGCGTGAGCCCTTCGGGTCGTGGGCCGGTGTGCGCCGCACCCCCTGCACCCCTAGTTACGCCACTGCTTACGCGTTATAAACTTGGGCAACAACAGGGAGACATATAAACAAGATCTCTATCTTGTTTATATGTCTCATACACAGTCATACCTATGTATGCCAAAACAGAATGTAAAGGAGCATACTGGAAATCACGTGGAAAGATAAAGAAGACACTAGTAGAAATTTTATCCATAACAGGAATAGCCGAGTGACACAAACAATAAAATTGCTCACATGGACCTGGGTAGGACATCTAAAAACATCAAAAGCTGGACAAAAAAGATCACCGAATGAATACCTCTACAAAATAAACCAGACGTAGTCAAAAGAAGAGATGAGATGGTGGCACGGACATAAGACAACTATCGGGGCCACTTTGGATTAGTCATGCAAACAAAAAGACAATCTGGATAATCCTTGGGATGGCGTATGTCCGAAAGGACAAACGTGAAAAATATTATACTTTGTTACCCTGATCACGATACATTTTATATTTATTTAATATCCACAACAGAATTTTACTTTACCTTGGCATGTTAAGTCAAATGTGATGTAATTAATACAACAGATCAACAAATGGTTAATAATAATAATAATACCAACTTACTCACTTGCGAGAATTGTAAAGCTAGAATTACATTATACTAGTTTCAGTTACTGTCCACGTTTCAAAACTAGACGCACTTGTATGAAGGTGGATTATGTAAATCAGCCAAATCCATCAAAGTTTACATACTAGAAGCTAGTTTACTAGGACCGGACCTAGTTGCTCTCCCAATTATCCAAGTACACACAAACGCGTTTTTAAACTTGCACAGAAACTTGGACGATAATAGTTTAATGTAATTCAAACTTAAGAATAATGTGACTGATTGAGTTAAGACCGATTGGTGACATTCTGTTAATGATGCAGTCTACCGGAAGTGTTTCGTAGCTTCGGTACATAGGCGTTGTATGGATATGACATTTTTACGGTGTGCTTTTGATATGGTATTACACCCTGGAAAGTGTATTAAAGTAATAAAAAGTAATTAGCGTTGATAATTATTTTAGTAAACATTGCTTGTTAATAAAATGACCTTCCAGGGTAGAACATAAATATAGAACGGTTTTTTTACTTATTAGATTACTTTGACAACTGATTCGGATAGGTTTTTTTTTATACATAAATCCAAATCTGAACACAGGAATAGTGAATTGGCTCTTGTTTTCGCGAAAAATCGTGTTTAAGGTAAAAAATCGCTTTTGCTACTTTTATATACATGCAAAAAAATACGATATGTAGTAGATGTTTATCTGTAGGATCAAATACGAACCTTCTCCTTTCAGACCATATAGCCAGAAATCAGATGGCATACACTTTGAAGATGTTACATCACTCTTTTATAAGCGCGCGCGCCTATTCCAGCATCGTACGGACCGCAATGCTTTTTTTTACTTTATCATACGCAGTATGTAAAGTATTGTAATCATGCCAAAAAATTTTTTTGAGATTTTAGCGGAAATATGTCTTTTTGGGTCCCCTGAACATTTTTGACCAAGGTACAAAAAAATGTCTGTGTGTGTGTGTGTACCCGTTTTTGTGGAGACGATTTCGGGGAAACTACTAATGGTATCGGGACGAAACTTCATATTTAGAAGTTTTATAACCAAACTTAGAGCTGAAAAGCTTTCTGTTGAAAAGGGTCCAAAGGAACTGGTGGTTTACTCATAGCATTTTTCGAAGATTTTGCAAATGAGCCGCTATTTGTGTAATGTCGTCAAAATAGTTAAATAATAAATTAAAGGAGAGGAAATTTTCCATAATTTATGTATATGAAATTTTTTGGTAGAATTTATAGTTTAGCCGCATGAGCAAATTCTATTTCATCGAGATTGGGCGTACTGCTTTAAAACTAGTAGCCAGGATATGTCAGATTATCTTGATTCTAATGACAGTAGCTAGTGTCAAACGCTAATGTCTTGAAAATGCTACTGTCAATATAGGCTGCGTTCGGATATTGAACACCGTTACACTTTGTACACCCAATAACACGTAAGTGTCATTTCGACGATGTACCCGCTGTCAACGGAGTACAATATCCGAACGCAGCTTTAATCGAGATATTTGTCTAGTTCTACTAGTTTTATTTTAATACAGACATAGCCGATCTCGATCAAATAGAATCTCATGCAGCTAAACTATTAATTTTATATATAGTATGATAAAGTCATGTGCCTGGCCACATCAGATTTTTTTAAATTGCATTGGCCGAATAAAAAGTTGTCAGTAAAATGACAACTGATTTCGATAGGATTTTTCCCATGAACTCCAAATCTGAAAACGGAATTAGTGAATTGGCTCTAATTTTAGCGCAAAACAGTATCACAGCTGCAAAAAACCTTCTTTTTACTACCAACTACATGAACACATGCAAATCAGTTATCATTTGTCACCCAACTTTTTATTTTGCCAGTGCAATTTATAAATAAAAGAAAAAGCAGCAAGCTCCGTCCGGTGCCGGTACTGCAATGGGTGTGGGCTTAAAGCAGAAGGTTCAGTTTTATTTGATTCTACATATTTCTACATAACGTTATTGTTTTCCATGTGTCCAAAAGTAGCAAAAAGGCGTTTTCTTGCACCTTTAACACTATTTTTCGCGAAAACTAGACCCAACTCACTATTTCTGTGTTTTGATTCGGAATCCTGGGAAAAGAATCCTATCCGAATTAGTTGTCATTTGTCCGGCAATTTAAAGTCGATCAAATTTTGTTGGCCAGTGCGAAAACCATAATGGTTTTCGGCTGATTTTAAATCTACAATTTAGAAACAAATGCTTTTTCTAAGACACCAGTGATTTCATCGATTATTTCATGTATTTTTTACGTCCTATACTATCAAGTATCAGGGGTAAGTTTTCGTTGCAAAAAGATTTTTTCCAAACGCTCACAACAATTTTCATTAGTGGGGTATACTTGCTCCTTAAAATGATAAAAGGATGAAATGAAATTATTTTAAATGTAATTATAGTTAAATAGAGCGTCTATAATTCATGGATATACCTGATGAAATAAAACTCCAAACAGTGAACAAATTACTATGACTAATGATAATTATTCACTTAAGAAGTGACAACAATTTACAACTGCGATAAATGTCGATTTTGTCAAATTAAGTGAAATATACATATTTTGAAATAGCATTTTATAATAAATAAATGATTAATTATAAATACTTTAACAATATTGCAGAGTGCTACATTAACTGTAAAATTTATATTTCACGCCGTCATGACTGCACTATTCGATATTTTTATGCATAACAGCGTAAAACAAAGCGGTTGATTGACAGATTAGAAACTGCACTTCTTACTCTACATAGAGAAAAACACAGGAATTACGGATATAAAAAGTGAATTAGGAATTCCCAACCTTCAACTTTTAATTGAACACAAAATCCATACCTATTCTTCAAAACTAAACAATTCGTCCGATTTAGAGCAAATTTTCGGGTGAAATTTTTAATTATGGAAAATCGAATTTACCGTGAAATCTAGTGGTCTGTGTAAATTTTTCGCAATCGGCTTTGTTGTAATCGGTGTGACGTGGTTTTTGCCGCAAATTGCCCTAGGTATTCCAAATGACCATTTTATGGTTTTGATTTCGTATAAAAGTGCAAAGACAATTATAGATAAGCGTAGTTTGTGCTTCCATTTCATAGTGCAAACATGAATCTAAAGGTACTATTTAGTTGCTTTTAATAGTTTCAATTGAGTACATACCAACAGAAACGTCACATTCGCGAACGTGTAGACCAAACATACTAGTTCAGTTGTGGTGGCTTATGTTTTAAAAAATGTGCTGTGTTACTATAATATTATTTTGGGAAACTTACGTGAATGTCAATGGAATCTAAATACACAAATGGTTACAAAAGAATCCTACGATAAAAAATCCGAAATAACATTTCATATCCTAAAAGGCATTTTGTTCATTACACCTTTTTACTAATTGTGATTGTTAATAACGCGTATTTCTTCAAAAATTGCCCTTGCACGTATATTCTTTTTGTGAGTAATTTTATTTTAATATACGGGGGATTATTTTTATGGACAATGCCGAAAAGAAGAACTCTGGACTCCTTAAGTTCTTATGGCGGTATTCCTGAAAACCCATGCAACAAATGTTGATATGGTTTACTATGGATTATTCATATCAATGGAAGCTATTTACTTGTGAAAGTTCGAAATTTTGCTGGGTTGTTTTTGAGTTCTATCAACGTAAAACTTTCATACATTTGTTTCCCAGTGTGCTCTCATTGGCATTGGAGTTTAAATAGAAAATGGAATGCTGTCATTAGTCAGGCTCTAGTTACCGCAATCTAAATAATTCATTGTAATATAGTACCAGTGTACTGTCAAAACAGTTATAGGTTTTTTATTATCTCGTACTTGTTGATCTACTGTAGTTGAACCTTCCTCGTTATAGTGAGAGTCCCTTTGCGAAGTTGCTGTATCGATTGGAACATATGGACCACATATGCAATAGAATGTGTGCTTCTGGTTTTCTGTTCCTGGCACAGGGTAGGACAACTAAAAAAGCTTCCAGAGCTTATTTGCCATCGCTCGTGATACATCGTCAATGCGCAGTTTGCATCCAACGAATTCTTTTGGAGAGGTGATATTTTGGGGTTGGGGGTTCACTGTTCAGTCCTTTTGCGCTGAGGATTATTGTTCGTGGCTTTGACTTAAAGATTCTTGCAAGTACGAGTTTTTTGCCACTTCCTCACATTTAGTGCGGTCAGCGATCTCACAATCTCGAGTACAATTCGTTCAATTTCAGGTGATAATACGTAGGCTCATACAAATTGATTAACGATGATGTCAACGTGTTATGTTGACCTACTCTGTAGTGTTATGTTGATTCTTCTGTAGTCTACACTCTACAGCACGGTTAAGCATCTTTGGCCAATTTATCGGCATGTTCGTTTCCTCCAATTTCTTTATTTCTTGGGTCCATCATGCAGACTTTTGATCGGCCGATGCTCTAATGGTAATTAAAAGACCGACCAAACTATCGGCCGATCAAAAATTCCGAAGTGGGCGGTGTCTCTAATTGGTATAGCTCCCAGTTGCCTGCGGGAAATCTTTATTTAAACCCACGATTCACAAGTAAGCTTTGTTTAATAGATTTGTAAGAACTAAATTATAATCTGATTTTTATTGCACTAATTCTACACAAGTTAAATTACTTCTCGCATTCTCTACTGTCGAATGACATATGAATGTCTCTGTAGACGTCCGCAACTCCTTCCGGGTTGGACCAACTTCTTCCGTATGTTCCACATTACCTAGACTTTATCTATACGTTCACTAAGCAGTCCAGAATCACGTATGTATGCTGTGAGTACCGTTAGTGCTACCTGGTTATTTTGGTGAATTCGTATGGCGTACCTGTAAATGTTTTTACCCCTTTTGAGATGGATCTAATTCCTCCTTTGTTTTTGTTTTACCTCTATTAATTTTTGTTACTAGATTTCTCAACTTATGCCATCTTTCTTCTTATTTTCTGCTTTCTATTCGCCTATTCACATTATAATACTTGGTGAATAAAGAAACCTCTTTTATATTTGCAAAAATAAATTTAATCTATATAGGAAACATGTCTTGGCTTAAGCCGTTATCAATCCTAAATTTATTCTCGATTTAGAGAAATATACAAAATACACAAGCAAAAGAATACTTTTAGCTTGTCTGTTCGTCGCACGCTTTGATATTTTCATTTGTTCTCGTTCACATGTATTTTGTATATTTCTCCAAATCGACAATTATTTAGGATTGATAATGGCGTAAGCCGAAACATGTTTCCTATACAGATTAAATTTATTTTTATTATATTTATTTTTCTAGTAACTTTTTGTCAATTTTCTTCCGTGTCAACCTTTATAAAATACGTTCTGTCCACGAAAGGGACCTTACATGGTTCTTTAGGTAAGGTATTTCTTGGAGTTTCCTTGCCTGAGTATATCTCTGAGTTAACTGTTTTCTCTGGATACTCATCCTCATGCAACATTACCACAGGTGTTGCAATTTATAACGAAGTCGATTAACAATATGTGTATTTTTAGTTAATACTTCTGCTATGCGCCTTGACGGCGGTAGCGTTTGCATACACAGTCCATGAGGACCATGGTGATGGCCACGGTGACGATGATGATGACCACGATGGAGGTCATGGTGACGGTGGTTATGGTGGTGGTGATGATGGACATGATGACGATGAAGGAGGTGATGACGACGACGGCTATGGTGGTGACGATGGCGGTCACGGAGACGACGGAGGTGATGGACACGATGGCGGAGATGGAGGACATGGAGGGGATGGTGGTCACGGAGGTGGCGGAGGCCATGGAGGTGATGGAGGTCATGGTGGACACGGAGGTGGTCATGGAGGAAATGGAGGTGGTCATGGAGGTGGCGGCGGCGGTGGCGGTCATGGTGGTGGTCATGGAGGTAATGGAGGCGGCCATGGTGGTCACGGTGGAAACGGAGGCGGACATGGAGGCGGCCATGGAGGAAATGGAGGTGGTCATGGTGGAGGCCATGGTGGAAATGGAGGCGGTCATGGAGGTGGTGGCGGCGGAGGAGGTCATGGTGGAGGCCATGGTGGCAATGGAGGCGGTCATGGAGGCGGCGGCGGAGGTCATGGTGGAGGCCATGGTGGAAATGGAGGCGGTCATGGAGGTGGTGGCGGCGGCGGAGGTCATGGTGGAGGCCATGGTGGAAATGGAGGCGGTCATGGAGGTGGTGGCGGCGGCGGAGGTCATGGTGGAGGCCATGGTGGAAATGGAGGCGGTCATGGAGGTGGTGGCGGCGGCGGAGGTCATGGTGGAAATGGAGGCGGCCATGGAGGTGGTGGCGGCGGCGGAGGTCATGGCGGAGGCCATGGTGGAAATGGAGGCGGTCATGGAGGTGGTGGCGGCGGCGGGGGCCATGGTGGTAGCTCTTATAACAATGTACATTTGGAATCTCATGGTGACGGAGGAAAGTCCGCTGGTAAAGATGATGGACATGACCAACACGTAAGTTTTTACTATTTTCCTTTAATATACACAATGATTCTGGAGGAATCTGCCATATCGGGAGTGATAGTGTACATATCTCAAAGCCAGAAAGTTTATGTAAACATGGATGATATGGATAAGGATAGGAACATGGATATCTTTTCCTAACGGTTAATTCCCAGATACTGCGATAACCTAAAGTACCGTTTATTTCTTGCATGAAAAATATTTGATTATTACTTCAAGTAAAGAAGATTAATGAATGATTAATCGACATGAAACGAATGACAATAAAAATATGAAAACTCCTAATATCATTAACATAATAATAATATATTACTACAACTACTCCCTAGCGCAAACAAACCAAACAAAAATATACTTCACATGATTTGAAATGATACAGAAGTTAAAGTAAACCGATTTTTACATTTTAAATATGAACTGCCAATCAAATTTTTCAATAACCGAATATGTTGGACCTATTTTTCTATTTCTTATAAATATTAACTATCTTCTCATTCTTTCATATCAGGCATACCCGAGATACAGCTTTGAATATGGCGTCAATGATGGGAAAACTGGCGACAAGCACGCCCAACATGAAGAAAGAGATGGCGATAAAGTTAAGGGATACTACACATTGAAGGAGGCCGATGGTACGACCAGAACCGTGCATTACGAAGCCGACAAGAAGAACGGTTTCAATGCTCATGTCGAGAGGTCCGGACAAGCTAGTCATCCAGCTGGAGGTCATGGTGGTGGTCATGGTGGTGGTGGAAAGCATTGACCGCATGTGTGATGTATAAGTGTTATTAATTTTATTTGTTATGTGTCTGTTAATTATTTTTTGTTATGATGTGTGATGTAATTTTATAGTGCAATAAATAATGTAACATGATTAAGACATTGGTTTGCAATCGGTTTCACAATTGCCTGTTATCATTGTGATTAGCTGAACATACACAGACAGACCTATCAAGCAGGTTGACCTGCGGCAACTAACACAATAATTCTATACAAACTGTCATAATTTTGTTTTCAACACGAAACGGTGATTCCACTTACAAATCACTCTTCTCAAAACACAATAAACCACAGAAAATTGCTTAAAATCTACGGCAAAACATCTTGTAAACCGCTTGCTAAAAGTGACTTTTTAAGATTTTTGCCTTCAACAATTCAACTGTCTTAATATGCTCATACGACCAACTTCCTGCTAAATATCACACGAAAAGTTGGTTGTGAGAGATATTGGAATGCTTTTTACTACGCTTATATTAACACTTGTTGTTTGTTACGCTCTAAACTTGTAATCGATATTTTCCAAAATATTGAAAAAGTTGGAAAATCTTTTAATATGTGGAATAATTTTCCAATCAAATTTAAATTTTGCATGTTTTGCATGCATGGAACGGAAATCATGCAAAACATGCAGATTTAGAATTAGATTGGAAAATTTTTCCAAATATAGGAAAAATTTGCCAAACGACGTAAAGACGTCGTTTGATTGGCCAATCAAACATATGTCAAACGAAACCTTCCAATCAAAACATACCGCCCTCTAGAACTGTCAGTGTCAAATTTCATAAATTGTCATATAACCTAAAAAGACATTGGCGAAGAAAAATCTATGTAGACGACGCTAGAAGAATACCATCGACGAAAAAATTTTGTAACCAATTCGAATATTAAATGGCGATAAATGATCTAGACAATTAACGCTCTCGCTACGCTCGAGCGTTAAAAAGTCTCGATCATTAATCGCTCTTTTTAATATACTTTTTGGTTAAATAAGTATTAAAACGGTACTTCTTAAAGATTTCAAATATATTTTTGAAAAATATTTAAGTACGTAGTTTTGAGATACTTCTAAAACCACACATCAAAAAACCCATCAACCGCAAGATTTATTTAGATATTATTATTTTGTACAGATTTTGAAAAGAAAAAGACAGTGGTATTAGATTCCACTTAAACTTTACAGGAAGACTATTACGGAGCCAGGATTTAGCAATTATTTTCATACTGATGACAGTAGGTAGTGTCAAACGCTGACGTTTTGACAATACCTACTGTCATTAGAATGAAAATATCTGCCAAATCCTGGCTAACTAGTGTTATTTTAATGCAGACACGAAAGATCTCGACCAAATAGACCTCATGCAGGTAAACAATAAATTTTATATATAGTATGATAAAGTAATGTGCCTGGCCACATCAGATTTTTTTAAATATTGTCAAAACACTTTTTGTTTGTTGTCCGACTAAAATGCCGTTTTGACATCTTTCAGTCAGTATTTATTTACAAATGGATTTTAGGTTTGATTGTTAGTTAAAGTTTTTCGCCACTGAATTACCATGAAATAAAATTACTTTTGTTTGTGGTTTAAATTTACTGAAACTTAGTGCTACTTATCGATACGTCAAGTAAAAGTATTTTTTGTGGATCTTCATTATTTGTAGTGAAGAAAGCGTCTTAGCTGTTTTTGATGTAGAATTGAATTAACTACTTTGTGATTCAATTTACTGGCAAATCAACTTCCCTTTTTGTTATGATAGCCGTTTTCGAATTATACATACATATTAGAAAGCAACGTTATTTTTAGTAATTTAAGATGCCACATTTCATACCTCAATTAATTAGTAGTTAAATTTGATGCAATTTATGTTTGCATTGATCTGTGATAATCTTAATAGGGTGCCATGACGTGCAATGATTGAAAACAACACAAATGACTATTTTTACCAGAATTTTCATATTTACACTGATGTGTCGTGTGTATCGATAGTATGTTGTGTTGCATATTTATGTACGCATTGCTATAGGTCTGAGCTGCTCATAAACATTGTGTAGGGTATGGTGGGGCACATTTGGATAATTGACATTTTCGTTTCCATTTGCTATGTGAACCCACTGATGATATTGTAGTTTGGCGCCCATAAAAAAAACTACTCATTGGTTTCCAATGAATTCAACGTCGAAAAAAAATTTCTTCTTGATCGGACCACGAATATGGAAGTTATGACCATATAACAAATGTTTTTGCAGAACATCTTTAGAAGCAGTAGGAATTCAACCATTTTCTCAACGGATTATTAGAGAGCGCACTACTTTATGCAAGTCGAAATCCTCATACTTTTTGGACAACCCGAGATCCTCATGAAGGAATTAGTACCTATTTTAGATAAATAATATCAAGGATAGCTATAAAATATAATTATTAATAAATGTGTCTAAAGAGGGGTAGAAGTCACTGATGTAAATGTGAAAAAAGCACTACCATCCTGAGCACAATTCTTCGCATTGTGTGATTTATATCTCTAGTCATATCTCTATAGATTACATCAAAATCAGTACCTGACCAACAACTCGACTATTTGTGTTAAATTTTCTTAAAGATGATGGTAGATTTATTGTTATCGTTATTTCAATCTTTTTAATAAACCTGGCAAGGAGTACTATTTGAACTTTAGAACTTCAATAGAAGTTGTGCTTTTCAAAGGTTTGTGTATCAGCTCGTTTGTTGTTTTTCGTGTTCGATTAGGATGTTGTGAGATATCAAGATCTAACAGATTCAGCTATTTTATAGCTAGAACCCCTGTTGCTGAAGTAGGAACATTGTAGAAAGCTCTTGACCATAGACCGAGATATGTTTTTGGTGAGATTTAAGGAAAATCGCCCACTGAAGTTGCTTGGCGGTTTTCTGCCATCTGGGCAAGCGCACTATAATAGGCCAACCAGAGCGCTTGCGCAAGTAGATAATATTTTTTTCACAATTAAATTAAAATGAGCGGTTTTAAATTTAATAAAGCAACCTCATCGTTTGTTCTAATATCAATAGTATTTATAAAACATTTTTTAAAATAATTTTTTTTCAATCAACGGTTACCGATTTATTTAATATCAATTTAATTGTTATTAAAAATATAAATTATCAAAGTTACAGCGATTGAAATTACAGCGCATATGAAGAAGCTATCTTCAGATTTTTGCATATTTATTTTTAAGTTATGACGTCATACATTTTTGTCTACAGGCCACTTAGATTTATTATTTTTTGTTTCGGAAGGTTTTTTAATTGTTGTATTCAACAGTATAAAGTTTTGAATAGATTACTAACAAAAATGAAGAAACGCCGAACAGAGACAAGTTTTAATAGGTTAAAAAATACATTAATGAAATTAACAAAATAATACGGGTGTTATTAAGCAACGATAAGTAAATTACAAAGAATAGGTTTGTGACACGTTCATAAAATGAATTCACCCCTTGGGCTCAGGTGTTGTTACTGACACTCATGTCGAATTATTACCCTAAGATCATTTAAATTCTAAATTGTTACATCGATTTGTGTACACCTTGGTTTGTAGGTACCCCACAGAATAAAGTCTAATGGTGTCAGATCCGGAGACCTAGCCGGCCTTCTATTGGGCCTCTTCTTCCTATCTATCTTCCTGGGAATACTTCGTCCAAATAACGTCGCACATTAACAGCGCAGTGTGGCGCGGTATCATCTTGTTGCAACCAAGTATTATTGTTTAGTAACTTAGGGATCTTTTTATTCACAATTTCTGTCACCGACAAGTCCTGCTCATACATTAAGCTTCTGTGAATATTGGGTACAGAGTTCTTGCATCCAGTGAGGATTTTCCCTAGCCCAAGACCGATAATTATGCCTATTGACAGTCCTATGTAAATAAAAAACTGATGTGGCCAAGCACATGACTATCATACTATTTAGTAGTGTCCCCACGTAAAGACTGATGTTGTGACAATACAATTATATCAAATTATCTGTCAAATCCTGGCTAACTAGTTTTAATGCATTACGAGCGATCTCATTCAAATAGAATTTGCTCATGCAGCTAAACTATCAATTTTTCCAAAAAATGTCATAGACAAAAATTATACAAAATTTCTCTACTAACTATTTGTATGAAATTACAGAAATAGAGGCTCATTTAAAGAACACCTTTTAGCAATGAAACTTCCAAATATGTAGTTTTGCCCCAACACCTTTAGTTTCTCCGGAATCATCGCCACAAAAACACGCACAATATATGGGGCACAATATGAATAACATATTGCTCATTATAACATTTTTTAGGTAATAGAAATATTTATTGAATGCTCAATATGTATTATTTGAATGTACAAATTATTAAATCTAATGCACTATTTATATATTTATCATCATTTGTTCAAATTTTTAAGGAACTGGCAAAACCGGTTATACCATTCAATTGTACGGAAAAAAATACAAAAGAAACTGTCTCTCATTTCTAAACTATTGCTATAACCTTTACATTTTGCGCTATTAAAAAATAAGAAATATAATTTTCTATTATTGAAGCTTACGAAATGATAGTAAATTTGCATTACTTAATGTTTTAATGTGCATTAATTAATTGTCATTTGAAACAAAGACATAATAATAATTTTATGTTGTTATAGATTGCAAAAATCTTTCAATTGCATTGATTAATATTTTCTTACTTCTACTTAAGTACACTTATTATATTAATTACGAACCAAATTATTTTTGTTTTGCTTACTGGATTATTATACACTGTTTGCGTCATTATTTACCTAAACATCTACATTGATTTATACGTCAGCGACCAGCTCCCATTCAACGGATCATAATAATATTATTAAAATTAACTCGCTTTCAAGCTAAGAAAGTTTTTTATTTAAATACCTGCACGACAGATATTATCAAAATTATTAATATAACAAATGTAAAAAAATCCTAGTCTGTATCAGAGAAAAATTTATGTAGAATCCACGGAAAACTATAGTTTCTCTGATGGAAGGTAGCCTCTTTATTTTAGCTGAGGAATTTTTCTAAATTCTACGATGTTTAATTTTCTGAGGGGTAGTTGATTCCATCTTGGGAAGACATTAGCAGCTCCAATTAGCACCTAGTATTCATATTTCCCAGCAATTTACCTACTAACTTCGTTAATAAAGAAAAAAATAAAGAGGCGCTCGAGAATTTTAGAAAAATTACAAATTTGTCTAATGAATCTACCTATGTTCTGGGAGCTCAACAACAATTTTATTATTCTTTTATTTTCCATGGATCAGAAATTGATTAGGTTCTATAGAATATAAAAATAAAGACAAAATAACCAGAAACTAGGATAAACATTTCCTTTTCTTGTAATCTGCTTCCCAACAAAATTCTTAATCAAATCTACCGGCATTTAAACAAATATGCATTATGGCTAGCTTAAACTATTTAAACCGTGTTCAATATATTAATAATAAAAAGAGCAATACCTAACGCCTATGTAAATGCATGCAAACATTAGAATAATACTCAGTTAGGCTTAGAATGGGTAATAAAACCATTTCGCACCACTTTCTGGTTTATGCCTTTCCATACCTACCATATCTGCATTAACATTTGATTTTATGTATAAAAGCCCCTGTTTTCCAGTACGAATCCAGTTTGAAATCCACATCGGTCTAACAAACAACAACCATGATCAAGGTACGTGGAAACTTAATTTTGATTTTGTGGTTTATTGCAATGTCAGTGAAAAATATAATAAGCAACTTACAAACTTCTTATAAATAATGTGTGTTTGTGTTATGTGCTAGTAATGATTTATCACACGATACAATAGGGAATGTGCCTAAAATTTATCAGTGCCTCTACTAAGAAAAGATATACATAGTTAATAATGACATAGAAATACATATGTGAGGATTTACGGTGCTACTTTTTGTGAATAACCTAAAAATTTTAAATTATTTTTTTGCAAGATATGTGGTAATTACTCATTGTGCTATCAACAATGGACTGGTTCACGTTAGCGGCCATCAAATCATACAACTTTAATTTTCTTTATTAATCATTCGACAATTCTTTGACCATGCTTAACCATTCCCTGTTATAATCGAATACACATTTTGCCTAGATACCTACTATCGATAAATTTTGAAACACAAAACAAAAACTTAAGGAACGGTCAAATATGTTTAAACATGACAATTACATGGCTATTAACTTTAAAAAATGAACCACAATAAAATAAAATTAAGTACAAAATATTCCACTATTACTATTATTACTATCAAATTGATTTTTATGCCCAGACGTCGGTTGATTGATACACAATGGGCATATTTTGGCAGTAAAATTCATGGCACTAGAATAGTTATTTAAATTTGTAAACATTCTCAGGTGTGCTACGCGCACCAAAGGTCGTACAGAGTATTTTACATCATACCATGGAGCATCATATATATTTTTTTTGTTCAGTTGACAATTAACCTCTTAAAATTTAACGTAGTGCCATGTATGGTGGCTTGGTTGTCATGGTACTGGTGCATGGATATACATAATATTGTTACTGTCCTAATATAAATTAAATATTTTATCTACGACTCACATATAATAAGTTCATTGTATACGTATCCATGACTATATAATCCCCATCATTACACTGCCAATGATTATAATGACACTAGTGTTGTATAATAATGACACTTTGTTCAAATAATGACTTCATTATTTGAACGAACTGTCATCATTATACAACGCTAGTGTCCAAGTCTGTCAAAACCTACGTGGATGACAGTTATGTGACAGTTCGCCTCGCCATCATTAACAAATACATTTCAAGTGTCGTATTCCAAAACGTCGTATTTGACTCGCACACAACGGATATAAATATTATATCCTTAGTTATGTGCTCGTCAAATAATATACTATTAAATACTGTTTTCTCAAGAATTAATATTAGCAATTGGATTCTTATTTATTCTTCCGGTAGGCTCAACATGAATAACACAAAAACACTGCACAAAATATCAATATGAGATATGATTATAAAATATGAGATTTGATCAGTTGCGTCTGCTAACATTTAAGCTAAGCAATGATTGACAGCATAGTTTATAAAAAAAAACATCACAAAGCTAGGAGTTCAGTATATTTGCTTGCATTTGTAATGTACGACATTTGTGGCGAGAATAATATAGGTAGAACCACGAGAACCGAGACTGAGTCCTTGATATCAGCTATTATTGTTTCCCTACTTTTCTATTTTTACTGATTTTGGTAGATCCTGTAATTCTATTAATGGTAGAATACCATCACTTGATTTATGAGAAAAAGACAATTTAAAAATATGAAATATTGTTTACTCTACAAACATTGTAAATGGAATGTGAATATTTAAGGTTTGTATTTTGTATAATTTTGTATACTTCCTGAATCCATGTTCTATAAACGTTAAAAGGGGCTCATTGTAAACGTTAGAAATTGTATTTTAATTTGAATCTTTAAAGTTTTCGTCACAAGTGGTCTTGAAGACTCGATAGTTACTCCTTAATTGATTGTCGGACACTTCAAAAACAAAAAGAAACAAAAACCTAACGTGGTATGTACCTGACGGATAAATATTCAGCCCCAAGCAGTTCTTTTGAGGTTATGGTTGACAAAAAAATGGCAAACATTGCTGTATAATGTAAAGAATGTATCATTTTTTTCTCGATAATCGTAAAATCACAAAATTTGAATGATACCCAAGAAGAAAAAGAAAAGCATAACATCAGTTTGAAAATGGGGTTTTCCATAAGAAAAATGTCGTCACGTGATCCATATAGTATAATGTATGTTGATGTATTACACAAAATAAAAACATTTCAACCGTCAAGCAAGTTCTAACTTAAAATTTGTTGTCTAATGATGAAATTTGAATATGAGAGTGACTAAATGAGTCGTCAGTCGCATACTAAATGGATATCTTTTTATATTTATGTTTTGTTTTTATTTATAGATTTTTGTTCTCTGCGCCGTGGTGGCATTAACCAACGGACAAGGTCATGGTCATCACGGCCATGGAGGTGAATCACACAATAATTATCACCTCCACTCATATGCCGGTCATGGAGGACACCATGAACACCATGAACCTCACGTAAGCACTGGAAGAAAATACCAGTTGTACCACTGGCTTCATCTGAAATGTCGACATTATTGTTTTCTAGGCTTATCCAAAATACGAATTCAAATACGGAGTAGAAGACCACCACACTAAAGATCATCATGAACAACATGAGCATCGTGATGGAGACAAAGTAACTGGGCATTACAGTCTCCACGAACCTGATGGTACCATCAGAACTGTCCATTACACCGCTGATAAGCACAATGGTTTCAATGCCCATGTCGAGAGGAGAGGTCATGCCCATCATCCCCACCATTATGGCCACGGACACCATTAAAGTTGATGATTTTTTTATGATGACTGCTTGTGGATAGTGTTTTTGTATGGATGTATTTTGTATTTTGATATGGTTGTAGTTTATTAATAAACTTCTGTTATGGATGTAGGTGTTTCTTTCGAGGTTGAGGTTGGTAAACTAATGACACACATTCCTTAGAATTTAAAGAATATACAGTGTGTCCACGAAAGTCCGCACCATAAGGAAAAATATTTTATTGTGTATTTCTCAGAAAATTGTATTCTTTATAAAAGTTGGCGGCTCATATGAAACCAAAACTGCAACCGTCAAATATGTTAATTTCGGTGCCATATACCAAGCGATTCAGAATATATGAATTTGTGATAAGATTAAACTACCTGTATTTTCAAAATACCGCACAGCATAGTCTTAAAATGGTACTGATCTCGGCATTCTACTGTAAAGTTCGGGTTTTCTTGTGCCCACCACGGGCAGTTTTCTGAAGAAACAGTCCCATTTGACGTAAATGTTGCCGCATCTGTACAAAGAATATTAAAAAAAAAACTATGTTCTCTTTCATTTTCAACTCAAACCAGATGGTATAGTCATACCTGATGTCGAAGTCTCTTTTAGTGTACTTATAAATTTTGGTTTATAAGGGTGATACTGCATTGGCTGTGTGAAGCAATTTGTCGAACAGAAGTCGTTTTATGCTCGATTACTTCTTGCAACATTGACAAACTTGTTTCCTCATTTTGGCAACATATTTTTGTGGGGTTTCTTGAAGCTATTCACATAAACTAACGTAAACTGCAGTGAGTGCGATTAAACGGATAATGGCTGGATAATGCTTTTGTTTTTCATATACCCCTGAGATAACTGGTGTATACTTATTTTAAAATTTAAACAATGTTGCATAAAGAAAATAAACTGTTTGTTTCATATTATTTCTTTTTTGTATCATTGGGTTGCCTATACAAGAACCTATACTTATGTGGTTATTGGTGCGTTTTGTGCTGCTGTACATAAGAAGATACATTCTTGCATAAAATAATTGATTCAAGACACAATTGATTGAGGTTTCAGTTATGTTTATTAAGATATTATCAGTGAAAATAAAATTTCATACGTGGTAGTAACACGCGTACCATCACTTGAGAATGGCTCGGTGTAGATGGATAACTACTATTATAAACCTATCCACAGTCAATAATATTAACTGAATAAAAGGTAAGTCACGTTCCTGAATTAATTATTGTATGATATATTAATATCTACAGGGTGAAATATCAACTTCGCACCAAGAAAATAAGTAATTTTGCGTTAGTTCTAAACAAACATTAGTTACCATACCAAAATAACAAAAAATATAAAAAATGTATTCAAATTTCCAAAAAATAGATTAAAAAGAACCTTGTAGTATCTCTGGCATTTACTAATATTTGTCACAAAAGTAATAATTAAGAAAGAAGCTGAAAATATTTTTTTTCAAGGTAGGTGGCTCTGACTTCATATTTGAATATAATTTTTACTTCTAAACAACATTTCAAAATAAAGTTTATCGATAATAATGAAAATACAGGTACTTTACTCTTATCACAAATTCATATATTCTGAAGCGCTTGGTATATGGCACCGAAATTAACATATTTGACGGTTGCAGTTTTGGTTTCATACGAGCCGCCAACTTTTATAAAGAATAAAATTTTCTGAGAAATACACAATAAAAAATGTTTCCATATGGTGCGGACTTTCGTGGACACACTGTATAAGCTAAAGTTATCTTGTATGTTAGGGCGCATTTACCTGATTACAGTTGGAATTTGTAGACAACTTTTGAGCCCGGATTTGAAACAAAGTAATTCTCAAAGTAGATCTTCAAATTAAAACCTTCAAACATCAATAATAGGTACATTCCCTGTAACTCAAAATGTGCATCTACCTATTGCGCTAAATAATTGTTACGCATTTGTCATTGAAAGAATCGTCTGTTTTCACAAGTAACTGATCTCTTGTGAAACTAGCGTAAATAACATATGTTGCAGGCTTTTTATTTAGAAAAATAGGATATGGCCATGCACATGACTTTACCATACTATACAGCAGTGTCAAACGCTGATGTTTTGACAATACTGTCAATAGAATCAAAACATCTGTCAAATCCTGGCTAGCTAGTTTTAATGCAAGACCGATCTCGATCAAATAGAATTTGTTCATGCAGCTAAAGTATTAATGTTGCCAAAAATCGACCAAGCAAGCGGAACATGAAAGCTAATCGCCTGGCATAGAAGTGGAGATGGTAGTTGTGTGATTAAAATAATTGTACGTAAATTAACTATTGTTAACAAGCGAATTCTGTTATGTTTTCTGCTTTTCACACAAGTTGTTTGTTGAAAAATTATCACTCCCGCTGTAGGGATTATGTTTTTTATTTGATTAGCAGAGGACTCATAACTACGACGTATAGTGGAGAACAAAGAACGTATGAACATCAATATTGCTGTGTCGTGTTTTTTTTTGTATGTTACTATAGCAGAATAGCGGAACTTGAAAGCGAATTGCGAGGCAAAGAAAGAAGTGAAACAAAACATAGCTGGCGACGCAATCTACCCTAAAACTGACGGAAACACAAGAACGTTGGAGAAATAAACGAGCCAACCCTTCCCAAGGAAACCCCAGTGAACCCCTCGCGAAAAGACGACAACGTACTACAACACACCAAAAACGACATTAGACTGCTTATCGGAATCTATGGTGGAATCACTACTAGTAGAGCGCTAAAAATATAGTATATCTCTCTCTGATATTGTATAAATATACCGGGTGATTCAATTTCGAGCCTCACCATGGGGATCTCGCTTATTAGTGGAGATAGAGGCCAGGTTTAAATTTGGCCAAGTTTCGTATTGTTGTGTTGTGTTGTGTTGTGTCAATTATCTGAAAAGAAATTTAAGCTATCATTTTTCATTTTGAAGATATCCGCAAAAAACTGAGAAATCTTAAAGTATCGCTTTTAATTTTGTATTCAAAACCAAATGTAGCTAGTCATTTGAAACAAAAACATTCTACAGCTACTTTTTAACAAGGAATGCAGTGTCGTTTTTTAATTTGAAATAACATCAAAGATGGCGGCGTAACCATGGCCAACTTTTGTTTTTCTTATGGGAGCCATGTTGAATTTTGACATTTTCCGATAGTCGTGTTTCTTTTCATTTTCGCATAGTACAACATGTAAGCATTATTTTTTAAAATAATGGTGTAATAATAAAAAAAACCTACAGGTACCTAACTGGAGTTTGGTTACAGACCGCCGGTCTCGTTGCCAAGCAACGTCAACAAAATGCACTTGGATCTAGCGGCGCGCTCAGCGTTGGGTTTGCCATTTAACCAAATAAACCTGAATTGTGGTTGATTGTGGATGTAAAATGCCGTTTACCAATAACGAAGCGTGATATGATAAGGGTTTATTATTGTTATCGTAGAAATGCCCGATCGTACAATTCCTAACATTGGACAGAAATTTAGCGGACCATGGATCGTTTAGTAAACACCGCAATTCTTATGATCCTCATGGAAATGTTGAAAACGATCGTAAAGATATTTTGAAAATGGTAAACGTTAGATTACCATAATTTGCAATGCTTCAACTACTGGTTTTTAGATAAATACGATCCTCGGATTTCTACGCGGGAAGTAGCCTCTAATTTGGAATTCCCGCAAACACGTGTTTGGAGAGCATTACGAACAAAGAAATTGAAACCGTACAAACCCCGCACAAGTCAAACTTTGCAGTTGTACGAATTCAACATGGCGCCCATAAGAAAAACAAAAGTTGGCTATGGTTACGCCGCCATCTTTGATGTTATTTCAAATTAAAAAATAACACTGCATTCCTCGTTAAAAAGTAGCATGTTTTTGTTTCAAATATCTAGCTACGTTTGGCTTTGAATAAAAAATTAAAAACGATATGTTAACATTTCAGTTTTTTGCTGGTATGTTTAAAATGAAAAATGATAGCTAAAATTTCTTTTCAGAAAATTGATCAGCACAAAAATACGAAACTCTGCCAAATTTAAACATAGCCTCTATCTCCACTAATGATTTACGATACCAATAAGAAAACTAGCGGGCAGCCAAGAAAAAAACATGTTGATGTTATTCGAGGAGCAAAATTGAAGATCACAAATTCAATTAGATATAAAAATGTGTAATTCTATAAAATAAAATGGACATGCCCAAGGTTTTTTAATTCAGCAAAAGTTTATTGCTATCAGACGTGATAGCAATAAACGGTTTGATTTGGAATTATGAGTGGCCACAGCCCAATAGAAATATAACATCTAAGTAAGGACAAAACAAAAGGTTGAAGTTTGTTGCACAGTGGAATTACATGGAGCGAATCCTGGGTGCCCAGGGTGGCATTTTCGCCTTCCAAAACGAAGTAGCATGGCTCGAGGCGAGTCTGTGTTCTCAATTTTGAATCATATGGTAGAGGGTGGAAATAATCCTACAGCATCTTGTCCTCAGTAGTTATTTTTATATTAGTAGTTATTTCTAATAGACTAGGTTATTTGGTTTCGATCAAATTAACAATAATAATTAATTGTTTTATGTTATTGATAATGATTTATTATGAATATACACAGTACAACAATTTACATATACAACACACACATAACAAATAACAAGTTAACATGTTTCCATATTTAAAGCAAATTGAATCCCTAGATGTCCTAATGATGACCATGACCGTAATGCGCTGGGTGAATAGCATGACCAGATCTATGGACCTGAGCGTTGAAACCATTATGCTTGTCAGCAGTGTAATGCACAGTTCTGATGGTGCCATCAGGTTCATGAAGACTGTAATGTCCAGTTACTTTGTCACCATCGCGGTGTTCTTGTTGTTCGTGATGATCTTTAGTATGATGGTCTTCCACTCCATATTTGAATTCGTATTTTGGATAAGCCTGTAAAATAATCGTGAGGTTGAATAGAGTTAATTCTGACTTGTGGAATACTTACATGAGGTTCATGGTGTTCATGGTGTCCTCCATTGCCAGCATAAGAGTGGAGATGGTAGTTGTTGTGTGATTCTCCCCCATGACCATGATGATCATGACCTTGGCCGTTGGTAAACACCACGATGGCACAGAGAACGAAAATCTGAAGAATAATATGGTTAAGGTGTTGTGTTTTACGAAATGTATAAAGTAGCTATTTATAATACAAGCCTTAAATTAATTTTAAAACAATAATTATTATTAATAAGTGATAAAAATGCGAAATGACAAATGTAATTAATTTCAAACAAACTCTTCTAGTGGCTAGGAATCACTTTTATCACTAGTGCTAATAATATGTCCTCATAGAACAGGGTTCCATGAACGGTTTCATTCCATTTTTCATTCTGAGAAATTATCAGTCTAGCTGTGTTATACTATGTTTTATAGTTGATTAAAAGAGGACCCAAAATTAAGACATATAGTGTAGAACAAAGAGCACAGCGTATAAACATTAATATTTTTGTGTTGTGTTTATGCTACAATAGCAGAATAATAGCAATATTTTTTAACAAGAATTTTTCAATAAAACTTCAGCGATCGAGATAAAAATGGCAACTGCTATGAACGATAAATTATGCCGGCGCGGCACACTTATTTACATATTCAATCTTTTAATGAATTATGTAGCCTAGTTAGGCGCAGATCCGCTAATGATAAGTTTAAATTTGATATAGTTAAGCATAACTCGTCTGATAATTTGGAACTGAGATATTGCATTTTGGTAGAAACATCTGGTCTTCAAATTTATGGGCGTTTCTACCTACCTTGATCATGGCTGCTGTTTGTTAGGTCGATGTAAATCGCAAACTGAATTCGAATAGGAAAACGGGTGCTTTTATACATACAATATTCACGCATGCATGATATGGAAAGTCATAAACCAGATATAACGACAGGGCATAGGACCGTAGAATTTCACATTTGATTATACACAAAATACGAATAAAGTATTATTTACTAATAATATACTTTACACAACAACAATGTGCCATTCAATGGTTAAATAATATTAAGTTGATAAAAAAAACGTAATGAAAAATATTTTTTTCAGAGTCTGTCAAACCTAGAATCACCCAACCCGTGTTTCAGCATTAAATACCAAGTCACTAATAAAAAAAATCTTACCGGTGTTATTTGCATAATTTAACACCGGTAACGTACAGATGAAAGTAAATGTCTATCCCATTTGTGACGTAGAATCGTGAGAATCTGTTGTCAACTCTAGGGATTTATTTTTAATTCGATTTGACTATACGTATCCTTAATTGACGAGGTAACGACAACACTCGTTGAAAAAAACTGAGTGCACTTTAAAATTTTCTGTTTTCTTTGAAAGGCAAACAAAATACCTGCTAGGAAAATGTATTAATCAATTATATCACCGTCTTCATTTTCAAACTATCAATTGTCTGGAATTTTGTTAACTATACTTGTCAATGACAAGAATGTTGCCATTTTTTTTAAAGTAATTATTCAACTCGCTACTACTTTTTCACTGCTTTCGTCGGTTCCTTAAGAACGATTTTTCTCTATTTGTTAGCCGTTTCTTTAGTACAGTACTTATTCTGTACCACGAGTGGTACACAATCGAATAAATAACATGCTGCTAGATATTCAATATTAATTATTCAAGACATTTTTTTTTCACGTCAACTTAGGTTATATTTATTGGTATATACCATGTCAATTACATATCACTATTCACTTTGTTTTTAATAATTAAAACAAAATATATCTTAACAATAATAAAAACTGTTCCTTGTATACCATTCTCCCCTACCTATGACGTGAGTCACTCGGTCCATACGTGTCGAATTAATGACCTCTTGCTTTTTTGAAGTACGTTAAAAAAATACAAAATGTTAAAATAATTCATATAATTCCAGTGACTTCATTGTCGTTTGATAAGTCATAACTTACCTTTTGACATTGAGGGTATACCTTCTGCCATTGAGGGCTACCTTTTGCCATTGAGGGCTAACCTTTTGCCATTGAGGGCTAACCTTTTGCCATTGAGGGCATACCTTTTGCCATTGAGGGCGTACCTTTTGCTATTGAGGGCGTACCTTTTGCTATTGAGGGCGTACCTTTTGCCATTGAGGGCTAGCTAACCTTTTGCCATTGAGGGCATACCTTTTGCCATTGAGGACCTACATTTTGCCATTGAGGGCGTACCTTTTGCCATTGAGGGCTAACCTTTTGCCATTGAGGGCTAACCGTTTGCCATTGAGGGCATAACTTTTGCCATTGGGGGCATAACTTTTGCCATTCAGGGCTAACCATACCTTACCGAATTTGGAATTTGAAACGTTTAAAATTTTCCAGTTATTTTCCACTTGCATCACAGCTTTGTACGGTCCTTGCAATCTGGGGGTATGGATGTCCTCCTTCACATGTAAGTACATGTCGGTACCCTGGGCGGTTTGACTGAGTGGCAACGCGTTTGCCTTGCACTCCAAAGGTCCTTGATTCGAGTCCCAGGGTAGAAATACGGATTTTTCACTCCACCGTCGTGTTTCGGCAGGCACGTGAAACTGTTGGTTCCGGGACGGCAAAGCTTGGACCCTGACCTGGTCTTCGCCACAGAAGCGGGTTGGCTGGACGGCTCGGCTAAGCTGGACGGCTGGGCAAGACGGATAGGCTGGCTAGGAGGCCAAGCTATCGCCCTACCGGCGGAACCGCGGAAATGAGTTGACTGGAGGGTTACTTGCCGTCCTCGGGGAAGTTAGTACATGGGGCCTCTATTGTGGGTCAAGTGCTGCGGGCTTCGCGCCTGCCTTTCCGACAAATACAGAATGGTACCTGTCATTAGGTACAATTTCAGCCAATTTGAACGATTCCCTAAACTTTCGTTTGCGTTTATTCTGAAACCATATAGATTGTTTGCTAATTGGCTACACGAAATTACTAGAAAGACGTTAATCCAACACTTGTTACAGGCCTTATCAATTTGACAACAACTGGTAAGTCCAAGAAATGGAGGAGTAGTCATCATTTTGGAAGATGTTAGTTCTTTTCGAAAACCATTGTGCTACTAGGGTTTCTGCTAAAACTTAACATACAAGTTTTTGATGGGGTAACCCATAAGTTATGTCACTAAATACAAGTAGTCTTTTGGGAGCCATTGCAACAATACTAGAAGTAACATAAACCAAGAGAAAAACTATACTTATCAATCATAAATATTTTGCTTCTTGAAAACAATGCCTACGGGACGTTTTTCTGGTTAAAGCAAATGTATAATTGTTAAACCTATAATAATCAATTACCCTGTTTTCCGGCCACCAGAGTGGCTAATATCAAGTCGGACTGAACAGCTTTTATTTCTGATTTTGGTAAAAATCATATATAGCAGTAATACAACCAAAAATTTCAGGTTACATGATGTGCTTGCGATATCATTTAGTGTGTTCACAATAGTAGTTCAGTACTTACTTGCTTTAATAAAAAACGATTTTGTTTTCAATTTATAAAATACTTGCAGCAAGTTAGATAAGGCAAAAGTAACTTCCTCTATTGACAATCTTCAACAGAGTAAGGACTTCCTTAAGTCAACAATTTCATCCACGTTATTATTTCTTCGTTTGAGAGATTACTTTTCTGTGTGTGATCTTCTTCATCCGATTATTTTGAGGTAAATGATTATCAGGACCTCGAGAACGTCGACACTGACTGTCTTTGTGATTTTCTTTTGCGGTTATCTTTCAACACCTTGCCCAACACAACCACCACTTCTGATGTAGTCAGGTACGCACTAATACACAGTAATTAAGGTTAGTAATAATCTATATTGATAGATAACGTTATTATGATACACAACTGTATCGTATCACAACTCTTTTGGTAATGATTCATGTCCATGTCTTTGTTGAGAGCCGGTCGCTGTCCGTGTCTCACATATCCCAGGTAGATCCGACCGCCGCGCCGACCCACTCACTGCTAGGTATCACAAAGCTTCGTCTACATTAGTGGTATTGGTTGTGGTCATGTATAGTCGGGCCAACTAGTGCAAGAAAGCCCCAGGACCAGACGGAGTTCCACCGGAGATAGTGAAGATGATGGTCCAGCAAAAGCCTGGCCTTTTCCGAGACATGTTTGAGGAGCTACTACAAAAAAGCAACTTCCCGACCAAATGGAAATGCGCCACCCTGACGCTGATAGAAAAACCAAAACCCCCCGGCAGCGAAAATGAAAGTACAGACCGATTTGCCTGATCAGCGCATGGGCGAAGATCATGGAGATACTTGTCAGAAACAGACTGGCCGCATACCTTGAGCAGCGCAGGCTCTCAGATCAGCAGCATGGTTTCCGAAAGGGGCAAGTACCGCCAAGGGACGCGCAGGTTCTGCATTTTGATAGCTATTGATGTTAAAAATGCTTTTAACTCCATCGGCTGGGACAAAGTAATCAACGCAATGAAAGCTAAGGAAGTACCAGAGCACCTTATAGAGATCACCAAGAGCTATCTGTCCAAAAGAGAATTTATCTTCAAAGGAAAACCCCATCCTACGACGAGGGGGGGTTCCGCAGGGCGCGGTCCTCGGCCCGATCCTATGGAACATCTCCTATGATGACATCTTCGAGATTCCCCGCAAGTCAAATGTCCATCTGCTGGCGTATGCGGACGACCTTGCTGTCGCCATCCAGGGCTGGAGTGGGCAGCAGATCACCGGGGATGCGGAGGAGGTGCTGCGGGACATAGAAGAATGGTTCTGCGAAAAGGGTCTACAGATAGCGTACCACAAGACTGAGTCCACGATCACGACAGGAAGAAATACCCTATATGAGCTTACCTTCGATTTTGGAGCCCATACAATCACAACTCAGCGCACCCTGAAATACCCGGGGGTCATCGTGGATCGCAACCTCAGGTACTCAGCTCATGTCCTGTACGTCGTGACTAAGGCGGAAAAATCGGTAGCTGCCCTTAAGAGACATGCCAAACATTGAGGGACTGACATCAAAGAAGAGGCGAATGCTGGCGTCAATGGCGGAGGCGATAGTACTCTACGCGTGCACAGTTTGGGCGGAAGTACTAAAATATCAGAAACTTACTGAGTCTCCAAAGAAGACTAAATATCAACGTTACATGCGCATACAGAACCGCATCGACAGCTGCCCTTTCAACAAGAAGAATCAACAAGAGAACGAAGACAGAAGAAAGAGAGTGCACGATTGACCTATGGCAAAAACGATGGCTGGAGGAACATGTCAAAGCAAGATGGACAAAAACCCTGATACAGAACATAAAACCCTGGCTCCGCAGAAACCACGGAGAAACCTATTTCTACCTGACCCAATTTCTCACTGGTCATGGCGGATTTGGAGTGTACCTTCACAGAATTAAAAAACGCCAGAACGATTTATGCCTCGAATGCGGGATGGAGGACAGTCCAGAGCATGCGTTCTTCCATTGCGAACGGATTTACGAGAGCAAGGAAACGTTACACCTCCAGACAGGATACTCAGTAACAGCATCGAACATTATCGAGATCATGCTCCAGAGTGAAGAGCTGTGGAGGACCATCGAGCGTTTCGTTGTAGCCATCCTAAGAGACCGAGAGGCGGCCGAAAGAGATGCCAGTGCCGCAGAGCAAGAGTGACGTGAGACAGAAGAACCTAACGGAGTGATGGCTAGAACCCCCACGGGGTAGTTCCAAACCGTTTAGGTATACTCTGAGGGATTTTTGTGCGGTAGAAATCCCACATACCCGGCACATGACACCGTTGCCGGGACCTTTTTTAAGGTTTTCCCCTGAGAAAAAAAAAAGCTAGTGCAGAATTGTCGGAATTGTGTAGCTATTTAAATATAGCATACTTTCATTACCAACTTCAGATAAATTAAAAACAAAGTAACATGATGCAAATAAAGCAACCAGTGCCCAAAGTATGCGTCTTAAATTGTTATTGAATAAATCCCACATACCCGGCACATGACACCGTTGCCGGGACCTTTTTTAAGGTTTTCCCCTGAGAAAAAAAAAGCTAATGCAGAATTGTCGGAATTGTGTAGCTATTTAAATATAGCATACTTTCATTACCAACTTCAGATAAATTAAAAACAAAGTAACATGATGCAAATAAAGCAACCAGTGCCCAAAGTATGCGTCTTAAATTGTTGTTGAATAAATCATTATATTCCGATAATTCCTGCAAAAGACTTAGTATAAATGCATATTTATACAAATGCATATTTATACAAATTTTATTTTTTTTGGTTGAATTTTGCGGTTTGACGCAAAGTAAAACCCTCTCTATGAAACCCTCTACGAGATGTGATCAGAAATGTTGTATATTGTGCTGGTAGAAATAATATTAAATTGCCGCGAGACCTTAGCAAACAGATTAAAGAGGTGACTGATTATGCAACTCAGTTTTCACCACTAAAAACTTGTTGCATGCACCCGATAGACGTAAATTGCTGCAAAATACCGGGTCACTATCTCCATCTCTCTCAACGCTCTACTAATATTGGCTCGACTATGGCTCGACTATACTATTGTGATTATTTTTTGACGTTTCTTAAAACCAATGAAATGCTTCTTTATTTGTCACAAGGGTAAGTTTCAACCAATTATGTCATTATTATAGTGGGAATAAATCTCTTGTGATTATTCTCGGGAATAATCACTGTAGCTTTTATTTGCCTAGCAACTGTCAGATACTTGTCAAAATAATTACTTAATTGTGTCAACGCGAAATGGGTGAAAGTCATCGGTTTAGTACCTTTTCTAATGCAGAAATTACAAAAAGGATTTTAGAAACTACTTCGAAAAATACTCTAATAAGTAATCAGTCTATATGGAGACAATTTAAGACCTTCACCAAAGAAAGAAATTATATTCTGGATCAATCTACTACAACAGCTACTCTGGCATTGATTTTAAAAGATTGGGCTTATAACATGAAAAGAAAAGACGGAAATGATTATAAAGAAGCAGTAATAAAGACAATGTGGAATAAAACGGCAAAATTAGTTCAAGAACTTTACTTTAATAAGTATAGGACCTGTCCTTTGATCCTTTCCATGATATAGAATTCAGAAAAGCTCGGAATGCAAGAGATGCAAAAAGAAAAATTTTACAAACACATCCTGAAAAGCACAAACAAAGTTCTGTGGCACTTTCTAATACAGAATTGTTGCAAATTTTTAACTATTGGGACGAAGATACACCTTGTGGATTGCAAAGAAAGTTTTTTCACGTTGCATCGTATGAACTAGCTTGGAGGGGAGGAGAAGCTACGAAATGTTTAGTTCATTATTTTAAAAAAAGAAACCGACATAAAAAGATTAAATACTGGCCGCATTGAATACAATCCCATCTTTACAAAAACTGCACAGGGTGGAGCACAAAGGTGCGCTAATAGCAAATGGTTGACTCCAAACATAAATAACCCAGATATTTGCCCTGTTCGTCTTTTTGAAAAACTAATGAGTAAACGTGAAGAAAATATTAAAACCGAACGCTTGTTTCTTACTCCAAATCCGGCTTGGCAAACTCATGGTTTTTGGTATAAAAACGTTCCTGTCCCATTTCAAAATGGATGAAAGAATCCGCAGAAAAAGTAGGTCTAGACACAGTTACTAAAAAAATAACTAACCATTCTGCCAGATCAAGTGCAGTAAGTAACCTTTCAAAAGCTGGTATAGGAGAACAAGAACTAATCAAGGTCACTGGTCATAATTCTGCAAGTTCGATTAAACCATACTTACAATTGAACCAAGAACATCATTCAAATATAATAAATAATCTTAGAGAAAATACGCAGGAGGAAACACTTAATATAACAAGCAATTCCAAATCCTCAATAAATAATGAGTCTCGAAATATTTTTAATAATTGCGTTTTTCATTGTACTAATTCAAATTGTTAATTCTTTTAATATATTCACAATGTGTCAATGATATTTTCATATATTGTAAGTAATAATTAATTAAATTAAATTTTTCAATAATTTTATGATAGTTTCATTGATCTTTTTTATTGTAAAAATTTGTGAATCAAAAAATAATCTAGTCAAATATAACTCGAGAGTTCCATAAATTAGAAAATAATTTGACAGATTTTGTTCAAACTTGTTGCCATTTGGCAATAGCCACTCGAGCCCTGCGGGCTCTCGTGACTATTGGCCTGGCAACAAGTTTTCAAACAATCTGTCAAATTATTTTCAATTTATTCTCACTCTCTTGTTATATTATTACTGAGCATAAAAACGGGGACACTCATAGCGTTTTCGACTTACTGCACTTTTAGTGCACTGGCTTGCCCCGGGGCAGTTTTGCGTGTTCGACTTATAATTTTCAGGTGGCACTCGTCGAGTGCGGCGTGTTCGACTTACGACCAAAGTTGCCCTCAGTGCGCACTGAGGGCAATTTTCTTGCTCCGACTTCTGGAGTCGGTGCAGTCAGTGCAGTGTCAGTGCATACTGTCAACAAGCGATGTCAGTTTGCGCCAAAGTGATAGTGTCACGGCTTATGGACTTCTTATCGTCTTCGTCATCTGCGGGCGAAGATGATATTTTAATTGCCATGCAGAAAAGCAGAAAAAACTGCCGCGAATAAAAAATTTTGATATCAACTTTTGATATCCCAAACCGACAGACTGATTATAATAACGTAATTTTTTGATTTTGTTTACCCTTTAAACATCTATGGGCGCAAAAACCACCCTCGGAAGGTTGCCAGACTTGATATTATCTTATTGTTACGCTAAAAGGGACAGATTCTGAAAGTTCTAGCTCTTGGACCATTATCTATGAAAATTTATTTATAATTGATTAAAATATGATTCTAACCGTGATTCTAACCTTAATCACGATCGATCACGATCCGACCATTGACAGTTTGTGACACTCTGAAGCGTTCGGCTTACCAACTGCACGAAAAAAGTGCACATCCCACTGGCACGGTGCCGGGTCGCACTGAGAGCGTGCATAGAGCGGCTAAGTCGAAAACGCTATTAAATTTCCACTAATTAAACTGGGCTTCGTAATATCATCTGAGTACGTTTGTCATGTCACATTAATGTCACTTGGATTATGACGTAAGAAATAAAAATGCTGTAAATGCAGCATTCGAGAAATTGCTACTGAATTAACTGTAGGCAAGAATACCGCAAAGAATAACATGTTTTAAACCGGAGCAAGTTCGTAGGTTGACAACATAAGGCGATTTCGCGTGGCTAAACGGTTTGATTTGGTTCCGGTTGGCGCTTGGCTGTGGTTGACAGAACGGTTCTAAAACGTCACTAAAACGTCATCATTTTTGAAACGTCAGTAACCGCTCGACGGAAAATGATCAGGTTCGATTCATAGGTTAGGTGCCCCACTTACTGTTAAATATGACAGTAATGACATACGCTGGACTGCGTTCAGGAACAACACTCGGAGTAGATGGAGCGCGCTCTAGTTGCTCCACTTCCGTTCAGAAACGCCAAAACTTCAAACAGAGCAGTTACTCCCTGTCGTTCAGAAACGACAGGAGTAAACACTCGAAGCGCGCTCGATTATACCATGTTCGGACTTGGTACAAATGGACGAAAAGTGATTTAATAGGTTATGATTTATGGCGTTAGACAGGATTTAGGGCAGGTGTCATCTAGGTCAAGGGTGGCCAACAAGTCGATCGCGATCGACCGGTCTATCGCGAAGTCAATTTTGGTCGATCGCTCGCGATGTCTTGACTTAATTGTGATGGTGGGTTTAGTCACCTTTATATAGTAGCAAATAAGCCTGACTATAACCCTATTAAAATAACGGTTGTTAACTAATTGCCCGACATACTACTTGAACAGTGAAGACCCTTTGATTTTCTCCCTAAGTATATAACCCTATTATTAGCGAATGTGGAAGATGTAAGATAGTTTCGAATCAAGTTTCGATCTCACAGAACTGTCCGTTTACCGATAGCAGTTTTTTGCTTGTCGCATTATAACATTTGTTGTTGGATAGAGTGGTCATTTAGATACCCACAATTTTTTATTTTTGACGAATTCAGTAATTGGAACCTACCAAAAAATAAATATAAAAAAACAATTTTTTGAGATGCAGCTATAAATATAATATCAGAAACTTTTCAGGTTTAAGGAAACTGCCTTAAATGATATATCATATCATTAAAATTATGTTGTGTAGGTCGCCTATTCTTCTAAAATTACGAACATATTTTACTATTCAATTGCGTACAATATATCGTAAGTAAAAAGGTAGGCACATTTTATATTCAACAACTTCTCCCTGAAATATAGAAATTGCCTTCACAAATCCCCCAGTATAGACTAGAAATAGTAGAAATAAAAAGCAAGACTTTGCCTATATGAGTCAGGAGTAGCAAGAAGCCAAAGAGTAGCAAGAATTTGTTTGCCAGCATCTATAGTATTTCTGCCTGTTGCACACTTTCTTCGAATTGCTGGTCCAACTGCTCTCAGCAATGCATTATACGATTCCCTTGTTAATCTGAAATGCTACTGAAACTGCGTATCTGTATAATTTCGTACAGTCGTTTCCACACATAAAACTATTCTTGTGACCTTTTTCTTTTGAAAATGTTTGTTTTCGTTTAGTGGTTTTGAGACAATCGCCAAGTCTTCATGTCGCTAAAATCACTTTCGGAACTAGAATTTTCAATATTTGCCAATAAAGAATTCACGTAATTTAATGTTAAGGCCCAGCCGTAGGTTCTTTATTCATATGTTTACTTCTTGACGGATAGATGACTGATTAATGTTTTGAAGATGACAGCTAAGTCAGGATTGTCAGGATTTTTACGCTCCCAAAGCGTTCAGGAAACAGAAATGTCAGAGCGCGCTCTGACAGCTAAAATTGGACAAACGCTCCGGACTAAACGCTCCAATACGCTCTGTGTTCCTGAACGATCCCCAGTGGTCTACCGCGCATTCCGCCAACTACATACCTATCCATTTTTTGCATTTTACCAGCATTTTACAACTTATAACCTAAAAATGACAACCCAAACGAACCGATATTTCAAACCGTCTTGCCAGGCAGGCATCAGGCAGGTTCAAGATTTTGACGGACCGAATCGAACCAACTGCAACCGTTACGTCATTAATCGCCATGTGAAAATGGTTGGTTCAAATCGGTAGTCGAACCGCAACCGAACCGTTCCCCGCGAAATCGCCTATAGAGTTGACAAATACTGTCATAGTTTAGACTTGATAGGTTAACAAATACGGTCAAAGTAAATGTTACACAACTTTTTTCACTTTGCTGTCCCCGTTTTTTTCAGGCTCGCGATAGTACATAAACATGAGTCACTATCACTTTTTATCAGAAATGGCGTCTGCTACCACACCAATAATGAGAACGTGCCTTAACAGAATTCATAGGTTAGAGTAGTGTCAAATGGCTGCCAAACTCCGCACTCTACCGGCAGCAAATGAAAGTAACTCATACTGCACAGAATACGCTTCCAACAGAGTGTGCTCACAAATAACCCCACTCCGTCTCACACAACCCTTTCGTGTCATCTCGCAATCGTACTGCCCCAGTGTGAGAACTATTGTATTTAAGAAAAAGTGGAATTTGCCTTTTTTGTTCAGAATTTTATTATGAGTACAGGTGCTAACATTTCTAAGGGCTGTTTTTACAGTGGTAGTATAAAGTCAAGGATTACTATTCCAGGAATACCTTATACGAAACGTAGACCGTAGTATAATAGCGTGTGCGTTTTACATTGACATTTATCGGTGGAATACATATACTCGGAATAGCGGAGAATGTTTAGGAACTTTTTGTCAGGTGGATTTTGGTTGGTGCGAAAATCTAGTTATATAACCGACATGCAGGTGCGTGTACACTGTACACTCTGCGTGTACACAGAGTGTTCCTGTGACTATTGTCAAATGTCAGTTTTATTCAGATGATAATGAGAATTGTGATAGTGCTTAATTTCGAGTCACAAGATCATGGTAAAATTTCGCATTACGTGGAAGAATATATGCAATAATACAATAACGAATAAGCTCAATCATGTTTTTATTTTAATGTAGTTTAATAAGTGGTAATTCTTTAGTGTTTTATATTATATTTCATGCATTTTTCTTCTTTTGTATATTTCTAGTAGCCTCCAAGAATTTTCCAAACAGCTCTATTTCGTCTATCTAATCTAATTTAGCACTTCGGTTCTATGAATGTTATTTTCTTTATATTATATTAGAAGAGCAGTTTACTGGTACTGTCGGTCAACGAAATTTTAAGAGATTTATTAGAGTTCTTGTTAAAATCCCCACTAACAGGTAGAATGCTTCTTGCCGTAGGGTGTTTTTCAGATACGACAAATTGTTTATTAGACATTACCCCAGAACAATGATAATAAAGGAGACCTATTTATTTAAGATATACTAATTAAAAAACTATTTAGAAACCGTTTAAATCTGTTCCACAACTGATTAATTAAGATAAAGAATCTTTGTTTCATGTTATTACAACAAAATAATAGACTTCACTAGATAAAGTGACAACTTGACTTGAGTCAATTTTCGACTTTTAATTTAACCAATGAGAACAAAGAACAAGTCCAGTATATCTGCTATGCCACATAATTTCATCGGTATAAGATAATCCAAGTATAAACCAGGTATACGCTATATACCACTATATTGCAAAAGCGGCCCTAAAGACACGTTTACATTAAGATAGTAAGTAGTAGAGTACACTTGCCTACTATTTATCCAAGTCACTCTACTCTACAGTGTTCGGTAGATTATTAAATCGTTACCGTTTTGCAAAGCAGGGCACAAAAGCGTTAATCCGTTAATCGTTAATTAACGAAGTTAAATTTTTCGTTAACGAATTAACTTTTAAGTTAACTTTCAAAACCATTAACGGACTGACTAACTTCCGCTACATTCATCAATCCGTTAATTCAAGTCTGTTAAATCGGAAATATCATCAATAAATATTTCAAATGGTTGCATAGACATTATGTGCAAGTTCGGACTTGGTTTTGTATACATGTGTGACGTACTACTTTGTGTGACGTGGCGTTCTCATATAAAGCATGCGCACGAGTTGTTTCGTTTTTAGTTGTTTTAACTTCAACCCCTTTAAGCCCCCTTACGTCATTCTATGCAATTCAAACGTGCTATGAAACATTTTAAAATTACCAAGTTACATGGAATTAGGATCAGTTCGATCAGTTCTAAATGTGTAAGTGCGTGCGTTTATAGCAACAATCTAGGGATTCTTGTCTAAAACGAAAATTTGGTGACACCACTGTGTATAGACGCGAAACATAACATATTCCGCATTTCGTTATTTGTTATTGTTTGCTGTAATTTAAAACTGTGTGTGAAAGAAAACCGTAATCAATAATTTAATAGCAAAGCATGGAGGTTTGCTACCAACCCAAAAGCAACTATTGTAGTCAAAAAATAAAAATCACTGATGTTCAAGCCATGCGATTTATTAAAGTTGCACAGATGTAAATGGTGTACAAATTGTCATAAAATTGCATGCGATTTTTCAAAACTGCTTTGTTGAAAGTGCAGGTTTGAACTGCATAGATATCCAAGTAGCTTTAGTTGATCTTTTCATCTTTGTATCTCGCAGTGTAGTTCTTTTAGTTACCACTGTACCTAGTTTGAAAAGCTTCTAAGGCAGTTTTTATATATGCAACCGCAACAAAGGTCCGCAGTTATTTGGGTTGCATACTCACCGGTAGATCGGCACTCAACATAACCTATATTTTTTTAATAAAAATTTAACGATTAACGGTTAACGTTAACTTCCGTTACATTTGTAACAAATGAAGTTAGCTTTTTCGTTAACGGATTAATGATTAACTAAGTTAACGTTCTGATTAACTTTGCCCAGCTTTGCCGTTTTGCGCACGTTTTGCGGTAACGTGGCCAACTTGAAAATCTGTGCTGAAACTAACTGCAACTAATTACAAACCTCTGACAGGAGGTACATGTCAAAATGTCTCTCATTAAAACCAACAAATTGGCGAAACTATGCTTAAAAAGCAACCCAATTTTGTTCACTATGATCAGAAACCGTGAGTCCTACAATCAAAAAATTACCCCACACTCTCCAAAACGGTTATGTAACTTTTGTAATTTCCCATAATTTCAATTTCAGATTGGAATAAGGATTTTAAGCCGGTACCATACCCAAAAAGCTCTGAGGAGCGCGCTGCGTCTGCTGCAAAGTACGGTTTACTGCCGCAGGAGTATAAACCATACCCTGACGATGGGTATGGCTTTGGGGATTATCCAAAACTGCCTGATATCTCCGGCGATGCCAAAGACCCGAATTATCCATGGGACAACCCGGAATTGAAGAGAAATTTTAATGAAGCGATACACGCCGATGCTGATTACATGGGTGAAGACCGTTACGATGTGTCGGCAAGGCATCGCATACCAGGTTGGAGGGTATGGACCCAATTTCTTGGAGTATTTTTTGGCGCTATGGCTGTTTATGTCTGGCTTGAGAGATGTAAGATGTTTATTGCCCACTTACCGAAACAGTATCCTTTGCAGGGAAAAAAACATTACACTTACGAGTTAGAAGATTAAAATTTTGTGTAATGGAACTTGTGTTACTGTAATAAATTATCCAAATTGTTGAGTTTGTTGTTTTTATTGTGTAATTTTGATTCATAATTTAAGGTTATCCTCTAGTATCAAACCTTTAGTCAAATGCCAAAAATCCAAGACATCTTATTTGTTATAAACGAAAACATAGGTAAGAGTAACTTGCTATTGGAAAGTAGGAAAATGCAGAATATCACAAATGGAGACCATAAAGGGGGTGACCAATGAGCGACCATCTTTGTAGTTATATTCAATTATTTGGGAAAACGGCAACAAATAGAACTTTAAGAAAGTAAAAACTTTACTAAGTTTTATTTGTTGCCGTTTTCCCAAATATATAATATATAATCTTTGGCATTGCATTTGACGGCTAGTCCATTTCTGTTGGTAATCAACCATCAAGATCCTCATTTGTGAGTCAAGACCTGTACGTCGACTTTATTTATTTATCGTTTTGACAATGTTGTTTTTAAGATCCAGAAATTTTAGTTTTTCTGATTCGAATTATTTCTATTGCGTTTTTCTGTGCTTCTTTTATGGAAGCACAGCCCCAAGAATCTCTAAAAGCTTTAAAAAACATTTCTGACATTTTTTTTTGCGTTTCAGATAAAAATGCAAAGTTGAATGTTTGCTATGAGACAGAGATCCTTTTGAAGTTTTGTAGGACATCTGGTTCAGCTGGCAGAAATTGCCAAAATCGCGATGTTTGACCTTACTTTTTGCGAAGACCTTGCGCGAGAGAAAATTTGAGTCAGAATTCGTATTCAGGGCATATAAATCTACCCAAAACGCATTTGCATATTCCATTGAGATAAGCCATGTTCCCCAGAGTTATCAACAATTTACAATTTTCAATTGTCCTTTCCTCGAACATGTTCTTATATGACGATATAAGAAATTTCTATTATCATTTAAGACAATTAAAAAATCTACTCAAATCAGTAAGCAAAATATGGCGTTGCCATAAAAAATGACCGATGACGTCGTAAGTCACCAATAATTGAAGGTAGAACATTGAATATTAAACAGAAACGAGTATTTCAAAAAAGAAAAACATCCGTTTCAGAAATGTTCTCATGTTTCCATACTTTACTGTATGTCGTAGCCATTTTTGAAGTATTTACTTGCCAACTAAAAGCATTGATTAAATAGATAAAACAATTGCCTGAATTTTAGCGAACTGCCGAAATCTCTTTTAACTTTGTTCTCGAAGCATTTGCAGCTCGGTTGATAACAAGTGAAGCCAACATCTGAAAATTTTTGAAAATTTTTACGTCTTTCTTTTCTAGATTTAAATGAGTTTACAGGGCCTATCGTTGAAGACATGTTTGTTTTTTCTATGTAACTCCAAGTTTAAATAATTTAAAAGTTGTTTAATCAACCCTAAATTAAAAAAAAAATGACATTGTGATCGGGTAATGGCGGGCGACCTCTGGTTTTGGCAATCTGCTTCTTCATTATTGTTTCATTTAATAAAAATAATTATCAGTTTTATGTTATTGATAATGATTTATAATGAAGATACACAGAACAACAATTTACATATACAACACACACATAACAAATTATAAGTTAATCCGTTATTTCAAGCAAATTGAATCCCTAGATGTCCTAATGATGACCATGACCGTAGTGCGCTGGATGAACAGCATGACCAGATCTATGGACGTGAGCGTTGAAACCATTATGCTTATCAGCGGTATAATGGACAGTTCTGATGGTACCATCAGGTTCGTGGAGACTGTAATGCCCAGTTACTTTGTCACCATCGCGGTGTTCTTGTTGCTCGTGATGATCTTTAGTGTGATGGTCTTCTACTCCATATTTGAATTCATATTTTGGATAAGCCTGTGGAATAATTGTGATAATGCATAGATACAATTCGGACTTATAAAAAACTTACGTGAGGTTCATGGTGCTCATGGTGCCCTCCATGTCCAGCATAAGAGTGGAGATGGTAGTTATTGTGCGATTCTCCTCCATGGCCGTGATGACCATAACCTTGGGCGTTGGTCAATGCCACGATGGCACAGAGAACAAAAATCTGCAAAATAATTATGTTTTATACTTTTATATCAACTAAGGACTAAAATCAAGATGGATAATGGAAAACAATGGGACAGTGCATGAGCAATCAAAATTTTTGTGATGTGTTTTATGGTGCGCTACCAGAATACCAAGTATTTCACAGCTATTTTTCCTTAAAATATCAGCAATCAAGATAAAAATGCCACATAAATTATGCCGGTACAGTTAATTGTACATATGCAATCGGTTAATGAATTATGTAGCATAGTCCGGCAGAGTGCCGAGTGATAAGTTTAAATTGATTTAGGTAAGGATAGGTCAAGATTGCATGTTAGATTTTCGTTCTTGGTACCAACACCAAGTCACCAAAATTAGGAATATTTCTACTTACCTTGATCATGGTTGCTGTTTGTTTGATCGGTGTAAATTGCTAACTGAATTCGAGTAGGATTACGGGTGCTTTTATACATAAAATATACACGTATGCATGGTATGGAAAGGCGTAAACCAGATATCTATTCGACAGTTCAGCAGTGCGAATTACTTTTATGCATATAAAGTCTTGCGCTATTTTTCATTCATATTTTGTACTTGTTCTTATTTTCTCTTCATTAATCTCCCCCCCCCCCATTAACCCATCTTCATATGTTTTGATCTTTTATATTTTTGCGATTTTTATTTTCACGTTTTTATTTATATATGTTGCGGTTAAAGTGATAAATGTGGTTTGTATTAATAATTACCGGCTATTATTAATAATAACCGCATCATTTGGTCAATGTGATTAGAAACACTTAAATAATCGCATGGACCGGCTATTATTAATAATTTCCTAACGGGCACGGTAAAAGTGATAAAAACGTTACTTTTTACAAAAGATCTTCTGTATACAGTCTGCAAAGAAGTTAGCTAAGTTATTTTGATCACTATCGAAGCTATTATATTTATTTACTCGACGCAAATCATCAGTACGGCTCGCCTAATGACCAAAATTACGAATAATATAAAACATTGATAATACAGAATGTTTTCTTATGTCTCCCTTGTACTTCAGAAACTGCTGGATATAATTGGTAATGATATTTGGTATACACCCAAGGACGGCTCAATGACGAAAACATGAAAAAGAACATTTTATACAGTGTTCAAAAGAGTTAACCATTTTATTATCAATAACACCCATTTTTATATTTAATGCATGTGGGTAGTTTTTTGTAAATGTACAATTACAATTTATTAAGTAAATTCTCAAATCCCAATTATCTTGAAATTTTGCTGATTTAATAATAATTTTTTCAATATTGTATTTTCATGCAAATACATGCAGGAATAGGGAAGACTAGTTTACATAGATGTTTTTACATAAATTGCACCGCACAAATGATGCAAACATTTTTGTATGGTTTTGTTCCTAACACGGTATTTTTACTTTTGGTGTTTGACAATAAAGTACTATTTTATAAATAAAAGATTAAGCATTGTAACAACTTGCCCCAATCTTCCCTACATTAGGTTGTCCATTACCTATACCTACCGTAAGCATATCTAATATCGGACGGGTATTCCACCCGGCGCCCGGTATTCCACACAGTGTTGCCACCTTGAGGTCTGTTGAATTCGGTAGAGTCGTTAGTACAGTCGGTAGAGTAAAAAAAAACGGAATCAACGGAAATACAATTACATACTATGATTTTTGCAGTACTTCTTTTATTAAAAAAAAAATACAAAAAACAAGGGAAAATGACGTCCTATTGTTACAAACTTTAACTTGCTTTATTTTTACAATATGAATGGTGTAATTGTTGTACTACCACAAAAAAAATAAAGGTCTAGAAGGACTTTTATTAAAAATTAAATATAAAACATTTCAAGTTTATCGAATTGAAATATATCACATTGACCACAGCATGCTGGAAATTATTAATAATAGCCGGTTCATGTGACAAATTCTTCACTTTAACCTCGCCACTTGGCTATTATTAATAATAACCGGTAATTATTAATAATAACCTATTTATCACTATGACCGTAACATATATACAGGATGTTTACGGTCTTGTGATTTTATTTTCAAGGGGTATTTAGTAAAAAATTCATTGATAACTTATCGTGTGAATTTAGATTTACATCGCACAAGTTGTTGATCATTCGTTTTAGCATTAATAACCTTCTCTTAAGGTGTTTAGTCATCCCTTAATAATAAAAGTAATATAAATATAATATAAATAACAGTAATATCACTCTTATTATGCAAATTTTCACGTGTATGACTTTCTTTTAAGGTGTTTAAGCATTCCTTAAAAATGAAATCACAAGTATATACAACCACGGAGGATTAGTCGGATATGTCGATCCAAATAAAATACTTAAGTGATTATCTTAATATTTGCTATATTTCGAACAACAATACATTCTTCTACAGGCAAATCTGAAAAACAATACATAAGCAACACATAATTCACCGTCATCTATCATTATGTACTTACATTTTGTATCGCAATAGACTGCCTCCATACAACATCACAAACCATGCATTCCATGCGGTCCATCAAATAAAAGATACAAGAACAATTATTGCCACTGCAACACATTTAAAATAAATATTTTAAAAACATCTTGCAACGTCCGACAGTGACGATGACCGAAACATTCGATGGTCAACTCAAGCATACGAGTAGCAGGCTAGTTTATATTTTTATTTTTTAATTTTTTTATTCAGATACATATACCCACATGCGCAGCGACAACAACAGTCAAGAACAAAATGCTATAAAATCAAGCTATCGGTAGAATGCCGTGCATTAATCATAGTTTGCTTCTTATTTCTATCCATGACCATAATATAAGAATAGATGTTACTGAAGCCATTAAGATCAGTTCTAAAATTTACGTAAAATTTACCTTTTTTGTAATTTTTTTCCGAATCGAATATCTTGATATTCTCAAAGTCAAAGGAATTATCTTTTTATTAAAGCAGTGCGATGCCAAAGCACACCTAATCTTCCTCGTGCGACAATCACTCTTGTGTAAACTAACACGATTTTTTAGCCTCTGTGCAGTCACCCCAACATACTCTCCATCACATTATAACAATTTTTCTGGTTAGTGACAGGGTGGGGTCATGGCTTGATAATTACCTTAGTGTTTTGAGTCGAAAGACAACAGCTTATATTAGGCAGAATCCCGATATTGTAATAACAAGGCTGATAAGGGCTCTGCCACGGTAGTCATGGTCATGGATTCGTACATTCAAATGGCCCTACAAATGATGAGTGATGATAACACCTATGTTAGTGTAGCTAAGAACCCTTTACAGCACATACAGTCTAAATTAAATAATTTGTTAAATTCATTACGGATGAACAAAGAGATTAATGACGAGGATGTAAAGCGCTTGAACACAAAGAATTCAGTACTCAGCAAGGCATCATATCTGCCTAAAATACACAAGAACGATGTCCCTTTAAGACCTATAATATCTGCTAACGGATCAACTACATACAGACTTTCAAAGTTTATTGCTGATATTTTGACGACATCCTTGGGCAACGTTACTGACTATAATATCAAAGATAGCTTTGACTTCTGCACAGAGACTTGTGCACAGAATCTGGCGGATTAAGATTCCGGACGGGTTCAGATTGATATCGCTCGATGTTGTCAGTCTGTTTACCAATATCCCCTTTGATCTTATTTATAAGGTGGTAGAGGAGAAGTGGGATTTGATCGAGCCAAATTGTCGGTTAACGCTCGTCTTCATTTCTCAGTGTATTACGGTTTCTTTTTTCGAATACCTACTTTTCGTTCCGGGGTCGGGTTTATCTGCAGACTTTTGGTACCGAACTTGTTTATGGCCAACCTTTACGTCTGGTGAATTATTTATTAAAATTCTTGATACCATTGATACCTGTCCGCTTTTAATTATTTTGCGAAAAAGCCTTTGCAATTTATACATAAAAATCTGTGGATTTAAATTTCATTTTACTAAGACTAGAAGGTAAAAGACCTTCTCCATCGCCTAGATACGAAGTTGCATTTAAATTGCTTAAAAAATTTACTAAACATTTTATTATTTCAAGATTTAATAGATCATATTCTGTCACTATTGATCGTTTGAAACCAGCTTTTATTTTGGCTAATAATCCCGATTCTACCCTTTCATCTTCGCGATCAACATCAAAGAAAAACGTGACTTTCGCATAATTTTTTGACCTTATTAATTTCCTTCAGTCTTATTTTTCTTTTGAGGGGGGATCTACCTGTGGCGTAGCTTTTTTCTTACGCAGTAACGGTAGTTATGTATTTTTTATCAAAAATAGGTGAATATAATAATTCAACCGAAACAGACGTGATTGTTTATATCTCACATAAGCTAATATGTATGTATATCCACAAAGAGCATCAGGGCAAATTGGTAGAACCGACGTTCACGGAAGTCTAGGGAAGCCTTTGCGATTATCACTGCCGCTCAACCCAATTTAGAAAAGCAACGCCCTTTATGCTTTGCAACATTAGGTTGCAAAGCAAAGGAAAACTGCAGAAACCCCGTACAGCGTTGTGGATAGATCATTAAAAACACATGCAGATAGTATTTATTAATAAACAGTATACAAAGGAAGGCAAAGATGAAATATATATATTTAATATAATATATTTAATATATTAAAATATATTAAAAGATATGTTAGTACCTCCCAATATACTCCTATTCCAAAATGATGGGCATCCACTTATAAAAGCAATTTCAATCAATTAATGATTTTAAACTGCTGCTTTTATATGATAATTCTATTCTTTTAGGTCAGATTTGCACGGCTAATCATACGGCTATTGCTATTATATTTATTGTCGGCATGTCCAGTCTTAGCTGAGTCGCATTACATTGCTAGGCATGATAGGGTGGGAACATATACATTACAATTTATATCCAATGTGAAACTTTTTTTGCCCCTGATTGTGCACTGATAAGTTTGCATTTTTTGGGATGATAGGGCTCAAAAAAGGGTGTTCTTTGTAGACAGTTATTGTTCAATATTTCGCCAATACTTGTTGGCTTCCTCTGAAACTAAAAATTTTACACACAATTGACAAACAACAAAACATGTTAAAAGCTGATTGTACATACCCAATAAATGGTCTTAAAACACAGCGACAAGCATGGTCGTTAATAACATTTCAACTAACTAAACCGAACGCCCAGACAGAGGTTACTGACAGCAGCTCTGGACATCTGAACGACTTTTCATGCAAAAAACAGAAAACCTCCAACCTGACCCAATAAAATATCGCAAAACATTCTATACTACGACAACAAAATACTTTGACAAAACCCGCACCATAAAAATCTCCGAGAAATACTCTTTTTTGAGATGATAGCTATAAACCAGATATAATCAGTAAGATAGCAGTAAATTTAAGATCCTTTATGATAAAACTCGCCTCAAAATATTTGGGCTTCCCAAAACCGCAATTTCTTGAATTTCCCAGGACGAAATTTTACACGGCAACTCCTTCACATGTTTAACATAATTTAGAGTAACCGCTCCCAATGAATCTACAATCACCGGAACAATGTTTACTTTCATTCCCCACATACGTTCAACTTCTATTGAGAGATCGTTATATTTAAGTTGCTTTTCAAGCTCCTTCCTGACTACATTCGCATCAGCAGGTACCGAAATCTCTATTAGAGTGCACACCTTCCTCTGGAAATCCTTACACGATATCTGGCTTATTAGAATCAAGCATTCTATCAGTGGCGATAGACAGACATTTTCCATAATATGGTAATATGATCGTTACTCGATGGAAAGTGGTCATACCACCGAGACATATCCATTACCAAACCTACTATTTTTGGGATGATAGGGCTCAAAAAAGGGTGTTATTTGTTCGACCTTTTTATTGTTCAATATTTCGCCAATTCTTGTTGGCTTCCTCAAGAACTAAAAAATTTACACACAATTGACAAACAACAAAACATGGTAAAAGCGATTGTACACGTTTCTAATAAATGGTCTTAATACACAGCGACAAGCATGGACGTCAATAACATTTCAACTAACAAAACAAGACGCACACACGCAGAGGTATAATATAAATTATAAAGGACATTCAAACTAAACTGACGGCTGTGGACATCGGAACGACTTTTTCACTCAAAATACGGAAAACACCCAACCTGCCCCAATAAAATATCGCAAAAGATTCTATACTATGACAACAAAATACTTTGACAAAACCCGCACAATAAAGAATTAAAAAACATAATGGTACATTACAAAACAACAAACTAGTGTAAAAACGACTTGTTAACAAAAAGCAATAAATTAGTCAAAAGCAAACACTTTAAAAAACAGTTTAAAAAAAAAACTTGCTTAAATCGCTCACACCGACAGCTGTATCATTAAAAACCCTTGAATGATTATAATGCAAATTCAATAAAAAGCTATCGATGTTGCTCAAGTTTCCGGTGTCCGACTGCAAATTCATGGCATTACAAGTCTAGTTTATAGCTATCATCTCAAAAAAGAGTCTTTCTCGGAACATTTTTATTGTGCGGGTTTTGTCAAAGTATTTTGTTGTTGTAGTATAGAATGTTTTGCAATATTTTATTGGGGCAGGTTGGAGGTTTTCCGTTTTTTGAGTGAAAAAGTCGTTCCGATGTCCAAACCCGCCAGTTTAATTTGAATGTCCGTAACCTCTGTCTGCGCGTTCTGTTTAGTTAGTTGAATGTTTTCAACGTAAATGCTTGTCGCTGTGTTTTCAGACCATTTATTAGGTATGTACAATCCGCTTTTAACATGTTTTGTTGTTTGTCAATTGTGTGTAAAATTTTTAGTTCCAGAGGAAGCCAACAAGCATTGGCGAAAAATTGAACAATATAAAAAGGTCTCACAAAGAACACCCTTTTTTGAGCCCTATCATCCCAAAAAAATACAAATTTATTAGTGCACAATCAGGGGCAAAACAGTTTCACATTGGATATAAATTGTAATGTATATGTTCCCACCCTATCATGCCTAGCAATGTAATGCGACTCAGCTAAGACTGGATATGCCGACAATAAATATAATAGCAATAGCCGTATGATTAGCCGTGCAAATCTGAGCTAAAAGAATAGAATTATCATATAAAAGCAGCAGTTTAAAATCATTAATTGATAACAATTGGATAATTAATTATCCAGGAAGTTGTCAGTTATACGTCGTTTGAATAGAGCATGAATAGAGTACCTAAACAATTCTTTTTTTTTAATTTTCTTTAATTATAAAAATATGATAAACATACTTACAATCCACACGAACTGCATTGTTATATTTTATAATAATAATAATAATAATAATAATAAAGTACTTTATTGTTAAACAACATTACAAAAGAACTACATTAACATAGAAATGGCAATGTTACATAATGTAGCAAACAATCTTATGGCGTGGTTCAGCTATTCCGCTGTTCTTCCACCAAAACCATACAATATTTTAAACTATGTCAGTATATCGTCAGTGTAGCCACTATAAACCAATGCTATAATTGTAGATCACACGAAATAAATACATATATACAGTGGCGGACTGGCCATAATGCCAGGTTGCCCGATGGCAAGTGGGCCCCCCCTTAAGTGGGCCCCCCTTAAGACAATATGTTGACAATATTAATAATACATTTATTTATACTGAAATTATCACTGGACCGCCGCACGAAAAGATATCAGGCAATAAGCGGGGGCCCCACCTATTTGCAATAAATTCGGTAAGAATTTATATTTATGTTTGGCAATAAATATGAACCCCATAAGAAAACTGCATGGTGAGTTCTAAGAAACCCACTTTGGGAAACAATGAAAATTCTCCAAAATGCCCTTGTTAAGAGAACTTAAAATCTATTACTAATCGAACTTGATATTTTTTAATAGACGTTTAAATTTCATAAAAACATAAGTTTTTTTAAAAATTTTATTGACCAGTTTCTGGCAAAAATATTATTCATCCGAAATTGAAATACCAATACGTCACAGAGTACAGAATTATTATGGCATGATGTGGTAGTTTTTACCAAGAAACTTTAAAAATAGAAAAATCAATGCTATGATGAACAAAATTAAAACTTAATCGGATAATTGATATAGGAAAACATTATGGAATATTGGCTGAACATATGAAAGGGACCAAAATAAATCAAATAAATAAAATTTTACTTGGGTATAAAAATGAATCACTTGTACAGAATGTTCTTTTATACATGCAATAAAAATAAAATAAAATTTATTTATAAAATACAATATGTAATTTAAAACAAAATAAATTAAAAAAAAACATGAATATAGAAAAAAATATTAGAAACAAAGTTGCGCATTTTTGTGTTGATCAATGATATAAAAAGTAATATATCTTTTTCACTTTCGAAGATATCATAAAATTGATGTACAGGGTGTTATAAAAGTTATAGATAATCATTCGACCTACAGCCAGAAAATATTGGCATGCTTACAGGTGTCCCACAATAACGTACCAACAAACTTATGTTTGTTTAAATGAACACTAGGTATATTATTGCAATTTTTGATGAACATTTTTAGCCTAATTGTTATGACATCAATTTGCATTAGGCTATTATCAACTGTTTCTGAGATATTGAGAAATGTTTGTCAAAAATGAGCATTTTCAAAAAATTATTCTAAGGTAACTAACAAGAATAAAGAAATAAAAGAACTTATTTTGCATAGTAAAAGTATCGCATTTTTTTTACAGTTATTATTCATTTGCGATTCAAATATGACTTATCCTGAATATCTGGAGATTTGCTAAATGTCAAATAACTTAAGAATTTTTAATGGAACAGCCCTGTATATCTTGACATCGAAAGATCGATAAATCAACTTTCCTAAAATGTCTAACTCGGTAAGTCTATCGTCAACAGCTAAAAGTTATTAAGCATCTAATATAACATTTATACGCATGCAAAATATTTCATAAATTAATATAAAATATCTAGTTGTCACGACGAAATTCAGCAATCGCACAAATGTAAAGATTCTTCTGCAGCAACATTTAGTCATTGAAAACTGCTACTATGAGTTACACAAACGAACAATTTATGATCATCCAAGAATTAGTTTTATTAGTACCAGTCGAAACTTATTTAAAATTTTTATTATTTATTTACGTAATATTCTAAATTATTTAAAGAATTTTAATGGATCCTTGGGTTGGTTGTAGTGGTCTAACGCCTTAGCCAGCTAAATCGCCTGTTCAATTTATTTATTTCGGGACATGTTAAGGAATAAGTTTATAGGGATGTTCCAGTTACTACTGATAACAAAAGCAAGGAGTGCTTTGGTAGCAATGTGGTGTTCTTCAGACATCCAAACATTTCTGTACTCTCATAAGAATAAATAACTAAATAAATGGATAATTGTAAACTGAATAAATAATTATTATTTCAGTACGATTGTCAATAGTGCACATATCAACCCTCTCAGGTCAATGCGTTTCAGTCTTGCTTCAAATTCTCGGTGGAAATCCTTGGTGGAAATATTACATTTTCCATGGTTTCCACAAAAACATTTTGACGCCTCCTTATTTCTATTCTTCATGTTTGCTATCGTAGGTAGTTGTAATATTCCCATAAATGTTTTCCTCAATATGTCTTCAGAGTCACAAATCAAACCCGATTAAATCAGGCGTCTAGTTTTCCAATGCGTTGGACCACCATGAACAATTTAATGTCTTTGATAAGTATTATTTAAACAATTTTAGATTGATACATAAATTACTAATTCTTAATCTTTGAAGAAAATAAATATCAAAAATTATATGTTTGTATAAATCAAACTTGCAAAATGCTATTACTAAAAGCTGCCGCATGAAAAGAAGAATTATTATAATTGAGAGATTGTTGGATTTCATCGAACAATCGGATATTTAATAGTAATTTGGGAATATTGTGCATAAGTTACAAATGTAACATTAGATGCTTAATATATTTTTAGCTGTTGACGATAGACCACCGAGTTAGACATTTTAGGAAAGCTGAAAGATATATAAGATCGATAAATATACATTTATGATATATTTTTAATATTTTTATGTTTGTTTATTTGTAAGAATACTATTTATTTTGTTTGAATAGTATTTTTTTTTATATTATTAAAACTATTGTACGCCAAACACAGTTTTACTTTACCTCCATAATATTTAGTCGAACATTTTATTTCATAATATTTTTGTAAGTTTTTTTTGGTAACTCTTTCATTTTTCACTTTTTTCTCCTGTATAGTAAATGAGATACTGTGTAAAACGTTTTATATCGACTTATTATTTTTTCAATTTATAACAAAGTTACAACCGTTTGAGTTATTAACAAAACCGTATTTTAACCGGCTCTAACTTCTTAAGCAAATCCAATAAGAAAACCAATAAGTCCATATGATACTTTTTACTCAAAATGACATTTGTTTTCTAGAAAAAAAATAATAGAAAGCTTCATATGAATTTTTTGGTTCATTTTGATTCAATTTATGTCGATTTTCTTTTAAATATTTTTATTTAAATTTATTTACTTTCTATCGTAGTAAGGTGTAGTGGGTGTGTTCAAATATGTGTGTTCAAATACTAAACAATGGTCCGAAATATCGGGCACCTCACAAACTCCGCAAGACTCTACAATATTGTTGCGATTAGATCAATAAGTGATGACGTTGTTCCGGTGACCCTAGTTGGGACATCGACAACCGGCGAAAGGTCAAAAGAGTCCATCATATCGGAGAGCGCGATGGACCTCACACCAACATTACTCATGTCAATGTTCAGGTCACCCATAATGATCACTTCATCTACCATCGGCACCACACCCGAGAGAACTGTTTCCAGCTCGTCTATAAAATTGCTATAATTATAGTCAGGCGGTCTATAAACAACTCCTACCCCAAGCACAAACCCAGACAACCGACATGTCATCCACAGTTGCTCAATCTTATTTGACGTATCAAGCACAGTAAAATTTATACCCCTGCGAACATAAAAAGCAACACCGCCGCCACGCGATGCTCTGTCTCCACGCAACACAGTGTATTCAGGAATACCGATATTTTCCGAACTGATCCCGTCGGTAAGCCAAGTCTCACCCAGAGAAATAATGTCATACTTCCTCCCAACCAGACTCTTAAAACTATCAAAAGATGGCACCAGTGATCTAACGTTTAAGTGACATAATGAAAGCATAATCGAAAACACTAATAAAACTCAAGCAGAGGCATGTAATCACATTACTCAGTAAGTAAACTATATGGAGTGTAAGTTAGCTAAACAGAAGCATATCACCGGCACAATCCAACAAAAACGCAAAAAAAAATCTATCCCTATACGGTCGAGTCACCCACAATGCAAATTCAAATATTCAAGGAAAGCAAAATTAATTAATAATAATCATAAACAAACCGATTCAGCAATACAACACAAATACCAGATTAAAGTACTTATACAATAAATATTGGTATAATACAAAGCAAAAAAAATAAACGAAGAGCAAAGTCAAAAACTAAGCAATGCAACAAAATCTCCTCAAAACAAAATAAAAAGAAAAACAAACCTAAAGATGTTGCTACTTAAAAATAAAAGTGAGCAAAATACAATCACAAGTAATTGTTATAAAAATATACAACAGCTACTATACAGCTAAATACTCGAACCAAGCAAGTACAGTACCAGACAATAATAAAGATACAATCGATACAGCAGTACAACAACAACAAAAATTAATAATAGCTATTATACAGCCAAACCAAGCTAAGTCTTTCACACAACATTTATTGAGTCGGCAATATCAGGACCGCCGATTTCATATTCAACTGTTTTTGTCCAAGTTGTCATTATAGACGGAAGCAAAATGTACTTAATTACCATATTAATAATTTTTGTACTGATGTTGTACCATTTCAGACCTTGCGTAATCCATATTAGATCCGCCATTTTAAAGTTGACAATTATCTTAACAAATTGGTTATTACCGACCTAATAAGCGTGTAGGGTGACATTGTATCTCTTAATCTATGCAACTTTTCAAAATGACTAACATGTTATAAATTAAGTAAGCACACCTTCTCATTGGGTAGGATTTGATATTTAAGGCATAAGAAAATATTTCAAAAAGTTTGAAATTAATTAACGAGGTAATTATTCCGAAATAAGGTTATGTTTTGATCCAATATTCCTGCACCAAAATGATGTTATTATTATACCCTAGGATGTATATAAAATAAGACATACCAAAATTTGAGCTAAGTATTATAAATACATTTATTTAGATCACGAGATAACAAGATAAGAACAGTAAACAAAAGTATATACACACACGCAGAAACATTCTTCAAATCATTTTACCAGAAGCGAATTAACAATTTATAAAAATAAGTTGTATCCAAACTTGAGGTATTATAAATATATTTATTTAGATCACAAGATAACAATAAGAAAAGAAAAGTATACAAAAGTATTTACACACATAACCAGAAACATTCATCAATTATTTTGCAAGTCACAAATCACACATATTTAATGTCCATGTCCATGTCCATAGTGAGCTGGATGACCGGCATGACCGGACCTCTCAACATGAGCGTTGAATCCATTGTGCTTATCAGCGGTGTAGTGGACGGTCCTGATGGTACCATCAGCCTCATGGAGGGTGTAGTAACCCTTAACAACATCACCGTCGCGCTCTTCATGTTGTTCCTTGTTGTCACCAGTTTTTGGGTCATTTACGCCATATTTGAAGTTGTATTTCGGATAAGCCTATAAATTAGTTAGTATCAGACAGGTTCCCAGTATAAAAATTGGGTAGGTACTTACGTAATAATCATGGCTATCATCGTGATGACCACCAGCACCATGTTCCCCTTGGGAGTACAGATGACTATTGGCGTATGATTCTCCACCATGCGAGTAAGCCTGGCAGGCTACGGCGATGACAGCAATTACTACAATCTGTAACAAATAAGAGAATTTGTACTATGAATAATACAAAATTTAAGCATTATAGGTTACTTTGGAAATCATGTTGTTTCTTGTTTCGATTCAAGTTCGATACTGATAAAAATTCGGTTGGTCTTGCTTTTATACTTCAACAATATCATTATTTCGAGCGCTGTTAAGAAAGAGTTTCAAGTATCATAGCCCACGTTACGGTCAATAATTCTTCACTTCCCCATTATTATTGTATTTCACGTAATGCTTATGCTAATCTTGTACGTAAACTGCTTTTTTTGTTGTACGGATTATGGAATGTTGAGATTATGCAAGTGTGCGTGGTTAGTTGGGTATGCAATATTCGAGTAAATTAATAAATGTAGGTTATGAATTTTGCTATTTTACCGGCTATTGAAGTGTAATATTCTGTTAATAGTCGAAACGAATTGTTATGATCGGTAAAATTCGTGTCAAATTAAGTTCACTAATTGGTTCATTGTGACTATTTTAGCGATAACAGTTCCTGTTACTGCCTGTTTAATCTGGCCCACTGGAATTAAAATAATACAAACATTATGTTTGTATGAATATTATTACCGATATAGTGAAATCACTGTTACTAGAGCTGCGAGAAAGATAGAGAGATAGAGACCATATGAGTGTTGTAGGCAATATTCGTGAAATCAATATTTAAATAAAATTACGTATTCTTTTTAATAATAAGCACAAGATGCTTGACATATGGAGATCTGCGCAGTGCTGCCAAATTCTATCAAAATTATTCCTTCTCGTTATTAGCTTTTAGGTTGCTACGTGTCCGGCATTGCTCCGGAGTCTGCAGCATTTGAGATTAATCGGATCTCCGGCAGGTATTCATACTTGAGGAAAGTAGGTAGTTTTACATTTTTATAAATAATATACAGACTTAATTTATAAATCAAGAAAGTTATGTGATATAAAACAGATATTGTGCTAAATATTAACGCAATTTCTGTTAGGTTCTAGATAGGATAAAATATCTGTTGTAAGCCCGGAGAACCACAATTTTGAGAACGAAAGGTGCATAGGTTTCCTCGATAGTTTTTTCCAAAATAACAAAGTGCCATGCTTTATACGTTGTTATATAGAATAACTCTAATGGCCCGTATACACGAGGACAGTCAACTAAATTTGAACAAAATTTTAAGTCACTTGAACGCGTGTGAACGGTGCCTTAAGTAGTAAGTGACAAGTTGCCGAACAAGTAGAAATTTAGTAAGCGGAATAGAAAATATTCTATTTTTCGTGCAAGTAACTGCGCTGCGCGCGCTGCGCGCGCAGCGCTTCCCCCACCTAGGACGTGCACTTGTCACTTGACCCGTGTAAACGCGCAGTTTAGTCAAGTTAGTATCTGCCTTTTGTATCATGGGTTGAACTTTGCCTAGTATAATTGAATGATTCTTCAGACATTCGCAAAGCATTAAAATATTCGAATGTATCTTCAGCGGCGAGTTCTTTGAATAAAATTTCACTTGCACCAAAGTTGTTCCTTCTCGGAATCCATTTTCGCTCCCAAAGTCGTTTTGGTCTGTTTTAGTCAGATAGTTCCTCTTTTATTTCCTCCACAATTATAGTTAAGACATCCCGTTTTATATCATTTAATTTTCACCCATTTCTACAGGTTGCTGTTGCACCTCCATCTTGTTCGCTTACTTGAGCGCCAATGCGTGTGAACGGCACTTATCACAAAAGCAGTAACTAAAAATTTAGTTGTCACTTGTCGATGCGTGTGAACGACACTTACCACAAAAGCAGAAACTAAAAATTTAGTTACCACTTGCTTACTGTCCTCGTGTAAACCAGCCATAACTCTACTAGGGTTGCCACCCATCTGTATTGCCCTTGGTTGGTAGGAGCTCAGGTTCTTCAAGTTAAACGCAGAAGACAGTACTAACACATGTTAATTGGATAAACTACATACCATCAATGCATACGTTAAAGGTAATACCTATGCCTAGGACGCGTAGTGCTTACGTTGTTGCTATTTGTGTGATGTCTTACTCTATTATTACCTATCCTTTATTATACCACTACATCTCCTTGTTTTTTTTTTGCTATTACAATTTTTACCTATTTCTACTTAATTCTACAATACAATTTCACATCTTAATTATAATAAGGTTTGGTTCTATTTTTATGAACAGTCTTTAATTTTCCCTATATGTGTAATATGACATTAGGTGGATTGTCTTCTATCACTGTATAGAGACCGTTATAAATTGCACTTAGTTTGTCACCTGTTTCATTTTTCACTAACACTAAATCGTACTTTTTATATTTCACTGGATTAATGTTCTTATCATACGCTTCTTTCCTACTCAATTTACTATTAACTAAATTATTTCTAGCGTCCTTATGTGCCATTTGTAGTCTAAATCTTAGTTCTTGCGAATAATTATCAGCATTATACAATGGATCTACATTATGTTTCACATTATTTGGAATATTAGAAATATGTCCAAATACTAATTCGAATGGGGTATACTTAGTTTCTGAATGAACTCTTGTATTATAAGAAAAGCACCAAAAAGGTACCCATGTGCTCCATGAGTCACTTTGATTTCTAGTTTGTGTTCTTAAATAACTTCCTAATACTTTATGTAGGGTTGCCAACATTGCGCCTATTCTGACCCGGAGAAAAATAATTATACTATGCAACATAGGGGTTTAATTAATAACAGCCGCCACAACAATGTGCGGCTTCGACGCATACTTTTTAGTAACGCTTTGGTGTGAAATTTGGTTATAGATAGTATAGAAAATGATGAGATCTAGATGCTAATTACTAAGTAAATTAATTTATATCAATTAATGTATATTATTTTTCACTCTTCTCGTTTCTGCCTCTTGTTGTGGAATTTCTCATGACACAACCAACATGAGACTAAATGCCAATATTACCACCCAAACCTAGCATAATTTTGATGTACTGACAGAATTTGTTTAAGGGATCATGTGTTTTTGCTTGAAGTAATTATCTACACGTTCCCTAACTAATTTTGAAGTTTCATTTTATTCGGACAATATTGGCGGTTTGTATAAACCCCCATAATAAATGTGTCTTTTGTCAAAAATGATAACTATATTTCTCAGTCTTTGCAAATATATAGTCTAACTAATAATAAAATTTTCAAATAAAGGTATTGCTGTCAACATCTCCATGATTTAAAAAATCTGATGTGGCCAGGCACATGACTTTATCATACTATATATAAAATTAATAGTTTAGCTGCATGAGATTCTATTTGATCGAGATCGGCTATGTCTGCATTAAAATAAAACTAGTAGAACTAGACAGCTATCTCGATTAAAGCTGCGTTCGGATATTGTACTCCGTTGCCACCGGGTACACCGTCCAAATGACTCTTACGTGTTATTGGGTGTAAAAAGTGTAATGATGTTCAATATCCGAACGCAGCCTATATTGACAGTAGTATTTTCAAAACATTAGCGTTTGACACTAGCTACTGTCATTGGAATCAAAAAATCTGACATATCCTGGCTACTAGTTTTAAAGCAGTACGACCGATCTCGATGAAATAGAATTTGCTCATGCAGCTAAACTATAAACTCTACATTACACAAATAGCGGCTCATTTGCAAAATTTTCGAAAAATGCTATGAGTAAACCATCCGTTCCTTTGGACCCTTTTCAACAGAAAGCTTTTCAGCTCTAAGTTTGGTTATGAAACTTCTAAATATGAAGTTTTGTTCCGATACCTTTAGTAGTTTCTCCAGAATCGTCGCCACAAAAACGGGTACACACACACACACACATACACACACACATACACACACACACACACACACACAGACATTTTTTTGTACCTTGGTCAAAAATGTTCAGGGGACCCAAAAAGACATATTTCCGCTAAAATCTCAAAAAATTTTTTTGGCATGATTACAATACTTTACATACTGCGTATGAGAAAGTAAAAAATACTGTTTTATGGCAGACCAGTATGATACTATTCTGTGAACTGTCTCGGACACACTCAAACATATTGTTGAGACATTTTTTATCATCTGAACAACATACGTATTAAAATAATCAACAAAAGTTCAAAACATATTTTGTTAATTAATGTATCAATGTTGATTTCTGACAAGCAAATTCCTAAATTCCTTTAAATAATACCCGTCTTCTTGAAGGCCATTTTTGATATTAGATTTGTCTATGATCTGATCATGGAGGCAGGATACAATGTTCTCCGTTCGTCGTACCGGTACAGAATTCCTACTTTATTCCCTAGACATGTGACAAAATCTAAAAATGCTACAATTGCTTCTTTCAAAGTTTCTCACATTCTCACAAAAAGTTAAATTAAATGTTGTGAACATTGAGGAATAAAGTGCTTCTTATTTTGAGAAAAATTCTTTCTTTTCAAGGGAAATCGCTGCAAACTGTGTGATTAGAATAACAATTACTGTATTTTCATAATTTTAAAAAAATATTTAGGGGTCGCTACAATCTCTCAAAATATCGATGATTACCTTTGGTTAACCCGGAGAATTTCACTGAAAACCCGTAGCCCGGAGAATGGTCGCCAAACCCGAAGTCTCCGGGCCAAAATTACCATGTTGGCAACCCTAACTTTATGTGAATTCCCGTTTTCTAGTGAACCTATACTTTCATGATGATATGCAATAGCTTGTAAATGATTGATTTCTAACAGTTTACATATTTCATTCATAGTTTTGGATATAAATTCAGTTCCGCAATCAGTAGCTAGTTCCTTCGGAATTCCGTACCTAAGTATAAAGTTTTCGACAAAGCTTTTAGCAACTGTTACGGATCTTTTGTCTTTAGAAGATATGCTCCGACAAATTTTAAAAGTTCGCATTGAATTGTTAAGATGTAGCTAAAATCTTGAAAATCTTTTGTTATTGGTCCAACAGTATCTAAATAAATTTTCTCAAAAGAAGAATTTGCTGTAGACGTAATCATCATTGGTTCTTTTACTTTCTTGCTGTATTTATGTCTTTTACAACTGTCACAATTTTTTTATAAATTCAGGAACATCTCTAGTAATACCTAGCCAAAAGTAGTACTTTTTGATATTGTTGGCCATTCTCTTTATACCAGCGTGTCCGCTTGTGGGAAGTATATGGAAATCATTTAAAATTACTTTCTTTGTGTCTGCATCTCTTATTCTTTTAACTCCGTTTATTATATATATTCGGGGACCAGTCCAATTGGAGTTACTTTTTATTGCTTTAACTAGTTTTTCGATTCTTTTCAAATTATTCTCACTTTTATTAAATATTAATTCCGGAATATTTATTTATCTTCGCATATATTTTCCAATTCTCTCAACAGTAAGTCTTGCGTTAATGCCGATCGAGTATTTGGATTATAATAAAGTGTATCGAGAGATGGGACATAATAAAATGTATCAGTTTTTGTGGATACATATTCTAATTTATTTATTTTGTTAAAGTCGGTTTTAGTTAGAACAGCTAGTTCTGTTATCTTTGGGTTTCTTTAAAATTTCTACAATGTTTGGTTGATCAGGCCCAACATTTGTATCAATCTCATTGTCGCAATTATTATTGTTATTTATTTTTGACTGTGCTCTTGTTAATACATTATTAGTTCTCTCACTCATGCTTTTCAATTCGTCTGATGTTAATTTTATACGTGACAATGCATCTGCAGTTACATTATCAGTACCTTTCATGTACTCTACATGAAAATCGTACTATTCTAAACGCAATCAAAATTTGGTGAGACGACTTGAGGGATTTCTTAAATTGAACAAATATATTAACGCTTTGTGGTCAGTCAAAACTTTGAAGTGCCTTGCCTAAATGGCCTAAAAAAGTTATTGACCAATAAATCGCTAATAATTCTTTCTCGATTGTACGATAATGTAGTTCATGTTTACTTAACTACGACTTGCAAATGCAATTGGTTTATTATTTTTATTTGATAAAACTGCCCCTATTGCTATACCTGAAGCATCTGTTTGTAAAATAAATTCATTGAAATTCGAAAAATCTGGGAATTCTAAAACTGGTGGTTGTGTGAGTGCATTTTTAAGAAAATTAAAAGAATTTTGACAATCACTTGACCATTGAAATTCCGTATGTTTTCTACTTAATTTGTTTAATGGAATTACAATTTCGGCAATTTTTTGAATATATTTTCTATAATAATTAGCAAATGCTTCACATCTTTTGACTTCATCAGCATTTTTAGGTGTTGGATAGTCTTGTAGAACATTAATTTTTGCGGGGTCTGGTTGTGATCCATCTGCTGTTATAATGTGCACCTAAATATTATAATTCCTTTTTCAAAAACGTACATTTACTGGGATTTAATTTAAGATTTACTTTTCTTAATCTGCGAAATACATCCATTAAATTTTTACTGTGGTCATTTAAATTTCTTCCAAAAATAATTAAATCGTCTAAATATACAAAACATTTCTCGTAGTTAAGACCCGACATTGCTATTGTCATTAATCTGGAAAATGCATGGGGACTTGTTTTTAAGCCCATTGGTAATCTAGTCATTTGATATTGGCCTTTATTTGTGGAAAATCCTGTATATTTTCTGCTTTCATGATCTAAACCTAGTTGAAAATATCCCTGACTTAGGTCTAAATGTGAAAAATAAAGAGCGCCTGATAAAGAATCTAGAATATCGGAAATGTTTGGTAAAGGAAATTTATCATCTTGAATTTTTTGATTAAGCATTCTGAAATATGCTACTATTCTCCATTTCTTGTTACCACTGTTGTCTGCTTTTTTAGGTACTAATAATATCGGAAAAGACCATGGGCATTAAGCTTCCTCAATAATATTATCTTTAAGCATGCTTTGAATTTGTCGATCTACTTCAGCTTTTTGAGCTTGAGGTAATCTATACGGTTTTACATATACTGGAGAGCTATTCTCTTTCAAATGAATAGTTTGTGTATATAGATTTGTTGTTGTAAGCTTCTCCTCTGGCAAGTGAAAAATAACTGAAAATTTTGCACAAATGTTCTCTATAGAAATTTGCTCTTATTTTTTTATTTAGATTTAGATACTTAAGATTTAGAAGTTTGAATAGTTTTTTAACTCTGTCTACTGTAATACTGCCTCTAGTAAATGAACGAATTTCAAAATCAGATAACTCTTGAACCTTAGGTTAACTTTCAATTTTAAATACGTGAATCCCTCTGAAGTTATTGTTCCACCTATTCCTTTTATTTCAATTTGATCTTTTATAATTTTGCATTTTGTTGGTAAATTTTTATAATCGATTTCTCATAAAGGTGCACCACTATCTACTGGAAAATTTAGTTTAAAACCTTTGGCACTAAAAGTTACCCAATCCAAAGATATATCACTACTATTGTAACATTTATTGATTACTGCCGTCACGAAAAAAATGATTCATTTCAGATTCTGTATTATTGCTTTCTTTATGTTCAGTACACTTGTTTATTTCGGCAAAATTTAGGTTTTTTTTTTCTTGAAGACGAGGGGGAGGAAAGAACCCACCACCACCCCGCTGCACGGCATCGCCTGAAGGGCATACTTCCTGCAGCGACATCTCCCAACATTTCTCCCGTCGCCTTTCCGTTTTATGGCCTACTGGCTCTTTTACTATTTATTTTAACCACAAATACAGATACGACAAACAAGACTACCTACTTACTAATAACATACTACTATGCTACTTATTCTACTACCTCCTAATATTCTACTTATTCTACTACCACCACCGTTACGTGCTCAGAACCACAGTTCTTTCTGGGACACCGCCACCTAGACTTTTCTTCTGGGACCACGGTATAACCATTGGTCCCTCGCCTGACTCCGGTCGTCCTGAAGTCTGGTCCGGATTTCCAGGACCCTAAACATTTCTCGCTTCGGCAGTTCCGGAAGCTTTCCTGCGCCGGTTTCCGGCCGCTATTCTGCCTTTCTCGCTTTTGCTCTCTCCGTCCCCGGGACCATCCCTACTCCTTAACAACTAAGGCGTGGGAGGTCCTCTCGCTTCATCACGCTTATCGTCAAAATTTAGGTTGTGTGGTCTAAATTGTGCACCTCGTTGATTTGGTGTACCTCTATACATAGTTGGGGCGAGTGTTTTGACCCACGATAGTGTCCGCTAAATTGCTGACGTTGTTATCTCGGGTTCAGTTTTCCGCGAGTAGAATTAAAATTACTATTTTGCGAATTGTTATAATAAAATTTTTCTGATTTTTATATCCATTATTTTGGTAATTACCTCTACCTCTACCGTTATATTTCGACATGAACATTACTTTTTCCGGTTGTGTTACGTCTTCGTCTTCCGCTGCTCGAATTGCGTCTTTTAAAGCATCATAGTTTCTGGCTGCTATCATCGTACTCAACTTAGAATTATTTAAGCCATCGGCAAACCGCTTTATCGCGTTTCGCTCATTAATAGGCCTCAAAGTTTTAAAACATTGCTGATTGCCATCAGCCTGAGCTACAGTTAAATTTACAAACAGTTCCTCTAATTATTTTCCAAATTCCGCTACTGATTTGTTACCTTGACGTGCTAGAGCTAATTTTTGGCTTAACGCTGTGTCCGACTGTTTAGTTATAAGGTGTTTTCTTATATCCACCACTAACAGATCGATCGATTCATAAGAAATATTTAGTCTAAGTTTTGCTTTGGCAGATAATCTAGTTTTTAATATAAAATTAAGCAGTTGCTGCTTACCATCATTATTAAGTATGGACTCATAGTAAAGTATAGCATCTAATAACTCCTGAATGCACTTTTCGCTGTCGTTCATCATTGGTACACATCAAAATTTGAAGTCATGTTTACTGAATTATTTGCTGGTGTAGTTAAAGATAAAATTTCAGAGTATACATGTTTTATTTTTTCGACTAATTGATTTATTACTAATACATCTGAATCTTTTATCTCTGAAGTTTTAACTTTCTTTTGGACTACTTGCAATTCTGATTCCAATTCTTTCTATACTAATTCAGCTGTATTACGTTTTCTAACTAAAATATCACCTACACGTCTATCTGCACCTAATTTGTTCAAATACGTCCTAATTTCTTTAATCCTATTCTGAATATCCACTAATTTAAAATTTGCCATTAATAATTATAATTAAATAGTATGAATGTAACATGAAACCTAGCATTCTTATTATCTACGAGTTTAACAGCTACATGTGTACAATAAATTTGCAGTTGACTCTGCATAAATACCTCGTTGGCAATTTGATCGAATTCGGTTCGACGACGTCCGGTTGGCGATATGTAATTGATGCATATTCAGCAGTTTGTGGAGCGGTGGCCTCAACTTGTTGGATTATAGATGATTTTTATTCTTTTTTTGTTGATTTTTTGCTTTCCTTAAACGACCTCCTGGGACCTGGATAGTTCGCTGCGTGTTATCTCCTGACGAATCATCTTTTTCATTCTCCGCTTACAGGTTTTAATGGTATAAACGAGAATGGCTAGAAGTACAAGTAGAATAAGAAAAGCAATACAATAATCGGCCTTCGAAAGTGCGATATCTGCCTGTCCACCACCCGTCTGTGCTATGATTATTTCCTCTTCTTTCTTTGTTTGATAGTTTCCCATATTTATTGGTCGATTTCGAAGTTTTTTGATTTTTCTTCTTTCTTCTGTCGACGTGTAGCCTGTAATCTTCGCTAACTTGTATGCAAGATCTCCATGTATTGCCCTTGGTTGGTGATAGCTCAGTTCAAGTTAAACGCAGAAGACAGTACGAACACATGTTTATTGGATAAACTACATATCATCAATGCATCCGTTAAACCTAATACCTATGCCTAGGACGCGTAGTGCTTACGTTGCTATTTGTGTTATGTCTTACTCTATTATTACCTATCCTTTATTATACCACTACACATCCTCGTTTACGAGGATTGCCCTCGTGATTATACATGTGTCCTCGCGTCCTCGGCGTGACAATATTGTCCTCGAAGAAGCTATTTTCTTGAAAAATTTTATAATCGTTTATACAAAAAACACAATTCAACAATTCTATATAAATGAAATTTACATTTGTTTCATAGCCTTGAAAGAGGTAACAAGAAGTTTTCGTGATACATTTTTACTCAAAGCCCGTAAAAACAAGTAACTACTTTTTTGATGAGAAATCTAATCTAATGATTACACTTAAACATAAAAAAAAAAAACTTGTGTGGCCAGGCACATGACTTTATCATACTATATATAAAATTAATAGTTTAGCTGCATGAGATTCTATTTGATCGAGATCGGCCATGTCTGCATTAAAATAAAACTAGTAGAACTAGACAGATATGTCTATTAAAGCTGCGTTCGGATATTGTACTCCGTTGACATCTGGTACACCGTCAAAATGATACTTACGTGTTATTGGGTGTAAAAAGTGTAACGGTCTGCAATATACGAACGCAGCTTATATTGTGTCAAAATATTACCGTTTGACACTAACTACTGTCATTAGAATCAAAATTTCTGACATATCATGGCTACTAGCTTTAATGCAGTACGACCGATCTCGATGAAATAGAATTTGCTCATGCAGCTAAATTATTAATTGTACCAAAAAATGTCATAGTCATAAATTATTCGGAATTTCCTCTTCTTTAATTTATTATTTAACTATTTCGACAAATTTCCAGAAATGGCGACTTATTTGCAAAATCTTTGAAAAATGCTAAGACTAAACCACCAGTTCCTTTGGACCCTTTTCAACAGAAAGCTTTTCAGCTCTAAGTTTGGTCATGAAACTTCTAAATATGAAGTTTCGTAGCGATACCTTTAGTAGTTTCTCCGGAATCGTCGCCACAAAAAACGGGTACACACACACACACACACACACACACACACACACACACACACACACACACACACACACACCCACATCCACACACACACAGACATTTTTTTGTACCTTGGTCAAAAATGTTCAGGGGACCCAAAAAGACATATTTCCGCTAAAATCTCAAAAAAAATTTTTGGCGCGATTACAATACTTTACATACTACGTATGATAAAGTAAAAAATCTGATGTGGCCAGGCACATGACTTTATCATACTATATATAAAATTAATAGTTTAGCTGCATGAGATTTATTTGATCGAGATCGGCTATGTCTGCATTAAAATAAAACTAGTAGAACTAGACAGATATCTCGATTAAAGCTGCGTTCGGATATTATACTCCGTTGACACCGGGTACACCGTCCAAATGACACTTACGTGTTATTGGGTGTAAAAAGTGTAACGGTGTTCAATATCCGAACGCAGCCTATATTGACAGTAGTATTTTCAAAACATTAGCCTTTGACACTAGCTACTGTCATTAGAATCAAAAAATCTGACATATCCTGGCTACTAGTTTTAAAGCAGTACGACCGATCTCGATGAAATAGAATTTGCTCATGCAGCTAAACTATAAATTCTACCAAAAAATGTCATATACATAAATTATAGAAAATTTCCTCTCCTTTAGTTTATTATTTAACTATTTTGACGACATTACACAAATAGCGGCTCATTTTCAAAATCTTCGAAAAATGCTATGAGTAAACCACCAGTTCCTTTGGACCCTTTTCAACAGAAAGCTTTTCAGCTCTAAGTTTGGTTATGAAACTTCTAAATATGAAGCTTCGTCCCAATCCCTTTAGTAGTTTCTCCTGAATCGTCGCCACAAAAACGGGTACACACACACACACACACACACACACACACACACACACACATACCCACATCCACACACACACACAGACATTTTTTTGTACCTTGGTCAAAAATGTTCAGGGGACCCAAAAAGACATATATCCGCTAAAATCTCAAAAAAAATTTTGGCACGATTACAATACTTTACATACTGCGTATGATAAAGTAAAAACATAACATGTGTCTTGGTCTTTGGCTGTAGCTTTTGTTTGAATGAGTTTGTCATTACGGTGTCTCGAAGTACTTGTTTTTGTTTTTCAAGCGGCATCTTTTCAAATAGTTTAGTAATCTGAAAAAAAATGCAAGATAGTTTTACGAAAGTTGCTGTCAATCTTAATTCAATTAAAATAACCAAATATAAAGTTTGTTAATTTTAATACGAATGTATCCAAAAATATATTCTTTGTATTTGAGATATTTAAGTTATTGTTCAGTTATTTTTTTATGTACACTCAAATTTATTGAAGTTTATTGATTATATCATAATAGTTTGGTTTGCTAATATATTGAAATGAGTATAACAGAAAACTATACTTTTGTTAAATACAATACACATTTTAGAAATTTAAGAAGATTTCTATTTGGCTGATTTTTTTTCATGTCGAGTACTATGATCGATTGCTTTTAAGAACAAAAAGAACACATTTTTGGTCATACATTATGTCTTTAAAATTTCAATAGTTCTTTTCAGGTTATTGATCAGCAATAAAAAAGTACCTCCGGGCTATTGAAGATGTCCTCGTGACGAGTTTACTAAAGGTGGCAACCCTAATCTGTACATTCAACCTGTTTGTCTTGACAATGACAATGACACAACTTTGGTTATTCAGAAATCTTCTTTAATAGGCATGGTCGGTGGTGTAAATGATAGAGCGGCTGCTATCTACGCTGTAGGTCCCGGGTTCGATCTCTGGTCCGGGCTAAAATCGACTGTGCTGGTATTCTAGGAAGGTAACAAACTCCTTTGCATGCCATCTTCCATCGGATGAAGAAGTTAAGCCGGTGGTCCCGTGTGCTGTCATGATAGGACGTGGAGGTTAACGAACTCTTACTGGGGGTTGGAATTCCTCCCCTCAGTTCGAGAAAAAGGCTGGGTGTGTGTGTAGCCTCCACTCCGCGTCGGTGATTGGCCTACGTAGTGCTAATAGACCGACGTAAAATAATAATAAATACATGGCCAGACGACATACATCTGACCATGGGTGATACATGTTATACATAGTTAAAAATCAAATAACAAAAACATTCAAATATTATTAAGACAATTGTCTTACATAAGAAAATTTTCGATAAAAATACGTGAGTATTTTTAAATAGGGAGAATATTTAAATTTTTGTTTCTGAATTGATAACGGATAGACGCTTTTTTTATGAATTTCTCCGCGCTGAATACGAATCCGCGCATAAAGTTGCACACCATGCAAGTTTTGTGCATTTGTTATTTAACGCTAATACGTGACTTGCAATGACGGTACACTTGTAACAAAAAAAACTGAGTTTGATGTTTCGACGGAATAAGGTAGTCAATAGTTCGAGCTAATTGGTTCCGTCGAAATCTGTAAATCAAAATTTTTGGTCACTAGGACGATTTCTGTTTTCCAGGTTACATGTGTTAATATATATTTATATATATATATATATATATATATATATATATATATATATATATATATATATACTAATTATTAAAAACGCACGTTTATGGTCGTTCTTGACGTTTCAGATATAGTAGTTCAGTCAAGTCACAAACATTCAGAAAAACAAATAAAGCGCAAACTAATTTATCACACGTCACTGGAAATCGCAAATTTTGCAACACCCGCACAAGCGGCTAAGGTCAAAATATAAAAGCGAATAACCACAATGTGGAATGCCAAAAAATCGCAATACTTTGCCATGGGAAATTCTAGTTAGAAATCATTATTATATTATAATTAATGGCATGTCTTTTATCCAAGTTTTTGCGTATAAAATTTATTAATCGAAGGTAAACCGAATATTATACTTACGACCTTAATAGAAAATTTTGCAATTGGACCAAACCGAAATACCTACGTTGCACCAACAATTACGCACTATACAATTAAAAACTGGAGTTCCGAACGCAAAGGCAATGAATTATAAATGCACCGAAGCGTTACGAGAATGTACTGTGTTGATATCTTTTCATTTAGGACTTTTTCATAGTAGATTTGGTACGCCTTGTGAACAAACTTACACGTAATACGATCTTATGTTTAATTCTTTCGATTTCATAAAATCTATTAACATAACAATCCGAAGCAAAACGTTGTATCCTTACGCTAATCATTGACCGTAACATTCACATTTATTTCAGTATATAAGACGGTAACCCAAACCATTTTTATCACTTTCGAACTTACATCGAACGTAGACACAACCAAACATGATATCCAAAGTATGCCTAATTATCTTTTTGTTCAATCAATATATTTAATAAAATATCATTTTTTTATAGATTGTTGTAATTGCTGTCATCGCTGTTGCCTGCCAAGCGTACTCACATGGTGGAGAATCATACGCTAATAGTCATCTGTACTCCCAAGGGCAACATGGTGCTGGTGGTCATCACGATGATAGCCACGATTATTACGTAAGATCCTAATTTTAAAGCTAAGATCCTGTCTGATACTAACTTATTTATAGGCTTATCCGAAATACAACTTCAAATATGGCGTAAATGACCCAAAAACTGGTGACAACAAGGAACAACATGAAGAGCGCGACGGTGATGTTGTTAAGGGTTACTACACCCTCCATGAGGCTGATGGTACCATCAGGACCGTCCATTACACCGCTGACAAGCACAATGGATTCAACGCTCATGTTGAGAGGACCGGACATGCCGGCCATCCAGCTCACTATGGACATGGACATGGACATTAAATATGTGTGATTTGTGACTTGCAAAATGATTGATGAATGTTTCTGGTTATGTGTGTAAATACTTTTGTATACTTTTCTTTTCTTATTGTTATCTTGTGATCTAAATAAATATATTTATAATACCTCAAGTTTGGATACAACTTATTTTTATAAAATGTAGGAAAGATGAAATAAATTAACACTTATTATCAGTTAAAAGTTGTCTTGGTTTTTCATAATTATGTTTCTTTCACATTTAATACATCGTTTCTTTCGATGTTAAACAAATGTTTGTTTGTTTTCTCCGTAAATACTGTAGATCGAATTTAGACTACAGTATAAGGCAATAGATGATCGAGTATTAACCAAAAACATGATGCATCTTAATTTATAATTAATCTCATTTATCAATAAATCAATTTAATCATTTTAATAAATATTTTTTTAAATTTATTGTTACCTTGGACAATAGTGTCTGGCAAAGTACGTGAAAATCCAAGTGACGAAAAATTGGATTTATTCATAAAGCATAAAATACTTACACTATCATCAGTCTGCGGTTTAAATTGCATGGAGTACATACATTCTGCGCCGGAAAAATATACCGCCCACAGTGACGTACACCAGTGTAATATTCGAAAAAGGAACAACTTACGGACTTCCTTGCCACAGACTAATAACAAATCAGAATAATGCAACATTTCAAGGGATAAACATATAGTAATTTGCCCGTACATGAAAAAACACTGCGATCAGCCAAATTTAGTTTGTGGGCACGACCATTTCTACTTCAACACTCATTCTATGATGTGAAACGTATGCTAGAGATGTATCGATATTTAGTTACGAATATGTATATTTTTAATATATTAACATGTTTTATTTTGACGTTAGTTTGTTGTTTTGTTGAACGTCAAAAATAAAGAATTATTATTATTATTATTTTAAACGTAAATTAGAATTATGACGGCCAACTTATTAATGCTCGAAGACGGGCTGAGATTGGTGGTGAGGTAACATAAAAAAAAATATTTTTTAGTCATTTAGTTATTAGAAAATATCAATTCAAAATGTGTGCTCGTAATACAGTCTTTATTTAATAATTCTAAAGGGTGGCCCATTATGCTAATAGCATCGTCAGAACCTCGTGTGAAAGACAAAATATAAAACTAATCGGTATGTGATGGGGCGGACACCCTTCTCATTATTTACTATTATACTTTAATCTTACGGTAGCGTGAATTAATTATCTCTCTCTTACGGAGGCTACAACACTGAGTTCTTTCTCTGAGACTTTGTCAGAGACGTTTGAACTCATTCTAATTATCAAGCACCATGTGCAAGGCTAAATACTTTACCATAAAAGGGACAGGTTTATATTATTCTAAAATGAATATGCCCAAGAAAACCACAATAAAATCTATTAACAAAAATATATACAACAATGCAGAACTGCTTACATGAACTATGAAATCCCTATTAACAAAGATGATATACTTTGGCAGAGATGGCCAAATCAAGCCAGCAAGTCTGTACAAGCCAGCAAGTACAGACAACAAATAAATACCTTAATATTTCGGTTGAGCACAAGAAACACGAGACAGCACAGTTTCTATAACTTGGCCCCCACTGGGGCCCTACGCTTGGGCGCGCGTTTTGACGCACGACCGTCTACCTTCAAAGCCCGATGCCAAAGAGGCTGTTTGCTTGTCCGTTTACTAGTTCCTCAACGTGTTCGCGCCAAAAGCTTGCGCGGTAACCCTGACGCGACTGCAGCGCCACTCCGAGCGTCTGTTAAATACCAACCTATTACATCCCTCCCACGTTAAGATAAATAATTATTTGACCAATTATTTATCCCTAAACAAAACTAAATAAACAAATTGCTGAATGTAACATCTCCCCTTACAAAACAATTCTCTTAATTGCTAATTACAATGTTGACATGCAAATTTTTACTTCTTGTACATTTTTTTATTTCCTGAAATAAAAATGCAGATATGACCCAATAAAAACCCAAAAGAATTCGGCCTTGGTCCAGGAGTCCGGCGGTGTTGATTTGACTTCGGTTCTCCAAACCAAGCGAATGTCCTCATTCCCGGGCCATTGGTCATATGAAACAAAAGAAAAACAACATTGAAGCGGTATCATAGCAGTCCGATTACATCATAACTTACATTATCTTTTATCCATCTTCAAATACAGCCGCAATCGTGAAATGACTCGCCTCCACACCTCGCCTCGGTTTTTCTCCGTCCATCTTCCCTCCTAGCGTCATCGGCGGTCCTTTAATCTCCAGCGACGTCCAACGTTCCTCGAAAGCTATCGTATACCTCGTAGATGACCTACACGACGTGTGGATGTTGTCCAGCGACACTTAGGCCCTGGTATGACATCCATTTGCGTTGTCCGTGTAGTCATTTTTCTTCTAACACCATCGACGTACAAAGTACAGGAATTCTGTCATCTGTCACTTTGTAGTTTTTGACCCTACGCCTCTCTGGACGCTTTTTTCGGTCACACCATTTTTTGAAGCGCACTGGGCTTCGCTTGCTGTAGATTACAACCCTTTGTAAATCTACCGGCACTAATTTCGACGTACAAAGTGCAGTATATTTGCCTGCAAATTTGTAATTTTTCCTTGCCCCTTTTGCGACACGCGCGGGCTGCGTTTTCCATCACTAGACGATTTTCGATTCCGGGAACGGGACGACGGCACGCTGCTTCCACGCCTCATGACCTCGGGAATTCCTGGATGGGCCAAACTACCTGCGCTCGTGGGGGTCTTCAATACACGTCCGCTTGGCCGGAACTTGGTACCGTCTAATTCTTCGGAACAGCTGGTTTTACCTGCTTTGTCGTTGAATTTCCCTTACAAAACAATACTCTGCAACTTCCCTTAATAACTGCTTTATTTTAACTTAAAAATACAGTTGCGAGTATACCCCTTAATTTTAATTAATTATTAATTAATTACCGCGTGTGTGTTTCGTGCTTCTCCGCTCAGAGCCACCATTTTCAAAAATGCTTACATAAAAACTCAACTTGTTTCAATCTTTCAATTCAATTCAATTTCCTCAAAATTTAGCAAACAAAGTACTCGGGCTTTGTTTCTATCCTAGCCTTACTTTACTTTCACTTAATCGACCACTGATGGTACGATTTTTTTTCTGTTTATTGTTTACTGTTGCCATCTCTACTCTGCCATTTTTCTACTCAATAAAAAAAAAATTCCTCAGAACTTAATTTCAAACTACCTGTTCTGCATGTCACCATAAATCATAACTCAAGCCCTATCTAACACAATCTGGTTCAAACTTTCTCCAACGAACGGTCTCGAGAATTAAGACATTTCTTTCAAAAACAATTCCAACACTCAAAAGAAATTATACTGCAAATATTTAATTATTATGCTGCCACCAGCAGTACATTTCCTACTCAAATTCACGACTATATATCGACATTTATCACACAAAATGTCCACTTCTAAAGCAACAAACAAAATTCCTGGAATGCCACGCGCAATATCCACAAGGGCGCCTAAGCTAGCCCTTAACACCACTTTCTCTAAAGGGTCGTTTGCCTAACTTTGCTTTTAACCATAGTCTACAATGCATTCTTTAAAATGCGTCACCCAATTTTGTTCTAAAATTCACAAACAAATCTAACTAGAGTGCTTTCTTCATAATCTACTCAAATAATCACATGAAATGTCTTAAATTATCCCAACCGCTAGCCAACAAAAATGTGATGGGGCGGACACCCTTCTCATTATTTACTATTATACTTTAATCTTACGGTAGCGTGAATTAATTATCTCTCTCTTACGGAGGCTACAACACTGAGTTCTTTCTCTGAGACTTTGTCAGAGACGTTTGAACTCATTCTAATTATCAAGCACCATGTGCAAGGCTAAATACTTTACCATAAAAGGGACAGGTTTATATTATTCTAAAATGAATATGCCCAAGAAAACCACAATAAAATCTATTAACAAAAATATATACAACAATGCAGAACTGCTTACATGAACTATGAAATCCCTATTAACAAAGATGATATACTTTGGCAGAGATGGCCAAATCAGCAAGTACAGACAACAAATAAATACCTTAATATTTCGGTTGAGCACAAGAAACACGAGACAGCACAGTTTCTATAACTTGGCCCCCATTGGGGCCCTACGCTTGGGCGCGCGTTTTGACGCACGACCGTCTACCTTCAAAGCCCGATGCCAAAGAGGCTGTTTGCTTGTCCGTTTACTAGTTCCTCAACTTGTTCGCGCCAAAAGCTTGCGCGGTAACCCTGACGCGACTGCAGCGCCACTCCGAGCGTCTGTTAAATACCAACCTATTACAGGTATAACCAACATGATAAAATTGAATTAAAGAGGTATTAAAAATTATAGGTAATAGTAAGTGGTGCGTAGACTTTCACGGCCGGAAAGTTTAGAAAATAAATTGCTTCCGGGTTGTGCCGTGTGCCAAGATTCGTAAATGCTGACGTTTCGTGAACATGTTGATCGCTTCTTCAGACTAACTGAATACTGAAGACCTACCAAAGAAATCTCCCTTATATACCTAAATTTACACCTCACCGCGCACATCTGGAGCTGCCGATTCCATGTGTTTTTCCAACTGACCGCGTTAGAATCAATTTCCAGACCCTACTAATGTCAGTGCCGTACTACCGAGTGATGTTGTTAGGATGTTTGTTAATTTCGATGGCTTCTCTAACAAGCCTTCGATGATAATTATTCACCCTTGCCAACATGTTCACGTCATCGAAATCTATTATGTGTCCCGACTCATGGCAGTGTTGAGCAACAGCGGACTGTTGAAAAATGCCTAGCCGGGTGTCCTTACTGTGCTGCTTGATTCGACATTCGATGATTCGTCCTGTCTGTCCTACATAGCATGTTCCACACTCACATATTAGCTTGCATACCTCTTCGTTATTTAGGAGTGGTGTGATATTCTCTGGGTTAGGCAAAAGACCCTTTACCTTAGCTGGTGCTCTGTACCTTACCGTGACACCCGATTTCTTCAGTAATCTACCGATTCTATCTGATAGCCCACTTACGTATGGTAAGCCAGCAAACCCTTTTGACTTTCGCGATTCCTGTGAGACTTGCGGTTTTCTTTGTGTGACACCCCGTATATCAACTTGGTTTATCCATTCTGACATAGGGCCCACTCCAAGTGTTTCCGTTCGTCGTCCACTTGTCGGCTCTATTGCACAGAGTGTTAATAACATTTCTCTTCTGTAGGGAATGGTGGTGTGATTTTGCATGAAAGTACCGATTGCTATGTGTCTTGTTACGGGAGACTGTATGTCCAAGCCTACCCGTTGACGCTCTGTATACCAGCACATCCAAGAATGGCCCCTGATTATCCTCTTCAATTTCCATCATGAATTTGATGGAAGACTAACATTGTTCAGGTGGTTAACGAACTCAGTAAGTTTTTCTTTACCGTGTCGCCAAACCGCAAAGGTATCATCGATATATCTAACCCAATGTTTGGGTTTGTAGGGACTTGACCCAGTGGATCTTCTTCAATCATTTCCATGAAGAAATTGGCTATTACAGGTGAAAGAGGCAATCCCATGGCTGCACCCGCTACCTGCTAATACATCGCTCCGGACCACTTGAAGTCTGTGGTGGAGAAATAGTAGTCTACAAGATCCGGTAAATCGGTTGATAGACCTAGGGGGACAGGTGTTGTCCGAAGGCTTTCGACCGCCTCCTTAACCGGTACACAAGTAAAAAGTGATGTTACGTCAAAACTTACGAGTATATCCTGAGGGTTAATGACAATTTTCTTCAGAATCTGAATAAAATGTTCAGAGTTCTTGACAAAATATGTAGTTTGACCTTAAAAAGGCGGGATGGTTTTCGACAAGTATTTTTCCAACAAATAGGGTGGGGAGCGTATTGCGCTGACGATTGGTCTCAAATTACATACATTAGTAGGGTCTGGAAATGGACCTAACGCGGTCAGGTGGAAAAAACATTTGGGAGTGGAAGCTCCAGATGTGCGCACTAAGGTGTAAATTTAGGTGTATAAGGAGGATTTCTTTGGTAGGTCTTCAGTATTCAGTTAGCTCTGAAGAAGCGAGCAACATGGTTCGCGACACGCCAGCATTTACGAATCTTGACACACGGCATAACTCGGATGCAATTTAACGTCATCGAAATCCATTGTGTCGGGACACACAATGGATCGTATTAATAATTTGAATTACCTTTTAAACTACAACATACCTTAACGGCACCTAGGGGGAAGTGGAGGTGACAGTGACGATTCTCAAAATCTAGTTTATAGCAATATTATAATAAGTGATAGATTTAGTCTTTATTATTGCATAAGAAATAATAAGAGATCTTCATGGAGGTCTACATATGTTCAAGGCAGGGCGACCTGTGGCCGTTGGTACAGTTTATTGTTTTAAGGGGCTGCTTTGTTCGTAATGTAGGGAGGCCAGAAGTATTGTTGTTCATTCGTAACTGAGTAACTAGAGACAAGCGTTTAAGCTATTATTGTGTATTCTAGGTCGCAACCTGCTTAAAAGTCACGTTCCTGAGAGACCATTTTTTCTGATTCTGGGAATTTCTGACCACAGGCTGGATCACGTGTGACAAGGCGGAACCACGACGAGAAGGGCGGTTCCAAAGGAGCATCGTATTCTACAAACTCTCCTTTATTGGTTACTTAGACTTGTTGCTATGATTGGTTTTATGGATGGTTTTAAGGATGTATGTGTCAGCCCATAATGTCGACTTGGAAGCAGTTGTAGCGTCTCGAAAATTAGTCTCTCAGTAGACACCAAACGCTGAATTGTGCTTTTTTCCTGTCTGTGCGAATCGTGATAGAGGTTTTCGATTTCGCTCAAAAATCTACTTCAACCAACATAGCAGAGAGCCCAAATCCAGACATCAACCAGCATAGCAGAGAACCCAAATCCAGACATCAATCTATCAGCAGATCTCCGAATCCGCACCGATATTTATTGTAGCTCCACCTCCAGACCGTTAGAAGTTCTACGTACCTCTTTACCAGCCATACGTTTGTAGTAGAACAATAAAAAGTAAGTGGTTATAGATTGTATTCTTTAGGGATATCTCAGAAGCGTCGTAAAACCACAATCAGAATCCGCACCGATATTTATTGTAGCTCCACCTCCAGACCGTTAGAAGTTCTACGTACCTCTTTACCAGCCATACGTTTGTAGTAGAACAATAAAAAGTAAGTGGTTCTAGATTGTATTCTTTAGGGATATCTCAGAAGCATCGTAAAACCACAATTGGGTGTTAAATCGATCACGACAAGGCCAACCTCTCTAAATTAGTAACCTTTCTTTCGTAATAGCTTTAAGTTTTGTTTGTAAAGGACTTTTCCCTATTATTATTTTTTAATTTTGATTGTTAATATATATTTTCTTTGAGAACACCCGTCTTTTAATTAAGAATTACAGAGGGTTAATTAGCGGGAACCACATAGGGCAATTGGATAAGTATCGAATATTAGTAAACAATTAACGCTACCATTATTATTATTATTATTATTATTATTGTTGAAATTATTTTTCAACAAGATTCCAGGCCAAGAACCCATAAATCTACTATCTACGTTTAATCTAATGCTACCTCCTGACTCAGCCCGAATAAATCGGCGAAAAGTTCGGCGAGGCTGGGTGAGACATAGCGGTCCAAGACGGCCATCCACATTCTCGGCGCTCGGCTCGTACATTCTCTGTTCATCTGCTGGTGACTTAGAATGGACGTCGCTGAAGTAGCCGCTGCCTCAGCGTATAGTGTGTGTGCATACTTTCATTTAAATTGTGGTTATTATTAATTAATAATTAATTGCATAATTATTATATAATTATTATAGTAATGGCGCACAAATAGAGAAAAAGTACTTTCGGATATTTAATTTAATATCAATGTAAACTATTTGTATTTTGCATATAAATTTATCGTGTTCAATATTTTGAAATCTATTTATTTCAATATTAAATAATTTATTCCATTCGTTGCCTACATTTCGGGTTGCATTGATGCTCGAAGAGCCCCTTCGCCACACGTGTTTGATGTCATAAATCAGACCCCTGTCGTAAATAATACCTTCGGATACACACAAAAACTGCTATGCGCCTCGTCAACAATCCAGTTTGAATGGATCGATACGAGAGCGCACAACTGAAGCGAGTCACTCGGCGAATGCGTGATTTTTATCCGACTATCTGCATCCGTAGAGACTTCTGGCATTCGAATGTTAGCGAATGTGGGCGCGTGTGGCATCCACACTCTCCGGATTCGCGGTCTCTCGCTATGTCTCGAGAGAGTCTGGAAGAGCTATAAACATTTCTCGTTGCTGACAAACCGGCAGCAGTCGCTTTGAGAGTTACAGTATTTTCAGTTAGTCAAATAATCAAGTCAATTTACTTCTCCTAAAGAAAGATCCCCAATACTACACAATTGATGTGCCATAATATAGCCTAAGCAATTTTGCACGTAATTTAGCTTTAATTTCTAACGTCGAAAAAAAAAAAACTGACAAATAATGCACCCACAGTGTGACATACTGTAGGTGAAGAAAATTTGCGAAGTTGCAGTAAGCCGGGTTTACGTCTGATATTTTATATTATGCACTTCGAAAAATGCATAAACTTCTAAAAAGTTTTTAATTAATTATTATTATTATTAAATACATATAGGGGAGTCAAAAGTGTGTCATACTGTACATAAATCGATATCGGTCATCAATACAAGCAGCATTTAAAAACTGCCACTGTGAACCTGTAATAGTATATTATTGGACGAGCACATAACTATGGATATAAATCGCGAGCATGAAGTTTATACGCGAGTCGTCGGCGAGCGTGTAAACATGCGAGCCATTTATATCCGTTGTGTGCGAGTCGAATACGACATTTTATCTACAACTCATAAATTCCATTTTATATCAAATATTTTAAATGTATTTGTCAATGATGGCGTGGCGAACTGTCACATAACTGTCATCCACGTAGGTTTTGACAGACTTTGACATTAGCGTTGTATAATGGTGACAGTTCCTTCAAATAATGAAGTCATTATTTGAACGAACTGTTATTATTATACAACGCTAGTGTCATTATAATCATTGGCGTGTATAATGATGGGGATTATATAGTCATAGATACGTATGCAATGAACTTATTCTATGTGAGTCGCAGATAAGTGCTTTTTATTACTTAACTAAATCATACTTATATACAGAGTGCATGCGAAAGGACTGCACTAATTTATAGGGGTTACAGATCTTGATAATTAAGTAAACAATTTAAATAATTTTATCTCTATCTGGTACCAGTTTTGAGTTAGTAATTATTGAAAAACAGAATTTGACACCTCACAATTTTAGGAAGGCTAGTAGTAGTTTACCTACTCCTTGATCAGCTGAGTGATTGCTACGGTTGCTCGAAGACTTTATAATGACATCAGACGCCGCTGTTTAAGAGCAAATTGGACGTGCCGTATAGAAGCTCGGTTGGAGGTCAATGGCCACTTGGAGGTTGCTTTGAGTGATTTGTTTAACGTTCTTGACTATTAAGTTATTGAAAATATCGTATAAAAAGGTGCGGGTCACTTTTCCCCGTAATACCACACATTATGAAAACACAGGGGCAAACAACAATTCAATTTTTAACTGTAAAATTTAGAAGAAATTGCTGACAATTTTTGGTGATCATATTGAGTTTCCAATAATATTTATTAGTCAAATATTTCTTTCAAATATACATTGCTTATAATGTTCAGATTGAAGACATACCCTCTTGTAATAACAGAATGTTACGTTATGTATCATTATGCAGCGTTTCTGATAAAATCGGAACAATTTAATCCGAAATGAAAGATGTATTAAAATTATTAGGAGATGAAACTGGTTTGGTTTTCTAAATATGCGAAATTCGCCTTATTTACACGAAAACGGCCAGCCGTGATGGCCTTTCTTTTTCTAGAATTAAATATTAAAGTCATTACATTATATCGCGACAATGATTAATAAAAAAATCGCAAAAAACTAACATAAATTATAACCACGAATCGTAAATTCCGGTAACACCTTACTATCTGATATTCATAACACACTCCTATTTTCCTATATTTTATGCTACAACTGGGACAATATATATTCGAATATACAAAATTTTTCACATAATCGCAACAACAAAATGTCATAAATTGATTTGCATAAGATTGTGTGAAGTAACCGAACAATGTGGAACCTATAGACCGTATCGTAGGTCAATTATTTAAGACTTTTTCTGTCTACTAGAGAAGGCGTTAATGACAGTTTTCGACTATATAAGACAGCAGAACCAAAATTTTTGTCAGTATCGACCAATCATCGAAACGGTAAACAATCAAAAATGATTTCCAAAGTAAGGCAACAAAATTAAATTTTATTACACATTCCCGTAACAATTCAATTCCAGATTGTTCTTATCGCTACCATCGCTGTTGTCTGCCAAGGCATCCCACATGGCGGAGAATCATACGCCAATAGCCATTTGTATTCACAGGAACAACATGGTGCTGGTGGTCATTATGACGATGGTCACGATTACTACGTAAGTTGTCAACTCTAAAACTCGGTCACATTAAAATTCGACTAATACAAATGTAGGCTTACCCAAAATACGACTTCAAATATGGCGTAACTGACCCACACACTGGTGACAACAAGGAACAACACGAAGAACGCGACGGTGATGTGGTTAAGGGTTACTACACCCTCCATGAGGCTGATGGTACCATCAGGACCGTCCATTACACCGCTGATAAGCACAATGGTTTCAACGCTCATGTTGAGAGGTCCGGACATGCCAGCCATCCAGCTCACTATGGACACGGACATGGACATTAAGTTTATTATAAGTCAAATTATTGTTTTTGTTTAATTTTGTATTTATTAAATAGATAATCTGATTGAACCTATGGAGATTTATTTGACATTTTCTTACAAAGATACACTTAAATTGTGTTAGTTACATATTGCTGATAATATTGAAAATCATTGCCACCGTTTCGTGACCAAAAAGTGAGGTCTACGCAATAAGTAGGATAAATAAAACTCACTGGTTTTACAAACGGGACTTATTGATGATCGCGGACTATCTACAATATCAGGTCATGGAATCATATCCTTTTATAGTTGGTCTCTTGTTGACTAAACTATCAATTAAAAATCAGTTCTCTTCTACTAGGCTTCAATATTATCGTAATCACATTGAAGAAAATCTCAAATTTCCAATAGGAAACGAGTCGGCCATCATCTTCTTGCTGTATGTAAACTGATCCCATACTGGCATATGCAGAGTTCATGCTAGACATACGTTATAATTATACTGTTATAACGATAACGAGAGGTATTTGACTGGGTGCTGGGATTAACCTCTTAAAGACTCTTCAGAAAGACGACGACGAATATCTTCGCCTGTTGTCTGAGTGTCCTCCTAGGCAGTAGAACTGCACTCTACTACACTGGAGCAATTCCTGGTACATTATCTACAGACATAAAGCAACGTGCCAAGTGTTTAGCTGTTAATTAATTAATTAATTAGTTAGTTTTAAAGGGGCATGCCGATGACAAAAACAAACTGTACATTATTAAGTGTAATCACAAGTTTTTACCAAATGTGTACTGGTATTGCTACCTAACATAAGTTTCGAAGTATGGTATCTAGACATTAATTAGTTATTCTCATGTCATTTCGCATTTGTGCGACTTTTAACTTTTTACTTTATCATAAGTAGTATAACAAAGTATTGTTATCGTGTCGAAAAATATTTTTGAGATGTTTGCGGAAGTATGTCCTTTTGGCCCCCCTGAACATTTTTGACCAAGGTACAAAAAATGTCTGTGTGTGTGTGTGTGTGTGTGTGTGTGTGTGTGTGTGTGTGGGTGTGGGTGTGGGTGTGTGTGTGTGTGTGTGTGTGTGTGTGTGTGTGTGTGTGTGTGTGTGTGTGGGCGTGGGCGTGGGCGTGGGCGTGGACGTGGACGTGGACGTGGACGTGGGCGTGGGCGTGGGTGTGGGCGTGGGCGTGGGCGTGGGCGTGGGCGTGGGCGTGGGCGTGGGCGTGGGCGTGGGCGTGGGCGTGGGCGTGGGCGTGGGCGTGGGCGTGGGCGTGGGCGTAGGCGTGGGGTGGGCGTGGGCGTGGGCGTGGGCTTGGGCGTGGGCGTGGGCGTGGGCGTGGGCGTGGGCGTGGGCGTGGGCGTGGGCGTGGGCGTGGGCGTGGGCGTGGGCGTGGGCGTGGGCGTGGGCGTGGGCGTGGGCGTGGGCGTGGGCGTGGGCGTGGGCGTGGGCGTGGGCGTGGGCGTGGGCGTGGGCGTGGGCGTGGGCGTGGGCGTGGGCGTGGGCGTGGGCGTGGGCGTGGGCGTGGGCGTGGGCGTGGGCGTGGGCGTGGGCGTGGGCGTGGGCGTGGGCGTGGGCGTGGGCGTGGGCGTGGGCGTGGGCGTGGGCGTGGGCGTGGGCGTGGGCGTGGGCGTGGGCGTGGGCGTGTGCGTGTGCGCGTGCGCGTGTGTGTGTGTGTGTGTGCGTGTGTGTGTGTGTGTGTGTGTGTGTGTGTTTGTGTGTGTGTGTGTGTGTACCCGTCTTTCTTTGTGGCGACGATTCCAGAGAAACTACTAAAGGTATCAGGACAAAACTTTATAATTAGGGGGCGTCCATTAATTACTTGAGGCGTTTTAGGTAGTTTTCCGACCTTCCCTCCCCCTCTGGTGACATGTCATGAGATTTAGCTCAACCCCCTCTCCCATCCCCCAATCTCACGTGAGATTTCTCAAAATATGTGTTTTTTAGTGTAAATGCGTTGGATTTATATATTACTTTTATAATATTTTTATTTGACTAGTGGAGACTAGTATTCGAGATCACAAATTTCCAAGATTCGATTAGCGATGGGCATAATCGTATTATTTCAAATTCATAATAGCTAACATACGATTTTGGGTTAGCAAGTTATTGGGTTTATATGAGCAGCGAAGTTGAAGACGGGGGGAAACTGATATACATAGATGTATGTATGTCAAGTCTACTATTAACAATTGGGTTGGCGATTTATTGGGTTTATGTGGGCAACGAAGTTGATAATCAGATCGATCTTTCCATCTTTCAGATGAATAAAAGAATATTTATTCCAATTTAGGCCATATTTTAGTGAAGGAACATGCTTCACTTCATTTAACCCAATTTTCTTGGAATTTTACTCTGTTCCTTGAGGAAAAAAAATTACGTGATATTCGGCGAGACCACCCCTCTCCCCAAAGTAAGATTAGATGAGACGCGGCTTGACCCCCCCCCTTAAACGCCTCACGTAATTAATCGACGCCCCCTTAGCAGTGTCATGACCAGAGCTGAAAAGCTTTTTGTTCAAAAGCGGCCAAAGGAACAGGATGTTTACTCTTAGCATTTTTGAAAGATTTTGCTAATGAGCGTCTTTTCTGTAATTTCGTCGAAATAGTTAAATAATAAATTAAAGTAAAGGAAATTCTGAATAATTTATGGGTATGACATTTTTTAGTAAAATTAATAGTTTGGCTGCATGAGCAGATTCAAATCGAGAGCGGTCCAGTCAGTATTACAATAAAACTAGTTAGCCAGGATTTGCCAGATATTTTGATTCTATTAAACGATCAAAACATCAGCGTTTGACACAGTTTGACATCATTTGACACTGCCTTATAGTATCACAAACGCATTTTGATCAACATTTGCTTTGGAAATTGTTCATTTATAAGCCACAGAAACTTTAGGTTTGATACTGTAGGTCGTACCTTTTATTTCTACGATGGCACTGGTTTCAGGATCTACTAGATATGTTCCAGTATAAAGAGATTGCAAAAACATGAAAAACTATCAAAATCCGGAGCTGGTAATGGATGGTAAGTGTTCAGGAATAAACTGCTTTAATCTGCATTTAGTACTATAGAATTATTTATCATAAACTGGAATAGTAATATCAATGATATTGTGACATTCTCAAGTGTGGCTACCCCTTGGTGGGTAATCACATTAACGTCTTTGCATCTTCTTATGGGGCTGTAGCGGAGATGGTAGCTTCCCCGAGGGGATAAATACGCAGACAGCGTTTTAACAATTGCTTTATTTCGTAGTCTTACAAATGTGTGGTTCTTAATAACTGGTTCTTAATAACTACTTCTTAATAACTGATCTTAATAACTACTTCTTAATAACTGGTAACAATACAAAATGGTTTCATCTTTTATAGTGGTTCTCCAAGGTACCGGGCGCTAGCCGACCTTCCTGGTGCCGGCTTATGTTTGTTGTTTTATCGTTGCACATTCCTAGAACAAGGTTCCCAAAACACAAACTAACCTCGCGACTGATTATGTTTTATGCTCTGAATAACCCTATGTGGCAATATTATAGAATAGGAGTAGAACGCAGTTAATAAAACAACGCATTTTCAAGGATTATATATTCAATAAATACAAAAGTAAACAAAAGAAAATTGGATCAGTAATAAACTTAATGTCCATGTCCATAGTGAGCTGGATGACCGGCATGTCCGGACCTCTCAACATGAGCGTTGAAACCATTGTGCTTATCAGCGGTGTAATGGACGGTCCTGATGGTACCATCAGCCTCATGGAGGGTGTAGTAACCCTTAACCACATCACCGTCGCGTTCTTCGTGTTGTTCCTTGTTGTCACCAGTGTGTGGGTCAGTTACGCCATATTTGAAGTCGTATTTTGGTTTGGCCTACACATTTAAATAATATAGGTAAGTCGCATTTTTATTCTTAAAAGTTGACAACTTACGTAGTAGTCGTGTCCATCGTCATGCTGACCACCAGCACCATGTTGCTCATGGGAATATAAATGACTATTGGCGTATGACTCTCCACCATGTGGAATGGCTTGACAGACCACAGCGATGATAGCGACAAGAACAATCTAGAATTGAATTGTTTAGCTGGAGGAATTAATCAATTTATTTCGTTGACTTACTCTGGAGAACATTTTGGACGGTTTCGATGCTACGTCGATACTGATACAAATTTGGGTTCTACTGTCTTATATAGTCGATATTGTTGATTAACGCATTCTCTAGCGGTCTGAAAAAAACGGTTAAATATAACCTACGTTACGCTCTATGGGTTCTACATTGTTTGGATAGTTCGCGTAATCTTATGCTAAACAATCATATGAAAACTTTTTTGTTGTGTATAGATTATGTATATGAATAATTTCGCACAAACATAAAGCAATGTTTGCATAATTAAAGTACAATACAGAAATATACAAAATGTCTTGTCAGTTTTGAATTTTTTTTATTGGTTCTTGACCCAGACAACTATTTATTTAACCAGTCTTGGCAAATATAACAGATGCGGAAACAATAATATTAAGTGTTTTCTCCAATGGTGGATTTTTAACTAACGGATCTGACAACAAACTACGGCTTTTTCAATTTGTTACCAAAAAACGTGTCACAATTCCAGTGTTTAAGGACTTAAGATACAAAGATTACTTGTACTAACTCAAACATCAGCTTTGCAATTGCATACCTAGTGTCATGCCGGCATGTTCAGGTACAAGTCGCGGGTTGTAGGTTCGAGCCTAACCCGGTTTTCGTATCATAGCTTGAATATTCCAGATTCACGACAGCCGATAATGCAAAGAACGTAAATTCTTGTCATTTTGGGCTTATTTTTTTATCAATAATGGTACGCGATAGAGACTATTGGTTATCTCTTTCGTAATCTACGGTAAAATTCTACCGAAATCATAACCATATCTTTTTGGACAGCAACATGGGAACCTGTGTTACAGATATCTATTCCCTATTATCTGGAATTTCAACTTTATAAATTGTGGGCACAGTGCCGCGCTTCCCCATTTTTTTTTAACTATGCAAAGGACGCTGGTGTTATGATTGACTTTATTACTCTTTTGCTAACTGACACTTATACACTTTTTTAGAACCTATTTCATTTTCAGCCTTTTTTCTTTATCGTACGTAGTATGACAAAGTATTGTAATAGTGTCGAATTCTTTTATTCTACCGAGGTAGAAAAGGCATGGATTCAAGTCGAAAGATATTAAAAGTAAATCAGTCTTCTTGGTCTTTTTTTTTCTCTCTTCAACTAACTCCATGCTATTTGCTTCGCTAATCTTGATTGCTTTGACTATTGATGGTTCTTCATCGAAAAATACCTCTTTGCCTCCATTGAATCTTCGAAGTATCATTTTCTCCCGAGCTGTGATCTTTCACTGGTTCCAAAGGTCTAATCCTTTGAGGTTTTCCAAGGTGCATTCCAATTATGGTTGATAGACCTAAACTCAGCACACTTGTCACTAGCGGTTCAATGCAGTTTTGCATTAAGAAAGAAAAAAAATATTTCGCATTCAAAATATATTTTTAGTCCTATTTTGCATTTTCTTTAATGTTTTTGGAACTTTTCAGATTTTTTTTGGCGTAGATTACTCTACACATTCGTTGCGTCGACGCGTTGCCCAAACAAAAACGACAAAAACGCAAATATCTAGTTTATAGACTTCCACGGTCTGAGTAAATAATAAATTGCTAAGAAGATAATCTTCTTAGCACTTAGTTTCATACTTACAGCCCTGAAGATGCCTCTTGCAACAGAGTGCGAAACGTCGACTGCTTCAAAGACATCAACGCAGTTTCCAGCCGGAAATCAATTTATTAAAAACGCAAATACGTGACCGGGTATAAAGCTTTGCTTAAAGAGTCCGGATTCATATTCAGCACAATAAAATCTTTTCAAATTTGATTTTGTTGGTCAAATAACTAAAAATTTTGAAATTTTGAAAATATTTTTTATGACAAAAATCTAACACCTGTTGTGGTTCCTTTTATTTTTTTACTGAAAGCAACAAGCCATATTTAATATTGATATCCTCAAATGTAGGTAGTTTCGTTTTTCATTCGAATGAGGTAGTTTTGTTTTTAATTCCAATGATTCATCATATTTTTTTTGGTTAAATGTTAATTTGAAATTAGTTGTTTTGGCCTAGTTCAAGCTAGGCCAAACCAAACATCGATACAACACAAGCTGAAACTGATGGCGGGCTTAAGTAAAATTGTAACACGAAAACGTTCCGCCAACCAGACTTGAGTCGCCGCATGTGCGATTAAAAGTATCCTAGAAAATTTGGTCTTTCCGCTACCCAAGTCGCAAGATACTTGAGTCTCCCACACGACTAAAAGAAGTTTCGCCGTATGCGAAGCACCTGAGCCTTAAAAGGTTTATTTTTGACGGGGTTCAAAATGAATTTGGTGTTATAATTTTTAAACCTTGTCATTATGATATTATACCTGGGAATACACGATAAAAAATGAAAAAAAAAATCTAACTGCAAATGGGTTTTCAGGGGGTTTTCAGGGGGTTGTGGAAATAAAGTTGATTTTAAAAAATGGGGGAAGTAATTGGTTGTTTTGGAAGGGCGTTAAATAATAAATTTAGTTTGAAAATTCTGAAACTTGGTGATTGTGATATAAGTATTCCTTCAAATACTTCTTGTAGGGTGGGTTTGGATTGGGTTGAATGATAAATTTGGTTTCAAAATTCCGAAACCTGGTAAATATCACAATATTATTGCTATGAAAATACGAAAACAAAAGTAAAATATATAATAGGCGTAGAGCGCTGGGTATGATACCGCTGGTATTTCTTATATGACGGAAGTCACAAGAGATCAGATGGTTTATCTAATGAAGGTTTTAAATTGAAAATTTTGAAAAGAGTATAGCAATTTAAGACCGTGTTTGCAAGATTTTAACAATAACTTGAGTGCACAGAATTGGTAGGAAAATTGATTTCAGTGTATATTATTATATATTCAATAAATACAAAAGTAAACAAAAACAATTGGATCCGTAATAAAGTTAATGTCTATGTCCATAGTGAGCTGGATGACCGGCATGTCCGGATCTCTCAACATGAGCGCTGAATCCGTTGTGCTTATCGGCGGTGTAATGGACGGTCCTGATGGTACCATCGGCTTCATGGAGGGTATAATAGCCCTTAACAACATCACCATCACGCTCTTCGTGTTGTTCCTTGTTGTCGCCAGTATGTGGGTCACTTACGCCATATTTGAAGTCGTATTTTGGGTAGGCCTATAAATTTGTATTAGGGCTTTTGTTGTTAAGAGTTAAGAACTTACGTGGTAGTCATGCCCATCTTCATGATGACCAGCATCATGTTGCTCATGGGAATATAAATGGCTATTGGCGTATGACTCTCCACCATGTGGAATGGCTCGGCAGACTACAGCAATGATAGCGATAAGGACAATCTGGAATTGAATTGTGTAACTAAAGAAATTAATCAATTAACTTCGATGCATTACTTTGGAAAACATTTTAGGTTGTTTCGATGGTACTTCGATACTGATAGAAATTTGGGGTCTGCTGTCTTATATATATGGTCGAAATTGTTCATTGGAGCATTCTCTAACGGCTTGAAAAAGTGCTAAATATTTAACCTACGTTACGCTCTATGGATTCCACATTGTACAAATTCGGATACTTCGTATAAGGTAATCAGTCATATGAAAACTTTTTTGTTCTACATAGTTATGTGTACGCAAAAGATGGCAGCTAACGTAAAGCAATATTTGCATAAGTTGAGTAAGTACAAAAATACGAGAACTGGTTGTGTTAGTTTTGTCCTACTGGATCTATTTCTTTATATAAAGCAGCAAATAGAAGTACTAATGTCAATTATAATGTGGTAGCAGATAGAATTTAGGGGTCATCAGCTTTGTTACCACATTTTTTTTAACTTGTTTACTTTACGTCGGTCTATTTCCACAACTATTTTCACACACCCAGGATTTTTGTCGAACTGAAGGGATACCAACCATCAGTAAGAGTTATTTAACGTGCACGTTTGTCAAGCTCACGATGACAACGGTATTGTAGAACTAATGGTGGACAACCATTGCTAGTCATAATTTTACTCTTCAATACAACATCGTCAGCACAGGTACGTTCAGATACATGAAAAGCAGTAATGATACGATTGTTAAGGAACCAATCGTATAAATAGGTTAGGCCGGTCGACATTTAATTTATTTTCCAAAGATTACATACTGACGTAGTCCTAAACACCAATCAGAGAATCGGACGGCAATTATTAGGACCATAGCTCTAAAGAAAGAGCTGAAACATTTGCTCAGCATTTGTTAAATGTAGTCCACTCGTTCCACCCAACCGTGAAGGCCAATTTTAAAGATAATAAATAAAAATAATGGATTTTACATTGGTTCATTGGATCAATGTAATAGTTAGCTCAAGAAGGTATAAGACACAATATATCTTCTCATTAATATTTTAATATGTTATTGCCAATTTTGCAAAATTAGCGACACTAAAGAATAAAATGCATTTATATGTATTTTGTGAAAAGAAGAACATATTATTATTATTTTTAAAAACGCACCAATCATTGTCAGTAGCCCATTTAATAACCAGGACGGATAAAACCAGACGCCAGGGTCACACTAGAAACAAATAACCAAATAAAGAAATGTCACCAGATATTTTAGCGGTCAAATTTAAATCATTTTGAAGTTGAACGTATTTAATAACCCCAATAACTCTTATGGTTAAAATTATAATGATTTTACTCCTCTTAAGAGTGTAAAGCCTTAAAAAGTACCTAAATATGTCTAAATCAGGCTTTTAGAACATAAATTAGTAACAGTTTAATTTTTCAATACTTATATTCGTGACAAGACCTTAGTGTCTTGTTAAATTATAAGTTCTTTACACATTTCCAATATCTTCAATATTTTTCAAGTTGTAACATAAACTTTTTTAATTGTAATCATATGAGGTTGTGACTTACTTAAGTACAGATTTTTCCTTTTTCAACACCATGTATCATGTGTACTTATATATATTATAATATTTTATTTAAATTTAAAGTAATTATCATACTTATTGGTATATTTTTAGCTTCGAGAACGTACGTCGTCCCGAGTAGTTTGAGTCATTATTTGAATCACCGCCCCAACCTTTTTAATTGAGCAAAATGAACAAATTTGATTTCATTAGGTAATTTTATTAGTAACTGATGAAGGTATATTGTTTATTATATTCTTTGTAGTATCCAAAGTATTTTATCAACGACTCACCTATAATAAGTTCGTTGCATACATATCTATTACTTTATAATCCCTTCTATGCTACACACCGATGATTATGATAACAGTAGCTTTGTATAATATTGACAGTTTCTTGGAATAATGACTTCATTATTCAAAGGAACTGTCATCATTATGCGAAACTACTGTCAAGTGTGTCAAAATCCTACGTGGTTGACAGTCGCCAAATAATATACTATTATAGTACATATACTAAACTTGTGCAAACAACGTCCCCCATGATTTGCCATTTTGATAAAAACAAAAAATGTATAAAATATATCTACAACAAAAAGAGTTTCATATGACTGATTAACATAAGATTACGTGAAGTGCCCGAACAATGTGTAACTCCTAGAGCGTGACGTAGGTTAAGTATTAAATAGTTTTTCTGTCCGCTGGAGAATGCGTTAATGAACAATTTCGACTATATAAGACAGTCAAACCCAAATTTGTATCAGTATCGAACTAGCATCGAAACAACACATAAACTAAAATGATTTCCAAAGTAAACAAACAAAATAAAAATAATACAACTCATTTTTCTCAATACCAATTTCAATTCTAGATCGTTCTTATCGCTACCGTTGCTGTTATTTGCCAAGCCATTCCACATGGTGGAGAATCATACGCCAACAGCCATTTGTATTCCCATGACCAACATGGTGCTGGTGGTCATCAAGACGGTGGTCACGACTACTACGTAAGTGTCAACTCTTAATACTAAACCTCGCCTAATACAAATTTGTAGGCTCACCCAAAATACGATTTCAAATATGGTGTAAATGACCCACACACTGGTGACAACAAGGAACAACACGAAGAACGCGACGGTGATGTTGTTAAGGGTTACTACACCCTTCACGAGGCTGATGGTACCATTAGGACTGTCCATTACACCGCTGATAAGCACAATGGTTTCAACGCTCATGTTGAGAGGTCCGGACATGCCGGACATCCAGCTCATTATGGACATGGCCACGGACATTAAGTTTATTACGGATGGAATTAGTGTTTTTGTTTACTTTTGTATTTATTCAATAGATAATTATGATTCAAAACATGCAGATTTATTTAATATTTCCTCACTCAACTAATTAGTATTTTGTGGTATGTTGCAATGCAGTATTATTGTAATCTTATCATTCGCAAAACATTGGTGATATTTACATTAGTTAGAAAGTTTCAGCGTCATATAGAAAGCTTTTCCATGACGTTTGTACAAGCTTGGTGTTTCCCAGCCTGAAGAAAATGTAGAGAGACAAAGACGCAGACGGAGGAAGGATGTCGACACAGATAGATAGACCTGGAGAACCGATGGGGCGGTCTTTTGTTTTGCCATCAATTCCATCAAAAGAGTAGTGAAAAGTGATTATTCCAAACAAATGAGCTAATACTATTAAACTTGTTCAATAAACATTATACAATATATGTAGTCAGACCGATTGTCGATGAGGTTGGTATAAGCTTGGTGTTTCCCAGCCTGAAGAAAATGTAGAGAGACAAACACGCAGATGGAGGGAGAACTCGACACAGATAGGTAGACCTGGAGAAAATGATTATTCCTAACAAATGTGCTAATGCTATTTAACTTGTTAACTATACATTATACAATACATGTGGCCACTCTTTACTTTAACACACTTCTCTAAAGGGCCTGGTGCTCATTAGAGTTCCCACCACTGCGCACCAGTTCAAATGTTGTCCGGAATTCTTTGACATGAGCGTATATTTATCAACTGAAATTAGCACATGCGAAATAAAGATATATAAAACAACTAAAAAAACGGACAATAGCGGCAGACTCACGCACGTTCAATATAGTTGTATAGTTTGCTTAAATATGTTGCTGTCATTGCTTAACGCAATGTGAATCGTCGTAGTAGGGCTCTCATGGTTATCAAAGCAACACACGTTGTCGTTCCTTAAGTTTCGTTTTTTTCGACATTTACCCCATTGTTTGATATTTTAATTGTAAAAAGTCATTTATACGGTTATATACATTGCCAAGAATCGTAAACATATCAAAATCCAAATAGTAAAAAGTGCCTGCTTTTGTCACAAACGTCCAGCTCAATTTATTATTAAGTAAAAAATTTCAGATTGTCAGTTTGTTGTGAGTACCCTTCTCTCCAGAGTTGTTTGCTAGCTTAACAATGTGAAACTTTGCTATAATTTAATAAGAACGAATTATATGCACAATAAATAAAATAGAACGTGCATTAATTGTAAGCATGTCATAAAATATTTGACCAATACAAAAAGTCTTATGTGGCCAGGCACATGACTTAATCATACTATACAGCAGTGTCAAACGCTGACGTGCTGACAATACTGTCGATAGAATCAAAACTAGTAAAATCGGCAGGCCTACTAGGCCTGCGGACGCCGATCTAGGTACGCATGACTATGCTCCTACGTTCAGCGCGAACAGAAAAAATATCGACAGCGGAGAATTTGTTCAGTGAAAAAAATTAATTTCCAATGGTTTAAATAAATCAGCATTTAAAAATATTATAAGCACATTCAATAATCGAAATTGTACCATGAGAAAATTATAATGCGCCCTAGAAAGAATATAATGTGCATTAGGTTGTGCAACCAGTGGCGCACATGCCGTAAGCGCGTAAAGTATGGAAACATACTTGCCCCATGTGTTCTTTTAATGCACAAGTTATCGATTCTAGGGTACAATATGCAATTTTATATGGAACATATTTATATTTATTTAATGCACAATATTTATTATTTTAATGCTCATATTATTAAATGTAATGCTGAATGTATTTATTTTTAATGCGCATATATATTAAATAATGCACGCTTAAATCGCACCCTAATTTAATAAGACTCACTTTAGTTAAGCATAAGCATGGAATTCGGACTTCAAAATAAAATAAATAAATTTATGTAAAAAATAAATTTTTTAAAAGTATCCTTTATAAAACAATGGATTGTTTGGTTCTTATGGTCTTCTTTATTGTCACCGGAAATCTATCCACATGCAAAATTTCAAATCGATTGGACATTCGGAAGTAAAATATCGGTTACAAGATTTTAACGTAACAAAAAGCAAGTGAACTTAAGTCAAGTGTAGTAAACAACATTTCCGGTAAAACCAGAAACTCAAAATATTTTAGTTAAACAGTTCGTATACAACAACATAAGCCCACAAATTTTCAATCCCTCGTTTAATTTTGTTCTCCATATACTTCTAATAGCAGCTCGTCGTGAAAGACCCTGTAGATACGGTCAGAATCGGTCCGTTTAATAATTGTGGATAAATATGGTTTATTTGCTTGTCATTATTCAGCTATGCTTTTGGGTAACTCAATAGGTCTGGCCCAATTTGTTCTTGAGTATAAAAATTAAAAAAAATTAAAATATAAATATATTTTCCTTAGATATCTTTCAAAGTAAAATCGCTAGCTTACATATCTTTCCAGATTATTGATTCACATAATAATATGCAAGTTTTCTCTAGTATAATCGACTTCGTATCTCTTTAGATAAGCGAGACTCCCATTACGCCGATTAAAAAGCGGTCACTGTGTATTAGGGTGGGCCGAAAAAACGCTTTTTTGTTTTTTCAAGTCGTAATACCGCGGAAAAGTTGCGAATTGGGGAGACTAAGAAGGGGTAAAAAATAAATAAAATCGGTTTATATCTTCCGGTCGCGCATGGGCTCTAAAGTTGATATTTGTACCATAATTAGTTCTCTTACTGAACGTGTCAATATTTAAATGGAATAATCCTAGTCGACTCTTACGCGAACCGATAATGATTTAGAAAAAAAAATGGTTCAAATCGGTTAAGGTTTTCCGCTCGCACCACAGCTCTCAAATCTAACAAATTCTGGCGCTAGTCGAACTAGCTCGGGACCTCCTTGGCCCCCCTCCCCAGTTACCACTCTAGCCCAGGGCCACGCAATTGCGTGTGGATTTAGTTTTCGTGTTATTATTTTGGCGTTCGTGTCTATTTCAATATTGGTTTTGTTATGACACTTTTGAGTAAGTTTGTGACTTAACGTGTAACTTTGCGACTTAACGTGTAACTTTATGACTTAACGGTGATATACTATGGCTGTACCCAAGAAAATCATCACAATACAGTTATTTGAGTGCCCTATATTTGGTACACCTCAAGATTTTTCATCAAACAAGCTTCCTACTGGGGAGGACGTGATTCGGTGTTGTGCACAGGAGAGATACAACTTGGCACTGAACGTTAATAATAAAAGCGTCAGTTTTTTACAAGTTGCCAGTGCAGTAGCTAACAAAATAAGTAGTTTATATCAGAAAGCATCTATCCCCACGGTTACAGATAAGAGAATCGTGCAACTTATAAATGCGTTACATGGGAAATATTACAGCCTACGAAAATGTAAACGGGATAAATAATATACACGGGATGAAAATAAAGAGTCATTTAAGCAAAAAATTGACAATTTTAAGCAAGAATGCTCATTGCTTTTCGACGTAGCAGCTTGCAAATGCCCTATTGTTGTTAATTGCATTTGTAACAAACCCCTTGATTTATGTAAATGCAATCTAACTGTCTCCTGTGATTGTCCAAAATCATATAAAATACCTGTTTGTGAGCTAAAGTTTGTTTAGTCATTACGAGTACACGGAAGAGGAGAAATTGGAGGGGTCGACGTGTCTGAAACAAAGAAAATTAAAAAATCATGGGAAAGGAGATGGCGTGACAGCTATTTAACTTTGGATGATGAATCTGAATCTGATGTGAAACCCTCGTGCTCGCATTCAAATGTAAATGTTGTCGAAACTAACGATGAAGCAAAATATCCTTCTAGTAAAGATAGCGATACCGACGAAGATTTTGTGCCAACAAAAGTTTCCTCTAATAAGTGGCAGATGAGAGTTCGGCTCAAATCTACTGCTTGCGTGAGCGATCGTTATGGAGTTTCTGATCGCGCTACCGCTGCAATCGCATCAAGTGTTTTGCACGACGTTGGATTCATTACCGATTCTGACGTCTCCCATGTTATAGACAAAAACAAAATAAGAAGAGAAAAACAAAAAGTTCGAGCTGAATTGTGCAGTAAATCTGATGAATATTTACTACAAGGACTCTATTTGGATGGGAGGAAGGACGACACGTTATTTGTTGATCTAGCTCATTCGAAAAGGTTCCGTAGAGTAAAAAAGGAATAGCATTATTCGCTAATTCAAGAACCTGGTTCAGCCTACATCGGCCATGTTACTCCAACTTCTGGAACTTCTGAAGTTATTGTCTCGTCTATCATTTCTTATCTGTCTGGTCGTGGTATTTCGCTTGAAAACTTAATTGTCATAGGATGCGATGGCACTGCTGTTAATACAGGCAAGAAAAACGGTCTGATTCGCCGAATCGAAACACATTTGGGGAAACCCTTACAATGAGCAGTTTGCCTTCTCTATTTTAATGAACTGCCACTCCGGCATCTGTTTCAACATCTCGACGGAAATTCAACGGGTCCGAAATCTTTGAGAGGGCCTATCGGTGAAAAGCTCAGTGGTTGCGAAAAACGTCCAGTGATTCGATTCAAGAGTATTGACTGTCAGATCCCCACAATAGACAGAAAAATAGTAAGTAAGGATCAGCAATATCTTCTCGATATTTCCATGGCAATAAAGTTGGGAAACTGTCAAGAGGATTTGGCTATACGAAATCCTGGTCCCTTGTCACACTCCAGGTGGTTGACAACAGCAAATCGAACTCTCAGATTATACGTAAGTGAAGAAAGTCCCACACCTGAACTTCAAGAAATAGTTGTATTTATTTTGAAATCATACGTGCCAATGTGGTTTAGTATTAAAACATTATCGGCTCGCATAAGAGTCGACTAGCATTATTCCATTTAAATATTGACATGTTCAGTAAGAGAAAAAATTATCGTTCAAATATCAACTTTAGAGCCCATGCGCGACCGGAAGATATAAACCGATTTTATTTATTTTTTTACCGCTTATTAGTCTCCCCAATTCGCAACTTTTTCGCGATATTACGATTTGAAAAAACAAAAAAACCTTTTTTCGGCCCACCCTACTGTGTATGCCTGCGACACAGATATTCCCAATATTGGAGAAATGTCTTTTTGAAATAATAAGACTTTTATAAACAATACAAACATTTATTATTATTGTTAAAAACTATCTATCAAAAAATAGAAAACTAACAATACATAGACATATTCTCAAAGCAACAGTACAGTTTTTTTAAATATTTCTAATATAATCTAATGTCCGTGTCCATAATGCCCTGGATGACTAGCATGTCCGGACCTGACAACATGTGCGTTGAATCCATTGTGTTTATCAGCGGTGTAGTGGACGGTCCTGATGGTTCCATCGGCCTCATGGAGGGTGTAGTAACCCTTAACAACATCACCATCGCGTTCTTCGTGTTGTTCCTTGTGGTCACCGGTATGGGCATCTTTCACTCCATATTTGAAGTCATATTTTGGATAAGCCTAAAAAATTTAATTAAATTATTAATTTAATTTAGTTAAATACCATCAACTTACGTGATGGTCATGGTGGCCATCATGATGTCCTCCGTGAGAGTACAGATGACTGTTAGCATAAGATTCACCACCATGCGGAATTGCTTGACATACCACAGCAATAGTAGCAATGAGGAAAATCTATAACAAAATGAAGATTTTATATAGTAATAATAATTGATAATATTTGTTATTTACCTTGGAAATCATGTTTGTTTGTTAAGTTGTGTATGATGCAAATGCCTATTGGACAATGATAACTTTCTTTGACACTCTGGACTTTTATATCTCTCATATTGTGATTATATAACTTTTTAGTGTCTATCTAATATTACAAGTAAATAACGCACAATTTTAGCATTATTTCTACAATAAAAACCTAGATATTAAATAATATTCCGATACAATAGAATAGTTTTGTCTGATAAAAACCAAAGTTACGTGCCGACTGGATTTGCTTGCATTCGGTCTACTTTCAACATTCAACTTGAAATAAAAACTCTTCTTGCGCCTGGTGCCTTTGATATTGACTGTTGCACATTTGGTAACAGGTTTACTATATAAAGAAAATTGGCCTGTTCCAGTTATCAGTAGAGTGTAAACATTGCTGCTATCAAAATGAAGGTAAATTCCGTTCGTGATTGTTTGTGTCGGTTTAAATAATTTACGTTTATTGGTTTTCAGGTCTTATTCTTGCTCGCAACCATTTTCGTTCTCTTCCAAGTTTATGCTGCGCATGAACATGACCATTGGGTAAGCACATATACAAATTATTTATTATTTACCACCTTATAAGTGGTCGTTGGAACTTAAGGCGCAGAGTTTTTGCTTCCTCTACAGCCAAATTTAAGTATTACTATTTTTTATCTATTTTTAAAAATGTCCTTTTCTTGTGAGACCGCGTGCGGTATTCCATGATACTACAATCGAGAAAAAATGTTGCAGTGTCTACCAAAATCCCGTAAAACTTTATATTGTATGCATGCTGAATTTGAAGAATTGCAGTTAAAATTGTAAAGCTTATCTTTATTCCAAGCAACATGCTATTAGCTTTGTTCACGGTACCTGTTGGGTACTAGTTTGGGACCCAGATGTGGCAGTGTGGTGACCCGACATCGCGTTGGTCTAATATAAAGTAGTGCAGTAACTATTTCCAAACTGTTACCGCAAACAAGGCTATTATTTTAAGAAGATTTGGACATCACACGAGACAGCACGAATACCACGTAGCGTTGTCTCTCACATTTTATTTTCTATCGACTTATTAGTTTATCATCTTTTTTAAAACAATAATGTAATACTTTCAATTAAGAAACCTTTACTGCAAGGTTTGGCCTTACAAAGTTGCAACATTTTAATTAAAATGTTTACTGCTAAAAAATGATATCGCAATGAATATATAACAAATGGTTGAGAAATATAATGGCTTTGTTACAAAACACATGAAAACCTGCCCAAGTTCCTTACTTACTCCACAGGTATTTCGACCACCAAAACTTTTTTAAATAGGTTTGAAGTTTCCGTTTGAGTCAATACAGGTATTACTTACGGTAAACTTACTGTAAACCAAACCGTCAAAATAAAAAAAAAATACCGCACTTAATAATAACAATAACAATTAGTATAGATTATTCGTCTCTCAAATTCACATTTCTTTTGTGCTGTCTTGGTACATTATAAAGTTTTTGGGATACATGTTTGCTTTTCTTTTGTCGGTGCGTCAACATATGAACGACATATGAAAATAATAGTGTCCAAAAGTGACGAGTTAAATAGTATATTATTTGACTAGCACATAATTAAGGATATAAATCGCGGGCATGACGTTTATAAGCGAGCCGTAGGCGAGCGTGTAATCATGCTAGCGATTTATACCCGTTATGTGCGAGTCAAATACGACGTTTTATCGACGACTCATTAATTCCATTTTATGTAAAATATTTTAAATAATTGTATTAGTCAATGGTATCGAAGCGAACTGTCAAATAACTGTCACCCAGGTAGGTTTTGGCAGCCTTTGACAGTTCGCTCAAATAATCACCTTATTATATGTATTGTAAACATGCTTAAATATTACTTGAATTATATTTCTAATGAGGAGAATATAAGAAATCTACCTAATGGCTAAACATCTTAAAAGGCTCAAACTCATGTACCTATATTTATTTCAACCATATTCAAAATCTTACGTCCATTGCCTAACGAATAGACAAATAAGGGCTTCATTTGAAACTCAATATATTTACGACTCATATATTATAATACATTCATTATGTTCCCATTATAGTGAATTAATTGAATGAAATGAAATTATATATATAGTGAAATAACCCTAGGATAATATACATAAGTTATTATGTTGTAAATTTATAAGAAATACAAACTTTTTGCTGGTGAATTATAATGTGCTCGACAAAACAAATAATATCAATTAACGCATTTTTGGCATATGACTTGATATTGCTATTAATGCAGTATATCAACCTTTATTAGACTATTAAGAATCTAGTATTTTAAGGACAGAGTCTGCTCCGTCATCAATAAACAATTAATAAATTTCAGGCGTATCCAAAATACGATTTTAAATATGGAGTTGCTGACCACCACACTGATGACCATAAATCTCAACATGAACATCGCGATGGACATTTGACCAAAGGAGACTATGAACGTCATCAAAAGGGTGTCTACCATGCATTCCACTATGTAGTCGATTCGCATCACCATTAAGGCTTACGCTCCCAAATTGTTAAAAATTGGGTTTAAAATTGTACCATAATATGTTTTATATTTATACTTTCCAGAATGTGTATGTACAAGTAAGGCAAAAATAAAGCTAGTATTTATAGATTTTTATTGTTGTTCTCATGGTTAATTCGATGATAAAATGCAAGAGTAAAAGCAAAATAATAATCGTAATCTCCAAATAATTCACCTTCATACCCAACGGAGATGCGTGCATATACAAATTAGTCTTTGTCAGCATATCTAGTACTGCCTAACATAATAAAGGAACTTAAAGAAGCGATGGGTTATTTGTCCAAATTTAGTTTAAATATAGAGCAGTGTGGACATCGACAGAACTGTACATATATGAACATGTTTCTATATGAACATAATATATATGGTATAATATACTACAAAGAACCATATTATCACTTAGTGATGGCACCCGAATAAAATTCGAACATTTATTAAAATATTACTGTACAGGTATTTTGATTATGGAAAAGCGATGAATGGATAGGCAACGTCATCACTTCATTGCAATAGTTCATTGAAATTTAAACTTGAAAAAGACCGTTAGATCTCTAGTCTAAATGTTATCGGTAGTGTTCTAAGAACAAAATTGAATGGAAGTAAATGTATGTGTTATCTTACTAATTTACTTATATGAGACTACTAAGAATGTTTCAACAAGACAGGAATCGAAGACAAGTTACTCCACTGGCGAACAACAAAAAATATCGTCCGAGTCCGAATGGAAATATAAATCTGAAAGCAGAAACTCTGAATTGACTACAGTTTTTAAGAAAACAATAGACAACAACACGTTTTTTGTATATTTTTCTTTCACTGATTTTATCAAAAACATGATATATTTCACAACGTCTGCCTTCAGATTCAGATTCTACAAAGAATAACCGTACCAGAATCAGTGGTATATCTTTAGATGTTGGCCAGTCTAATCATTTCTATTTGATCCCTGCCTTTTTCCTCTGACCTGTTCGTTTGACTATATAAGGTTTGTTCTTTTTTTTATAAACTTAGTTAACAGTAATTAATTAATGAATACGTCGAATTTGAAGCCCAATGTTTATAGAAATGCGAGTTCAATTGATAGATTCCGGCCAACATCGTACACCTCACGATTTGACTGTATTCCTTAGATTTATTTTTACGCTATTTTGTTTTCTTACGGTGTTTTTTTTTTAATAAATATGTTATTGATAGTTTGGCGATTGAGTTGACATATTAGGATTTAAAATCAGATATCCAACTTAAAACTTAGCTACTTCACATTATGAAAACATGCGGCTTTGCAACAATTAAATTTTCAGGATCCTCAAAATGAGTTCGACCACCCCTTAAAATTAATGCACTTATTTGGGATACTTGTATACAGTTTGTTTTAAAAGGTATGGTCACGAGCGTAAGAGCTTGTTCATTTATGTCCAATGTTCAAAATGTTAAACTTTTTTTCAATTATCATTGGGTATAGACTTTCACTTGTAGAAGGTTTTGGAAGAAAACTTAATAAATCGTTGTTTAAATAGAGAAAATATTACTTTATTCCAAAAAATGCTCTAAACTATTTATTTGAGTCAAACGTGTTTATCTGTATACTGATTTACCTTTATCTGTGTAAAAATTTAACATTATCTAAATTAACTTAAGTACACTAAAACTTTAAATTAATTGTTTATGTGACTATCTACATACATATCTACATACACTATCCGTGTATGTATATGTTACCGGCAAAACCCGTTTTTAGGCAGAAACTGTTCGTCCTAGGCCAAACTAGTTCGGCCGAAGCGCGTGAAATTTGGATTAGCTATAATAGACTAAAATTAAAATTGTTTAGATATACTTGATAAATATCTATGAAATTGCATGCTGCACGATATTCCTTGCATACGATAATTTCAATAGGGATGATATTCATAATATAAAACATCGATTGTCATCGATTTCTACGGTTTAAGATTTTTCCGGAAATAACGTGATCTTTGACATTTTAGACTACCAGGCTATACTGTCCATACGATGTTTTCAATCGGAATAATATTCTAAACTTAAAACCTATCAATTGTAAATTCCTTTGAATTTTTAAACCAACGCTTTAGTTTGCTTGCGATAATTTAAATTGGGATGATGTTCCAAACACAAAACATGGATTGACAATTTTTACGGCTGTCGTTCACGGGGTGTGTCGCATTTTTTAGGAATTTTGTAGTGAATAAAAGTAGATGTAAAACTAAAAAAATGCAAAATAAAATTTTTACTACAATTTTTAATAATCTCGTCATACTTTTTTTAAAATGAGCAACGTCTTGGGGTGTTATAAAAAATAAAAAAAGATTAGGAATCTGAACATAATTGTGTTATACATTATTATAAAAATAGAAATAATACAAATAAACTTATAGCTCCATGCAGTTTACAGTAAACATAAACTATAAAGTCAACTCAATGGCTTACACTTAGGATAACGTTAAGCAAGTCATAATATGTGTTTACGTTTATCCGTTTTTCCTAACCCCTTTGATTCCAAGATATAAATTGTTGAAATGTTACTTAGCAATTGTTTCCGAAAAAAAACTTAAGAAATTGTCAATTGAAGTGTTTCGTTTTTATCATATCGCAAAAGATGATGTCACATCCGGAAGCAATAAAAATTGTCAATCGATGTGTTTTGGGTTTAAACCAATATACCCCGATTGACAGTACCGCAAGCATATTATAGCAGTTTAAAATGTCAGAAACAATGGCATTTTCGGGTAAAATGAAAATCGTTGTAGAACACAATTGATATTTTTATTTATTTTAAGAATATCATCCGTCTTGAAATTATTTCATGCAGTACAGCGCGCAGCTTGCAATATTAAAGATCATTTTCGGAAAATAGCAAAGATCATAAATCATTTTTAGTCTATTAGCGGTTGAATATCCGAAAAGCTTGGTGCAGGGTAAAGAGCCCGGTACAGTTTCACAATATCAATTAAGTACAATATACCTAATTTTTTAACATTAAGTTCAATTGGAAAAGTTCGGTAATCCATTTAATAATTTAATAATCAACATCACAATTTTCCCTGGTCACGAATTATGTCGACAAGATCATTCCACGCTGCTCTACCAAATTTCACAAATAATTAAATTTATTACTTCATTAAACCTCTTGTGTTAAGAAGTTATTTTAATCGGCGTAATATTTATTAAATTACTGCTCAACAAACAATTGACCAAAGAAACCGATTACCTAAGGTAACTCACCAAAAAATTGGAGAAAAAATCTAAACATTGTAAACGACACATTATACAATAATCACTCAATCACGCGTATCGCTCTACAGACCTCAATTTCTTCCACAATTTCTCCCCGTTGTTTTTATTCCTAATAAACTCTCGAACAAAATCAGAAAAACTTTAAAAATTTTTAACAAGAACAACTGTCCCAATTTGCTAACTGCAGCGTGAGTGAGTAGAGAATTTATTTCGTAATCGTGGGGCAGGGGATTTATATAAAATCAATTCTGCGAAAAGTACAAGCAGTATAATTTGAGTTACATTCGTGAAACAACGAAGCAATGATGTTCAAAGTAAGATTATTGACAATATATTTTGGTATATTTTGGTGATAACTATTCTAAAGTATAAAACTAAAATAAGTATGTGCTAAGTTGTATGTTCCATAATAATTTTATTAATCTTTTTGTGAGATGCAAAGGAGAATTCGTATGACATAAACAAAAAATTTAAATCAGCATTTTGGTAAGTATTAGCCACCATATACTGCAATAGGATCTCGCGCATTGCGTATTTGCGAAGGTAAAGATTTTCGAAGCATTAGTAAGCACAAAATTCTTCAATATCACCGTCGATCGCTATATTCGACAAAATTGGAAATACTGGAAGTAGCAGTTTTAAGATGAACCCAGAGAGAGTCATTTCATGACATTTTTCAGGTTAAGAAAGATGAGAAGACATGTCAGCAATAGTTGCTACGACATCGGGGCAGATGAGAGAAAATGCTGATAAAATTGTCAACGTGAAATGGATACATGAACTGATAATACAAATAAAGGAATAACACAAAAAAACAGGAGGGAACACCGAATGCTAGGATAGCTTCTGCTGAGGATGGAAGTTGGTTGGCGTTGAGGGGGGGGGGGGGGTAGCAAAGACGATCTCACAACATATACGAAGCAGATGGTCAACCACAACACAACAAAATGAGTGACAAGACTCGAGATTGCTCAAAAAATTAACAGCCAACAGTAATGTGAGCAGCTATTTATTGTGAATTATTCTGTTGAGTTATTTCTTGAATACAGAGCTTTTGTACAATAAATTGTCTCAAGCGTGAATAGATGATCTTCAAAAACTGTACTGACCGAGCGTTTACCAGTGAACAGATATTCTGACTGATCAGTTAGCATTAACACAACTTAATACAGGAAACTATCATAGGGTAATAAACCAAAGGATGGCCAAAGAAATTGGCAACAATCCGTTCAAACAAAATGCCCAGAAATATCAAACAGAACTACCTACAAACGGAATACCAGGAATAAATCGACGAGAATATAATGAATAACATAAAAGGAACGAGTAGAGCGATATGCTTCACATTATCTAGCAGAAACACTAAAATATTACGGGAAACTACGAGTAATGGAGCTACTAAGAAAGATGAACAGGAATTAACACTTATACTCTCATATGTATATGTTACCGACAATACCCGTTTTCAGGTAGAACCAGTTTGGCTAGGCCAAACTAGTTTAACCTGGTATTTAAACACATACTTCAGGTCAAACTGGTATGACCAAGGCCAAACTGATTTCGATTAGCGGTATTGAAATGTAGTATAATACCGGATGAATCAGGCTGTTATTTATGGAACCAGACGAGTAAAATTTGGATTTGATTTAAGTAATAGACGAAAAATATAAATTTTTGGAATATACTTGATGATAGTAAAGTTTATTCGGAAATTACGTTATCTTTGAAATTGCAAGCTGTACGCTATACTTTACATGCGATAATTTTAATGGATAATTTTATTCTTAACATAAAACATATCGATTGTCAATTTCCACGTCTCCTTTTCCGGAAATGACGTAATTTTTTAAAATTTTAAATTGCCATATGCGTACCATATTTTAATCCGGATGATATTCTAAAACTAACAAATTTGTGAAATTTTTACTGCTTCCGCTTTTTTTAGCGCTGCGTACTGTTTCCCGTGTTTCGGCTAACTTCGTGAATGCATACCTATACTTTTGCGTGAGCATTGGAGATTTGTTTTCTGACGCGCGAGCTTTTCTGAAGCGTTATGACTTGTTTACTAACGCGCGTGTTTTTTACGCAAGTTTTCTGTAGAGAAAAGACGCGCCAGAAAACACGCACTTTAGAAAACTCTCCCGTCTTGACACGCGCTTCAAAAGGCACGATCCTTAGAAAACACGAGCGTCAGAAAACAAAACTCCAATGCTCACGCAAAAATAGGTATGCATTCACGAAGTAAGCCGAAACACAGTACCAAAGCACGCAATACTCGGCAAAAAACAAAAGCAGTACAGATTTGTCAATTGATGTGTTTCGGTTTTAGAATATCATCCCGATTGAAACTATCGCTAGCGTGAAGCTTAAAATGTTAAAAGTTACGTCATGTCCGGAAATACCGGAAGTCGTGGAAATTGATAATCGATATGTATAAAGTATAAAGTCTAACGTGCAACTTTCAATTTCAATCCGGTATTATAATACATTTCAAAACCGTTAATCAAAATCAGTTTGGCCTAGGTCATACAGGTTTGACCTGAAGTATGCGATTATATCCCAGGTTAAACTAGTTTGGCCTAGGATAAACTAGTTGTGCCTATCACGCTTGGCCGAACTGGTTTGGCCTAGGTCAAACTGGTTCTGCCTGAAAACGGGTATTGCCGGTCACATTCAATGATAGGAAAAACTTTAGAAGAAATAACAACAACCAAACTAAAGGACAAAATAAGAAGATATAATCATCGGATCAAATCATATTAACAACACGAAAAGAAGAACGACAAGGCCGTATTTTGAAGAGATGCTGGAGGTAGCTGACTTTGTAGAGTCTATGGATATCTATGGAGTTGTATACTGTTAGCAGTAGAAGAGCTCACAATGAAATTATCTTGAATTCTATAGGCTCCCGCAAAAAGTAACATATTCATGATCGAGAGGAGACGCAATACGTAGAAAAACATTGGAATAATATTGTTGAACAGCATTCTTAAAAGTACATATTCGAGTTCTTATGCAGTGTAGGTATGTCCTGAGTAATTAATTTCAATACAAACATTCCAGAAAGAGTTGTCCCCGTGAGCAATCAGTGAACATAATGAATCTGCTTAACTGGGTTATATTATAATAAATTGGTGATTTATCCGGTATTGTAGATCCCAAGCGGAACGTGAAAAAAAGGTTGTAGTTTTCTTCCTATTATGGCATTTTATTATAATGGGTTAGCACTTTCGTTCTGATATTAGACCAACAGCAATGTAGCCATTTTTAGACGCTATATCAAGAGCGGGATGAGGAGGGGTAGAATTATTAAAACGCATTATATCAATAGTAGCAAAATCTCAGGTCACAAGCAGCAACTAACGTTTCTACCTTGGTTGTTGCCGGCTGTAGTAACGCTGAAGCACACACCACGTATCAACCAGGGAGCGCCAATTGCGACTTGAGATTTTGCTACTATTGATATTATGCCTTTTAATAATATAATTCTACCACTCCTCACACCGCTCTAGTTATAGCGTCTAAAAATGGCTACATTGTTGTTGGTCTGATGATGTTCTAATATAAGAACGAAAGTGCAAACCTATTATAATAAAATGCCATACTAGGAAGAAAACTAGGTACAACCTTTTCTTTCACATTCCGCTTGGGATCTGCAAAACCGGATAAATCACGAATTTAGTGAACATAATGTTTTGCAATATACCGGAGCAAAATAATGATCCATAATCAAATGTTCATGTAATTCAAAGTACCCACAATGTTTTATTGTTAATCTTATATTGTAATAAAGAAACTCATGAACAAAGATCTCGGACATTTTTATGGTCAATAATTTTACTACTTGACCGGTTTTTAATGTTTTTTTTTTTTGCAGCACATGAATTCTCACCTGCTATTATAATTTGTAACAAACAATTACCCTTTAGTATACAGAGAGAACGAGATTAACTTTAGACCATTCTCAAATGATAATTGCACAATAGATTTATTTATAATAATTCTTTGTTGGTACAGAACCAATTCTTTATGATACTGGTAATTTGACGTATTTGTTTAATCACGTGATAAGAGAGGTAATTTGTAACCATTTTAACCCAATGCATGCTTTATAACTCAAAAGTGTTTGTGGCATTTTAACTTTTAGGTTTATTACAAAAAAATATACCTACCAACATATCTTCTAACATTTCTTATGCTTAATACTTTGCTAATTCATTTAGAGTGCAACATAACCACCAAATGAAACAAAAAACCGTGTCGAACCGTGTTGAATTAAAATCTTTTTTTCATCCGGATTTTATCAGTCCTTTTACTGGTAACAAAAGGAACACCTTCGCCGTACCCCCTTCACATACGGATCTCACATTTTAGGTAAATACAATGGTATGGGCAATTGACATATATTCATTTCATATAAATAAATTGATTGTATGCATGATTGGAGACGAAAATACACATGCTATTTGCTTAAAAAAAACAAAGTTGATTCATGTTGCATATAAATTCAAGTAATGTTGATATTATCTTAATATCATTCTTCAACAATATTCGCCATTAGTTAGTACATATATGTTTATTGAATTCTATTGTTATTTTCTATTTTTAGTTGATACTTTGACTACTGTGTCTAGAAAGTGTCTAAATCTACTAGAAATAGTATACATTTTTATACTGCGTTGATATGTTCACTAAAATTGCCAGTAAATGCATGCAGTGAGTAAGTGTATACATATGTACGTAGGCTTTCACGGCCAGAATCATTTAGAAAATAAACTACTCCCGAGTTATACCGTGTGTCAAGATTTGTAAATGCTGACGTTTCGCGAACCATGCTGCTCGCGTCTTCAAAGCTAATTGAATACTGAAGACCTACCAAGAAAATCTCCCTTATATACCTAAATTTACACCTCACTGTGCACATCTGGAGCTACCGCTCCCATGTGCACAGTGAGGTGCACATGCCCATGTGCCCACGTGCCCATGTCCACCTGACCGCGTTAGGATCGATTACCAGACCCTGCTAATGTCAGTACCGTCCTCGCGATTGATGTTGTCAGGATGTTTGTAAATTTCGATGGTTTCTCTAATAAGCCTTCGATGATAATTACCCACCCTTGCCAGCATCTTCACGTCATCGAAATTCATTGTTCGTCCCGACTCGTGGCAGTGTTGAGCAACAGCGGACTGTTGAAACTTGCATAGCCGGGTGTCTCTACTGTTCTCCTTGACTCAACATTCGATACTTCGTCCTGTCTGTCCTACATAGCATGTTCCACACACTACATGAAGAACGAAGGGGTATACAAGACATGTGAGTGTGGAACATGCTATGTAGGACAGGCAGGACGAAGTATCGAATGTCAAGTCAAGGAGCACAGTAGAGACACCCGGCTACGCAAGATTTAACAGTCCGCTGTTGCTCAACAGTGCACGAGTCGGGACACACAATGAATTGCGATGACGTGAAGATGTTGGCAAGGTTGGGCCATATAATTTGAGCGACATTTTTACCCTTTTGTTGGAAAAGGTGTTCAAGGAGTTACGGATGGCATTCCTCTTCTTCAGATTTGATTGCCGGATCAATTCAGTCCAATCTGATTCGTGATCTGTGGGTTAAAGTAAGTTGTAATTGCTCGTTTAATGACGAGAACACCGACTTGAAACACACATATCAAACTTCCCCGGAAGAGAAGTTAGGCACAGTCATGATAAACAACTATTCAAATTGGAAGCGCAACTACGTGAATTGACGGATATTTTGGCCGGACAAGAACAAAATGTAATAAGACAAGATATGTGGAAAAATTGTGGTGTGGCGAACATCAGTTTGTGTGAATTAAACAATTTCTATTACAGTCTAGTTCAAATAGGATTTTGTAGTGCGAACAAATAAATCCTAATTAATTTGAGTACTCACTAGATAAGATAAATCTTTGAAAAAAAAATATAGTAAAAATAGCGGTTGTCTCCATCGGACCACGACTTTTTAAGACATCCAATATCACAAAAAGAAAAACAACCTGAATACAATCAACCTGATGTACAACATAAAAAACCACTCGGCATCATAATTCTTGTAATGACGTACGGTCACGTACGTCAAGAAAACAGTCTCTCTGGCAGTGAAATCATCATATATACTTTGAATTACACTGATGACTATTAAAAGAAATAAGAAGGAGTTGTTGATATAGATGACGCTAAAGCAAATTTGTCTTGGATATGGGCTGGATATCTTACCAAAGCGTGTTGTATTGTGGTGACCAAGAAACCTTTGGATAGACGCTGGAAAACCAGTGAAAAATAAATGGTTTCAATTATCACAGGATATAATGGAGTAGAATGCTAAGGGATGTCTATGTTCAGAAATTGACTGCAAGGGTCCTTTGGAAAAGTAGAAGAAGAAGATCATTTCTTCAGTCTTAGATATGTTATCAGGGACTGAGACTTCCGGACTACCAGGAATGATATTTAAAACCGGTGTTAAGCCTACCGGAATAATTCTAAATTTCAAGAGGGGTCAACATTTTGTTAGTTAGTTAACATTTTGTTACAGGGAACTGAAAACGAAAGGCACAAAAAAGCAACAATGTCTTCAGGGTGCAAACAGATGGTGACTTTCGAAGCTCCTTTCAACAATGTGTGGACTACGACCTATAACGTTGCACGTTGTACGTTTAAATCCTGCTCATCGTAGAATTTTTTTCTCTAGAGATCACACCAGTGGTTCTCAATCCGCGTTAATCAGTTGGTCGCTCGTAATTGTTGACAGCTGGTAAAATATGAAAGACAGACCTTCTATTGACATCAACAATAAATGACTGAATAGGTTAACTGAAGAGCTGGGTACTTGTGGGATCTAGAATACCCTCAGTTTGTGTATAGTCCTAGATGGACGAAAACATTTAAAAAACATATTGAAAAATATTGGCTATATATGTGGTTAAAGAAGAATTATTCTTTAAACGTGATATACTATTATTAATTTATATGATTCATTGTTTCTTTTGTTCTTCTAGGTTATCCTATTATGCTCCATTATTGCTACTGTTTACGGACATGGTGCTGAATCATATGTGAACAACCACTTATATTCCCATGGTGGTCACCATGACGAACACCACGGACATCATGTGAGTTTAACTTTTATTAGCATTATCTTATTATTCTTATTGATTGAACCAGATATGCACCAATACATTTCTAAATCAATCATTTATTTAACTTTATTTGTTACGCATTCTGTTCATTAGTTTCTTCTTGTCGTAGGCTCACCCGAAATACAATTATGAATATGGTGTGAAAGACCCACATACCGGTGATATCAAGTCGCAACATGAAGAACGCGATGGTGACAAAGTAAAAGGATTCTATAGCTTCCATGAAGCTGATGGTACCATCAGAGTTGTTCATTACACTTCCGACAAGCACACTGGATTCCAAGCACATGTTGAGAGGAGAGGACATGCCGGCCATCCAGGCCACCATCATCATTGATAAAAATATTTGTAATATTTGGTAGTTGTTTTGTATTTTGTTACGAAAAATATAGTGGTTAATATTAAGATCTAGTGCTTTTTAAATAACACTGATCATCATTGATTTTGACCGTAAAGGTACCTATATAAAATAGTTCGGTAGGTTTTCTTTGTAGATTGCGTATCAAGCAACAAAAATGTGGCATCACGACATAAGCATAAACAAGCTCAAATTGTCAAGCAATCTCGTTTTATTCTACTCTCTAAAATAATGATGCGACGTGATAGAATACTTTTGTCGCCCTAAATAATTGAATCTAAATCTTGAATTCTAAATCTAGGAAGCGTAAAATCATGTGACATCTCTGTGAAGAAGTCTAACACAGACAACGCTTAGCAATTTTGGTCTCACGTTTGATAGTAAACACTTCTAACAGTTTTCAATTTTTAGTTCAGGTCAACATTTAAGTTTTCATTTTACCGGCATACATCAAATAACATTTGTGATGTTATTTTATACCATCTTTTATTTCAAACTTGTAACGTAAAACGCTTTATTCACTTAATCTAAAGCTTGACGCTTGCTTGAATATTAAAGGCATCAAAAAGCTATTGTGACAACTATTGGAGATGTCATTTTATACTGTTAAATATTGGATCAAAATTAGCACACGCCATATTAAAAGCAAGCTGCCCACCACTTGACACGGATGTCACATGATTTTCGTATATTTTAAACTTTAATTTCAGAGCTTTAAGCTTTACGTCACATTTAAAAAATCAATAAAATTGTCTAAATACCGGGTGACCCACGCTATAGGTACTCCCGTTTATTTTTTTGTTTATAAAGCTGGATGAATGAAATTTGGGCAAGTGTTAATAGACAAAAAATGCCATTCCTTAGGATACTCTAGCTAGAGGTTATCATTGAAATTTTAAATGGCACCCTATATTCTTTGTGTGATATTTGCAATCAGGATGACATTCTGAACACAAAAACACACCGATCGTCAATCTTTATCACCAAGGCAACGCAAAAATAACTTTTTTGTGTATTAATCTAGGTGGCTAGGAATTGGTAAAAATGATCGAAAAATGTCAAATAAACACTAACTCAATCGATTTTGGCCGACATTGCATTACTGGCGCCCTCTAGCGTGGTTTAATTGGTTTTTGGCCAGTGAGTCATTTTTTTTCACGGGTACCCAATGGCCACACCACGATTATTCGATAGAAAACATCTTTCCAATTACAGTGATACCAAATACACGATATTTTGTTGAAATTCTTAGCGTACAAATGTTATTAGAAAAGCAAGGAAACCGAAAAAAATATTGACCTAATGATCAAAATCAGCGTACAAGTAAAAGTCACTCTATAGACTACTCGGGTACCCAATGACCACGCCCTGATTATTCGTTAGGAAACATCTTTCCGATTACAATGATACCAAATACTTGATATTTTGTTGAAATTCGTAGCGTACAAATGTTGTTAGAAGCAAGGAAATCGGAAAAAATATTGACCTAATGATCAAAGTCCGCGTACAAGTCACTCAAGTCACTACTCGAAGAAAGTACCCTTAAACGTCATTTTCACGCTACGATTATCAGCAAAATATCAAGAATTTGGTATCATTGTGTCAGAAAAATTTGTTTCCTCGAATAATCAGGGATCTTCCGTCGAGTAGTCCATTAAGTGACTTCGACTTGTACGCTGACTTTGATCATTAGGTCAATATTTGTTTCGATTTCCTTGCTTCTAACAACATTTGTACGCTACGAATTTCAACAAAATATCAAGTATTTGGTATCATTGTAATCGGAAAGATGTTTTCTATCGAATAATCGCGGGGTGGCCATTGGGTACCCGTGAAAAAAATGACTCACTAGCGCTGACTACTGGCGCTAGAGGGCGCCAGTAATGCAATGTCGGAGAAAATCGATTCAGTTAGTGTTTATTTGACAATTTTCGACTATTTTCACCAATTCATAGCCACTTAGATTAATACACAAGAAAAGTTATTTTGGCGTTGCCTTGGTGATAAAAATTGACGATCGATATGTTTTTGTGTTCAGATCGTCATCCTGATTTAAAATATCACACAAAGAATATAGGGTGCCATTTAAAATTTCAATGATGACGTCATTTCCGGAAAAACCGGAGGTCATATTAACCTCAAGAGTATCCCAAACAATGGAATTTTTTGTCTATTAACACTTTGCAAAATTTCATTCGCCCAGCTTTATAAACAAAAAAAATAAACGGGAGTACCTATGCCGTGGGTCACCCGGTAAACTTACATTTCTGTCTAACTTGAAAATTGCTTATTTTTCACTAACGCAACTGACCTACCCGCGTCGCATAAGCCAATATACTTTGCTAAATTTTAAGTCAAGATCAACCCGGTTTTTCTTGACATGTGCTAATTTAAGCTTGGCATGCAGGGTCGTGCAAAGGTATTTTGTAGTATGCGCGTTTGGAATATAGTTCCCATTGTTGATTACTGGAATGGAATTAACTTTCATGTTGGGGTAGCTTACATGCGTAAATCCTCCTTCAATCAAGGCGATGTACCATTTCTTTGTAGAATGGTTGATTTGTTTGTAGCTCTCTGTAATTTTTCAGTTGCTTTCTGAACACCAACATTATTTCCAAAAGTATCAGTGCCATCTGCAAATGTTACCACTGTGCTTTCTTCCGGAGTTGGAATCTCACAAATATATAGTAGGTATAATTTTGTTTCCAGTACACATCTAAATGATCTTCGCATAACTCCTTATTCAGGTAAATATCGTCCTTGTATTGTATCTGAAAAGGAGATTTGATGTTTAGTAGACACGAATAATGCACGATAACTTACCAGTCTGTTGTTTATCGGTTGTATTAAGATGGTATTGTTTTAATGCGACACGATCAAATAACTCACAATACAAAGAAACAAATTGCATTATAACAAATGGGGACGAAGACCATGCTCAAAGTCCCCAGTCACTATCTCCTTGCCGTCTATACAATATGATATTGTAAAACCGAAAACAGTGTTACAATGTGTTAATAGGGGCTTCTACTCCTGACCCAAAACGCTAGACAGCACGCGCAGAAGACTTGCCGCTGCTGTCAAATCTGGTAACATAATATTGGTTAAAATCCCTAGAAAACACGCGTTCCAAGTAAAATTACCAATTTCGGCTTTAATCATGAAGTGTTCTGTACCTACGAGACCCAACACAAGGAAGCTTGCCGCGGGTGTACCTGTTTTTATGTACTTTGGAACGTTTGGTGAACTGTCCTAACTTAAACACACAGTAGGTATTTTGGTGTTCAGGTTCACTTGCATATAATTATTCTGCTTTCAATGAATGCATATCATTCTCACACCTATCTTTTATTAATTACATTTCATTTGATACTAATTACAAAGCAGTTGCCAACTTAATTTCGTCCTGTGGGGAAATGCGTGCGCATACGTGAGCGTCAAAAACCAGAAGTAGAAACGTTTATTGTAAATGAAAAAGTAGAGAAACTGGTTTTATGGTCCGTCTATGTACTTTTGTGAGCGTAACCATAAAGTGCGAAATCATGCACCAGTTTGTATGAATAAAAGCGAATTACCTTAGATAAGTGCACTCCTAACTAACACTCCTAACTACTTGGAGAAGATACTCCTAATACGTTGAGCAAAGTCTCCTAATATACGTCTTAGTTTTTGGACAAGGTTTTTAAACTGCTATATTTTTTTTGAGAATGTATAAAATGTATAACGGATGAACTCATTGAGAATCCTTGAAAAGGAAACAGAAATGCTTTAACTGAGCTTGAAGCACGGATGCAGTTTCTTGGTACAGGTGTGCGCGTTTTCAGAAACAAAATAAGCAAAAGCTTGGCAATGTTTTTAGACCGGAGTCCTATTCAGCACACAAAATCAATTCTAACAATAACATAATTTTCAAGTTTTCAAAGCTTAATATTTAGTCCTATATCTTTAAAACATTCTTGTTTTATTATATTGATAAGACACCACCTATTCTTTCTTAGAACTCTTCACAAAAAACTGTTCTGTTGGTCGTTCTTTGTTTATAATATTTTACATAACACAAATTAAGCATAACTCTGCCATGACAGCTACTTCAGACTACAAATATATGAAGTATAAACTCCGGTAATTGAGGCATGAACTTTATTTTATTCATACGCAATATGAGTATGTTCTTACAAAGACTTTATTAAGAAGAACTCAGAGTGAGCGTCTTCTGCAGACTTTTATTCTAATGACTTGACGTATTTACTTAAAAATATTGAGCCTAAAATATTTAGTCATTTTTATTCATTCCACCCATTATCTCAATGACACGAATTACTACAATTTACTACTAGTTTAATTACAAATTCGTTGCCAGGATAAAATATCACTCGATTATCATATTGGATACGAATCGGGTCGCATAGCCCGCGACATAAGGCTGCTTAATATGCGTAGAAAAGGTACATTTCCGCTATTATACCAACAATTATCAAATTGGCCGCCCGCCAGAATTGGTCAGAATCTAATATCTACACATGTCGTTTCTACTGAAAAACTCTACCGCTTTCGGTTGAAACTGGCAAGCGGCAAGCGTAATGCACATATTTTCGTAATAACTTTTCATGTAAAATGATTATTAAGATGATTTTTTTCTTCTGTTATCGAACGTATCCCACTGATTGGTATATAAACTGGGTGCATACAACCAATCTGCAGTTCAGTTGCAACAGTGGCTGAGGATAGGAACTAATACCAAAATGGCTTTCAAGGTATGGATATTTGTTGTAATATTTAGACATAATTTGTACTTTCACTAGATTTTACTTAAAAGAGTTACTGCTGCATTGGAATTACTCATTAAGTTGTTGGTCAGTTTTGGTTATACACGTGAAAGCACGCTATTACATATGTAGTGGGCATCCAGCGTAACAAAACAATTCATAGAATGTATTTCTTAATTGTTGGAACCCTATTAAAGTAACTGGTAGAGTTGTAATTAATTATTACGAAATTATATTATTAGCTTTTATTTCCCATGTTTTTTTCTAATGTATTTTTAGCTCAACCAGCCTTAAGGTAGAAAGGCAGCCAACCCTTTAGCCAAGTTTGACCCAAGAACAAAAATTTATTTGACACTCTTTGCTATAAGAGCAACTTGCCCCATCGACAATCTTCGCAGCATTACTTTGAACCTATCTATTCTATTCACACTTCATACATCATATAACTCTTCTACACTGATCTTTTGGGTTCCAAAACCAAATTATTTAAGTATTTATTTATAAATACTGGTAATGCTAAATTGGCTCTTTTCAAAATAAGTGTAGAAAGCGCAATGCTAAAATTACGTTAAAAGGGGAATAGGCAACCAAATATACTTTATGTCTGGATTGCCTTAACAGCTGAATGTCCAGGTGTTTGCATTCAAACTATGCGTTAGAACGAACTTTGAACGTCTCCTAATAATAATAATAAAAATGAATCAATGGGTCAAAGACTTGATCTAGACTATTTTGTCAAGTCTAGGTCAAGTCTTTTTACAGGCCACCTGACCTTCGTTTTTTTGTGAGGCTGTCTCGTCGGTTTTCCAGCAATAACCAACCCATGATTTTTTTTAAATTTTTATCGCAATCATTTCTCAAGATCCACTTCAACGCTATTCCTATTATAGTTGTGTTCGTTCATTTTGCTTTTTTTACTGCTTTATTGCATGGATATCTGATAGTACAATATGTAGATAGCTTCTGATTTTCCGTCAGCTGTTTATAAGCTGAAATTTCAATTCAATAAACATTAATTTTATAAAGAATATCGATAGCCTAGCTGCGATACCACGTCTCACCTATGCTTTAATCATGATGATACGTGGTATTTTAGCTAGGCCATCGATGGTATTTTAGGAGTAATAACAACAGGTGCCAAAAGCAAAATAAAAAACATATTTTTTTAATTAAATTCTTTACCTTCAATGAGCTTCACCATTTTAATGCTCTTTGCTTTCCTGTTACGTACATCGTACATCCTGTCGATGACCATTGTGACCCAGTGGCTTTTCTACTTGATTTTCTTTCTTAGTTTGTGGCAGTCTTAACATTCGCAACCTTGGTTGCTGCATATGGAGGCCACGGTGGTGGCGGCGGCGGTGGGGGAGGAGGAGGCGGCGGAGGCCATGGACACGGAGGTGAATCTTACATTGGATTTCACTTGATTTCCCACGAGCATGGTCATGGAGGAGGTAGCGGCGGCGGTGGAGGCGGAGAAGGAGGACATGGAGGCGGTGGCGGCGGCGGAGGAGGCGGTGGTCATCATGGAGGAGGCGGTGGTCATCATGGAGGAGGCGGAGGTGGAGGTGGCGAAGGAGGACATGGAGGCGGTGGCGGCGGCGGTGGTGGTGGTGGACACGGAGGATTTGAACTTGGAGGCCATGAAGGACTTGGAGGTTTTGGAGGCTTTGGAGGTCATCATGGACTTGGAGGCTTTGGAGGACTTGGAGGTCATGGAGGACTTGGCGGCGGTGGAGGTGGAGGCGGAGATGGAGGCCATGGAGGTCATGGAGGCGGTGGTGGCGGCGGAGGTGGTGAAGGACATGGACATGGAGGCACCTCTCACAATAACAACCATCTCCACTCCTACGCTGGACATGGAGGTCATGAAGATGAGTCTCATCATCATTATGTAAGTTCTTTCAAATGTTATAGAGTCATAAAGGTTTATTCAATTAGGGAAAATCTTCCAGATTCAATTTCGAGTTTTTTTGTTCCTTCGATTTTTACGTAGCAAACATCGGAATGCTTGACATTAGGCCATCATTGAATTTTGTCTAATTATATTGTTGACTTCCGTTGTCGTGCTTTACATCTCCAAGTCTACTGCAAGCAACGCACTAGTTTAATGAGTAGCACAAGTTCAATAATCCCTACTGTGCACAAACCTTATATATCTAGTCGGTGCAAGCCAAACGTAGTACATAATGACCAAATCTTGTATAACCATACAAAGAAAAAGAAATTTTCCTAACCAGTTTCCATGAAACCATTTTTTAGGCTGTATAAAAAAAAAGTTAAATTGAATTGACAGTAATTGCCTAATAAATTACAACTTAATTAATCATTTCTTCGGGCACTGCCCAAAACTAATCAATTGAAAGCGAACTTCGACAACCTCAAGCCTAATTAAATGTCATTCATAACAAGTGAACACCCAGTGCAAAAAAAACTTTCGCAAATTCAACACACTGAAACAAATAACGAACTACATCGCTTTGGGCATCATGTATGTCATTATCAAATTATGGTCCGTTCACACCCACTTCAATAATGGCGTGCGTTTTTATTTACGGAAAAAAGAGATCATCGCTTGTGGCTAATCATTAATTTTTACTAAACGCTCAAATAATAGCGCAAATCCAGTTAAATGAAATCGGTAGCCACTCATTAAAGGACATTTAAAGTTGGTTTTACAGCGTAACTGATCGAGGCGAATATACAAGTGCCTGTAGGTGGCGCTTACATAAGCTGTGGAATTTTGCCTTGAGGTATTCAGTATTACCAACAATATACGGCACATTCAGATTTCTTTCTATTTAATTTAGAAGTACTTTTTGCGTATGTGCTGCAAATATTTATCTTAGTTTCTTTTTCATTTAAATTTATTTTAATTTAATGATGGAGGATAACTTTCAGATACTTTGATACTACTTAGATATAGTGTAAATAAAATAGAAACTAGGTAATCAATTGCTCAGGAAACTGGTGCCCAATCCATAACACACCGTTCCTGTCAATGGTACGCACACAATTTTGTAAACATAAGTTATAGTTATGTAAAGGGCTATCCAGCACTGGACCTCACTTACTCAGTCACATGATTATATTACTGACCCATTTGTACTAATAGCCTTTCCATATTTGATGATAATTTAGATTTTAGAAATTGATATCAATGTATGTACAATATTGATCGTCACATAAGTAAGTAAAGTAGTTGCATAGTTTTTAATTAATATTGCAATGGTTGCCCCGTTTATAACACGATCATCCTTTCTTCTGTCCTTTGGATAGATGGATACACTATCATCCTTCCTCCATTTAATCTTATTTGTTGTGGCGTCACCTTGTCCTGAGTTTTGTCGTATTTTATAGTTCTAGTATTCTTGATTACTTCAATACCAGACATCTACAAACGTCACATATAAAATATTTTTTCAGGCTTATCCGAAATACGAGTTCAAATACGGCGTTGCAGACCATCACACCAAAGATCACCACGAACAACAGGAACATCGCGATGGAGACAAAGTAACAGGCCACTACAGCCTCCACGAACCTGATGGTACCATCAGAACCGTCCACTACACCGCTGATAAGCACAATGGTTTTAACGCTCATGTCCACAGAACCGGTCATGCTGTCCATCCGGCACATTATGGTCATGGTGGTCATGGTCATCATTAGGGCGTTTAGGGAATCAAGGAATTCGTAACGACGGAGCCGTTGTTAATTAATTATTTATTTTGCATATGCTATATATGTGTACTGTTATACTGTTTGCCTTTATAATAAATTTCCATCATATATAGTTTGTACTATTTGATTCGAACAATATTTTAAATCGTTATGTAGTGGTAGGTATGTTGGCTTCTATTCGATTCATGGTGGGTCAACGGAAAAAGTTTTTTGCGTTGCAGAATAGTTCGATTGTAGCTGTATACCCGTTCGATTATTTATGATCAAAATAATATAAATCAGAGCAGCTACGCACTCTGCAGTATTATTGCTAGAGCCTGCTTCTGCTTGCTTATGGAGATCGCCCTCTGGCTTCATATCGGCAGTAAACACATTAGTATACACATACTCCGTATTACAACAACTTTACAGCGTGGATAGCGTTATTCATAAAAAGTATATTTCTAAAAAAATAACTCATGAGCTCGAAATCTAAGTATGTACTACTAATTCTAGCTACGCAGCGTCGAGGCATACTGTCAGCCATCTGCTTTATCATGTAAAGCTTCACCTATACTTCTAGTCAAACAATCGGATTAATAAATCAGTCAACTGCACAAACTAATTATAGCAATGCCATTTTACGAATTCGATGAGTTATCCATTTGGCTTTGAAGCTTATGGTTGTAGTCCTTCTAGCAGTATCCAGTTATAGTTATTCGTACAAACACTCATTAGCAAAATGCAACAAAACCATTGATAATTTTTCAAACAATATTACGCATTCATATTTCCGGTAAATACGTATGTGATCTGCAAAATACGTATTTTGGGAAGCAACCGCAAATGAGGTGATGATAGGACAATAATGGGGCCGGACTTCGGCAAATGACGGCCTTTGCATTTAGTCATTGCTCCTACAGACGAACAATATGTTCTACCAAGCCCCAATGAAAACTTTATTGCAAATTTTAAATTGTCACGATCGATATTTGCCTAAAGTATAGTTTTGTTAGTAGATATCTATTCCTTTTTTGTTTTGTAGGCTATTATATTAGATTCGTTATACCCAAAATTAATGTAAGTGTAATATAGTAATACTGTTAACAAAAGTAAAATTGCCTAAAATCTTCTAAGAAACACAAAACATCACTGAAATTAGAAGAACGATATTCGAAAATACTAAATCATCGTCTCCAAATCCAAGTAGGTACTCCATCGGATTTATCGTTGAAATTGTCTATATTTATTTCTATATGAGTACAAAATAAAATGTAACCTTTTCACGACCATAGCACCTTTTTTAGCATTGTATGTCAATATAATAAATTTCTTTGAAACTGATAGCTATTTATTGCTTCATTTTAGGTAAAATCTATGCAGAGTCAAATTAGCACTAATAATGCATGAGGAATTGAATTCTTTTCGGACAAAATAACTCAATCACAGTAAGGCACTTTATCCACTATAACGAGGCAACTAGTTGTCTTGCGATAAATATCCCAGGGATATTAGGTTTTAGCTCAGAAAAAATAAGTAAATCTGCAAATTGGTAAATACGTTCTAAAAATCCAGGGTCTGCGTCATGGTTTTTGGGCGTTTTGCCCTACCCTACCTTGTCTGCAATCGCTCAAAAATCCTTCAAACATGCCATCTAGGGGTTTTCAATGATGCTGTATACAAATATGACATTTAAATTGCAAAATTGAAAATTACATAACCAAAATATCGACCAGAACATGAAAATTATGGGACTTTTCGGCCAAATCTAGTTTGTAAGGATTTTTATGAGTTTCCAAACGTTGAATCCAAATCTGGCACAAACGTTGCTAAATAGAAAATGGCGGATTGAAAATAGCGGGTCAGAAAATTATAATTAATGGAAAGTTATGCAAAAGTACACATTTTTCTACAAGAAGTGACTTGACATGTGATTGCCTGTTGTACTGGCTCCGTTTGGACATTATCGGCATTTAGGGGTTGTTCGCCGTGGAGCAAAACTCCAAGCGGCAATGTTTGTGAACAATATTATTATTTAACAATATTCGCTAACATGTTGGCATTGGGGGCTAGGTATTTCTGTGTATCGTAGTAGGCCCGTAACGTACCGTATAGAGAATTAAATGGACAGTGAAGAAGATATTATTGCTGTTGCCGCAGCTTCCGTTATTTTAAGCAGTGCATTGTTGCTTCGAATTAAGAGAAAAAGTAAGCCTCAATAGAGGGCATATCGACATGGTCGATAGTTAAAAATCGTTCCAGGTATCTAGATTGAAGTACTTAGATAATAAGTTTATTTCACGCCATCCATCTACCGAAGAACGCACTGTTTAATAAGGCTGTTAAATTATTAAAGATGTTTTTCAGTTGTTATGTATACACTACGTTCGAGAATATTAACTACATTAAGAAATAGAAATATACAGCAATCATGGGCGCCGTTACAAAATGTTCCAGGGGGGGGCAAGATTTTTTTTGTTATAAAGTAGTGTGTGGTGTGACGTAGTGTGACTATGCTATTTTGTAGCGTTTTCGTCTTGTGCTTTTTGTTGTAAATGACAATTAGATAATTGGAAACCTTCTTTTTATTTGTTAGTTACTATTCTAAAATGAGACACAACAAACATGAACATGAAAAAACACAGCCCATATTGTTCGTTAAACTTAAATTGCATTCACCCTGAAAAATCTTCGTTGCTTTTATGGTTGTCTCATTTTTACTCAGTGATTTTTACTTTGTCTCATTATGTTATGTTATCAGCCACGGTTGTGACCTTTGTATGCTCGCCAACTTACCTCTAGCATATTAATATTAAGTGAATTGCAAGAAAATTTGCTGCCTTTTTATCGTTTATTAACGTGTAATTAGTAATTTTTTATAAGAATTATTTGTAATTATATATTTTTTTTTCATTGAACTTTTATCCTAGAATTTAAGATTTGGTCTGATTATCAACCAATATTGTAGAATTTTTATTACTTATTAATATGCTGGAGTAAGTATTGTTAATTTCCTATAAGAATTTCCAGCTCGTGTTCATCGAGTAAGGCCTAATGTATAATGAACAATTGTCATCTTTTAATAAACACAATTATAGACGTTTCAATGTTGTCCATTTTGTCTGTATTTTCGGTTTTAAACATCTTTCAATAATTCGAGTGGTTACTGCTTTCGATGAACGCAATCAAACCATTCTTATAGAGAATTAATAAACGACGTGAAGGCAATATTAGTTGGATTCATTCAGTTGTAGAGAATAGAGAATGATTAAAACCAAAAATACATGCACAAAATGAACACAATTAATAATTTAATTCTATAATCGTGTCAATCCAGCATCCGGTAAAAAGTCTTAATAACAAATTGGTAAACAATAGAAATGCGATAATATTGTTTTAATATTGTTCTGTGATGACGATTATCGACAACGAAATACAAAATTGTTATTATTACTATTCTACGTAAACACTTGAAAGGCGACAATACTAAGTCAAGTAATTAATAATAACTGTTGTTATATGTATAAGCTGTGTAGGAGATCAGTATACAGACCATAGTAAATTTTTGAATGAACTCATTGAAGATGGAACCAATTTTACAAACAGCATAGAGAAAATAGTGTTATGTAGCATAGGATGACACTTTTAAAACCAAATAACATGTGGCTGACTTTTTTTATTATTTAACGTCTTTGAAATGAGTTAATGAGAACCGTTTTGTAATTTCGGTACCAATTTTGGTCAATTTGGGTTATCTTTAATTTTAGAGACGTTAAACAAATAAAGTTTCACATACAAATTATTTGGTTTTAAAATATGTAGCTATTGTGTGATACTTCACGCTACCTACTTTCCTAATACCTAAACTGTGTCAGGTGTTTTTCTGGACATGAGCTCGGTATCAAAAGTTGACTATTCAGTATACTTTATCTATATTTTACACTTATTTTTAACATACATTATACTTGATATAAACAACTCAGCAGCGCAAAAAAAGTGCGAAGTAATAGAACCTAACAAATATGATTAAATGAAAGCCCAAACATGGTCATTTTGGACTGCAGCACAAAAGCGTAAGCTTGGCACAATTTCTCTTTTGACTCTTTCGCGACGAAAACTGGAGATAAACAATCTAATGAAACTGACATTGGTGACGATTGTATAGTCATCATTAGGATAAAAATGCTGTGTGCGCCGACAAAAAAAAAATGATTTCCGGGCTTCGAACAGTATCCATCCTCTATAAAGAAGCACTTTCTTGGCTTGCTATACAATAAACTATAGTATGTAAAATGTCAGGAGTTTCTTTTTTTTAGTTCTGGGCGGGGGGCAAGCGGCAACAGTTATAGTTTGGGAACATTTTGGGAATAGTTGGGTTCAAAATCCAGGGGTGGGGGCAAGCGCCCCCCTTGCCCATATGTAACGGCGCCCCTGAGCAATACAAGAAACAAACTAATTAAGTTTTTGATACTTTCACGTGACCATTTTTTATTTTCTTTATATTTCAAGTAACAAATGCTAATTAACCCTAATTGTCACGTAAACGACTATCGTGACTACACAGTTTATGTGAAGCGAAATGAGCATCGAACGAACGTCTACACATTTTCCAGTTGATATTCAGAAAGTAGCAACTGATATTCAGATAGTAACAATTGTAATTCAGATATTATAAATGATAATCAAATAGCAGAAATTGATATTCAGATATTATAAATGATATTCAGACAGTAGCAAATGATATTCAGAATATGTCAATTGAAATTCAGAAATTAACAAATGATATTCCGAAAGCAACAATTCAGAAAGTAAAAAATAATTATTACTGTATTATATAATTTTATTACTACAATTCCTGAGGAAATTATAAATATATTGTTAGGAGCAGTTATCTCCTGATATGTTTTTACGTCTATTAAGCTGTATAGAATTATGTAGAGTTTCCAATGTTGTCGCGCCTGGACTGATACAGTATCACTGACGGTGATTGTGCTCGTGCTGTTCAGCACAGCAGCACATTCCATCATGCAGCATTGATTGATTCCTGAGGAAATTATAAATATATTGTTAGGAGCAGTTATCTCCTGATATGATTTTACGTCTTTTAACCTGTGTAGAATTATGTAGAGTTTCCAATGTTGTCGTGCCTGGACTGGTAGAGTATCACTGACGGTGATTGTGCTCGTGCTGTTCAGCACAGCAGCACATTCCATCATGCAGCATTAATGATTGTCGATATGCCCCTTGGCACGTAAACATGCACTTTTACATATCTGCTCCGTAGCTTTTATTAGAATTTTGCTCATTTATACTTCATATAAGTTATACTACTTCATATACGGTTCTAATGGATGAAGATTTGAATACCAATTTTAAGTATCCTTCCAAGAATTATTCTTCTATGGGCCGTCAAGTCGTACTATCAAATGCACATGCCGCTACTGATGAGACATTCACGCAGCAACCAAAGGATCTGTCTATGTTCAAGGTGACCGACCTGTTTCTGGTTACAGGCAATATTTGGAATACAGTATAACAGCAATTTTTAACATTCAGATGAGTGATGTTCACATTTTCGCTGGAGAACAGAGATGCTCATAACTTCAAAGATAGAAGAACATACTTCTGTTATATTCAATAGTTTTGATTGCTGATATTAAACGTCTCGTCGATTCGATACATCATTAAATAGTTGTTTTTTAAGGAAACTAAACCAGTAAACATATTTTCCATATTGTTATCATTTAAGTTAAATGTCTACAAGTCGAAACGCATTGTGATAATGAGATAGTTTTAAGTGGTAAACCAAAACGCAAGAAAATGTAATACAACACAATAAGCACATGCAATGCGATGTCTAAAAGTTTTCTAAATTCAAACCAAACTTAAGCTTACGATGTATAAAATAGCCTATACTACAATACGTTCGTTAATTGTTTGGAATGGCGGATTACCTACTTTAGGAATTGTGTAAAGAGCTTTGCATAAATTGGTGGCCATCAATGTCTGATTAGAAAGGCTGTTTCACATGGATAGGGCGATGATCAACATTTGGCGTCAACACCCAAAAGAACAAACTCATACTTCAAAAATTGCATACGACTCTGATTAACAGACGCATCAATTAACAGATGCATTAATGTAATGCTGAGAAGTGTGCCAAAAACAGCAAATTTAAAGTAGTCGTGATTTGGACAACTTGGCGTAGTAGTCGCGAATTGACAAATGGTGGTTATAGATCCAATTTAATTTTACTTCAACACAAGTAACAACTGAGAGAAAGAATGGCGTATCCATATGAATAGGCCATTAGATCAGTGACAGTGGATGTGTCATGATTATAGGAATTCTGTCAAAAGCACTTATGGGTTGCATAGAGCATGTAGACTATGAGTGCAATGACTTTATCAGAAATCTACTGTATCGGAAAACCAAAAGAAGACAAATGGGTGATCCCAGTAGTAGTTCGGAAAAGAGTTCAATGAAAGAAACACGTATCGAATGCACTGCTTCGCCTAGAACCAACGGGCAAGTCAAGAGTTGTAGGCGAAACGATACTTGCGATATACTCAACGGAAAGACAAGTCGGACATGGTCTTCCTAAAATAAGATTTAAACTGTGGTGATACAGAACTATACTTTAAAACACTATAAACAGCAACGGTCGTTGTGGTCGCGATTGTAGATCATGATCGTTACATGAGAATAGTACAAGAAAATCGTAGTTCTTGAGTTATTCTATTGTTCATTATAGGCCTTTGGCATCCAAATAAGTGAGCATGCGTAGTTCAGGACGTAAATGGTTTTTCTCGATCGCAGAGGAAACGCTTTGTCCCTTGGTAAGTTCAGCGTTGAAATAAGTTAGGATTCCGACGTGGAAATCGAATGAGTCGACAGAGCAAACACAAGATAGCAGTATCTCTTGTCGTTGTAGTTGAAGTTGATGCCCTTTAACGATGAAATAAGTTTGGAATCCGACGTGGAATCCGATAAAGTAAAAGGGGGCTCCTAAGGGTGGGCGCACACATCAGTCATGTTGGAACAAAACACGTTTAGACGAAAACGTTTTTGTCTAAACGTGTTTTTGATTTCCAGAGAAAACACGGTGCACACATACGGAGCAAAACAGCGTTAGTCAAAAAGTGTGACATACATGCCAATAGCAATCGTAGTTATACCAAAATATGTCGGTCGACGAAGCCACCGAAATTGCTTTAGTGTTTTGGCAATGGTTTATGCTGCAGGACCATAAAATACCCAAGAAAAAATGTGTGGGTGCACCCTATTAACAAAAAAAAGAAGCGATGAGAAAACATTACAGAACATTTTGAAAAAATTAAGGGAAGATAACGCAAAATTTAAAAACTTTACTCGGATGACCCAAAATTCATTTGATTATTTATTGAGTTTAAATCTAAAAAAACTATGAAGAATGATACTAAATGGAGACAAAGCTTATCTTCAGAAGAGAGGCTATTGATTACTTTAAGGTAATAATGTTTATTAAACGATATAATTATTAAGAAACAAATCAACACACAACCATCCCTTCGAAACTCTTTCACTCTGGATTCACTTCGGTTTCTTCCTTCTTCCTCTTCATCCATTAAATCGTTTAAAAGGGACAGTAGACCGGTCTTAAATATTCTTTGTCTTTTACAAGACAATTGGTTTACATCTTTCAATGAAGTTCTGGGAAAAAGTAAGTGGCTATCGTCTGTAACATGTTCTACTGTTTTAATCGTGTCTGACGTGACTAAACGCGCACATAAAAACTATGGTAATATGTACATCAAACACGTTTAGACAAAAACGTTTTTGTCTAAACAAGTTTTGTTCCAACATGACTAGTATGTGTGCGCGCACCCTAACGATGATAGACGTTGTTCAGCATACGTTTTCCTGTGTTTCGTCGTATTTGTTATTATTTGTTATTTGTTAAGTCACCGGGCTTATGTGAAAGAGCGCCAATATTAATAGTTAAGAGCCGAAGAGCCCGTGTATCGGTTTCATGTGTTGTAGTTTCTTTTAATTACAGGTAGTATTAACAGATGCAAAACCATGAGGATGTGGATCTCAGTAGCATGGCCGACTGCTAACAACGCCGCAGTCTGAGTCAGAACTATCAGTAGTGCGAGCATCGGTCGTCAAGGTTTGTTGGATAAAAAGATGTCAAAGGCGGCTTTGGAGAGATTGGCTTCCATCGCGGTTACCATAATAATATGATTACTGATAATTAACGAATGATGTGTTATTGTAAGGGATGTATGCAATTTCATGTAGTTTTAATAAATTTGCTCGAGTTCCAAGGCTATTCTAAGACCTACTCATCTTAATATTTTTTTTTATTTTAGCCGGTCGTCAACTGTTCCATCAATTTTGAACTACCTACTGTTTGTTTGGTTCGTTTTAAAATTGGGATGTACCCAAAAAGTATAATAAGGCAATAGTTGCGAACGATTACTTTCCGGCTCTTAATCGTAAGGAAACTAATTGCCTCGCAAAAGTATTCTGGTGGACGATGGCTTAAGGCACTGGACAACTATGAACTTATCAATTTCATAATGTCAGAGATGCAGACGCAAGCATATAAAACAAACCCACAGAATATTCCAATTACGTACCACAATTAAGTGGTTAATTATTAATTAATTGGATAAAGATAAAGTGCACTAAAAATTAAATTAATTACATAAATGTATTTACATTAACTGAGGCAAAACCGTATAAATTAGTAGTGCCCGATATAATAAAAATAACAAACCATGTATGCAATAAACGTATAACCAATATTGTCTTAATTTCACCAGAACGTTAATTTGTACTGCGCTCTAATTATGATTGATCTACCGAATGTGGATTGACAGGAAGCGTGCTTTGGCCGAGAACCGCACACAGAAATTCACTTACATAATTTCGCGTAACACATACGAGTGACCCAAAGACGCACATGTAACCAACCAATCGACCACATTCAAGAAAGGCGTGTTCGATTTTTCCAGTGACAGGCAACTCTGTATAAATTCGATCACAAAAATCGAAAAAATCAGTTCAGTTCTCACATTCAACTCAATCGCAACACCAGAACAAAAAAAAATGTTCTCCAAAGTAAGGGTGGTCGAAAATATACTAATTAAAAAGTATAAATTCCATTTTTTAGATCGTAGGTATTGCCTGTTTGTTAGCAGTTGCTTCTGCTATTGAACATCAAGGAGCCACCTCATTTGTTTCTTCTAACTTGGGCGGACACTCAGGATCAGGATACAGCGGTTTAGGATACACCCAACACGCTACTTACCAAGCCGCCCCACAATATCAAGCCGTCCCACAATATCATGCCGCCCCACAATACCACGCTGCTCCAGTTTATGTACAGAAATATGTAGCTCCAGTTGTTGCCAAAGTACCAATTGCCTACAAGCACGTCGAAGAGGAATATGTAAGTTAACTTTGGAATTTGTAATTAAGGGATATATTGATTGGATATGCTTCAGGGACCAGCTGAATACCAATTCCAATACGCTGTTGAGGACAAGCACACCGGTGACATCAAATCCCAACACGAAACCAGACACGGCGACCAAGTCCAAGGTGAATATTCCCTCCATGAGGCTGATGGCACCATCCGTACTGTCAAATACACTGCTGATAAGAATGGATTCAACGCTGTTGTCGAAAGGAGCGGACATGCTGCCCACCCACAAGTTCAAGCCAAAGCTGTATACGCCCCAGCTCCAGTAGCCCATGGATATTACCATCATTAGAATTGTTTATTCGATTGATTAAATTAATTGTTTTAGTGTAGGTAACATTGTATATAATATAAATAAATATTGTTTTAATTGTATCTCCTGTATATTTTTGTTTCCTTGTATTTCTGTTGTAACACAACAGAACGATTAAAAATATTAACAATTGATACGGATTTGTAAAAGATTACTTGAGTACCTGACCAAGTTGCCAAATTTACTCCATAGGGTTTTGAAAACTAGGATCACAAAAACATCGATTCTCGATATGATAAGTTCCACGAATTAATGTTTCAAAATTACAAGGGCTGGTGATATTTTTTGTGAAATTTTGTACAATATTTTGAAAAAATCAGCTATACATATATGTCACTAATTACAAACGTTATGAATCATCAAACTATAACGAAATATTGGGTGTATTTTTTGTGTACCTTGGATTGATTGGTAGTAGGTGTTGGTATTTTCCCAAAACCCTAAAATGTCTTTCAAATGATTTACTACAGACTTAAAAAAAATCTTGAAAACAAGAAATATAAGTAATTTTCATAAAGATCATAATATAGGTACAATATATTATAGTAATTTATTACAATACTCAAATGAAATCTCAAGAAAAAACGTTCAGTCTTTTTTAAATGAATCCTTAGATTAGAATTAATTTATTCCGAAAGAAATCTTGTTTTTCACAAATTGTACTACATAATATTTGGTAATATAAACATATCGCATTTCTTCCAGGAATGGCCATTGACCGGGGTCTTTCAGCCTTGAATCCCTATTTACTTGGATTGGTATTTTCATAATTAAAATGAATTAACTATTAAATTAAACTGAATTTAAATTCAAAGTGCTTTATAGTAGTTTATATTTGGTGACTTTACCACCACTGTCGGCAAGATATCAGGTAAATGATACGTAATAGCTATCGGCAGAGTAAACACATTTATATATGTGAGTTTTCGTTTGGTGTAACGTGAACCAAAGGGATGAATATATTTGTAATGAAACAAAATTCAATTTCTTAGAACTTATCACACAAATTAGTATATTTTATAACAGGCGGCCATGCGGTCTAATAGCAAAGCAATCTATTGAATTATTTATTATTATTATTACTTCCTGTTATATCCGTCCCAGAGTCTTTTCAAAACTCGCCATATCTAATTAGTACTTCTCATCTAACATCACATTTTCTTCTTCAATTTTAGTATGCTACGTAACAACTTTTACATGAACCAATTGAATACCGGAACCATTAAGAAAAAATAATCCACATAGTACTATGTACTTGCACTACGTATATGCATAATTAAAATTCATACCCTATCATAAGTAATGATTGACAGACAGCACATTAAAATCCTCAGTATCAAGAGTGCATTGCGTAACAATACGCATATATGGAGAGCAATATATATATATATATATATATATATAACCACTAACCCTACCATTACAAGCCAAAAAAGTAACAGGATTCCTATTCAATCGAATCAGTATATATACAAACAACTCCAAACTCGAAATCAGTTCACCTATTCAACTCAACTGCTGCACATAAACCAAAAATGTTCTCCAAAGTAAGGAAAGGCAAAGTTAATAATCACAAAATAATAATTCAATTATTTAGATCGTAGGTATCGCCTGCCTTTTAGCAGTCGCTTCTGCTGTTGATTATCAGAGAGCTACCTCTTTCGTTTCCTCAAACTTGGGTGGACGCTCAGGTTCAGGATCCAGTGGTCTAGGATATACCCAGTACGCTACTTACCAAGCAACCCCACAATACCACGCCGCCCCACAATACCATGCCTCCCCAGTTTACGTACAGAAATACGTAGCCCCAGTCGTTGCCAAAGTACCAGTCGCATACAAGCACGTTGAAGAACACGTAAGTAATCCTAAGGCTGAAAATGAAGTTTTTATTGATTATGGATTTTTGTAGGGACCAGCTGAGTATGAATTCAAATATGCCGTTGAAGACAAGCATACCGGTGATATCAAATCGCAACACGAAACCAGACACGGAGACCAAGTCGAAGGTGAATATTCCTTCCACGAAGCTGATGGCACCATCCGTACTGTCAAATACACCGTTGACAAGCATAGTGGATTCAACGCTGTTGTTGAAAGGACTGGACATGCTGCCCATCCACAAGTTCAAGCAAAAGCTGTATATGCTCCAGCTCCTGTAGCACATGGCTATTACCACTAATTTAATTGTGATTTTTAGAAAAATTGTTATAGTGTGTCGTTTTGTTGTAAATAAATATTTAATATTATAATATAGATGTGTTTTATTTAAAATAATCATGTGTTCCTATAAAAGTGACAATCACTGTATTGAGTATGTAAATTTTTCTACAAAATAGCCATTTTGAAGTTGTTGCCTAAGCCCGTCCGTCCACCGGCAAAACTAGTCTTAAGCTATGGGTCACCACCGACCAAGCAGCCCATCAGGGAACAATTTATCAGACACGTCGCAAGGCTCATTGGTCGCTTGCTTTTGCCGGTGGACTAAATGCAATTATTTTATTCCTTCAATAGGATGGAAAATCACAAATATTAAAGTAATGCTACAACGAGACTGTCATGCATCCGCAAATGGTGTTTACTGTGTTCAGTGATGAATTCCTATAATATTTGAGGATGCAAAATTTGGTGAGGTGAACGTTTCGGTGCTTATTTTTTTTTAAACTTATGCAATGAAATGCTGAATTATGGGCACAGGTCTCGTTTCTTGTTAACTCGAGCTAATAGGGGTGACCCAGCTAATAGTCCAGTCAAATCTCCTGGGCTGCCTGTGTCATGATAAAAATATAGAAGGTTTTTCTCCCCCATTTTATATTTTTTGGGGTGCTGAATCCGAATTTCAACTTTGCTACTTTCCCACAGATATGACTTTACAACGAAAATTGCAAAAATCCTCAACAATTTCGACCTTTTTTTCAGCTTCTTGCCAAAAAGCCACAACACTATGCACTTTTTGAGGTAGACCACCGTATAAAAAAATAAACCATTAAATTTCCTATAAAAAAATATAAAATAATCCTTTAAATACAGTTTTTGGTTGATCTGTTTGGCCGCTAGAGCGAGCTGAAAAATACTAAATTTTCCAAATTTATTGAAGACTAACGGTTCTTAATTTTTTGCTTCTAACTCAAAAACTATCTACTTACAAAGAAAGGCTTGGAATCTTCCTAAGAATCAATGATTGCTACAAATATTTATTATAAGAGTGAGAATTAAAAAATAACAACCATTTTCTTTTTTAAATGGAAGGAGGCTAAGATTTCAAATTTAAATATAGCTTTCAGTTCTAAATAATATTTCAAAATAACATTTTTCGATAATAGTTAAGACAAAGGTCCTTTACTCTTATGTCAAATTCAAATTTTCTGAACTACACTGTATGTGATAAACAAATTTAAAATTTGATTATTGCTTCCTTTTTGTTTTTGCCGAACCAAAAACGTTTATGGAGAATAAAATTTTCTGACAAATCGATAATAAAATTATAAACATTTGATAAAATATTTGACAAATACAAAAAATATTTGAACAATACAAAAAATATTTGAACAATACAAAAGCATTTGAGCAATGATGAAAATGATAAAATCAAATATTTGAGACGGACTTGAGCATTAAAAAAGTACATCAATGAGCAATACAAAATGCAATACAATAGAATACATTTGCATCAGAACAAGTAATCGTCCATTTACATATTTGAATGTTCCTTTATTAGTGTATTTGTCCGCTTAAATAAATAAATGTGCAATACAATCGTTACCTCAATACAACATATAATAGGCAGCTTAAAAAGTACTTCCATTCAATTCAATAAATGCACTCAGTGCATTAAATAATCTAAATTGTACCACATTATGTGGCCTAGAAAGAATATAATGTGCTTTAAGTTCTGTAACCAGTGGGGCAGTAGCGCGTAAAGATGGATATTTTTAAAAATCCTTGTACATGTCAATTTTTATTTACTAAAATATATATTTTGGTGAAAAAACAATTTCCGATCGTCAATTGTTCCCGAGTTACAACGTCATCGACACTTTTCTTAAATGGCACCTCTTTGTTTTTCTTACTGACTTTGGTAGATCGTTTAATTATGTAGGGTAGCGGAAATGTTTTATGACCTTACATAAGAAACATTTTGAGAAAGGGACAATTGAGAAATAACTATAAGGAACATGTATTTTGTGATTTGAATATAAAATTGCGGTTTGGGTAGAATTATTTTCTCTAAAAACAAATCCGGGTTTTAAAATTATCTAACTCGTAGTGATTACAAAAAAAATCTAAAAAGAAAAAACGAAAAAAAAAACGCGATTGTGGAACCCATTGTTCAAGAAACGGCAAAATGATCTCATAGTAAACATTAATCTTTTAACTGAAACTTTGTTCACAAATGTTTATGACGTATTTAAGGTGACGTTTAAATCGGAAATGCAGTTATATTTTTCAATCGGATATTACATATGCATGTTTATGTTTGTGCATTAAAAATATACGTTAGAGTGAACTTTGTACCTTTGCTAATAATAAAAAAACATACCTGACCCAATTCTGTCAAGTGAAGGTGTGAAGGTATTTCAGGTTTTTTCATTCTTTTTATAAGTGTATAAAAGTCATTAAAAATAGTAAATTCGAAAAAGAATAAACACGAAAGAATTTAGTTTTATTTCTAAAATAGAAAAGATTATAAAGTTTTTTAAATCCGCACAGTATACACTTATTTAAAAAAAAAGTGAGTTTGACCCCGCATATGTGACGTACGATCAATGCTAGGGAAGTGGCACAGACTTCGGTGAAACAACACCTGTATGTTCATTGGTAAACAGTTTACAAACAATTACATTTGATTTGCCCAAAAAATCCTGTGTTTCATCATTAGCAAGGTCTCAAAACATTTAAATGATTAGTGATGTATTTGAAAATCACTTATCACTAATCACTAATCATCACTCCCTTGCGGGTGTAAAATATTGAAGGTTGTATGTAACTCATACGGCGTTGTAAGAATAGGATCAAGGTTTCTCGATGTCACAAGTTTTTAAATTCGTTCAGGCGCTAATGGATTTTAGAATAAAAAAAACTCAGTTGTATTAAAGTGGATCACTAATTTAACAACTTAATTTGTTTAATAGTATAACATTTATTTAAATTCATAAGCAACCAACAAAATTGAACTACATAATAAAATTGACTTAATGGTAATATCCATGGGCAACTGGAGCTGGCGCATATATAGCTTTGGCTTGAACTTGTGGGTGAGCAGCATGTCCACTCCTTTCGACAACAGCGTTGAATCCATTGTGCTTATCAGCGGTATACTTTACGGTACGGATGGTGCCATCAGTTTCATGGAGGGAATATTCACCTTGAACTTGGTCTCCGTGTCTGGTTTCGTGTTGGGATTTAATGTCACCGGTATGCTTGTCCTCAACAGCGTATTGGAATTGGTATTCAGCTGGTCCCTAAATCATATGGAATCAATAAAACAATCAATTACCAATCATAAGGTAACTCACGTATTCCTCTTCAACGTGCTTGTATGCGACTGGTACTTTGGCAACGACTGGAGCTACGTACTTTTGTACATATACTGGGGATGCATGGTATTGTGGGGCGGCTTGGTATTGTGGAGCTGCTTGGTAGGTAGCGTACTGGGTGTATCCTAGACCACTAGATCCTGAACCTGAGCGGCCACCCAAGTTTGAGGAAACGAAAGATGTGGCTCCCTGATATTCCACTGCAGACGTTACTGCTAAAAGGCAGGCAATACCTACGATCTAAATAGACGAATTAGTACTATGTATTTATATTATTTGTGGTTTCTCTTACTTTGGAGAACATATTTGGTTGATGTGGTGGAGTTGAGTGGATTGAATAAACTGATTTCTTGGATTTTTGAGGCCGAATTTATACGTAGTTCGAGTTGATACGGAGCGACCCGGTCACTTTTTAGTCGCCTTTCTTGAAGGTGTCTCATTGATTATGTGGGTACATGTCGGTAAGTGAGTATGTATATTATGTAACACTTATGTAATTAATGTAACGTGTTTCAACACTGCTCCTGATCTTGAAACCGATTCATCGTACCCTTGTAGAATGGTGTAATTTTTATATCGTAATATTGCAAAAATTATACAGAGATAGGAAATAAGAAAATAAAGACGCTGCGCCAGTTTTTTTTTTAATTCAAATAATTATAGCCTATATGACTATTTTAATTCTTTTCAAAAAGTTACACATATATATACAGGCTGTCCGGTAAAGGTGTTCCGAGAATTAGGGAGCTGATACAGGACGTCACTGCGATCCGTTGGCTTTTGACGCTTCATTAAAAAGTTATAGCATTTTTATTTATCAGTTTTATATTCCCTTAAAAATATTACTGATTACAAAATCGGCGTTGCTTATTTAACAGAAACAAAAAACCACTTACAAATAAGAAAAAGAAATAAAAGAGTTTTGCAAATACTGCTCAAATTGTTGCCCTTCCATGTGAGTGCGCATTTCAGCACGACTTTCCAAATCCTGCCTTCCCTTTGAAAAATTTCAGGTGTTTCTCGAATGCGTTTGCAGGCACCATTTATTCGCTGTAGCACAGTGGTTTCCAAACTGGGATGCGCGCCTCCTTTAGAGCGGAGCTAAGTTATTGAGACAGCCGAGAGCGGGAGAAGGACAGCGCAAGCAGTTTGGAAAACGCTGCTGTGGCAGAAATGCACTGCTACAACAAATAAATGGTGCCTGCAATCGCATTCGAAAAACACCTGAAATTTTTCAAAGAATCCGGCAGGATTCGGGAAATGTGCTGAAATGAGAATTCACTTGGAAGGGCAACATTTTGAGCAGTATTTACAAACCTCTTTTATTTATTGTTGTTATTTGTATGTGTTTATTTGTTTCTGTTAAATAAACAACGCCGACTTTGTAATCGGTTATATTTTTAAGGGAATATAAAACTGAAAAATAGAAAAGCTATAACTTTTTAATGAAGCGTGGAAAGCCAAAAGGGCATATACACTTTTTGGCTGGCAGTGACGTCCTCCATCAGCTCAATAATTTTCGGAACACCTTTACCGGACACCCTGTATAATAAAGAGTAACTTAATAAAGGAAAAAACATAAGTATAAATGAGAGCATCTGCTTTAGTCATGGTTTTAACTATAAGCAACAATCTTTTCTGAGAATGCAAAAATGTTATGAATAACTATTATAAATCTCTAGGTTATGAACAGAGATGTCATAATGGATCAAATTTTAGTGGAAACACATTTTCTTGGAAGCTGCAGTGTAAAGATAATTTGAAGATGCTACTACTAACTTTAGATATTATATGCTGGTTCTCCTATCTCGTCCGGTAGCTTCCAAGATACGTTTCCCAACCTTTTTTGTTCTAAGCCGGAAATTCAAAGAGTTCTCCTGTAATTTATTTTCAGTTGCACTAGTAGGAAAGCAAATCGTACTGAGAGTCAAAGAGTCAACCCTCCAATACCAGAAATTAAAGAGTGAAATAGTATTGTACGAAATATATAAACAAGAAATAACCACGTCATAATTTTTATTAATTATTAATTCATATGCGACAACAAAAAGTTATATTATAAAACAAGAAACGATGTGGCATCCCTATTTATTTCACACCACTTGTCAATTGTCACAGGATTTTTGCACGATTACTTTAATGTTCACGATTTAAGTTTTAATTTAAACCAACTTGTAGGTATATTTAAGGAAGAATCAGTAATAGCATATAAAAACCTAGTACCTCCTCGACTATCCATTCAGACTTTCTCTGCATCACATTGGATTCATAAATCAATACGGAAAACATAACATTGACAAACTGACCAATAAAGGTATCGTGAGTTGTCGATCATCTCTAAAATGCCCGTGTAACCGAAAGAACTTTCAGGCACCATTTCTATTTTATTTATATTTATATTATATTTTATTATATTTATATTTATTTTATTAAATGCAAATTGCTCAAGTATCTATCCCTTTAGTAAAGGTGCAAATAAGGGATACTAAATAAAAGAAAATTGTCATTAAAATTTATTAATTCTTATTAAAATATTATTTTGAAACAAACATAAGTTAAATGCGCAGGCACCTCATATAAAAACAAAACTTTGTAATGACCGGTAATAGTGTGGATTTGCGTTGATCTCTGAGCCTGTGACTGGAAGTGCTATGAATCGAAAAAATGGTTCACAATCTTAAAATCGAAGTGCTGCCGAGTAGTAACGACTTGGAGAGGTGGTATTTCTTTATTGTTGTGAGAGCACAACATTAACACATACCTACTAGAAAAACATCTTCAACTTCAGTTCTGTTTTTACTTCAGTGTATTAACGCTTAAGCTTTCATTTCAGCCTACCTAATATTTGTTTTACAAATTGTCTACACAAAAAAAATCGAAATGACTTTGTTAAGATCAATATCATTCAGTCCTGATTGATAACAGCTTTTTCTACACGTTTGGCTTTCACAAGTGTGGTAGTATTTTCCTATGTGAACAAAATACATAGATTAAAGAATTGCAACCATACACAGGATGTACCATTAAACAATCCGCGTTTTGTGGCAAACCTGGCTTTCAATGTTTCACCAGTCATCCTGAAAATATGGTAGAAATACTAATAATATAAATAAGCGATTCAAGCGGCATCCCCTAGAAACCAGAGCAGGGGTCTCTAAGCTGTCAAAGAATCAGAGATAAGATATGTATAGTTGTGTATTTCTAAATAATAATACGTACAGCCGAAGAATAAAGGATCTTTACATGAGCGCAGCAAGCCTACACCAAGCGTAGGTCGGAGATTGTCGGTCGTCGTATACACCTGCTAAAGCCATAAAACCGAAGAGTCACGTCTGTTTCATTTCATTTTAAGTTTTCTGTATATAGATGGCATGAAATTGAGTTTCGTATTAATATAATATATTTTCGATATTTGGAACGAGCGAAACTGCCGCTCGTAGCTAAAGATTGTTATTCGTTAATATTTTTGTTTCGATTTGCAATTGCAATATTTCATTTATACTCAAATACATAGTAACGTTAGTTGTAATTATAAAAATTTGAATTAGGCACATATTAAAATACTTCATCATCATGGCTACGTCGCCTAAAGGCAAACCGATTACTACATCGGATATCCGCTGTCAATAATTTTTAAAGGAAGGTAATCCCAGATAGGAATTTCATGTAAGTGAAAAAAATCTAACTCGGTTTCTACTTCGTCGCAGACCGAGATATACTTTTATCTAAAAAATTCTTATATTTATTTAATTTAAGTTATGATAAGTAATTGAAAAAAGGCAACTCCGTAAACTACAAAAAAAATCACTTAGATGGATATTATATATTTTATTTATGCATATAATTATGTATACAACAAAAATTATATAAATATAAAATAAGAATAGTATAGATAAAAGTAATAGGTAAATATATACAAGTAAAATATAATATATGTAATAACCTAAAATAAATATATGTATTAACATAAAAACAAACATTTAATAATATAGTAATAACATAAGCATGTATTAAATAAGAAAAGTGTTCTGTTAGGTTGGAGGTGATATAAATTTGGAGTGCCTTTATTTCATATTTGTTGAGGTTGGTATGACCTGCTGTTTTAGGAAATGATACATTTATGATAATCTAAACACAGAACATGTATCGTTCGTTTGTTGCACTAAGAAAACAAACAAAATCCTTTGTTGTTGTATCAGCAAAAATTGATTTAATTGTGGTTGTCCAACAAATGTATGATTTTTAATCAAATAGCTGCCTAGATTAATAATTGAAGTGCTTTTTGTTTGTCTCCTTGGTGTTTTAGTTACACTAATGGACATTTTTTAACGACCTTTTACCTGCTTATTATAATTTATAGAGGTTTTGACTGTATTGCATATTAATTTAAGTGTTTAAAATATATTATAAAAGGAACATTCACATTTATTATATGTCCCACATTTTTTCCCGCATAAATTATTTTTAGAAACTAAATGTTTCAGAGTAAAACTTTTCATATGGACCTAATTGTTTTTCCAAATCCTTAAAAAGTTACAGCAAACTTGAAATATTAGCAAAATAAATTTTTATATAAAATATAATTCCGGGCCTTTAATTTTGTAATTTAACCGAGTTTGTATTACCAATTGTTATGCAGCAACGGACAACTTTGAATACAACCATTTTATGTTTTTTTTATGTCAATTTTCTGATGTTCAGATAAAAGGTTAAATGTTTTAAGGTTTCTAAAGGACCCTTTTGAGGTGTCTAGAATATTGGAGTCAGCCAGTATAATTTTTTTAATCATTACAAAAATCAATTTAGCGATGAATTGACTGCTCGTCTTTTCCACAAAAATCAACATTGAATACTTGGAAATCAAATATAAAACATATAAATAATCCTTACCATATTCACAGGCCACTCACAAAATATGTTATCAATTTCTTATAATTTTGAGTAAATTTTATTATACAAGATTATAAATGTATTATATCGAGACAATTAAGCGATACATATATCAACATCAGTAAGAAAAAAGGGAATGGCCATTAAAAAACTATCGATGGCATCATAAGTAAAAACAATTGATGGTTGGACATTGAATTTAATATAGCTATGTATATTTATGTATATTTTGATAATTACAAATTGACAAGTTGGAGGATTTTTAAATTAGCAATCCGTTCCAGAGATTTTGTCGTTTCCATACCTTACATAATAAATAATAAAATTCAATTGATTAATTAATATTAAGGTAAATAACAATTTAATGATAATAAATTTGGTAACATAATAGATTGAAGTTTAAATAAATTTTAATTTTACAATTTTTTGAAAGTATCCACATATTATTCTGATGTGATATCATTCATATTGGATTGTAAATCCTCCCCTTACATATCACACATAAGAAAATGCCTATGGATGCTATTATAGAACGTCAAAATATAATTTTAATAAACAAAAAAATAACAACATTTTTATAATTGACCTAAAATGCTGAACAACAGTTCTATAGGGCATATCGGCAGCAAAGTAGAAACCGGGACAAATAAGATTTTCAGTTACATGCAAAATTGTAGAAATCTTTTGAAAATTATTTACGCCAAATATAATGATCGGTTTTGTGTTTCAGACATACGCCGGCCGGCGGCGCCCTGATGATCAAGGACTTAAAAATGTGCTTAACACAATATTCAACAAATTTGCAGATACGACCTTTAGAATTATAACGGCAGAAATTGTCGGTATACCTACTTACAATAAGAATTCATTTACGGTGTATTTTAAAATACATTAAATATTACAACGCACTTTTGTCAGGTTCGGATATCGGAAGCATATATAAATAGACGAAATTCGATTTCATTCCATACATAAAGAAAAATAAAACGAAACGAAACAAAAGTGACCCTTTGGCTTTATGACTTTAGCAGGTAGGTATCCGACGACCGACAATCTCCGACCTACGTTTGGTGTACGCTAGCTGCGGTCATGTTAACATCTTATTTTCTTCGACTGTACATATCATATAAGAAAGCTTTAATTCTAAAACTTTAATATATAAAATGTCTTATTGGCCATGCCTCATAATTAGGAGACTTTGATGATATTCGATATAATATTCGTAAACAATCGTCAAGATGCTCATTTGTGAGTCGAGAACTGTACCTCACTTTATTATATTAATAGCTGAAAACAATAATTCGCACAAGTATGTATTTAAATAGTTCTTGATGCATTTGTGGGTAGGTCGATGTCAAATAAACTCAAACTGACAATCACCTTTCATTTTCTTCAAATTTTGAAAATGCAAACTAGTTTAACTTTTTTATTATTTTACAGAGTCTATTGTCATTTGCTATATTTGTCATTTGCCTGCAGGTCCAAATTAAAAAAAATCATTATTTCAGGCAGAAAACCCAAATCCCTAGCCGGCAAATCAGTTAATTTTTTTTTGAGTTATTTTGTGTGAGGGTATTTTTTTATTTCTGACATGAAGCTTTCGAATGTGTTAGGAACTATAGTTATACCGTTACGTTTAAGTACTTGGAAATATGTGACATGCGCATAACTAAACTCAAAAGTTACTGATTATTTTTGTTATTAAGTTACTGTGATATTATGCAAATCTATTGCAGTAACAGAAAATAAAGATTATTCTTGCTTTGAGCCTTTCGCGGCACGGGTTATTATCTATTGATCGATCTCAAATTTCAAGGCAATTAAGTATGGATATAAACGAACAAATTTGAGGGCTCAGCATAAAAAGTTATAACATAAGGACTACGCTAATGTATAGGTTTAGTCATAGGCAGCAGCATCAAGATTAATTGTTAAAACACATTAAATTTAATTAATATAAGTCATTTATTTACAATACACTAAAGCAATTTATCTAAATAACATAAAAAAATTAATGATAATATCCTTGGGCTACTGGAGCATGAGAATATACAGCTTTGGCCTGAACTTGTGGGTGGGCAGCATGTCCGGTTCTTTCGACAACAGCGTTAAATCCACTGTGTTTATCAGCAGTGTATTTGACAGTACGGATGGTGCCATCAGCTTCATGGAGGGAATATTCACCTTGGACTTGGTCTCCGTGTCGGGTTTCGTGTTGGGATTTGATGTCACCGGTATGCTTGTCCTCAACAGCGTACTGGAATTGGTATTCAGCTGGCCCCTAAAGAATATCGGATCAATATAACCCTTTACTTACAATTTCAATGCCAACTTACATATTCTTCTTCGACATGCTTGTAGACAACTGGTACTTTGGCAACAACTGGAGCTACGTATTTCTGTACGTAAGCTGGGGCGGCATGGTATTGTGGGGCGGCATAGTATTGTGGGGCGGCTTGGTAAGTAGCTTGTTGGGTGTATCCTAAACCGCTGTAGCCTGATCCTGAGTGTCCACCCAAGTTCGAGGAAACAGAAGAGGTGGCTCCGTGATATTCAACCGCAGATGCAACTGCTAAGAAGCAGGCAATAGCTACAATCTACAATAAAAAATTTAGCGACTGGTTTTAGTTGTTCTGTGGTTTTGCTTACTTTGGAGAACATTTTTTTCTTGTTGTGTTCGCGTTGGGTAGATCGAGTGAACTAATTTTGTCGATCTCTGTGGTCGAATTTATATGAATGCAACTGATATGGCGGGCACCAGTCACTTTTGTGGCCCGCTTTATGAAGGTGCCCTGTTGATTATGTGTGCATATTTCGGCAAATATATATTATGTAATTAATATATATTATTTTTTCGTAGCCGCTCCTTATCTGGATGCTGAAATGCGTTTACTGTTTTTATTATGTACATAGGTACATAATATGTGAATGAAACCTAAACTCGCAAGTGGCAGGATTATTGCCAGATTGCATTTACAGTTGCAATTGCAGTTGCCCGTGAATCAGAACATTTGTTTATTCTCGTCTGTGCTTAAAATTGGTTTTATTAACGATATGTCAAAAACACTATACAAGCAAAATAAATTCAGATAGTAAATATCATGGACTAGTTTTCTTCAATTCATTCAAAAGTTAAAATATTAACAAAATCGTATTTTAAACGGCTCCAACTTCTCAAGGAATTGAGGAAACCGATAAAGCATATGAAACTTCGGAATGACATTAAGGCCCTTCGCCCACTGCGCAACTTTTTGAAGTCGTGTGGCAGACTTAAGACCCAGTTCTACCTCTTCTAAAACGCGTTTTCAAATAAAAACGTTATTTATTGTTCAAAGTTTATGAAATTTTCAGTATAACTTCTTAGATAAATAACGAGTTGGGTTGGATGACAAATAATTTTTTGGAAAGATAAAAATTAATTTTACTTCTACATCTTTGGATTTTTTCAAATATAAAACATCTACCCCAACTTATGATACAAAAATAGATTTTTTATTTGAGTACAATTTTAACCCAAACATTATAATTGCGATAATAAAGCGTAATTGACAGAAATGTATTTATTTGCCCATATTACTGCTGCTCGGTGTAGACAGCAGACGTCAGGAGCCTGAAACACTGCCTATAACTGGTGACTACGGATTGACGTTGGTTGGGGACAGGCTGACCACTCCCACCAAAAAAAAAAACATCGCAAAGAAATATTTCATTTCGGAGGTGCGATGTTTTCAAAGCGGAGCTTTAAGTACATATATCGCAATTCGGGTAGCGGATATACCAAATTTCCTAGGATACTTTTACTCGCACATGTCGCGACTCAACTCGTTGACGCGACGTTTTCGTGTTACAATTTTACTCAAAGCCCGTTATCAATTTCAGCTTAAATCGTCAAGTGTGATGTATCTTTCGAATCAACAAAATCAAAAACTTACATTCGAGGATATCAATATTAAATATGGCTTGTTGTTTTCTAGTTGTTTTCAGTGAAAAATTAAAAAAGACCACAACAGGTATTAGATTATTGTCATAAATTTTTTTTTCAAAAAATGCCAAATGAAAGGTGATACTTGAATCTAGAATTAGCTTCAAATTTTGAATTAGAATTTTATTACCATACCTACCACCTTCCTTGGGTTGGTATGAGTTGTCCTGGTATAAGTTGTTGTGATATGAGTTGTCGTGGTATAAGTTGTCATGGTATGAGTTAACACGTTATTTTCGGAAAACCCGGAAGCCGTAGAAATTTAAAATGGATGTTTTATGTTAAGAATATCATTCCTATTGAAATATTAGCATGCAGCTTGCAATATTATAGATAACATCAAGTATATCCTAACAATTTTAATGTTAGTCTATTATAGCTAATCCAAATTTCATTCGTAAGCTTGTGCTTCTTTGACAAAATTATGGGGTGTTTTTGTTCAATGTGTAATTGCGAATAAGCGCTAATTCCATGGAGTTCGATTCGTGTTGCATCATTGCAAAGAACTTATCTCTTTATATGTATTCGAGTGTGCATTCAATTGAGTTATAAAATTATACCATGCTGAATTTAAATCACTAGGTAGGGATTCATCTCAACCCAGTTGCCATAATCGTTTCATTGTAATGTTTGGGTCAATAATCGCAGGGCCCACTAATCCTAGCGGCGCGAATATTTGTTAAATAATCGATAATTCAGTTCGTTTAGTAATACGCGAGAAATTTATACTCGGTGCATTGGTATAGTGAAATGTGTTGCTATTAGCATTCCAAGCTAGACCTAACGTTTTCAAATCTTTGTTATAACGTATCAATTTGTCTGTTTTATCATTATCGCCCAAAATTTCATTTAAACTCGATTAATCATTTGCAGACTATTTTTGAAATTGAAATCCTGCGCTGCTTATAGTTGTTATTTCGCGTTGAATTTCCATTAAACTAATTATCCATGTAAAATGAATTTTTTTATTATTTGGCATGTGCGAAGTTGTGTTTCATATTCGTTCGCTAACTGTTGTTGTCACTGTTGTGGGTTTTAACGTGTAAATTTTCCATGGTTCATTTTTATCATAACGCCAAATTATCTATTGATATCGTTGAAGATCTTCGTGTACTAAAATTTGTCTAAACGTCATCTTTATGTAAGCGCTAACAAACCGATAGACCTAATCAAAGTCGGATAACGACTCAAAATAAGTCATCCTTAATCTTAGGACATACCAGTAAAACATCGTTCAAGAAAAAATATATAAGCTTTAGCTAACGCGTCAAATACTACCCTGGATTTTGTTGTTGTGCTGTTTTCTTTTTGATCCGCGTGATGTGGCAAGAAATACGTGGAGTGTTCGTTGTTTTCAAGATCAAAAGTACCTTGGAGTGATATGAGGCCTAAAATTTCATATTCGCGCATAAATAATAATCTTGTCGTAATGATGAGTCTGTTTCCAGGCGTGACTCCATCCCTAAAAATCTTTTCAATGGCGTTACTTTAGAGTCGCCAAGATTCGTAAATTTTCAGAAAAACGCAATTTAACAACAATTTTAACGTGTTCATTCCGTGACTTCTGCAAATTGAATTTCACAATGGTTTTATACCCAGGTCAAATGTGGCTGTGAGGGAATTTTCTCTATTTCCTTAAATTCAGTTAAACGCTTATCCAAGTATTCGTTTGAAAGCTTACTTGTAAAATTACATACTAATTTATTATTTCGCAAATCCTCTAAATTTAAACTACCTGCCAAAATCAACCCAAGTTGAGTTTTCTGTAATGTGGACATAGGTTTTCCCAATTTTATTTGTCCAATGCATAATAATTCGAAGAATACGTCTGCTCCAAACAGTAAGTATACCAGACTGACAAGCGTTATTTTTCTTATTATCAGTAAGTATACCTCTCGGAGTATTACACTCTGCATCTGTTACGTTCAATGATTTTTTGTAATTGAGGCATTTAGAATCAAAACCAGCTCAATTCATTTTTATAAATTTTACAGCAGAGAGAAAAAACGTTTCACGGTCTGCCCATTTAATTTTGCAAAAATATTTTTGTCTCGTTTGCACAACCTATGGAATGTGATTCCAAATATTTTTTCAGTTTTAAGTTAGAAGTTCTGTATAATTATTTATAATTAAAAATTGTTTGGATTAAGCTGGTTTTTAAAAAATTACAGGGAAGTTATGTAAAGAAAATCATTGGTATACTACTGGGCACTTCTTTGAATCGATTTGATCAGAATTGAAAACTGAATCGATTTAGCTGTCCGATGTCCGTCTGTCTGTCTGTCTGTCCGTCGGTCCGTCTGTCCGTGTGTACACGATAACCGCCGTAATTTTTAAGTAATTGATCTGAAATTTGGGATACAGGCTTATCTCTTAAAGAGTAAGGACACGTTCATGAATGGGCAAAATCGGTTTTTTTTTTGGAATATTTTACGGTGGGGGTATTTTAACTTCAGCACGGCTGAAGATAAATTTCTTACCAGTTTTTATTATAAACATATTTATGATATAATTATAAACATATTTATAATATAATTATAAACGTAATTATAATTATTATTGTCATTAGATCAAAACATTTTCATCGGAGTTTACGTTGGCAACACATTTGCCTTCGTCGGAAAAACTATCCCTAAAATGTATCCAAGTCTCGTACGATCCATTAAACGTGGGTAAGCTTATTGTTAGTAATTTTATGTGAGGTGAAACTAACGCTAGAATCGTACATTTTTAAATGTGGGACCTCCAGAGATATTAGGCATTAAATATCGAGGAAATGAAAAATTTTCAATAGCTTGTTATCAAAATGGAGAAGGAGTAAGCGGGCTATTGTTTTATTACACGCTCTTTGAATACAAGGTTATAAATAAACAATATTGAACGAACAAATTAATATCATTCATATCGAAAAAAAAGCGAGTCCTAAAAGAAAGTAAGTAAACTTTTTTTTTAATAAATTGTAAGTCTTTGGGCCCAAATAACAAAGGTGATCTTAGTTTGACCTTTTTCATTGTCCAGAATAGTCCAAAATAGTTGGACAATAAAACATGTCAAACTAAGAACAACTTTTTTTTATTTTACCCTGATCAACACAAAAAACTAACAGTTTCTATTATTCAATCAAGGGCAAGAAAATTTTCATATATTATATACGTCACACATGCGCTAAATGGAATGGCTGTTATTTCAACTCATGGCTTTTATTTCAACTATGACAAACCCCATCAAAGTTATTGACTTTAAAGTAAACACATACCAATGTCACAAATGACTCAAAAGTGGCATTTCTAAACCGATTAAAATGAAAAATAATGAAATTCAATGCCAGAACATAGAGTGTCATTAAAAAATTAATTTTTCTAAAATAGTCAAGCGATCAAATTTTTTTTCTGAGCCATTTCATATGGATGTATAAAAATTCATAATAAAACAGTAAACACATTCCAGAATCGAGATAAGGAGCGGCGGCGACAAATTATATATTAATTACATAATATATATTTGCCGAAATATGCACAGTGCACACATAATCAACAGGACACCTTCAATAAAGCGTGCCACAAAAGTGACTGGTGCGCGCCATATCAGTTGCATTCATATAAATTCGACCACAGAGATCGATAAAATTAGTTCACTCGATCCACCCAACTCCAACACAAGAACCAAAAATGTTCTCCAAAGTAAGCTAACCCATAAAAATACCATAAGAAAAACCACAGAAATACTAAAAAACAGTTACTAAACTCTTTATTGTAGGCTGTAGCTATTGCCTGCTTTCTAGCAGTTGCATCTGCAGTTGAATATCATGGAGCCACCTCCTCGGTTTCCTCCAATTTGGGTGGATCAGACTCAGGATCAGACTATAGCAGTTTAGGATACACCCAACACGCTACTTACCAATCAGCCCCACAATACCTCGCCGCCCCCGTTTACGTACAGAAATACGTAGCTCCAATCGTTGCTAAAGTACCAATTGCCTACAAGCACGTTGAAGAGGAATACGTAAGTTATATTTGGAAATGGATGTAAAGGGTTTTACATGTTAATACTATATTTTTAGGGACCAGCTGAATACCAGTTCCAATACGCTGTTGAGGACAAGCATACCGGTGACATCAAATCCCAACACGAAACTAGACACGGCGACCAAGTCCAAGGAGAATATTCCCTCCATGAGGCTGATGGTACCATCCGTACTGTCAAGTACACCGCTGATAAGCACAGTGGATTCAACGCTGTTGTCGAAAGAACCGGGCATGCTGCCCACCCGCAAGTTCAAGCCAAAGCTGTATATTCTCATGCTCCAGTAGCCCAAGGATATTATCATTAAATGTTTTATGTTATAGATGAATTGTTTTAGCATATTGTAAATAAATGTCTTACATTAATCGAATTTATTAAGTTTATCAATTATTGATGGCAACTGATGATTTTTATTGACACTCTAGCACAGGCTGTCCTAGTTTTAATGGTAGCCCAGGGGTATGATAATACGTATGAGCCTGTTCTATAGTCTATCAATTCAGTGAGCACGTAAAGTATGGAAGCATGACATTATCTCTGAAATCGTTCGTTATTGTAAAATCACACGTCGATTTTTTCATTATCAAAATACATTGGAGCAAGTATACCCCACTAATGAAAATTTTTGTTAGTGTTTAGAGAAAAACTATTTACAATGGAAACTAACAACAAGTGATATAGGACGTAAAAAACACATGAAACAAACGGTAAAGTCAAGGCTGTCTTAGAAAACCCAATTTTTTTCTAAATCGCGGGTTCGAAATCACGTAAAAACGATAAATAATTCAAACTAAGTTCATAGGTAAAACCTTTCTATTTTTTTGTGTTCTATTTTGGAAAGTCATTTTCATAAAATAATAATGTATACCAAAAAAAAATAATGTCGTTATTTAATATTTTATTACTTTTATATACTTTCCAATATGCAAAATTACATCAGAAAACCACGGTAAAAATTTCATATTTCTACAACGCGTATTAACGCTAGGATTCCGAACCTACCGTACACTTCCGGTAGACTACGTCGTTAACTGGAAGATATTATGAGCAATTTTCTATTTTTTCATTTTTCACGTATCAAGCCTTAGAAGCTTGTTGAGAGAAGGATAATTGAAATGTAGGGTTATACTGATTTGTGCTAAATATAAATTTTAACAGTAGCAATCACGTCAGGTTTATGTGTTTTTGTAGAGATTCAGGGTTTAGACATTCCAGGTTTCTACATTTGCTTCAGTTGGTATAATTTAAAAAAAATGGGCTTTTTACACTTTCACCTCACACACAGAAAAGTGATCTCTCGAACGAAGAGAGAATTACTTGGCTGAAGTAGTAGGTAGGTTCGTATATACGCGAGAGATTATTGACTTCAACCAAGAAATTTTATTTCTTGGAATAATTACTAGATTTAAGAAAGTGGTTACTCTGGTGAAGTAAGTAAGTTTATTGAAGAAGTAACAGTCTTCAATAAAGTGTATATTTTTATTCTCAGTAAATATTTTTAGCTACTTAATCTAAGAATTTTAAAGATTTGGCACAAATACGTTTTCTATTGCTAATTAACAAGATAGGTATGTTATATTTACTTACTCGTTCTAAACTGTTGCGTGCGTTACATCAAACTACTCCGTGTTGAAACGTTTATTGTACACTATAAATCACAATACACATCCCCAATAAATCACAAGGCACATCCCCTATGGGTACTTCGTTGTTTCCGTACTAGGTTAGGTTCCGTGGCGCCAGCACGTGCCAGCACAACGCGCGGGCGCGCGAGCTTTGACAAAATCACGGTGCGCATATTTATTCCAGAGAAAGAAATTACTTGAAAGAAGTGAGACTCACTTCAGGTAAATAATTGGTGGGTTTTTATTCAGTAAACAATACTTACTTATATTAAATGTCTTATATTTTCTTGGATCAAGTAACTACGCAGTTGGACGGATTTAATATTACTTCGTCGGAGATATTAACATTTTTGGGACGAAAAATTCAATTACTTCTTTCAATACAATATTGGTTCTTATAAAGAAAGAATTTATTTGTTGACAGCATTTATCTGAGAAATTATTTTACTTATATTGAGTATGTGGCATTTCTTGTATATACCTAACTTTCTACATCCAAGTAAATATGCATTTGACTCTAGTAAATAAATTCAAGAAATTATGTTTTCTCGTTCCAAATAATCACTTTTCTGTGTGGCACTTTTTACGAAATAGTTTCCATAAAAAAATTTTACATTTTGTGAATTTTCTATATTTTACAATTCTCATAACCTAGTATTCTCCCCAAAATTTTCTTGTATGTAACTACAATATACGCTGCCATTAAGACAATAAAAATATTCTTTAACTATTCTTCAGCATCCTGAAAGATAACTCAGCCTGCACAGTGCTATCCTAACAAACATCCAACTGCACTGCTTTTTGCATAAAATCTATAAAACGATCATTCATTTCACCCATGGAGGAAGGATTTCACCATATATTCGATGCCATAACAGCACTACTGTTTTGTTTGATATACACATAAAGTAATACAACATTGGATTTAAACGTAATGTTTTTAATCTTCCCTTTTTATACCCCCACATTTGCTGTGGTAGGGTATATTCACTTTGCCATACATTTGTAACACCCTTACGGGAGCGAGGCAGGCATAGACTTGTATACTTTTGATCAGCATTGAAAACTGAATCAATTTAGCTGTCCGTCTGTCCGTCCCTCTGCCCGTCTGTCCGTGTGTCTGTGTACACCATAACTGCTGTAATTTTCTGAAGTAATTGATCTGAATTATGATGTACAAGCTTACCTCTTAAAAAGTAAGGACAAGTTCGTGAATCGGCAAAATCGGTTAACAAAAATTTTTTTTTCAAATTCACACTGTAACTGCCGTAGTTTTGGAGTAGTTGATCTGAAAGTTGGTATAGTAGCTGATTTCTTAAAAGAAAGGACAAGTTTATGAATGGGCAAAATTAGTAAACTAACTTTTTTTTCAAATTCCTCACCAAAAATATTTTACGTTGGGGAGGTTTGGCCCAGCTGAAGATAATTTTCTTACTAGTTAATATTCGTAAACTAACTCTAACCCCAGCCACGACTGACATCTGACAATAACTGCCTTGCCACATGTAAATCCACTATTTCCTGAAGTTGTGAACAGTGCCACTACACAATCCCAAACACATTAGTTTTTAAGGTACAAATGGAACAAAGATTACTTTGAAAAATGATTTCTACTTAATCTTCGACTACTACAACCATTTTGCAAAGCAATTCGCTCAGGTCAATTCATTTTTAAAATTCTGAGTGACAGCGAGAAAAAGTGAGTGAGTAAACAAGGGATATATTGCACTTTGAGCGATTTTGCATCAGCCCTGACACACCATATTGTATTGTTTATCTACGACTCACATATAATAAGTTTATTGTATATGTATCTGTGATAATCCCTGGCATGATACACATCCAAAATTATGATAACAGCAGCTTTATATAATAATGACTTCATTATTCAAAGGAACTGTTATTATTATACAAAGCTTGTTGGTTGCCGGTTGGTTGACAGTTTGGCTCGCTACCATTAAGAAATAGATTTAAAATATTTAATATAAAATTGAATCGTCATATTTTACTTGCACATAATGGCTACAAATTGCGATAATGAGGTTTATACACGAGCCGTAGGGGATTGTAGAAAAATAATATTATGCTAGGCCCAAATAAACCCAGTCATTCTACGGTATGGTAGTATTATTTAGCTTGCCAACTAAGTAATTTCCAAAAGTCATGCATAACAAAAGCGGTACGCGAATATTACCAGTAGCAAGGTCACAAACGATGTAACAACAATTTAAATTAATTAGAAATTGTTACATATACTTAGTTGCGAAAAACGTACCCACATAATCAATTATACACTTTTATTAAACTGGGCCACAAGAGTGACTACCCGAACTTCGTATTCATATAATGTCGATAATAAAAACAGACAATGCAGTTAACTTGACACTTCAAAACAACTAACCAATATGTTCTTCTAAAGCCTCCCCTACATGCTCCGATGCATGTCGCCAACGTTCGTTGGTCATCCGTGTGCTCCGGGTAGCCTAAGCCAGCTAACTGGATCAATGTCAACATGTTGGCGAAGTGAATGCGCCAGTGTTTACAACTCCAAACAAGTAATAATGGCCTAATTGCCCTCCAAAAATGGCTAGAAATTAACTACACACTCAAAATAAGGTAAAACGCTAATTCAAGTATTATTGTGAAAGAAAAATACCATGTATGAACAACAAATTATCTAATGTAAATAAGTACTGGGGATCAGCCAATGTATAAGGGAGAATTAAAGCAGCGTCCTGTGTTTTATCCCTAAGCGTTTGGTAATCACGTTATTACCTTCTCAGAGGGCGGCACTTGCTACAAGTGTTCTACAAGTGTGCTACAAGTGTTGCTACAAGTTTCAAAGCGTCAGGTTAATGATCCTCGAATGTCTTCGGCTAGTAACAAGTCCAGATCAGTATGGAAAATTATAAATGCTGAAACCAAAGGGCTCTATAGAGATCGAGCATTAAGGTTGACCGTAGATGGGATAAATGATGCGACTCAGATGGTGCATGTTGGTGGCGCTCTTTGTGATCGGTCGGAGCTGTTGAAGGTTGGAGTACCTCAGGGATCAGTGCTTGGTCCCCTGTTATTTGTCTTGTACATCAACAACCTGTCGGAGAGCTTTCCGTTGGGCGATCTGTAACAGTATGCAGACGACACCACGCTGGTGGTAACAGCGGACAGCCTGGAACAACTATTCATTTTGGCGACGAATGCTGTTGGGCGGATGACGTTGGGCGGTGTGGAGAAAACTGCATAATACTCAACCATGAAAAAACAGCGATGCTTCACCTCTCGACGGAAAGGTCAAGAAAATCCTTGCTTGAGAGCTCATAGAATGGGTCCATTCAAGTTGCTGACGAGGTGAAGTTTCTAGAAGTATTTCTTCAGAGTTCATTAAGGCGGGAAAGGCATATAGACTACACAGTAAAAAAGCTAAACAAGGTGTACTACTCCATGTACATTGTATAAGCTTCGAGATTGCGTCAGCACTGATACGTTGAGAACGTACTATCTGGCAAGCGTCACTTATGTCACTTATGAGGTATGGTACAATACTGTGGGGCTTCCTGTGTTTTGCTGGACCAATCTGCGTATGTTTGTCAGAAACTGTGTACTATTGAGTGCAAGTCAAACAAGAAACGCAGCGGTTTGGTGGTCCCCCACTCGACCTCAATATATGATTGCAGACCGGAATATGATGATCAGACTATATAATGCATTGTCATCCGAGCTGATGGAGGTTGAAAGCTTGAGAACGTTTAAAATTAGACTTAAAATTACTTAAACTTAGAATATCTGCTGCAAAACTCCTTTTATAGTGAGTTCGTTAAGTCATGCTTAAATACCTGAGAATATTTTGTATTCTATATGTATATGTATATTTCTATGACTATTGTTAAAACCTCGGCGAGGTCTACGACCAATAAAATTTCTTATTTCTTATAAGTTACTAAGTGTACTACAAAAGTACAAACGTGTACATTCATGTGGACGTTCTTGTGCAGCTCCAGAGGGAGTTCCACCCATTTTAGGGGTCAAGAAAAATAAAAAATAAACGTACCAACTTTCCCTGTTCACTTTTTCTTAGGCGAGAATTCAATCCATGTAATTGAATTATGAATGTAATGAAAGTTACACTAACTAACTACAGTTAGGAGTGCAACATCCACCAAAGACATGTGGAAATTAAAGAGAACGTCAACGATTATTCCATTGAGCCCTGATTTTAATTATTATTTCATATCAACAACAATAATATATTCTTGAAATTTTATGACAACAGACAAAGCCCATTATTATCTAACCGACATGATTAAAATAATTTTGCCTAACTTTTATGACTTTTCATAAACATATAATTATTACTATAATAATAATAAGAAAACAATATTCTGTCTCATAGTATTCTTTTGACGTGTAGTCCAACCAAAATCAAAAAAGAATATTATTCCTATTTAATCCCTTTCATCTCATCTAAAATATCATGCGTAAGAAAAAGAGTAAGCAAACCATATCCAGCAGCAAGGTCAGGAGCGAGATACGAAAATTTTAAATCAGTTGCATAATTGTTACATATACTTGCCGAAAATGTACCCACATAATCAACAAGATACCATTAAAGCAGGTCACAAAAGTGATTGGCCGGAGCCATATTACTTCGCATTCATATAAATTAGTCCACAAAAATTGACAAAATCAGTTCACTAATACCATTCAACTCAAAAACAACAACCAAACATGTTCTCCAAAGTAAGGACAGACTGAACTAACTATTTGCAACATATTATATTCTTTGTTATTTAGATCGTAGGTATCGCCTGTCTTTTAGCAGTCGCTTCTGCTGTTGATTATCAGGGAGCCACCTCTTTCGTTTCCTCCAGCTTGGGTGGACAATCAGGATACAGCGGTCTAGGCTACACCCAAAAGGCTACTTACCAAACCGCCCCACAATACCATGCTGCTCCAGTCTACGTACAAAAATACGTAGCTCCAGTAGTTGCCAAAGTACCAATTGCCTACAAGCGCGTTGAAGAAGAATACGTAAGTTGTCATTAAAATTGGAATTAAAGGGTTCTATTGATCCTATATACTTTAGGGACCAGCTGAATACCAATTCCAATATGCTGTTGAGGACAAGCATACCGGTGACATTAAATCTCAACACGAAACTAGACACGGAGATCAAGTCCAAGGAGAATATTCCCTCCATGAGGCTGACGGTACCATCCGTACTGTCAAGTACACTGCTGATGACCACAGTGGATTCAACGCTGTTGTCGAAAGAACCGGACATGCTGCCCACCCACAAGTTCAAGCCAAATCTCTCTATTCTCATGCTCCAGTAGCCCAAGGATATTATCATTAAATGTTTTATGTTATTTAGATGAATTGTTTTAGCATATTGTAAATAAATGTCTTAAATTAATCGAATTTATTTAGTTTATCTATTATTAACATTGATGGCAACTCTTTGATTTTTTATTGAGACTCTAGCACAGGACGTCCTAGTTTTAATGGTTTTAATGATACACCCCAGGGGTATGATAATACGTATCTGCGTGTTCTATAGTATAGAATAGTCTATCCATTCAGTGAGCACGTAAAGTATGGAAGCCAAAATGACAAAATCTCTGAAATCGTTAGTTATTTTAAAATCACACGTCGATTTTTTCATTATTAAAACACATCTATCTGTTTCTGATCGTTAACTGGAAGACATAATAAGCAATTTTCGGATACTGCCCATTCACAACGTCAAGCCAAAGCTGTATATTCCCATGCACCAGTACCCCAAGGATATTACCATTAAACTAATTATGTTGTTTAGATGAATTATTTTAGCAAATTTTAAATAAATGTTTTTATTATAAATATTGTTTTTTATTGATTCTCTACACACATACGCTGTTCGAGAAATGCGCCGAAATGAGTCGGTTATGTCATTGCACGACCATGAATGTGGAAGTGTTACAATTATTACGTGCAAGCGCACAGACTCTTTCACAGTGGAACACTTTCATCCGTCGCCTTGAGCCAGACGGACAATACCAGAACTGGTGCACATAATCGCCTCATCAAGCAACAAGGTCACACTTTCCTTCGCTCTTAAAATTGATGGTTCTTGATATTACTCCCAGGTCCCAAATTACCCCGTTCTTTCTCTATTTTAAATATTATTGAACTTAATTTGGAACCAAGAACAATGCAACAATTTTTCAGTTGGTAGTTTGATTATTGCACAGTGAAATGGCACTTCATAATTGATTTAGAAAGGATATCAAATTGATGTGTCACTGTCAGGTTATTTTATTTAAGTCATCAATTTAGGTAGTCAAAAGTATGGTGTAGAATAGTTTTCATCAAACATTAATCAGTTGGGGCGTAGATCAGATGGTTAACGCATATTTTTTTACACATATTTTCTGGTTTATTTTCTGGTTCTATTTACATCGCTATTAATTAAACAAATTACTACAGTGGCCGTATCATTATAAATTAAAATATCGAACAAATGACAACCAATAGTATGTTTTCTTCGTAGAACTGGAAACATAAATTATGAATGGACTCTATCTAGTTTTTGAGAAGATCAAATACCAATAAAACTGGTTTGTATGTTTTTAGAAATAATTATCTCAAAAACTACACACTATTCACAATGTCAGCATTCGTATTCATATACTACAGAAGAAGGTATTCCCGAATCGGCTATAACGGCTTTCCATATTTATGGCTTTTTTCAGTTTTTAGTCATTTTTCTACGATCCTGGTAATTTTCAAAAATCAGCTACCTGAGCCGAAGTCTTAGGAATAAAAAATAGGTACCTAAGCCGAAGTCTTTTGAATAATTAACTCATTCCAGCATCACAACTTTGCAACCAGCTGTAATAATACTAATAACAATAATTTGTGCAAAATTAAATCGGAAAAAGATTGACCTATTCCCCTTTCCACCTCATATATTTTTTTGCGGGGGGCGGATGGGGCACCATATATCTGCATTCAAAAATTCAACATGTTTTCTTTTTTATTAGTCTAATTATTACTTAGTTTAAGTCTAATTTACGTCGACCAGTTTATACATGTAACATATTTTTTAATTGAACATTGTTTTAGTATAATGGTTTTAAAATGAATTTTGTTTTATGATTCCCTTTGTTTGTTAATTTGATTATATAAAATTAATAACAAGTACAACTGGACTGCATACAAGAACTACAGCTAAAACTAAACTTTATTGCACTTTATGTTAAAACACTTATAACCATCAAATTAGTGTAGATTCTTAATCGGCCAAAGTTTAACAAATCCCCAAAATTGTTACCTGTATAGGACAAATATTAAAAAATCTGATGTGGCCAGGCACATGACTTTATCATACTGTATATAAAATTAATAGTTTAGCTGCATGAGATTCTATTTGAGCGAGATCGGCCATGTCTGCATTAAAATAAAATTAGTATAATTGGACAGATATGTCGATTAAAGCTGCGTTCGGATATTGTACTCCGTTGACACCGGGTTCACCGTCCAAATGACACTTGCGTGTTATTGGGTGTAAACAGTGTATTACAATATCCGAACGCAGCTTATATTGACAGAAGTTATTGTCAAAACATTAGCGTGTGACACTATCAAACGTCATTAGTTTGACCGTCATTAGAATCAAAAAATCTGACAAATTCTGGCTACTAGTTTTCATGCAGTACGACCGATCTCGATGAAATTGAATTTGCTCATGCAGCTAAACTATTGATTGTAACAAAAAATGTCATAGTCATAAATTATTCAGAATTTCCTCTTCTTTAATTTATTATTTAACTATTTCGACGAAGTTCCATAAATGGCGGCTTATTTGCAAAATCTTTCAAAAATTCTAAGACTAAACCTCCAGTTCCTTTGGACCCTTTTCAACAGAAAGCTTTTCAGCTCTAAGTTTGGTTATGAAACTTCTAAATATGAAGTTTCGTCCCGATACCTTTAGTAGTTTCTCCGGAATCGTCGCCACAAAGACGGGTACACACACACACACACACACACACACATACACACACACATACATACACACACACACACACACACACACACACACACACACACACAGACATTTTTTTGTACCTTGGTCAAAAATGTTCAGGGGACCCAAAAAGACATATTTCCGTTAAAATCTCAAAAATTTTGTTTGGCACGATTACAATACTTTACATACTGCGTATGATAAAGTAAAAATCGAATTTGCTTATTACTGGAAATGAAAAGACGATAAAAGAACGCCTACCTCTTGCTATCCAAAGCCTACTGAGGTATAAAAATTAGTGATTAAAAAAGCGGACAGCTGCGTTTTGCATTTTGCTGTCATTGCTCTGATGTCAAAACTCTAGAACAAACCCAAAAAAAAAAACAACTTTCTAGTGTTTCCAAGTCGTTCATTATGGAATAGAACGAGTTTTGAAAAGCTTGTTTGTTAATTCTTATTTTATACCTATTTTTTGTTTTGTGTGTAAAATACATTCACAAAGTTATATAGTCAATAATAATTGAAAAGCGCAATTATTCCTCATTAATTTTTTTAGTTATGGAGCCAGATTTTATTATTATTATTATTATTATTACTAATTTAATACTTCTAATTCCGATTTTTTTCCATATTCCAGCGAGGTACTTTTGGAGATGATAGGCAACAGAAATGGAGTATCATACTTTGACCCCTATCGGCAAGCTTTCAAGTTCTTCAGGTTTTATATCTTTGCCAAATTTCGGCATCCGTTCATGCATAATTGGACTGGTTGTCAAAACTTGATTACCAGTGTGTTATGAAACCTACTCTATCAGATAGATTTGCAGTTTTTCGCCATTATTTTGCCATTATGTTGATTACCAGTGACAAGTTCATATTGTCCAAGTGAAATTTGTACCAAATTTTAAAATTACGTAAGTAACCTGGAAAATTTGATATGATATAGAGCAGAATTAATTAGATTACTTTTTCAACTTGACGAATTATATTCTAATGAATGCATTAAAGGTAATACCCACATTAATATATTTCGGCGGTAGATTTAGGTCACATTTGTTTTGAACATTGGAAAAGATATAGCGTAACTTAATCGATATTATGCATAAGTCATTACGTCACTTTATAGTAAGAATACATTCTCATCCACTACATATTGTATTATTTGTCTTTCGCTTATTTATTCACTATGCTGGGTAATTATTTGGATTGTTTCCTTTTCGAAACCTTTAGTTCGGAGAAAAAAAATGAAACCCAGAAATATATTACAAAAAAAATATTGAAATGAAAGCTATGAACAAAAGCGTCTAACATACCGCAAATTACTTAAACTCAGTATATGCGAAATGTTCACATCGTTGCAGTAAATACACTCCTTTATTCGTTGCGTTAAGTCTTTAATAATGTGATGGTTTCGTATGTAACACAGCATTCACCTACTCCTTTAGATCACACTGATCGGGTTGCCATATTTAGTTGGACCTGCTTTAAACGCAATAATTCATTGTTTATCATTTTCCGAAAATCCACTTAGAAGTGTGGAAAAAATAGGAAACGTTAGCAACATTAGCATACATACTAACCTGTACAATTATAGATACACGTGTTTGATGATGTATAAAAATCGTGCTAAGCAATTTGAAGAAGTAGATGATTAGCCGCAGTTAATTATTTTTGGTGTCTTTTTACCAATAGCTCTTACTGACTTGAAAATCGGAACTGAAATTCTTGTTTAAACATAAAGATACCCGTGATTTACCATTATCCGAATATTAAAGTTAGGAAGGTGGAAACTGAAATCATCTTTCTCTCCAAACAATTGATTACACTGTAATAGCAAAAGTATAATTTTCACGTGTGTAGAGCTGGTGGAACTGAACAAAATATTAATAATAATAAATCATTTATGGAGCTATCTAAGATGTTAAAAGTTTCAACAAAACATTATACATTCTACAGGCCAAAAGGTGCAAGAACACAAAAGGCTAAAAGCCACTGATTTTACTTGCACCAAATAGAAATATAATACAAAAGCAAATATAATAACCGAGTGTAATACAACTTTCAGACATTTGAACACTTAATATAAACTTATTATATAACTTTTCTCTCATCACAACAGACTTAAACAATGGAATCGAACCAGCACACCTCACAGAAACAGGAATAGCAATTTCACAAATGTGCAACCTGATATGAAAACTAGTAAAAAAATTAACTTCAGCCTTGCTGAAGTTAAAATACTGTAAAAATTAAAAAAAAAAGTTAACCGATTTTGCTCATTCACGAACCTTGCGGGGCGAAAGGCTCTAGTGGTAGAACGTTGGCCTATTGACTAGGAGGTCCGGGGTTCACACCCAGGTTCAGCCGAAAATTCGTCCGCCGTCTTTCGGAAGAGACGAAAAACCGTGCTGCCCGGCAACCAGTTCAACATCTCTTGTAGTCGATATGACTGTATAGTAGTGAGGGGCAAGCTCAAAGAGCCAATTGTGGCCTAGGAGCTGCGCGGAAAAAACCGCACCCCTACCATACAACATGTGAACCGATTTTGCCCATTCACGAACTTGTCTTTACTTTTTAAGAGATAAGCTTGTATATAAAATTTCAGATCAATTGCTTCAAAATTACGGCAGTTATCGTGTACACAGACGGACAGACGGACAGACAGACGGCCACAGCTAAATCGATTCAGTTTTCAATGCTGATCAAATACATTTAGTCTATATCTGCCACGCCTCCTTAAGGGTGTTACAAATGTTGTGGCAAACTCAATATACCCTCACCACAGTAAATGTGGGGGGTATAAATGAGTGCCGAAATTTTGACGACTTGTGTAAAGGTTCAGTAATACAAAACTTGTGCCTCAGATTCAGGTTGTGCACGTCAGTTCTAAACCTGATTTTTTGTATAAGATACGGTGGTTTACCAGAGTAAACAATTGTATATGTCAAACCAAGATAATGTGAGACAAATCTTTGTTCCATATTAAGCCACCCACTAGATACCAGAGCCGGCATAATACGCTCCCTCCGGGTAATACCATACACAAATCGAACACATGAATTTTGGACCACTTCGGCTCTACAAACACTGTCGTAAGACAAACATGGACAAAACAGGACGTCACAATAATTAAAATGTGAAAGCACTAATGTGTCACAAAGCAAGCGCTTTAGCCGTTTAGACAAGATGCTTTTATTAATATAAAGCTTCGTCAATGAAGCGGAAACTCTACCACACAGAACTCCCACATGGTTCCCAAAACTAAGCTGGCTATCCAGGACAATACCAAGACTCTTAACCGTATCTGTGAACTGCAACTGCCTTCCAAAAACCGTGATATCAATTTCATTCTGATTCAAACATGAGCTACCTTTGTTAGTAAACAAAATACTCACAAAATACTCAAAATACTTTATCAGGATTTATTTTTAGCTCCTGTTTGGTGATGTCTTGGCTTAACAGTTCCAACTCATCAGTAACTTTATCACATACATCCGGTAACTCTCTGGGCAAGAAGCTACAATATACCTGCGTGTCATCAGCATAAAGGTGAAATGAGCAATACTTTATTTTCGAGAAGCGATTACATGTATATATTGTATATAAAATAGGACCTAGAATGGATCCTTGTGGTACCCCAGATGAGATGTCAGCAGAATCGGAAAGTGAAGCCTTCAATCTCTTCACAATTTATATTATTACATCAAAACATTCAATGTCTTTCTAATAAAGTCGATGACTTAACTATTTTTTTACAAGAAATGTCTTATAATTATGACATTGTATGTCTTTCCGAACACTGGTTGAAAGAACAACAACTTGAATCAACAGGACTAACAAATTACACATTAGGATCTTTCTTCGCCCGAAAAGACAATATACACGGTGGATCTTGTATCTTTGTAAAAAAGGAATTGATCTTTCATGAATTAGTGGACCTGAAATCCAAATCAAAAGAGCTAGTATTAGAATGCTCTGCATTAAATCTACCTCAGCTCTTGGTAATAGTTCTGTGTGTATATCGATCACCGGCTGGTAACCTGGATGAATTTCTGGAGACACTGAACGATGTACTCACGACTGCAACTTCCAAATTCCAACGGCATAAAATTTTTCTGTGTGGAGACTTTAATATAAATTTTTTAAATAACTGGGAAGACCGAGTAAAACGATTCAAGGATCTACTACTGTCTTACAACTTGCGCCCAACCGTTACTCAACCCACAAGAGTTACACAATCATCGGCTACGCTGATAGATAACATATTCGCTAATGTCGAAAACTATAAAGTGGAAGTTATTCCGACAGCTTTGTCTGACCACTATGCTCAGGAAATTCATGTTCAACTGCAATGTAACACTAAAAAGAACCAGGTAAAGAACGAGACTAGTGCAATGACAACATTTACAGCATCCAATATGTCTCAAGTTAATGAAGATCTTTGTATGGTTGACTGGGAAGAGCAATTAAACCATCTTGACCCAGAATTATGTTTTGAAAGAGTGGTCCATCAGATTCATGTCTCAATGACGTTACATTGCAGGAAGAGAAGCTATCCCATACCATCAAATAAATCGAATGTGTGGATCGATGACGACATACGGGCCCGATCTAAAATAAAAAGGCAACTATACGATAACTTAAAAACAGGTCATGTATCTCCACAAGAATATAAACATTACAAGAACGATCTAAAAAATGTAATACAAGAAAAGAAGCGAAATTATTACTCTAACATCCTTGCAACGTCCAGCAATAAAACTAAAGCAACATGGTCAATTGTACGTGAACTCACTGGCAAGCCCAAAACTACCTTCCAGCTGGAACATCTACAAAACCTGGGCAATAATAACAAAGATACATTAAACAACGTGAACTCGTATTTTGTGAATATATGTAATAACACTTCATATCAGACACATAACAATTACCATCTTGTTGAAAAACAGGAAAGATCATTATACTTATCGGAAACTACACCAGTGGAAGTATACAACATAATTAATTCCTTAAAGAATACCATGTCCACGGGTCCTGACAATATCCCTACAAAGCTTCTGAAAGCTTGCGCAATACCCCTAAGCAAACCGATATCGGATGTAATCAATCAATGCTTTAAAGCGGGAAAGTTTCCGGATCAATTGAAACGGACAGATATAAAACCGGTTTTTAAAAAGGGAGTACGAAGCGATATTTCAAACTATAGACCGATAGCCTTGATATCGATTTTGGGTAAAATTTTTGAGAGCGATGCTTCATCGAATTTTTTCTTTTATCGAGAAATACAATATAATTACACCAGCACAGAATGCTTACATAAAAGGTAGATCAACTACCCGCTCCATATACCATGCAGTGGGCTCTGTCTTGGAAGGGCTAAATAACAAAGAAAAGATGGCTGGTATCTTTCTGTATTTATCAAAGGCTTTTGATAGTGTAGATCACGAGACTCTTTTATTAAAGTTAGAACTTATGGGAATCCGAGGACCGATGTTAAACCTTCTAAAATCGTATCTTAGCAACAGAGAACAACGCGTGATAGTGACCGATTCGCAGAAACAGGAAATACAGGTATCTGATTGGATGCCTGTCAAAAAGGGAGTCCCACAGGGGTCTATACTAGGTCCTGTTCTCTACATATTATACGTCAATGATCTCCCAAAACTTGTTAATCATCAGTTGGGCATGTATGCGGACGATACGTCGGTGATAATTAATGCGATTAACGAAAGACATCTCGAAGAAGAAGTTACTGTATGCCTGGACAAGCTTGAGAAATGGTTCCAGCAAAACAATCTTAAGTTAAATGTTGGAAAAACAGAAATTATTATGTTTTCTCTCAAATATGAAGATCAATTAGAACTTCACTATAACAATATAAGACTCACATCTGTCTCACAGTCCAAATTTCTCGGTGTAACAGTGGATGCTCGGATTAACTGGAAGGCGCACATCGATGACCTCACTAGTAAGATCTCTGGGTTTGTCTATGCACTGAGAACGATTACTGCTGTCGTCAACAGGCAAGCAGCAATGTCCAGTTACTACGCATACGTTTATAGTAGGATGAAATATGGCATAATAATATGGGGAGGATCTACCGCAGCAATTAAGGCTTTCAAAATTCAAAAAAAGTGTTTACGAACAATATTTCGCCTATACTCGAGAGATTCATGTGCTACCGTCTTCAAAACATATGACATTTTGACTTTACCGTGCATCTACATCTTCGAGACTGCCTGCTTTGTGAAATTGAATTATACCGAACTATTCCAAGGGTATGAAATCAATCATACCTATGAAACTCGCGGGAATGTTTGTGCTGCGTTAAGGATCCCTCACACAACATCATCCACTGTGCAAAAGGGAGTAACAACTCAAGCATTAAAAATTTATAATCACCTCCCGGTATCTATAAGACGTCTTAATGTTCGGGACTTTAAGGCGACGCTTCGACGGATTTTGACACATAACGCCTTTTATTCCACAGAGGAATATTTTGCATTTAGTAATTTCAACAATATTGTTAATTGATTATTATTGTATTTGTATCTTTCTATATTATTTTTCTTTTTTGACGTGTTCTATACCTTGTCTTTTGGTCTACTGAATAAAACATTTATTTATTTTTATTTATTTATTTATTTTTATTTTAACTCTTTGCTTCCTATCAGAAAGATAGCTGTGAAACAACTTAATACCACCATCACCAATATCCACAAAATTCAAAATAATTAACATATTATTGTTGGTGGCGTCCCTGATAGAGTTAGCACATAACCAATTGAAAGCAACTCGAGCTCTATCCTTCATGTTCTCCTTATCAGTTATGTGGTCGTCATAAACTACGTATTTAATAGCTCCCCAAATGAAAAAATCCATTGGCGTCAAGTCGGGGTCAAGTCAAAAATGATCTAAAAAAACTTGTTTAATAAAGTTCTGTTTATTCCAAATTGTTCAGTTGTCTTCAATCGCAATCTAGATTTGGCAATGTTTGCTATTTGTACTATGATGTTTAAAAATCGATTTCAGTAGGTACAAGTACATTTTAGGTATAGGACATTGTACACAAAGTTGATCTAAAATTTTCCATAGAATTGAGAAATGTATTCATATGTTAGGGTTCCCATTTGAAAAAATCGACTTTTAGTACTTTTCTTTCAACTTTGATCTCATAATTTGAACACCCGGTATAACTTTTAGAAGAATTCTACCGAAGGTAACATATCCTTCACAACAATTTTGCCGGAAAACTTTTTTCCGTCGGTCACAGGGGATAATTTATAACTAATTGAACGTAACCGTGCAGCTGTCATTTTTTAATGAAAAAAAATGAATACCTCAAAAATGACACATGTTAGGTATAGGGAATGTAACATTAAATTGATCTAGAATTTAATGAAGATTTCAAAAATGCGATAAAATACCGGGTATTCCATTTTAAATATAAAAGTTGACATCATTTCCGGTGTAACCGGATGTAACCGAAATCTCAAAATATTTAAAGTGAGTCAAGTGTACTATGGTTTTCAACATCGGCAAGAGTTTTAATTATGATAGTTGAATCTTTATATTTAGTTAAGTCCTCTTGTATATTGATCTTCGTTCCCTTTAATTGACTCCTAGCTTTACACGCTGATGCGCGGATTCTGTAGATGACAAACTTAACAATTATTGGACGATTATTGTTCTTCGAAACGGATCCAACACGATGACACCGACCAATACCATCAACACTAACAGATAGATCCAACTGATTATTTAATAAGGTCATAATTTTCTCCTCCACAATTCGAACACTGTTGCGACGAGTACACTGCTCTAGGTTGTCAAGTTTTTCCCATAACCACTCGCTTTCTCTTTGCAAATTTTTGTTTTGATTCTTAAGGTCATCCATTTCGGCAATAAACTGATCCTTGACAATTCACACAATTTTAGACATCATTTTAAAAAGCTCATTGATTGATCGAATGGTATGGAAGGAACTTCCGACACCCCCAAAATAACAATATGATGACCTATTGTGGTCTGTAACATTTTTTCTATTTTTTTAATTGAAATCCCATTTCAATTTGTTGTTAAGTGTCAAATGAGGAATACCAATACCGTGTACGTAATTAGGAACTGCCACGAAGACAAACTGGAAGTTGTCTACGGTGAACTGTGCTACAACGTCCATCAAAATTAACGTTTTGCATTCTCTTGAATTTATTTCCCGACAATCTTGGCCAAGTCGTTGACGAATAAGATGAACTATTTCACCAGGAAATGGAAGCTATTGAAAATCATTTCCAAAAAAAGCATAAGCTCAGACTACTGCTGGTTACTTGAAAAGGATCGAATAAACATGTCTAAGTTTTGTTGTTGTTTTTCTAGTGTTTTATTTATTGCCCATTAATCACGATTATAACTCAGTATTGTTTCAGCAAACAAAGAATAAAAATTTTACTGTGAAATTAAATTTTTAATTGCAATATACCTGGAAATGAATGTAAACTCTAGGTACTAGTAAAATATTGCATTCTGATTGCAGGTAATAAAAACATGAAATAAAAAAGTAAAACATTAACAGTTTCATAGTTTTAGAATAACAATACAAATTGTAGATATCAGTTATAGTAATGTCTAAGTAATGTAAATGAAGACGGATTTATTACAGTCGGGAGGTATATTTTTTCTACCCAGAGTGCTGTCTAGACGGTGAGTAAAATTCGAGGAAAAAAAATTCTTGAACTGAGTAAAATTTTAACTGATTCTAATAAACAAACGCGTCGTAAAAGCAATTTTTAATGGGCTTTAAACAAAAGAAAATTAGTATTTCGATTCTTCTGTAAAATTAAGAATTTTGCAAGTGTTTTGTGATTTTGTGACTTTCGTGATTTGTGATTTTTATATCTTTTATACACTTTTTTTTAAAATGTAGGAACATCTATTTGTTAGCTGGGTGAAACTTCCAGGAGCAACCATTCTTGTGCTTAAAACGTTAAACAACTCCAGTTAAAGAGTTGAAAAGACTTATTAGGATTTGTTTCGAACATATTATATATATATAATATTAAGCAATTTAATATTTTAATGTTATACTGTTACTATGTATGTATTGTTTTTCTTTGCTTTTGGGTCAATAAACAATTATTATTATTATTATTATTTATTGGAATTCTCTAATACATCTCATTAAATACATTAAACCTAGATAATATAATTTAGATACAACATATAAATACTAAAATTACACTAATAGATTTTGACAAGTAATGAGGATCATCAGGGCAAATTGGTAGTACCGAGCTTCGCTGAAGCCTAGGGTACTCCCTTTGCGGGTATCACCACAGCTCAACCCAATTTTGAAAAACAACGCCATTTATGCTTTGCAACACAAGTTTGCAAAGCAAAGGAAAACTGTGGAAACCCCGTACAGCGTTGTGTACAGGTCAGTAAAAACACATGCAGATATTTATTAATAGACATATACAAAGGAAGGTAAAGATGGAAAGTAATACGATAGCAGTAAATTTAGGATGCTTTATGATAAAACTCTCCTCAAAATATTTGCGCTTCCCAAAACCGCAATTTCCTGAATTTCCCAGGTCGAAATTTTGCACGGTAACTCCTTGACATGTTTACTATAATTTAGAGTAACTGCTCCCAATGAACCTACAATCACCGGAATAATGTTTACTTTCATTCCCCACATACGTCCAACTTCTATTGAGAGATCCTTATATTTAAGTTGTTTTTCAAGTTCCTTCCTTACAACATTCGCATCAGCAGGTACCGAGATTTCTATGAACGTGCATACCTTCCTCTGGAAATCCTTTACCACGATATCTGGCTTATTAGCATCAAGCATTCTATCAGTGACAATAGGCATGTTCCATAATATGGTAATATGATCATTACTCACAACAGGAGATGGAACGTGGTCATACCACCGAGACACATCCATTGCTAAACCTAATAGTTGGGAACACAAGTTGTAATGTATATATATTCCCACCCTATCATGCCTAGCAATGTAATGCGACTCAGCTAAGACTGGACAAGCCGCTAACAAATGATAGACATGTTCCGGAGCCTGATGACACAGTCTACAACTCCCATCATGAGCAACTTTCATAATCTTCTGTTCATGATATCTGGTACGTATTGCCTGATCTTGCGCCGCTATGATAGAGGATTCCGTTTCAGCCTTAATGTTTCCATGACAAAGCCAAGATAACGATCCAGACTTTGAAATACCATCACCCTCCACAATTCTTAAAAATTGGCCATGCATTGGCTTACTAACATAATCCTCTCTCATTTTCTGATTCATTTTTAACTTTATCTGTCGCTTTAAACTCTCCACTGAAATTTTATTTTCATAATTACCGAGTTCTTCCACCTGAAATTTTTCTAAAATTAGTTTATGTTTACTAATTATTGACTTACCAGAAGTATCCCTAATTAATTGTTTAATAACTTTATCCTCCTTGTTGGCCTTTATAAAATTTCCTAAATTTAACATTTCCAAATCATAAATATTTTCCAATTGCTGCAAGCCACGACCTCCATCTAAACGGTGCAGGTATAGTCTGCAGACATCAGACCTTGGATGAAACATAAAATTTAGTGTTAACTGTTTTCTAGTTTTAATGTCCAAATCGCGTATTTCCTTCTTAGTCCAGTTTAAAACTCCAACACTATATCGAAATATTGGAATAGCATATGCATTGATCGCTTGCATTTTATATTTTCCATTTAATCCAGATTTTAGAATTTTTCTGACTCGCTTAATGTATTCGCCTATAACCTTCGCCTTCATCCCTTCATCATCTATACCAAAGGCTTCATCCATTCCCAGATACTTATATCTAGTATTATCTGTTAATTCATTAATACTAGTATGATCATTCAGGCATATGTCAGCGGTTCTCTCAATTTTGCCTTTGACAATACTAATTTTGGTACACTTCTCTAGACCAAACTGCATCCCAATATCGTCAGAGAATTGTTTAACTATACTGAGGCTCCTCTTCAACTGCTCATCATTTTTGGCATAAAGTTTCAAATCATCCATATATAATGAATGACCAATTAACTTTTCGCCAGGTAATAACTGAACACCAACTTTGTCCTCATTCAATTCACTGGACAATGCAAACAGGCCTATGCAAAAGAGCAAGGGTGATAAACTATCACCTTGAAATATGCCACAATTAATATTAATCGGCTCTGAGAAAACACACGACTCTCGTCCCCGCAAGCATAGTTTAGTAGACCATAAGGACATACATGAGTTTACCAGAAAAATAATTTTTTGGTTTACCCCATATATCTCCAAGGCTTTTACAATCCATTCATGCGGGATACTATCATACGCCTTCTTATAGTCAATCCAGGCCATGGATAGGTTTCCTCGAGTCTTCTTGATCTTTTCAACAATCTTCTTGTTAATTATTAACAGTTCTTTTGAACCATAACTGTCCTTTAAAATGCCTTTCTGCTCAGAGGGCAATACATTATTTTCTTTAAGATGTTCATAAATCTTGGTACCTAAAATTTTAGTTAATAATTTATAACAACAATTTAAACAAGTAATTGGCCTATATTGGGATACTTCCATTGTATTCTCCGTTTTGGGAATCAAAACAGTTACACCTTCCGTCAGCCACGACGGTATCATTTCCGGATTATTAACCATATTGTTAAAACATTTTACTAAATGTTCATGCAATATGGTTATCCTTTTAAGCCAAAAATTAGGAATTTTATCTGGTCCAGGAGCTTTCCAAAGTCCCAAACTTTTGCAAGCATTTTGGAAGTCATCTTTGGAGAGAAGTACATCTTCCATAGCTGGATAATGCATATTCCGCCTCTCCTCGCGTTTAATCCATTCCGCATCAGAATTGTACTTGCCAGATTGCCCCCAAATGCCTGTCCAAAAATTGGTAACATCCTGCATGTTTGGAAAATTCTGGATACAGATGTTCTCCTTGCCAAGACCCCTATAAAATTTTTTAGGATTTTCTTCAAAATTTTTGTTATCATTGTAAGTCCGAATTCTTTTTTCAATTCTTCTGATACGTTGGGCCTTAGCTTGAATTTTCTGTTTTAACTCCTCTTCAATAATTACTATATCCTTCTCTTCGCCTAAAACACTGTATTTTAGTATTATGTTTTGCCGTAACCGTTGTAACCTCTCTGTTAAATGAATAGATCTTCTAATTTCAGAAATCCTGGAAACGTCCTTTCTCCAATTAGCAATATTATTTTGGAGTCTACGCTTCCAACGGTTTTCCCGGATTCGATTATTGTGTATTGATGTAAATTTTGGATTCACCATCTTAGTAATAACATATGCGGATGCGTACAACAAATTATTTATTTCAATAATGGACAATTCTGGCCTATTCCTCAGAAATACTTCCAGATCAGAATTACCTTGCGCAATCAACTCCCTAACCCTGTTAGTCTCCCGTATAAAAGGCAATCTAACCCTGCTATGAAAATTTCCTGAAGTAAGCAATTCTTGTTGTACCAATATTAAAAACTGACTTTGTTGTACTACATTATCATCATTATTACCCAGATTTGGCATTCCATTTACCTCAATATCTACAATAACAGACACCTCATCATTGCGGCTATTCTGTTCTAATTCTACCACTTCATCCAAAATGTTTCCTTGTTCTACTTCAACCACTTCATCATTTACAAGATTTAGAAAAATCTCTACCTCCCTTCTTATAGAATCTATCTCTATATTGGATAACTTATTACTATTTAGAATGCACCGTCTCTGGGATGCCAAAGTATTAGCAGTCAACTCCATTCTTTTATCTGGGTTTCTTTCTCGCCATATTCTAAAGCATTCCCGTTGATTAGCACATCCAAACTTTAACAATGAACAAAAGTGACACCAAATCACCTCCTTATACTCATTTATGGACCATTTATTACGCATTCTTCTTGAATTATTTAAATCCATTTGTTAAAAGTAAAGTGGGCCCAATAACAATAAAAATTATGAGTAACCTCTTTACTTACACCTGAAATTCTAAGGATAATTAGGTATCACAATAACACTTACTACAAAGAAACGTAGAAATATTACGTATAACTGACAACTTCCTGGATAATTAGAATTGTCAAAATTGACACTGTCACCAATCTGAAACATAAAATATATTAAAAGATATGTTACTACCTCCCAATATACTCCTTCTATTCCAAAATGATGGGCGTCCACTTGTAAAAGCAATTCCAATCAATTAATGATTTTAAACTGCTTCTTTAAAGTGATAATTCTATTTCTTTAGGAGGTCAGATTTGACACTGCGTGCCAAGGCACGGCTATCATTATTATATTATTATTATTATTATTTATTGGAATTCTCTGATACATCTCATTAAATACATTAAACCTAGATAATATAATTTAGATACAACATATAAATACTAAAATTACACTAATAGATTTTGACAAGTAATGAGGATCATCAGGGCAAATTGGTAGTACCGAGCTTCGCTGAAGCCTAGGGTACTCCCTTTGCGGGTATCACCACAGCTCAACCCAATTTTGAAAAACAACGCCATTTATGCTTTGCAACACAAGTTTGCAAAGCAAAGGAAAACTGTGGAAACCCCGTACAGCGTTGTGTACAGGTCAGTAAAAACACATGCAGATATTTATTAATAGACATATACAAAGGAAGGTAAAGATGAAAAGTAGTACGATAGCAGTAAATTTAGGATGCTTTATGATAAAACTCTCCTCAAAATATTCGCGCTTCCCAAAACCGCAATTTCCTGAATTTCCCAGGGCGAAATTTTGCACGGTAACTCCTTGACATGTTTACTATAATTTAGAGTAACTGCTCCCAATGAACCTACAATCACCGGAATAATGTTTACTTTCATTCCCCACATACGTCCAACTTCTATTGAGAGATCCTTATATTTAAGTTGCTTTTCAAGCTCCTTCCTTACAACATTCGCATCAGCAGGTACCGAGATTTCTATGAACGTGCATACCTTCCTCTGGAAATCCTTTACCACGATATCTGGCTTATTAGCATCAAGCATTCTATCAGTGACAATAGGCATGTTCCATAATATGGTAATATGATCATTACTCACAACAGGAGATGGAACGTGGTCATACCACCGAGACACATCCATTGCTAAACCTAATAGTTGGGAACACAAGTTGTAATGTATATATGTTCCCACCCTATCATGCCTAGCAATGTAATGCGACTCAGCTAAGACTGGACAAGCCGCTAACAAATGATAGACATGTTCCGGAGCCTGATGACACAGTCTACAACTCCCATCATGAGCAACTTTCATAATCTTCTGTTCATGATATCTGGTACGTATTGCCTGATCTTGCGCCGCTATGATAGAGGATTCCGTTTCAGCCTTAATGTTTCCATGACAAAGCCAAGATAACGATCCTGACTTTGAAATACCATCACTTTCCACAATTCTTAAAAATTGGCCATGCATTGGCTTACTAACATAATCCTCTCTCATTTTCTGATTCATTTTTAACTTTATCTGTCGCTTTAAACTCTCCACTGAAATTTTATTTTCATAATTACCGAGTTCTTCCACCTGAAATTTTTCTAAAATTAGTTTATGTTTACTAATTATTGACTTACCAGAAGTATCCCTAATTAATTGTTTAATAACTTTATCCTCTTTATTATTATTATTATTATTATTATTATTATTATTATTATTATTATTATTATTATTATAAACTCATTAATGCCTGTAAATGTACGAATGTGCCTGATTGAGGCAAGAGAATGGAAATGATAGACTTTAAGGTGTTCGAAAGGGACTGGATAAGATGGGAAGAATCAAACAAATTAAAGGATAGGGAAATATGCATACATACTGAAACATCAAAGAAAATGCGAGCACACAAAATGCAAATAAGGAACAGTCACCACTGAAAGCGTAATAATAATTTTTTTATTATCTCGTTGTTTTTGAGCGAATAAGAATGGAACAGATAAATAGTTCTTGGTAAGATAAAACATCAACCTGTAAATTATATTTGTGGAAGTTAGATCAAAAAGCGGTCCCTTTATAAACAATTGTATCATATCAGAAAATCAACAAGCGAATCTGTAGGTAAGAATTAGAATTAATTTATTTTAATAATTATTGGATCAATTATTGATTTGAGTGAATTTATTACTATAAATGCGGATGTTTATTGTAAATACATTTACAAATTTTCATAAAAATTATTGTTTTATTCGTGTTTAAAAATACAGTCTAGCAAACAATGGAATAACGCATTCATAAGTAATTGTGATAATTACCTACTGTTACATAATAAAGTGCTTCGGGTAGATTTAAATAATTTTGGCAGGGCACCTGCATGTTAAAAGTAAAGGGAAGAGAAAGGTTTATTCCCCGACCTAAAATTGGCAAATTGCGCGAATAATTTATTATGGCAACTTGTCGTGTACTTGGCGTCATTACTATAGTAATTATTTACGTGTTTGTTTTTTCGGTTAAAATCGTGGTTATTACGTAATCTTATTTTATTGTTCATTACCTGTGCAGTTTCATGATACGTACGCCCACAGCGTTTTCTCATTAAAGTGTATATAACTTGTATAAAAAAGTATATATAGACAATGCCCAGACTATTTTGGTCACCGGGTTACTGTACTGGACCTTATTGGATTAACCCAAATAATAATTTACGATTTGTTGACGTTATCTTACGTATTATCTGGTCAAACTGGATATACAGTGTGTATCAGCTAAAAACGTCCATCGTTAGTCATTAATCAGCATGGTAGCAATGATTTTTCGCTATTTTGTTGCTTGTAGGTGTCATTAGAATGGAAAAAAATTGCATGACCAACAAAAGTACCTGAAAGTACAATCTGAAATAAGTAAAATATTGATAAATCTGAGAAACATGAATTTTTTGTTGCCTCTGCGATCTGTAAATAAATAGAAACAAATCAAGAAATCATTTGGCAATAAGTAAACTATTACCTGTTACATTTAAAAAAAAGCAAAAATAAAATTGCATATGAATTGAAGAAATGTAAACTTTTTTGTTTTTAAGACGCCCAGGGCGGAGGTGGCCGATAACCACAAAAAAATCTGGCGAAGCGAGGGACTCGCATATCAAGGGTTCAGTTACTTGGAAATGGTTTTACATTCCAAATTTGCTTCGATATTTTGGTCAGTTCGGTTGGAATAGTATTGTATGAATACACGTTGACACTTCCCAACTAATCAGATTTGCTTAGTCGATGTTTAAATACGGAGCTTTTTGGTATTTTTTTTCTAATTTGAAACAATTTTTGATATTTTGTTTGTGGAAAAATCTTTAGCACACGCAATGTTTTGTAAATAATTAAAATAATAATTAAAAAGCGCAGCCATATTTTGAAATTTTCTAATTTACTAACAATTTTTAATTACGACCACCAAAGGGATTTTGACCGTTAAGTTACTTTAAAATATGTGGGCAATTGCAGTTTATAACAGTAAAAAGATAATGATTCGCAATTTTTACGTTTGACCATTCTCCGCAATCGAATGATATTGATTGACCGTACTTTAGATTTCTTAAAACGCTGCCAATTTTCAATCACAGCCGGCAAAGAGATGTTGACAGTTAACTTAAGGCCACCATTCTTGTCAATCAGCGCAAAGGGGCAGTTTTCCGCAATCGAATTATGTACAATATTTTATTTTTATTTTAAGCATTATTTTTAATAATAAATGTATTAAATAATAATAGTATTAAATAATAAATGTAAGATGGTGATATCCAAGCGGGATGCAAATTTTTAAATAAATCAAAATTACAGCCACAACCTGGATTTGAACCAGGTACCTTTGCGTTTGACCTTTTATGATTTTTAATGTTTGACCATATTTTGAAGTTTTGGATCGCTACCAATTTTGAATAACACCCGCAGCGATTTCAACAATTTCAAAATATAGTAGCGTAGGGCGGGATTAAAGATACTTTTTGACATTTCAAGTTATGTTTTCGAAAGTATATGGACGAAAAAGAAACCAATATTACAAACCAAAAGTGCCGTTATTTGACTATATAAAAATGGAGAATACACGGGGTCATTAAAAATGATTGTAGTCGAAGTATGCCATGATATCAAATGTAAAGATTTCTGGTTGCCGCTCTATTTGAATGGAATACCACTGTTCTACTGTGTTCTACACGCAAAGATTAAATTGGTTGCATAATACCTATTCTACCGTTTTGGTCGATATCGACTGACGTCATGACTTTCCGACATGTCGCTAACTTTAACGACAGCTTCGGAGGTGTCGATAAGTTGTTTCGATATCGATATGCGTACGTAACTTCAATTTACTTATTTTCTTTATCTCGTACGGACATTGTTGACATTTGTGAACTGCTGTGACATCACAATTCACAGCTGACAGCTAATATATACCGGTCAGGTAGTAGCGATATCGATACACGTGACGTCATGTCGAATCGAAACGGTATAGCGATGTCGCTAATCGCTATAATTGTAGAATAAGGCTCCAGAATAGGTTATTTGCATGACAGGAAATCACATAAAATAGTATAAATTAACAACAACTATAATTTTATTCACGCCAGCGTTTACACGACAAAAATAGTGGAACCAACAACAAATAAAGAGACTAGAGAACGCCAGAAAAGGAGATTTCACGACAGAATAATATAATGCACGACAGAAAATATAATTCACGACAGTATAATGTAATGCGTGACAAAAACAGCTGGCATAGGTTCTTTGTTATCTATTATGACAAATCTTGACACACGACATAACCCGAAAGCAGTTTATTTTCTAAATATTTATTATGACTTAACTGAAAGTGAGAAGGATGATGTTAAATCTGTTGCAAAATTGAAAAAGAAATGGCTAAAATAATCGAATTTGGATGGAAAGTGAAGACTGATTCTACAGATGAAGAACCTACTGCAAGTATTTATCATAAAAAAATATGGAAAATTCCATAGAAAAAAATTACATTAGATGGATGCTAAGTGGAATATCCTAGTTCTGCAGCAAGATATAGAATGAATTGGTTGAAGCACCTAATGAGGCCAAATTAATACAACTTGGAAAAAAGCGTAAACGAGGACGTCCAACCAATGCAAAAAAGCTTTAAGATATAGTCACTTACTTTAAGATATAGTTACGCACTGCATGCCTGTTTTGTTATTCTTTCCTAATAAATGTTGTTTTGAATAGTTTAATCGTTTCTTTTTATTGTTATTAATACCGCCGTTAATTTGTACTTACTTTTTTTAGTTAATTTGGACTTTTCTGTCGTTCATGTCTTGACGTTCATAAGATATTTTTCTCGTGCAATATATTTTTTATATTGCTTCTGGCGGGCTGATAAATCCCACCCTATAAAAATACCGTTTAACAAAATTTAGAATTGAAGCAACTCAGTCACCTGCGAACCAAGTAGGTGGTTGAAGATCAAACGATGCTGAAGGCTGAAGATCCAATGACGTTGAATGCTGCAGGGATCAAATGACGTTAACGGCTGAGCTTCTATTAAAGATCTATCTTGGAAGACCATAACTAAATCTCAACTCGTCAGGATTGTTTTTTAATAGCTCTATAAATCCTTTCAAGTTTTACTTATTTCAATATTCGAATCCAGCCTGTGAAATTTGTTATTTAGGATTAACTCAGTATAATCAACCAAACAGAGTTAGTCCATGAGTCATTTCACGCACAAGCTTCGTTATTGCTATTGGAAAGGTGCGTTTTTGTAAAGCATATTTTAACTACACACAGAAAAGTGATTATTTGGAACGAGAAAGCATAATTTCTTGAATTTATTTACTAGATTCAAATGCATATATACTTGGATGTAGAAAGTTAGGTATATACAAGAAATGCCACATACTCAATATAAGTAAAATAATTTCTCAGATAAATGCTGTCAACAAATAAATTCTTTCTTTATAAGAACCAATATTGTATTGAAAGAAGTAATTGAATTTTTCGTCCCAAAAATGTTAATTTCTCAAACGAAGTAATAGTAAATCCATCCAAGTGCGTAGTTACTTGATCCAAGAAAATATAAGACATTTAATATAAGTAAGTATTGTTTACTGAATAAAAACCCACCAATTATTTAACTGAAGTAATTCTCACTTCTTTCAAGTAATCCCTTTCTCTGGAATAAATATGCGCACCGTGGTTTTGTCAAGACTCGCGCGCCCGCGCGTGGTGTTGGAGCCGTAAAAGAGGCAAAGGAGCCTAACCTAGTACGCAAAACAAGAACGAAGTACCTGTAGTGGATGTGCCTTGTGATTTATTGGGGATGTGTATTGTGATTTATAGTGTACAATAAACGTTTCGACACAGAATAGTTTGATGTAACGCACGCAACAGTTTAGAACGAGTAAGTAAATACAACATACCTATCTTGTTAATTAGCAATAGAAAACGTATTTGTGCCAAATTTTTAAAATTCTTACATTAAGTACCTAAAAATATTTACCGGGAATAAAAATATACACTTCATTGAAGACTGTTTACTTACTTCACCAGAGTAACCACTTTCTTAAATCTAGTAATTATTCCAAGAAATAAAATTTCTTGGTTGAAGTCAATAATCTTTTCAGCCAAGTAATTCTCTCTTCGTTCGAGAGATCACTTTTCTGTGTGTAGAAACAACGTGTTTTTGTTTGAATAAAAATGAGATTTATTAATTTTTCATTATTATTGGAAATCACCGATTTCCTATTTTTATTGTGATATCAAAAGTATTGTGAGGTGACTCAATACAGAAATATGATAGATGGTTGTGCAACCGATTTATGTAGATAACGTACTCCTTCTCTTTTGTTTCGTCTTTTAATGAATGGAAATTCTCTTAAATTTCTATGAAGAGTTATAACTTCTAATATAACCATGCTGTAGAGTGTAGATGTTAGCGTGTTTCCGATGTTTTCTGAAAATGCGTCACAAAACTGAGCACCAATTCTGTTTCTGCATCTCTTGAAATAAGCGAGATACACATTAATCTTTTGAGGAATAGGCAGATCCCTCCGTATATACCTTCGCGTCGTATTATGAATAGCAGCAATTTGAATTTTCGTTTTGAAATTAAATAATTACACGTGTGCTGAAAGGATGAATTATACTTTATATTACCAAAAATGAACACGCATTTAATTCAAAAGTTAAATTTATACCGACTATCAATTAATTGTTAAATAACCACCGGAATGTGGTCCGAATTACGCAACCAGCTCGGTAAAAAAAACATACTTACACACACACGTCCAGACAGATTAACACGCCAAGGAAAAAAAAACTTGTCCACGACGAGATGCGTGAATGAAAGATGCAGGAACTCCGCCCGTTCTTACGATACCACTAAGCAAAAATGTACTTTCGAGGATGTTTGACATCGGAAACTTGCATGGGTGGACCTGATCAGACATTCGTCACATTTCTCTCTCTTATTCCCCATTCCAATGTGGCCATATTATCGGAAAGCTCGGTATAAATACTGCAGGGAGGATACAGAATTATCATTCAAGTACCAACAACAGTTGTAGAAGCATATCGTTAATTTACTTAGCTTATTCTTATATTAAAATGATGAAGGTATATTTCATACGTCTTTGTTTAAATTATAATTTGTTTTAATTTATATCTTCTTTCAGTTTGCAGTTCTTTCTTTGGTATTAGCTGTAGCCGGCAGCGCACCGGTTGAACAAAGCCATGGTGCCACGTCCTTTGTATCACTAAGCTTAGGAGGCAAAGCTGGTTATACGCAGCATGGTGCTTATGAAACAACCCATCAATATCAAACTCCACAAGTATATCACGCCACCCCGCAGTATCACGCCGCCGCTCCAGTTTATGTACAAAAATACGTAGCTCCAGTCGTAGCCAAAGTACCAATTGCCTACAAGCACGTTGAAGAGGAATACGTAAGTTATCCTAAAAGTAATAATGAACTATATTTTATTAAATCGATATGCTTTAGGGACCAGCTGAGTATGAATTCAAATACGCTGTTGAAGATAAACACACTGGTGATGTCAAATCTCAGCATGAAACCAGACATGGAGACCAAGTCCAAGGTGAATATTCCTTCCATGAGGCTGATGGCACCATCCGTACTGTCAAGTATACAGTTGATAAGCATAGTGGATTCAACGCTGTTGTCGAAAGGAGTGGACATGCTGCGCATCCACAAAGTCAGGCCAAAGCTGTATACACATCAGCTCCAGTAGCCCATGGATATTATCATTAAAACAATAATGGAAGAGAATAGCTCAATTTTGTGTTAGGCGGTTTGATGTAACTTAATTGTTTGTTTGCCGTTAGTCAATATGTATGTTATTTTAGATTAAGTGTTTGTAAAGTGAGTATTATATCAAATACATATATTTTTATATTATATATGCCAATATGTTTTGCTTTCAATTATTATTACTATGTGAACATGATGAAAAAACAGAACCGACCTGCAAGCAAATAATAGATGAGGTACCAGCATATTTTATATCTCGGTATTTTTCACTCGACTGTCACCGTCGCCGTCGGTCGACCAGAAGTCGATGCCAACTTGTTATTTTAAATGAAATGCTATAATGTTTACTCAATGGTATGTTTCCGCGTGTATCAAAGTAGATCGATTTTTATCAGATTTACCTATACCAACTTTTTACTAAATTTGATACTATTTTTTGTTGATTTTTTGGTAACGTTTAATAGAGGCTTCTACTTCTGACCCAAAACGCTAGGCAACATGCGCAGGAGACTTGGCGCCTCTGTCAAATCTGGTAACATAATATTGCTTAAAATCCCCAGAAAAATGTAAAATTACCAATTTTGGCTTTAATCATGAAGTATTCTGTATCTACGTATCCCAACTCAAGGAAGCTTGTCGCGAGTGTACCTGTTTTTATGTACTTTGGAAAATTTGCTGAACTGTTCTAACCTAAAAACACAGTAGGTATTTTGGTTACCATGTTCACTTCCATGTAATTATTCAGTTTTCAATGAATGCATGTCATTCTCACACTTATCTTTTATCAATTACATTTCATTTGATACTAATTAGGCTTTTTACAAAGCACAGTTGCCAAGTTAATTTAGTCCTGGGTGGTCCTGGGAGAAATGCGCGCGCACATCGTCTGATCAAAAACTTGGAAATTTTTGGAATTATTATTTAGTACAGTTTTGTGTCTTCCAGAATCCCACCGCGGTATAGGCACTGTGGAACTGCAGCACTCCCTATTGATATTATGGATCCCATCCACTTGATATTATGCATAACATTTAATATAATGAGTCCCTTTTCCAATAATAATCCTTTACGATACATAATCCTTAATCCTTAATGTCAGTAGCCATCCCCCAGTTTAAGAAAAACGTAAAAAAATTGTTGTATGGTACTGTGATCTCCACAGTTCCAACGCCGTGACCCGTGGTATTTACTGGTCTGCGCATGCGCACATGGGAAGCTGCACGGGTGGCAGTGACCTGCTAGTGATAAGAGAGAGCACTGTCGCTCCAGCAGTTTTAACGCTGCCCACCCTGCCGTGTTGGTGGAAAGTATATTTACAAACTGCAGATGGCATTTCAAAACGTATTTTAGAACCATTCCACTGCTTTTGATGAAGAAAAAATCCTCTGGTGTTGTCCAGAAATTAAAGCGAAAATTATAGATCTTATCGCGCAAATTAACACAAGAATAATGAAATTCATTTTTTGGCGTTGCTGCAGTTATTACTACGCTTATCTTACTTTCACTTGTTTGTTTGTTACATTTGAATCTTGTAATCGATATTTTACCTACTTCCCAATGCCCAATAGAGTTGAAATTTTGCATGTGGACATAGTTTTTTGAAAAAGTATTTTTTACATATATTTATGAATGAATGTAAAATGTAAGAATTTAGGTTATAGTAAATAAGCGAACCGTTTCCTTTGCTTTCATTTCGTAAATTTTTTTACGATTTTATCAAGTTTCTGAATAAATTTTCTTTTTATACGTGTTTTTCCTTTTACACAATATTTTTTAAAACAAAGGCAAAAAAATTCTCTGTGGCAGCACCCCCCCCCCCCCCTAATTTTAGCTACGAGCCGCCACTGGTAGAAACGGCCCAACAGTGTATTTTGTTATATTGGTATTAAATGCCCGAAGGCTTACACAAGTCACAGAGTACAAGTACATTCCAAATATGTACTTCAAACAATGCAGTATAACATAATAATAAGAGACATAGGAAATATTAAACACACTCCTGGGCTTGCGCACTTTACAAAATACAGTGCATTACAAAAATATCAAACAATTCCGAAGAACATACAATAGACGTAATGCTATACTTTCAAATTACAGGAAACATTACTGACATGGGATCAGAAAAGTATACCTCTATAGTAAAAAAGGCCTTAGGCACTTTTTAAGTATTTCTTTATTATAAAGCACAAGATAATTAACATATTGAAACTAATTTAAATCAATTTGAATCTGGCTATCCACTGATCCTACATTTACTTTTATCGTAAACAAGAGGTACTAACACTGCTTGAATGAGTGCAATGAATGAGTTCGAATGGTTTAGTTATTTGTCGTCTTGTCACTAGATTCTGGTTGACCAGTAGCTGTAGGGTCTCTATGTTGACGTATGGCTTAAGCGAGAAACATTAGTATATTGTTAAGATAACAGTTGATTCGACTGCCATTACAGCCGTGTCATCTGCGAAAGTGGCGACTAATACATTTTCTAGTTGTGGTAGGTCACTTGTATAGAGTAGATAGAGAATTGGTACTGTGATGGGGCGGACACCCTTCTCAATATTTACTATACTTTAATCAACTCTTAACTGAAGGGGGCCCGCGGTGGTAACTCGCCTCAAGCGACGCTTGGTCCGCCATCTTCAATCACAGGTACTAACTGATTTAAACAAACTAATCTTACGGTAGCGTGAATTAATTATCTCTCTTACGGAGGCTACAACACTGAGTTCTTTCTCTGAGACTTTGTCAGAGACGTTTGAACTCACTAATTATTAATCACTATATGCAGGGCTAAATACTTTACCATAAAAGGGACAGGTTTATATTATTCATAAATGAATATGCCCAAGAAAACCACAATAAAATCTATTAACAAAAATATATACAACAATGCAGAACTGCTTACATGAAATATGACTTTTAATCCCTACTAACAAAAATATTCTTAATTTGGCAGAGATGGACAAATCAGCAAGTACAGACAACAAATAAATACCTTAATATTTCGGTGAGCACAAGAAACACGAGACAGCACAGTTTCTATAACTTGGCCCCCATTGGGGCCCTACGCTTGGGCGCGCGTTTTGACACACGACCGTCTACCTTCAAAGCCCGATGCCAAAGAGGCTGTTTGCTTGTCTCTTTACATCTTCCCAGACACCTTGGCGCCAAAAGCTTGCGCGGTAATCCTGACGCGACTGCAGCGCCACTCCGAGCGTCTGTTAAATACCAACTTAACACAAAACACGCCAAGGTTTGAATTCAAACATCCATCCAAAACCGCGCGCAAAACCTCGACTTATCACATTCCTCCCACGTTAAGATAAATAATTATTTGACCAATTATTTATCCCTAGACAAAACTAAATAAACAAATTGCTGACTGTACCATCTCCCCTTACAGAACAATTTTCTTAATTGCTAATTACAATGTTGACATGCAAATTTTTCTTCTTGTACATTTTTTTATTTCCTGAAATAAAAATACAGATATGACCCAATAAAAACCCAAAAGAATTCGGCCTTGGTCCAGGAGTCCGGCGGTGTTGATTTGACTTCGGTTCTCCAAACGAAGCGAATGTCCTCATTCCCGGGCCATTGGTCATATGAAACAAAAGAAAAACAACATTGAAGCAGTATCATAGCAGTCCGATTACATCATAACTTACATTATCTTTTATCCATCTTCAAATACAGCCGCAATCGTGAAATGACTCGCCTCCACCCTCGCCTCGTTTTTCTCCGTCCATCTTCCCTCCTAGCGTCATCGGCGGTCCTTTAATCTCCAGCGACGTCCAACGTTCCTCGAAAGCTATCGTATACCTCGTAGATGACCTACACGACGTGTGGATGTTGTCCAGCGACACTTAGGCCCTGGTGAAACATCCCTTTGCGTTGTCCGTGTAGTCATTTTTCTTCTAACACCATCGACGTACAAAGTACAGGAATTCTGTCATCTGTCACTTTGTAGTTTTTGACCCTACGCCTCTCTGGACGCTTTTTCCGGTCACACCATTTTTTGAAGCGCACTGGGCTTCGCTTGCTGTAGATTACAACCCTTTGTAAATCTACCGGCACTAACTTCGACGTACAAAGTGCAGTATATTTGCCTGCAAATTTGTAATTTTTTTCTTGCCCTTTTTTGCGCCTCGCGCGGGCTGCTTTTTCCATCACTAGACGATTTTTCGACTTCTGGAACGGGACGACGGCACGCTTCACATGTAGACCTCACCGCATGACCTCGGGAATTCCTGGATGGGCCAAACTACCTGCGCTGCGTGGGGTCTTCAATACACGACTGCTTGGCCGGAAGTTGGGACATGTGACCCTTCGGAATAGCTGCTTTTACCTGCCTTGTCGTTGAATTTCCCTTACAAAACAATACTCTGCAACTTCCCTTAATAACTGCTTTATTTTAACTTAAAAATACAGTTGCGAGTATACCCCTTAATTTTAATTAATTATTAATTAATTACCGCGTGTGTGTTTCGTGCTTCTCCGCTCAGAGCCGCCATTTTCAAAAATGCTCACAATAAAAACTTAACTTGTTTCAATCTTTCGATTAAATTTCCTCAAAATTTACCAAACAAAGTACTCGGGCTTTGTTTCTATCCTAGCCTTACTTTACTTTCACTTAATCGACCACTGACGGTACGATTTTTTTCTGTTTATTGTTTACTGTTGCCATCTCTACCTGCTATTTTTCTACTCAATAAAAAAAAAATTCCTCAGAATTTAATTTTAAACTACCTGTTCTGCATATCGTTATAAGTCATAACTCAAGCCCTATCTAACACAATCTGGTTCAAACTTTCTCCAACGAACGGTCTCGAGAATTAAGACATTTCTTTCAAAAACAATTCCAACACTCAAAAGAAATTATACTGCAAATATTTAATTATTATGCTGCCACCAGCAGTACATTTCCTACTCAAATTCACGACTATATATCGACATTTATCACACAAAATGTCCACTTCTAAAGCGTAAACAAAATTCTTGGAATGCCACGCGCAATATCCACAAGGGCGCCTAAGCTAGCCCTTACACCACTTTCTCTAAAGGGTCGTTTGCCTAACTTTGCTTTTAACCATAGTCTACAATGCATTCTTTAAAATGCGTCACCCAATTTTCTTCTAAAATTCACAAACAAATCTAACTAGAGTGCTTTCTTCATAATCTACTCAAATAATCACTTGAAATGTCTTAAATTATCCCAACCGCTAGCCAACAAAAATGTGATGGGGCGGACACCCTTCTCAATATTTACTATACTTTAATCAACTCTTAACTGAAGGGGGCCCGCGGTGGTAACTCGCCTCAAGCGACGCTTGGTCCGCCATCTTCAATCACAGGTACTAACTGATTTAAACAAACTAATCTTACGGTAGCGTGAATTAATTATCTCTCTTACGGAGGCTACAACACTGAGTACTTTCTCTGAGACTTTGTCAGAGACGTTTGAACTCACTAATTATTAATCACTATATGCAGGGCTAAATACTTTACCATAAAAGGGACAGGTTTATATTATTCTAAAATGAATATGCCCAAGAAAACCACAATAAAATCTATTAACAAAAATATATACAACAATGCAGAACTGCTTACATGAAATATGACTTTTAATCCCTACTAACAAAAATATTCTTAATTTGGCAGAGATGGACAAATCAGCAAGTACAGACAACAACTAAATACCTTAATATTTCGGTGAGCACAAGAAACACGAGACAGCACAGTTTCTATAACTTGGCCCCCATTGGGGCCCTACGCTTGGGCGCGCGTTTTGACGCACGACCGTCTACCTTCAAAGCCCGATGCCAAAGAGGCTGTTTGCTTGTCTCTTTACATCTTCCCAGACACCTTGGCGCCAAAAGCTTGCGCGGTAATCCTGACGCGACTGCAGCGCCACTCCGAGCGTCTGTTAAATACCAACTTAACACAAAACACGCCAAGGTTTGAATTCAAACATCCATCCAAAACCGCGCGCAAAACCTCGACTTATCACAGTACCAGCAGACTACCCTGGAGAACCCCTTCTTTTATTCTATCACATCAAGAGAGATAGCGGAGCTCTGCGGTTTGCACATTTTTGTTGTCTGTTGGACAAATACGATAACAGTAAACCACAGGCCGCAGGGAATATATTGTACATAAGGGTGGCTCTTATTTTTCAACTTTAATTTTTTGTTTGTGCTACCCCTCAATTTAGTTCCATTAACTAAAAAAATGTGCTGAGCGAAATTTGAAGTTAATCCGATAAGTGGAAAGCGTGCCCGTCGGCCCTCAAAAGTGCAATTTTCAGTATCAACTCTATCAACGCTGTAACTACGCCGGATCACTATGTCACTATGGCTGAGTATGGCCCTATACATATCCGACGAAAGCACCGTTGAACAAGAACAGCGTTAGACAGGGTGACTGAAATGGAACATTCCTTTGTAGCGGTAAAATTGAAATTTGATATCTCAAAATTGAGGTGACAACTTCTTGGCGTACCTGTATTGCATTCGGGCAGTGGAAAAGAACAGGCAACAGCTGTTTGTGAAACGCTTGCAGAATGGGGTCTTCAGGATTACGTAACAGCATTAGTTTTTGACACAACAGCATCAAATAGTGGGACATTTAAAGGTGCGTGTGTTTTGATTGAAAACTTTCTAGAGAAAGACCTTTTGTATTTACCCTGTCGGCATCACATTTACGAAATCATTTTAAAAGCCGTTTTCGAGGAAAAGATGGGGAAAAGTACAGGCCCAACTGTACTAATCTTATAATAGTTCCAAAATGCTTGGGCTGGAATTAACGTTACTAATTTTAAAACCGGAATCGAGCATGAAAAGGTGAAGGAACATTTGGATCCGGTCGATGTATCCCGAATTCTTGATTTTGTACGAGACGCTTTGCAAGAACAACATCCTAGGGAGGATTATAGAGAATTTTTAGAATTGACTGCTATTATTCTTGGCGAAACACCTCGTGGAGTGTCCTTCCGTGCCCCAGGGGCTATCCATCATGCAAGGTGGATGGCAAAGGCTATTTATTGCTTGAAAATATACATGTTTCGTGATGAATTTAAATTATGTCCACATAAAGAAAATGCTCTTTGTGATATTTGCATTTTCCTAATCAGTATATGCATATGTCGAAGCGTGGTTTTGTGTTCCTTCTGCGGCCAAAGCACCATATTTGGATTACAGGGTTCTTTCACAAATTTATAAATATCAGGTTATTGATCGTGACATTTCTCGTGTGGCTTTACAAAAAATTTAAAATTATTTGTGGTATCTATCCCCTGAATCCATCGCCTTGGCGTTCTTTGACTCTAGTTTGCCTTCTGAATCAAAAATGAAAATGATCAAAGTATTAAATCGTGAAACAGACGTATCAGATGAAAATGTTAAATGCATTAAAGTGGAACTTAATCAAATACCAGAAATTATAAACAATGGAATCGAACAATTTGTTTCTAATAAAACAGGGCAATTTTTCACTAGTTTCAATTTAAGTGACGAGTTCCTTAATACAGATCCTTCGAAGTGGTATAAAAATGAACATTTCGTCAATGCTCAAAGGCCGGTTAAGAAACTGAAGGTTGTAACGATCCGGCGGAGAGAGGCGTGAAACTAATGGAGGACGACTATAACTTATTTACAAAAAACGAGCAACAGAAGCAGTATGTGCTTCAGGTTGTAAGTGACTACCGCCAAAAGTTCCCAGATAGCAGAAAACAAACTTTATAAGAATAAGGATTTTTAATCCATCATGACATTTTCTTTTGTGTATTATTAACTTTTCTTTATTTCAAATTTGTGTGTTTTGTAAATATTTTCTCGATAAATGTATACCATTATTTTCTCTAGTAAAGCTTAATACAATATGGATATGAATTAATTAATTATGTATTATAGTTTATTAATTAAATACAATTTATATACACATTGAGATAATTTAACAGTAATATTTTTTGCTAATAACTTACCCTTTAAAAACAAAAAAAAATATGTTTGATTTTTGTGTGGTTTTTTGGTTATTTTGCATTTTTAAGGGCCTAGGGGCACACCTTACCCTTATCCGATTGACACCAAATTCCACAGAGCTTTTCTTTCAAAGAATGGAACCAAACTGAAGGGTAGCCTACAAAAAATTATTAAAATTTTTAAAAAGTGTTATATAAGAGCCACCCTAAGTCTTCCACTGGGTTCCCAACCTGCTCGCTGTCCTTCTCTCGCTCACGACCGTCTCATAATGCCGCACCGCTCCTTGGGGGCCGCGCCCCACCGGTTGGGAATCAGTGTACTACATGTACAGCATCCGCAAGAAGACTGCCTGCGGGATCCACTTAAGAGCATTTGAGATGTCAAGGAAGGAGGTTCTGAGGAGTACTCTGAATTAGTACCAATGGGTTTAGCTCTAGGCGGTCTAGACCTTAGCTACAACCATAAAAAAAGCTAAAAACAATGTAAACCAAAACATGGACTTAGTTAGGTAGTTAGTTTAATACTATTATAGTAAGTTTCCAAAGTACTGCAAATTACCCATCGCTTAAAAGTGTAGGAACCAAGAATTGAACGTAACGAGTAGATTTTTCAGTAGATAGGCAACCGAACATAGGTCACAGTAAATGCTTTGCCTACCGAGGCGGATATAATCGGAACTAAATTATCTTTCCTAATTAAAAGCTTCAGAGGAATCTAAAGTATACTTTCAAAATCAGACAATATGGTAAAATATGGGAAATGTGATCTAAAACCCGGAAACTTTTTAACATCACAAAATAAAATATCAGATTAATCAAAAGGCTTTAAAAACTCTTATTTCGACAAGAGTCATTGTCAGTAGTGCGATGAAGATAATTTAAAATTTTCATCATATCACCATCGATTTTTTTATTAAGCGGCTTTTCTTTCTAGGAAAACATTTTGCTAACATATTGTTGCGTTCAATATTTATGTCAAGCAATGAAGGTTAGAAATGGCATTGTTAAAATGACTTTTTCGCTGGACGCATTTAATTTATACAGCAGAGGTATAAAAAGAATGCTTCTGCATTCTAACATATGTCAATTAATAAGAATGCTCTATAACGTATGCAAAAATAGCACCAGCCATCCATGAGTCATTTGCGACACTCCTGAAATTTCCTATATAAAGCTACAGCAAATGTGTCCAGGTAAATCTGAAAATCTCTGATTAAGAGCCTCATATTCTCTAATGCCTACAGTATTTTTTGAGCATGTTGTTAATGCCAGACTTTTGTGTTCTCTAACCCTGTCATTTATTTTCATGTTCCATGATTTATCTTGTTACAGATAACTAACAATTGAACATTTTCAACTATTGTTAAATAAAACTCCAATTCCGTTCGTATTTACTAGCTTATAGACAACTCAACGTACTTACCGGATACTTTATAGTTGGCGTGCGAGCTGTTCCTTTCTAAAATAGTTGCCATAACAACAAAACGAGCGTAATGAAATCGATAAAAATATTATTGCCTGATTCTAGAGCAACGTTTTTTGTTTTAAAGCGACAAGCTCTTTATTTTAATTTTTTTGAAATTTTTAATACTTATGGAATTAATAGAGTAACTTATTTTTCCCTGTTTATTTTAAATTGAAATAATTAGAGCCTTATTAGAAGCCCAAACAACATCCAGTAAATGGACTTTGTATGCGAGTGTTTCTTTATGCATTTTCTATGCGTAATTTATAAAAGAACTTGTTGCCCTTTAAGCAAGACATTTACTAATTAGATAATGCCGGCAATTCATTTAGCCATTTAGTCATATCAGATTGTCCCATTTTGACGAAGCAAAGTCAAAAGGCAAACGTCCAGTTTTGCTAGATTTCTTCTACTGCTACCTAAAGATTTAAAAATATCTTTAAAGAAATACTAAAAAGTTTTTTTCATTCAGTTAATAATTACAAATTAAAAGAAAAATATATAATTATTTCAAAATATTTGAAATCTCCAATAGAGGAATGATCCCGCACTATTACATTTCCATCAGAACAAAAATACCTTTTTCATGCCACCCTAACGTACTTTGATTATCCTAAATTTTAATTTCTCCAAATGTCCTATGGCCATAAGTTGGTCGTGAAAATTCTATAATTTTATTATCATTATTTATATTTTCTTAGAGAGTAGTGAGTTTTAAATGTAATTGTATGCTCAAATATCAAATTGAATTGTGTTATATCAAATATCGGATATCAGTCCAATTCAGTACGAATCTGTGAAGCGGCTGTGAAGATATCTGAAGTTCTGCAATGAGGAATTAGCATAAAACTAAAAACAAGACTGTCAGAAAATATTTTTTAAAACAGAATTCGAAAAATGAGGAAAAATGGAAACCGTAGAAAATTATTTAGAATAGTGCACATAACTATTACTCACTACTTTATACTATTACTTACACTTTTTATCGCATGAAAAGTAGTAAGTAGTAAGAAATGTTCTATTGTAGTGAAGCTTGTTCACACAATCCACCTACATAGCTGTTAAGCAACAGTAGTGTATCAGATTTCTTTCATAACAAGCCAATTCACCATAAAAATAACCTCGAGCCTAAGATATTGTCAAAAACATTCATATTACTATCCATAATGCTGATAATTAATTAACCAACATAATATAAGTAGAAACATAATTCAAAGCTAACATAATAGGTTTAATTTAGTTCATGCCGTGTGTCAAGATTTGTTAATGCTGACGTTTCGCGAGCCATGTTGCTCGCTTCTTCAGAGCTAACTGAATACTGAAGACCTACCAAAGAAATCTCCCTTATATACCTAAATTTACACCCCACTGCGCACATCTGGAGCTACCGCTCCCATGTGCTTTTCCACCTGACCGCGTTATGATCGATTTTCAGACCCTACTAATGTCAGTGCCGTCCTCGCGATTGATGTTGTCAGGATGTTTTTAATTTCGATGGCTTCTCTAATAAGCCTTCGATGATAATTATCCATGCTTGCCAACATCTTCACGTTCTTCACGTTATCGAAATCCATTGTGTGTCCCGACTCGTGGCAGTGTTGAGCAACAGCGGACTGTTGAATCTTGCCTAGCCGGGTGTCCCTACTGTGCTCCTTGATTCGACATTCGATGCTTTGTCGTGTCTGTCCTACATAGCATGTTCCGCACTAATATGTTAACTTGTATACCCCTTCGTTCTTCAGGAGTGGTGATATATCCTTTGGGTTAGGCAAAAGAGCCTTTACCTTAGCTGGTGCTCTATACCCTACCGTGATAACCGATTTCTTCAGTAATCTACCGATTCTCTCTGATACCCCACTTACGTATGGTAAGCAAACGAACCCCATTGACTCTTGCGGTTCCTCTGAGACTTGCGGTTTTCTTGTGTGACACCCCGTATGTCAGACTTGGTGTATCCATTCTGACGTAGGGCCCACTCCAAGTATTTCCGTTCGTCGTCCAAGGTGCTGGGGTCGCATACCTTCTCGGCTCTGTTGAACAAAGTGTTAATAACACTTCTCTTCTGTTGGGGGTGGTGGTGTGATTTTGCGTTCAAGTACCGATCGGTATGTGTCTTCTTACGGTAGACTGTATGTCCAAGTCTACCCGTTGACGTTCTGTATACCAGCACATCCAAGAAAGGCAGCTGATTATCCTCTTTTCTTTCCATCATGAATTTTATGGAAGAACTAACATTGTTCAGGTGGTTAAGGAACTCAGTAAGTTTATCTCTCCCGTGTGGCCAAACTACAAAGGTATCGTCGACATATCTGACCCAGTGCTGGGGTTTGAAAGGACTTGACATAATTCAGACCCTACTAATGTCAGTGCCGTCCTCGCGATTGATGTTGTCAGGATGTTTTTAATTTCGATGGCTTCTCTAATAAGCCTTCGATGATAATTATCCATGCTTGCCAACATCTTCACGTTCTTCACGTTATCGAAATCCATTGTGTGTCCCGACTCGTGGCAGTGTTGAGCAACAGCGGACTGTTGAATCTTGCCTAGCCGGGTGTCCCTACTGTGCTCCTTGATTCGACATTCGATGCTTTGTCGTGTCTGTCCTACATAGCATGTTCCGCACTAATATGTTAACTTGTATACCCCTTCGTTCTTCAGGAGTGGTGATATATCCTTTGGGTTAGGCAAAAGAGCCTTTACCTTAGCTGGTGCTCTATACCCTACCGTGATAACCGATTTCTTCAGTAATCTACCGATTCTCTCTGATACCCCACTTACGTATGGTAAGCAAACGAACCCCATTGACTCTTGCGGTTCCTCTGAGACTTGCGGTTTTCTTGTGTGACACCCCGTATGTCAGACTTGGTGTATCCATTCTGACGTAGGGCCCACTCCAAGTATTTCCGTTCGTCGTCCACGGTGCTGGGGTCGCATACCTTCTCGGCTCTGTTGAACAAAGTGTTAATAACACTTCTCTTCTGTTGGGGGTGGTGGTGTGATTTTGCGTTCAAGTACCGATCGGTATGTGTCTTCTTACGGTAGACTGTATGTCCAAGTCTACCCGTTGACGTTCTGTATACCAGCACATCCAAGAAAGGCAGCTGATTATCCTCTTTTCTTTCCATCATGAATTTTATGGAAGAACTAACATTGTTCAGGTGGTTAAGGAACTCAGTAAGTTTATCTCTCCCGTGTGGCCAAACTACAAAGGTATCGTCGACATATCTGACCCAGTGCTGGGGTTTGAAAGGACTTGACATAATGGCTTTTTCTTCAAACAATTCCATGAAGAAATTGGCGATTATCGGTGACAGAGGTAATCCCATGGCTGCACCCTCTACCTGCTCATACATCGCTCCTGCCCACTTGAAGTATGTGGTGGAGAGACAATACTCTCCAAGATCCGGTACATCGGTTGGTAAACCTAGGCGGACAAGTGTTGTCCGAAGGCCTTCGACTGCCTCCTTAACAGGGACACGCTTAAAGTGTGATGTTACGTAGAAACTTACGAGTATATCCTGAGGGTCAATGACAACTTCCTTCAAAATCTGAATAATCAGAGTTCTTGACAAAAGATGTAGTTTGTCCTATAAACGGTTGGATGGTTTGCGACAAGTATTTTGCCAACAAATAGGTTGGGGAGCCTATTGCGCTAACGATTGGTCTCAAAGGTACGTTATTCTTGTAGAGCTTTGGCAAATCGTAGATCCTAGGTGCCCTAGGGGCTTGAACAAAAAGGCTTATTTGTTCCTGTACGGGAATCGATGACGACTTAACCAATTCCTTCACTCGCCTTCCTATCTTATCTGTTGGGTCCGTGGAAATTTTACGGTACGTATTTGGGTCCAATAGATCGTTCATCTTCCTGTTGTAGTCCTCCTAGTTAAATATCACCGTTGCATTCCCTTTGTCCGCTGGTAGTACTGTGATATCCTTGTTGTTCTTGATGGTCTTCAGAGAGTACTTCTCTTCTTTGGTAATATTACTCTTCGGCGGAGTAGCTTTCCTTTCTTGGATGTGCTAGTATACAGAACCTCAACGGGTAGGCTTGGACATACAGTCTACCGTAAGAAGACACATACCGATCGATACTTGAACGCCAAATCATACCACCACCCCCAACAGAATAGAAGTTTTATTAACACTTTGTTCAACAGAGCCGAGAAGGTATGCGACCCCAGCACCTTGGGCGACGAACGGAAACACTTGGAGTGGGCCGTACGTCAGAATGGATACACCAAGTCTGACATACACGGGGTGTCACACAAAGAAAACCGCAAGTCTCAGAGGAACCGCAAGAGTCAAAGGAGTTCGCTTGCTTACCATACGTAAGTGGGGTATCAGAGAGAATCGGTAGATTACTGAAGAAATCGGGTATCACGGTAAGGTACAGAGCATCAGCTAAGGTAAAGAATCTTTTGCCTAACCCAAAAGATATCACACCACTCCTGAAGAACGAAGGGGTATACAAGATAACATATGAGTGCGGAACATGCCATGTAGGACAGACACGACGAAGCATCGAATGTCGAATCAAGGTGCAGAGTAGGGACACTCGACTAGGCAAGATTCAACAGTCCGCTGTTGCTCAACACTGCCACGTGTCGGGACACACAATGGATTTCGATAACGTGAAGAACGTGAAGATGTTGGCAAGGATGGGTAATGATCATCGAAGGCTTATTAGAGAAGCCATCGAAATTTACAAATATCCCGACAACATCAATCGCGAGAACGGCACTGACATTAGTGGGGTCTGGAAATCAATCCTAACGCGGTCAGGTGGAAAAGCACATGGGAGCGGTAGCTCCAGATATGCGCAGTGAGGTGTAAATTTAGGTATATAAGGGAGATTTCTTTGGTAGGCCTTCAGTATTCAGTTAGCTCTGAAGAAGCGAGCAACATGGCTCGCGAAACGTCAGCATTAACAAATCTTGACACACGGCATAACCCGGAAGCAGTTTATTTTCTAAAAGTATTAAATGAAGTTGGTAATTTGTTTTGTATGTATAAAAGGACAAATTAAAATACATGTTGAAACTGATACGGCAAAGTGCAGTCAAACAGTACAGGTTATGATGTGTATGCAAAAATAATACTGAAATCAAATGCCTCATTTTTTTTAGTCTCATATATTTCGGAAAGTATAATTTGACAACCCTGCATTTACATTATCAACCGGGCGTTTGCTGATTTTGTTCCGCAAGTAACTGCTTATACTCGTCCCATAAAACGTTTCACTTCACTAAAATTAAACACAACAGCGGAGATTACTTCACGTTATTATAATGTATTACGCAAATTCAATGATACATAAGTAGATCACAGATATTTTTTTCATTAAGTCACAACAAATATTTCACGGGAGCTGTTGTTCTTTAGCAAAATAACATGTAGTAATCCGGTCTGATAGAATCTTTCGTAATCGAACCATAGAGGGCGGTCATTACATTTTTTAGCGAGACAACTCCCTCACCGTACTTGATTAAGAATTCATTGCGTAATCGGTATTTGCTCCATATATTTTTTTCCAGTCAAAGTTGTAGAAAGTTAAAAAGCGAAAAAACCTACGCGTTGTCGCATATACGGTAATATTCACGTCCATGACCAACAATTGTCTAATTTAATTGAATCGAAATTTTATTGTATTTCCCAATGGTCTGGCAAGGCGTTCACATACTAAGAGATATTTATAGTGGTAATTTATATAGGTAATATAATTTTTATTTTATTTTATTTATAATTTTATAAAATTAAAATATAGTATCGTAGTATTATCTATCGTCTACCCTTTTTAGTTGACGATTTTTATATGCGACATGACTTTAATTCATACAAATATTACATACGATACTTTTAGGACGTAATTCTGAACACCAAAACTTATCGATCGTGACTGTTTATTCCCAAGATAACCAGAAATAACGACATTTTTATTTATTAATTTTAACATGGGGGGGTGGTAACAACAATAGGTCCCTATTATTTAATCAGTTTTTACCAGTATTTCCTTGGTCATCACTTCTTGATGATTATATTTTTAGTATAATTACTATGTAGTGTGTACCAGTTATTCCTAAGAATGCTTGATTGATTTTGAAGAAACCAAGAAAAAAGAAGGGGGTTTGATGCAATGCAGCGGAGTGCCATTCGTTTAATTACGTGTAACGTCTTTCACAAGCTTATACTACGACTAGATATTCATAATCATTATTGACAAAATATCTCGGTCCAGAAAATCCGTCTTTTAACCTTCTCCTAAACCTACAACTTTCAATATTTTTAAGTAGTTCTACCTTCCAATGCCGACCAATATACTGATCCCGGAATTTCGGGATTATAAGTTTTGAAATCCCGGGATTCGTGAAAAAACCGAACATTGACGAAACAAACCGCATGCCGTGCCAAAAGTTACCGAGTGACGTCAGTAAGAAACGCCCAAAAATGTTACAGAATAATAGTCAGAATAATCTAAAGAAATTATTTGATCTGGTAACATGTTGCATTTTTCATATTAATAACAATACAAACACCTGACGAATTTTTGTTATCTACTTTAAAGTAAAGTCGAATATCTTTAGAATTCATACGTCATGGATGCTATTATGCAAGTAGACTATCTACTGGCATATTTTATTTTAAGTAAAGCAATTATTGTTTACAAAAAAACGGTAGGTATAATTAGTTAAGACCCAGTTATATCCCTCCGAAAACGCGCTTTCAAATAAAATTTATGAAATTTTTAGTGTAAGTTCTTGGATGAATAAGGACTTGAATTTAAAAGGAACCAAATGTTTGTCATGAGATAAACAGGAATTTTACGTTAACGTTTTTGTCAAATATACTTCAAGTAGCTCAACTCATATTACAAAAATAGTTTTTTTACTTTATCATACGCAGTATGTAAAGTATTGTAATCATGCCAAAAAATTTTTTTGAGATTTTAGCGGAAATATGTCTTTTTGGGTCCCCTGAACATTTTTGACCAAGGTACAAAAAATGTCTGTGTGTGTGTGTGTGTGTATGTGTGTGTGTATGTGTGTGTGTGTGTGTGTACCCGTTTTTGTGGCGACGATTCCGGAGAAACTACTAAAGGTGTCGGGACGAAACTTCATATTTAGAAGTTTCATGTCCAAAGTTAGAGCTGAAAAGCTTTCTGTTGAAAAGGGTCCAAAGGAACTGGTGGTTTACTCATAGCATTTTTCGAAGATTTTGCAATTGAGCCGCTATTTGTGTAATGTCGTCAAAATAGTTAAATAATAAATTAAAGGAGAGGAAATTTTCTATAATTTATGGATATGACATTTTTTGGTAGAATTTATAGTTTAGCTGCATGAGCAAATTCTATTTCATCGAGATCGGTCGTACTGCTTTAAAACTAGTAGCCAGGATATGTCAGATTTTTTGATTCTAATGACAGTAGCTAGTGTCAAACGCTAATGTTTTGAAAATGCTACTGTCAATATAGGCTGCGTTCGGATATTGAACCCCGTTACACTTTTTACACCCAATAACACGTAGGTGTCATTTGGACGGTGTACCCGGTGTCAACGGAGTACAATATCCGAACGCAGCTTTAATCGAGATATATGTCTAGTTCTACTATTTTTATTTTAATGCAGACAAGCCGATCTCGATCAAATAGAATCTCATGCAGCTAAACTAATAATTTTATATATAGTATGATAAAGTTATGTGCCTGGCCACATCAGATTTTTTATGTAAGAGGTACTTCAGCTAAAGCTTAATAACCTTGTTATTAATCGATCGAGTGAACATCGAACGATTAATAACAACTATTAAGACCCAGTTCTACCTCTCCTAAAACGCGTTTGCAAATAAAAGCGTTATTTATTGTTCAAAGTTTATGAAATTTTTTATGTAACTTCTTAGATAAATAACGAGTTGGGCTAGATAAAAAAAAAATTTTTTTAAAGATAAAAATCAATTTTACTTCTACATCTTTGGTTTTTTTCAAATATAAAACATTTAGCCCAACTCATGATACAAAAATAGATTTTTTATTTAAGTACAATTTTAATCTAAACATTATAATTGCGATAACAAAGCGTAATTGCCAGAAATGTATGTAAGTTGCCTATATTACGGGCCCGGTGTAGACAGCAGACGTTAGGAGTTTTAAACACCGCCTATAACTACGCCACGCCTACTGCTATTTTTAGATTAGACTGTTCACAAGTTATGAGTGTTATGACCGTAGCGTATATTGAATCGGGAGAACAGAGTTCTCGCATTTCACATTTATACGCACGGTTTACAAATTTAACACACGATAAAAGTCATATACTGTATGATATTATACTTAGTGTAGTTATACCTGCTAGGTGTTAGGTACATTTGTTTAATAATGGGTAGAAGTCGTGGCAAAATACCTAAACATCCGCGTCTGTCCTTTAGACGAATTAGTAAAAGACGACTACGTACCACCTAAGTTAAAATATTGCATAGATAATCTAAAAGAACAATATTGTAATTATTTAATTACAAATGAGACAAAGAGACCAGAACAGGACTCAAATGAACATTTTATTTAAAATGTCGGTTTTATGGACAGGAAGAGACAATTAGCAGTGACGAACTTGGGTCGGCTCTAATGAATATTAGTTCAGCGACTGTATTGGGCAGTATTACAGCGGGAATTGGATATAGCCAATGCCAGAATTTGTTTTCATTCATGAATCTTGCATTCATGGCGCCCAGAACGTTTATAAAATATAGCGAACTTGTAGGTGACAAAATATTTGGGATTTATATAAATGGTTTGGGGAACTTTGGACTATGTGCTATGATTTTACTTTATCATACGTAGTATGTAAAGTATTGTAATCGTGCCAAACAAAATTTTTGAGGTTTTAGCGGAAATGTCTTTTTGGATCCCTTGAACATTTTTGACCCAGGTAAAAAAAATATTCTGTGTATGTGTGTGTGCCTTTTTTTGTGGCGACGATTCCGGAGAAACTACTAAAGTATCGGGACGAAACTTCATATTTAGAAGTTTCATAACCAAACTTAGAGCCGAAAAGCTTTCTGTTGAAAAGGATCCAAAGAAACTGGAGGTTTAGTCTTATAGCATTTTTGAAAGATTTTGCAAATAAGCCGCCATTTCTGGAAATTTGTCGAAATAGTTAAATAATAAATTAAAGTACAGGAAATTCTGAACAATTTATGACTATGGCATTTTTTGGTAAAATGAATAGTTTAGCTGCATGAGCAAATTCTATTTTATCGAGATCGCTGCATTAAAACTAGTTAGCCAGGATTTGTCAGATATTGTGATTCTAATGACAGTAGGTAGTGTCAAACGCTGATGTTTTGACAATACCTACTGTCAATATAATCAAAATATCCGTCTAGTTCCAGTAGTTTTATTTTAATACAGACATGGCCGATCTCGATCAAATAGAATCTCATGCAGCTAAACTATTAATTTTATATATGGTATGATAAAGTAATGTGCCTGACCGCATCAGATTAATTTTTTTTATTTTTGTCTTCGTGTGTCACTGCCGTGCGTTCGTTCGATATCCAGCATGTTTATAGATGTATTGGGTCCTCATTGCTCGATTTTAATTAATTCCTTTCTAAATTGAAGTCCATAATTCACCGATGAGTTATCATGAGTTAGGTAATACATTTTTGTCAATTTACTATACAGTATGTATGTCACCCTGTTAAAAAGATTAAATATTATAATAGCAAGCGCGCTCTCTCTAACTTAAATCAATATATTTTCTTTTACCGCCTGGCGGCCGCCAGCCAGCTGTATGCAGTCTGGTATGCATATGCGACCGTGATGAGTGAGAACACTAATAGATTGTAACTTGAGCGAAAGCGAAAGCACCGACGCGCGGCGACAAACTGGCTGAGTACTTCCCCTTCGAATGTACCCGCGTCGACTATGCTCCGCCTTTGCCTGCTTCCTCTAAACCCCCCAACTTCCCCTTATCATAAAACTGTGGCCTGGTTGACGTTGGTGGGGGCCAGGCAGACCACTCCCAGCAAAAAAAAAGCATCGCAACGAAATATTTCGTTTGGAAGTTGCGATGTTTTTAAAACGGAGCCTTAATGGCAAATCATTTTTTGTACTATTTGGGTTTCATTTTACAGTTAAATATATCTTATTTTATTACTTATGTACTAATTTTATATTCTTTAGTACAAACATCACTGAATTCCTGTAAATAACTACAAAATTTAGTGAACAATTCTTGATAAAGTCAGTCGGATGATAATATATAAAATAATAGCGGATGTTCGTGTTTTAAATACAGCCTGTATCAATCACTTGTTGAGGGTATGAATAGTAACTAAAAAATCCTAAGCGAGCTGGAAAGGAAGTTCACGTTTGCCTCCATATTGAATTGTCCGGCTTTTTACCGCTTGAACAAATTTCATTAAATCAATTCAATAACGAAGAAATTTATTCAGAATTACTTATACTGTGTCAGTATTAGTTTGCTATACCAGGACATAACGCAAATGTTGAGAGAGTGTTCTCTTTAATTTCCTCCCAGTGGACCAAAGAGGGAAATATACTTAATGTAGAAGACACATTAGAAACATGATGTTTCTTCAAATAAGTTTTCATCATTTAAATTGTGAAGAATTTCATACAATGATCTTAAAAGATAGTATTATTTAAAAAAAAAAAGTTTCGTCCAATGCCAAGTACTAATGTTAGTTTTCTTTGGCATTACATGAAAATGTAATGTTCCAAAAAGTTATTGTTGTTATTTTTATATGGATCTGATTTTTATGCTCCTATTAATATAGTATGTTTATATGTTTTAAGTGTTGTTATGTTAACTTGCATATTATAAATAAATATTTGACTTATTGAATACTTTTTTGTCGTGTTTTAATAAAACTTCAGACAAAAAAATATTGTGACCGGCTTTTAGGACCAAATGTCCGGCTAAATGAATGGTGATGTCCGGCTTTTGTATTTTAGACCTGGCAACCATAGGTGCGGCCCGCGAGCCCTTGGTAAAAATTGTGTTACAATAAAATCAAAGTTAGCCTGGAGCTTCGGTGAATAAACATAGTTATTACTTATTAGAAGTTATTAGCAGCAGAACAGCAATCATTTTTGTTTGGATATCCGATTACATGGTGGGGTTACTGCAGAAAGTAAATACCTGAAATAAGGTGGAGTTTTCGTAAATATATCGTCCATTGTCGAAGTCAAATTTACGGTGCCGTTTTGAATTTTGCATATAAGCTAGATTTGGCCGAAAATTCACATAATTTTCATTTTCTGGGCAGCTATTTCGGTTCGGCCATTATCAGTTTTTCAATTTAAAAACCATATTGGATTACATCATCATTCAAGCCCCGTAAATACCATGTTTGAAGGAAATAAGCAAGGAATGTCTCCATATTCATCAGGTTGGTCAAATATAATAAAAACTTCAGATCTGACGATATATTTTAACAGCAATCTTGCACCGATTTCAGGATTTCTCCGTGTTCAGTGAAATCTCTCCTGGACGATGAAACTTTGTACTTATGAACTATTACAAATCATTTTTTATCCTTATTTTATTAGCCACAGACTTTTTACTATGTTTTACTAGATTGACTAGGTTGCAGGTTTGTGGATAGAAATTATAAGACGCATTAAAAAAAAAAAAAAACACCATGAAATGCTTTATAAAAAGCAATACGAACTATTCCAGAAAAAAAATACTGTGGAAACAATGTATTCTTTTTACTTTATCATACGCAGTATGTAAAGTATTGTAATCGTGCAAAAAAAAAATTTTGAGATTTTAGCGGAAATATGTCTTTTTGGGTCCCCTGAACATTTTTGACCAAGGTACAAAAAATGTCTGTGTGTGTGTGTGTGTGTGTGTAGGTATGTGTGTGTGTGTGTGTACCCGTTTTTGAGGCGACGATTCCGGAGAAACTACTAAAGGTATCGGGACGAAACTTCATATTTAGAAGTTTCATAACCAAACTTAGAGCTGAATAGCTTTCTGTTGAAAAGGGTCCAAAGGAACTGGAGGTTTATTCTTAGCATTTTTGAAAGATTTTGCAAATAGGCCGCCATTTCTGGAATTTCATCGAAATAGATAAATAATAAATTAAAGAAGAGGAAATTCTGAATAATTTATGACTATGACATTTTTTGGTGCAATCAATAGTTTAGCTGCATGAAAATTCTATTTCATCGAGATCTGTCGTACTGCATTGAAACTAGTAGCCAGGATTTGTCAATTTTTTTTCTCTAATGACACTAGGTTATGTCAAACGATAATGTTTTGACAATAACTTCTGTCAATATAAGCTGCGTTCGGATATTGTATTACACTTTTTGCACCCAATAACACGTAATTCTCATTTGGACGGTGTACCCGGTGTCAACGGATTGTACTCCGTTGACACCGTTGTACTCCGCAGCTTTAATCGACATATCTGTCTGGTTCTACTAGTTTTATTTTAATGCAGACATGGCCGATCTCGATCAAATAGAATCTCATGCAGCTAAACTATAATTTTGTATATATAGTATGATAAAGTCTTGTGCCTGGCCACATCAGATTTTTTGTCTTAAAATGAACAATTCAAAATGACACATAAAAAACCTTTTTCTACTTTGCATTCACAATGCACACATTGTAACACTGTTTTCAGTGTTACAATTAACATTTGTAATACCGAAAACAGTAACATTTTTATTTATAGGTGACATATCAATTTGACAAATTATGTCGTTAAAACCTTTTCATTAGTAACATTTTTGTCTGATTGGTACACAGTGATATCAAATGCCATATGTCAAATGTACAATACATAACCCAACATAACCACACACTGCATCTTAATCGCTTGCAATCACATAAACTGCGAAATATCAATATTCTATACATATTTAAACATGGGTGTAGCCTGGTATAGTATGGCTAAAGGATTGGGGCTTTCTTAGTTTTGCTGTGTTCATCAAAATACGCCAGCATGACGTTTACGGTGATGTTTTACGACTCTAGTAAGTGATCGTTATCATTATTTTCAACTAAACATCAAATCCCCTTTTCAGATATAATTCAAGGACCACATTTACTTTAATAAGGTATTATGCGAAGATCAAACCTACATCGTAGATACGAACGATTTTAATTACTGCTGCGAGATTGTATATGCGCAATAAATGGTTTATCAGCATACACGTACGAAGCTATAGTACATTTAAAGTGTAGAGGATTTCTTAGTATATGTAACGTATAAGTTTTCGGTAATATTTTGGACGCTTGGATGCTCGGTTTAATTCATATTCGTTTTTGTCCGTCGCTTTCGACTTCGTCTTAGTTCTGGTTGTGTGCAACGTATTTGTATTACCTCCATCACATGTAATTTTACTAAGTATAATTTATTCTAATAAACTACTTTGCTGAAATTAGAATTGGGTTTCAATTATAAGTGCTTGTAAATATATAAGCCGCAACGGCTACGTAGCGGAATTAGGTAGACACCGCTATTAAACGTTAAGCGTTATAACAATTCTTTAGTAAGTTCTTGTTCTTCGAAGTAACTAATCAGTCACCGCCAAACACTTCTATTCCGACTATTTTAAAGTTGTTAACTTTTTAGGTTAAGTTTCATGTATTTATCACAGTAGGGTTAAAAGTGTTGTTTGTTAAAAGTGTTAAAAGCTCCATTATGATTATCGTTGCGACCTCGCTGAATATTTATTCAAACTTGTAGGCTAAAGAAGAGTAAAATTATTCACAATTAGATTTTGTCCTGATTTTATCTCATCGATATCCTTAACGAAGTTGACAGTTACTACAGTGCTGCCACGTGGTACCCGCAAAATACCCTAGATTCTAATTTAGCGCGATATAGTAACCGCAATTTCTAAACTTATATAAAGTTAATGACGCAAAGTAGAAAAAATAGTATATTACACTCGTTTTATAAGACGTATTGGTGCACTCGTTCCATTTGGGCACTCCTCGCTACGCTCGTCGTGCCCAAAACAACTCGTGCGCCAATTAGACGTCTTATAAAACTTGTATAATAATATACTATTATTCCCATTTTAAGCGTTTTAACCGTTAACCATTTTTTTAGTTTTTTTTGTATGCGGCCCACTGAAGCTCTGATTAGAATTTTATGGCCCGCTGGACACCGCTGGAGTGTACATCAACATTTTATGCTTGATGCTTAATTTAACCAGAAGGGGACATTCGTATTTTTTATAATGTTTCGTGGTTTAAATTGCACTAATTGTAGTGATTAATTTGTCTACAGCCAGACATCAAGTTGGAGTCAGAAAGGAACAGCGAATTCGAAAATAAGTAAATCCAAGTGCTCCTTATAAAGAAACAAAAGCCTACTATGGTTCTCCACAATATCTAAGAGACCGTGAACCTGCACAGAGAAATTTTTTTGTAATAATACACAGTAAAAATTCTGTAAGAGTAAGGGTACTGTAAAATTAATCACGAGTTAATTTTAAAACCCACCACCTAGCAGAAAAACAAAATTTTCGTCGCACTCTTATAAAACCGCATATTTTAAGCGCAAAATTTACCCTGGCCAACTTTTGATTCTCTACTTGTAGATATGATAAGTAGGATGCTAATCATGTCAAAATTAATTTTTTTTGACTGATATTAACACTTCATATTGTTAACAAATGGTTTTTACCGTTTGAAGCAAATATTTCTGGAAAATCTCAAAACTATTTTCACGTAAGTGATATTCCCAAGCATTGTCACGAAATATAGCCTGGATATGAATATTCAGGGTACGCAATATATTTTTTTCTACTTTAGAGTTACGCGACCGATAAAGTTTGGAGTTTGTTTTTGGTTTAATCACAAAACAAGAAGACAAATTTAACACTTTCTTAAAAGCCAAAGCGATATTGGTAAGTGCGGGGGACCAGGCACAAAAATGTCTACCACTTCCTCAGTGTTTACTTTATTCAACACACGCTAGATACGGCATCATTCAATACAATTTGAAAGCACCGTGAATTAGCGATATTATAATAGTAATTTCTAATATTACACACCTCTAAAAAAGCAGTATTTCTTTCAAGAAATAACTTCCAAATTAAATTTCTTTGTGGTGCGCCCGAAGTATCAGTATACCATAATTCTTTCACCGCTAATGAAAGAAATCACCCGATAACACCGGTATAATTTAAAGATACCGATCGACAGAAATTGATTTCGCAAACCACATTAATTATCTGATAACAAGAATCGATTTCTTGCCCCGGTCACCTAACGGACGTGCCAAACACTACAACAGGCGCTTAAACTTATGTAATTACATCAATGTTATACAATTATTTTAATAAATCGCCGATAAACCGATCTTGATCCACATATACACAAGACTCGAATCGCCACCAAAACACTTTCAAACGATCTGCATAATTTGGGTGTGACCGATAGACTCGCTAGGACATACTAGTCTGGAGATTGTTATTGTTGATAATACACTTGGTATATAAGCAAAGCGACCACTAGAAAAAAATCAGTTCAGAATCATCTACGAAAGAACAACATCCACTATTCAAAATGTTCGCAAAGGTAATTTGGAGTTAATTTAGAGTTTTAGTCGCAAGATTCTTGTTTAATTCTTATTTCTTTCAGATTGTTGTTTTGGCCACTGCTTTGGTCTATGTCCAATCTGTGTCTGTCCACCCAGGATATGCCACGTCCTTTGCCGCCAACAATCTAGGATCTGCCAACCATGGATACGCTAGCCAAGGATACGCTGCTCCAGTTTACCAAAAAGCTTATGTAGCTCCAGCATACACCACTGCTCCAGTATATAGCCAAGGTTATGCTGCTGCTCCAGTATACAAAGCTCCAGTGTACTCACATGCCCCTGAACCAATTGTAAGTACTTTTATACACTTATGTTTAAAGAAAACATTGCTAAAATCACATGCAACGCAACATCGATATTACGCACATATAGGCGTCATAGAAGAAATTTTTATGTTCTAAGGTAGAAGTATTGATACACATTTGTTCAATTATCGACATTTTCTACACCTTTTATATTATCTATATTTTCTACATCTATATCGTCTACATCTTCTACACTTCTACATCTTGTACATCTTCTATTTATTACACATCTTCTACATCTTCTACACCTACATCTCCTATATCTTCTACATCTTCTACATCTTCTACACCTTCTATATCTTCTACATCTTCTACACCTTCTACATCTTCTATATATTGTACATCGTCTACATGTTCAACATCTTCTACATCCTGTACATCTTCTACATGTTCTACATGTACTCCATGTTCCACGTCTTCCACGTCTGCTATATATTCTCCATCTTCTAACCTCTTCTCTTCGAAACATTTTACATTATCTTTATTATATAAACTTTGTCATTATATAAACTTCATGTTTTGTAGGCCTACCCAAAATACGAATTCAACTATGGTGTATCTGATGCCCATACTGGTGACATCAAGAACCAACACGAAGTCAGAGATGGTGATGTAGTCAAAGGACAATACTCCTTCCATGAGGCTGATGGCACCGTCAGAACCGTAGACTACACTGCTGATGATCACAGTGGATTCAACGCTGTCGTCAGCAGGTCAGGACACGCTGCCCACCCACAATATGCCCCAGCTAAAGCTATTGTAGCCGCACCAGTCTACTATAAGCACTAAGTAAATAATTCGACTTTTGAACATTTTCTTCACCAAGCATTCATCATCATGTTCGCTACTCCTGTTCTATATCTGTTGTTCTTCATAAATGTATGTTTGTTTTATTCAATAAATTATTAATTAAAGATGAAGTATTTATTAACTAAAGAAAGGGAAGTACATAAAAAATTTTATTTTTTGACAAGTCGAAGATTTTTTTTTACTATTGTGGTCAACAAAGAAAAACAAAACAATCAAGTTACTAACTGAATCCAAATGGAAGGATTGTGAATTAAGTCTAGTTTTTAAGAAAAAAAGTATTGATTTTTGTATTTTGCGTTTTTTGCACTGGTTTTCTCAAATTCACAATTTTTGCCTTCAGATTTATTTATCTTGGATTATTGCGTTTTTGACCAATTAAGTGATAAGATCTGGTATCTACTTACAAAAGCTGATTATTTTTTTTAATGTTTATTTGAGTTAATAATTATGAAGTACAAACTTATTGTAGTTCGTAGTAAAATGTAAATACCAATTTAATTCATTTTTCTTTGACATTGACTGACGGTAGCAAACCGTATAAATGTTCACAGGGTGCCACCTGAAAGTGTTGAAAGATTTAGAATTTGTCTGGTTTTGTCCGGTTACTAGTTTTTGGAGTTGGCAACCCAAGGTACACTTAAGTAATACCGACGTATGCACTGAAAAACTGGAAAAAATTATTGTATATAGAATCATTGAATAGACACAGCGTTGATCCGTTAACCGATAATTCTGTAGTTTATTAATTTTTAATTTTAAATTAACTTTCAAACTCATTAACGGACTCGTTAACTTCTGCTACATTCGTAATCCGTTAATTCAAGGCAGTTAAATCGGTCTTATTGTATCGACCTATTTATTATGTAATAATAAATATTTTATTTTTTAATATTGTTACTTTTTAATAAATATACCTATTGCTATAAACTATAACTTATATAAAAAAATACCCTTCTAAAAATGCTTTTCTTCTAACTCCAACCAATGTAGTTACATATCTTTTCTAATTCTTTTATAAAACTTGCATCTCGCAAAGTAGTCATTTTAGTTAGTACCACTGTACCTAGTTTGAAAAATTCCTAACACAATTTTAACTTATGCAACCGAAAGGATTGTTGCAACTCACCTTCAGATCGGTACTCAACATCACCAATTATTTTATGAAAAGGGCATAGCAGGATAAGCATGTGAAAGTTGCCCCACCCCAAATCTGTCCGAGATTTTTACTGTGAGTTTGTACTTATGTATGATTAAGATTATCAAAAAATTAGACCTGAAAAAAATGTTTTGGGAGAGTTTATGGGGGTTAGAAAAAAATCGAAAAACACTTTTTTATCGAGGACTGGACCAATTTTGATGGAAAAAAATATGTTGTGTGTTTCAAAAAATTTTATAAATTTTGTTGTTTAAAAAAATGTTTCTTTTTAATTTTCTAAATTTCCTTTTTATGAAAAGCTTTTGACCGCTTTTGGCCTAAAAATACTTTCTATTATTTTGAATAATATGTCCAAGTTTGAAACCAATTAAAGAGGTAGAACAAGGTTTTTCATTAACGGATTAAAGATTAGCGAAGTTAACTTTCTGAATAACTTTGCCCAGCTATGCAAATAACCTTTGTTAGAAACTTTTTTATTTAACGGCGCTGAAACGAATTAAAGGGAATTTTGTGTTTACAAAATCTGATAGCAATATCACCAACTTTCCGTTCTCTTTAAATCTCTGCAGAGACTTTAAATGATAAAGAAAAACGTTCCAGGCCATCGCACGACCTACATCCCTTAGATGTTTCAAAAGTTGGTGCCAATACATCAACTTCAGGTTCAAAGCGGAAGTTAATAACAGCGCACCGACAATATTTCGTAAAGTTTTCAATGTTGTAAGTGCTTAAGGTACAGGAAGACTAAGTTCTAAAATAATTCCATAATTTTAAAAATGAATTTCAAGACAACCCACAAGAAAATAACAGTAAAATACTCATTACACATCTGTGATCTGGTTTAGGTCTGACTATTGTGGTGACGCGAAAATCCAACAAAACATTTCTCAATAAAATTTCACATTACAAAATATGCATCGGGTTCAATTATATCAACGTTAAGGCTACCAAGCTTCCTCAATAAAACCTACAATTTTTTTCTCACAATTGCACAACAATATTAAGTGCAGCTAACAATGCGACATATATCTACAAGATCAGCGCTCCGCCACCGATATTACCGTTTTTATTCTCCTTGTTCTGCATTCGCAATTTTCATACCACTTCCACGCAATCATTTGCGAAACACCGCCGACCTAGAAGTAAACAAAAGACGCTCGTCGCAGCAACAACCACTCTTAAAAAACATCCGCTTTGCCAATCTACAATATCCTCTGTAATTACATTTGATTATAGCCTTATCCGTCAGATCCCATTATTCCTTTTTATTATGAAAGAACCTTATTAGCACTTATTAAGCTATACACAGAAAATCCGACTATTCAGTATTAAACTCATTTATTAGTGCTTATATACAGGAATTCATACAAAACTTATTAACACTTTGTACCGGAATATTTGGTACACGATTTGGTCTTACATAAATATCACAACATAACTTTAAATGTCCGTTAATGCTTGTAGTATCCACCGTATGAGGCGCTGTCGTCGTACGAAGCTTCTACTTGTCCTGATGGGTGAGAAGCATGTCCTGATTTTGTTACTACGGCGTTAAAACCGTTGTGGTCATCTGCTGTGTACTCCACAGTGCGGATGGAGCCATCTGGCTCAACGAGAGAGTAAGAACCTTTAACTACGCCGCCCTCTCTGACCTCTTGGTGAGATTTTTCGTCTCCTGTGTGTGGATCGGAAACTCCATATTTGAATTCGTACTTTGGTGGTGCCTGAAAATATTAATGAAGTGGTGATTTTTTTATGAATAAACTGATTTAGTTTACATATTTACGAAGACGTCCAAAAGTATTCAATGGTTTTATTGAGACAATCAGAAAATAAAGTTAGTGTATGCAATTTCTAGAGGAACGTTCAAGCCACCAGTAGAAACTTGAGTGTTCCAGGTGTTGTAAACAACATAATGAGAACTAAAGAACATGGACACGATCTACTTACTTAAGTAAGTAAATTATCTCAATTATAATTACAATCATGAATCATTGATTGTTATCTTTAATTGGCACATTGCTTTAGAATAATTGGTTGATCAACTGACAATGTTAAGATATCAAAAAGTCTTGCGGACAGTAGTACAAATTCAGCAGAAAAATGTGGCCATTCCTAAAAATTTCCTGCATTATAATAACAAAATCTGATGTGGCCAGACACTTGACTTTATCATACTCTATATAAAATTAACAGTTTAGCTGCATGAGATTCTATTTGATCGAGATCGGTCGTGTCCAAAGAAAACTAGTTAGAAATGATTTGACAGATATTTTGATTCTATTGACACCAGGTATTGTCAAAACATCATCGTTTGACACTATTAGAATGAAACTATCTGTCAAATCCAGGCTAACTAATTTTATACTCGTGCAGACACGACCGATCTCGATCAAATAGAATTTGCTCATACAGCTAAACTATTAATTTTACCAAAAAATTTCAGAGACATAAGTTACACAAAATATCCTCTACTTTAATTTATTATTTAACTATTTTGACGAAATTGCAGAAATGGCAGCTCATTAGCAAAATCCTTGAAAATGCTTAGAGTAGACATCCAGTTCCTTTGGACGCTTTTAAACAAAAACCTTTTCAGCTCAAGTTTCAACTTCTAAATAATAAATATGAAGTTTCGTCCCGATACCTTTCTTTTACTTTTTTTTGTAACTTGGTTAAATATGTTCAGGGGACCCAAAAGGACATATTTCCGCTAAAATCTCAAATTTTTTCTTTTGCACGATCACAATACTTTATCATACTGCGTAAGATAAAATAAAAAGTATGACCTACAGTATCTAACCTTAAATTTCTGTGGGTTATAAATCAGAAATTGCCAAACAAATTTTGATCAATATGCGTTTGGAAGTTTTTGAGTCATACCACAAAACACTGATGTGGCCAGGCACCTAACTTTGTCATACTATAAAGCAGCGTCAAATGGTGCCAAAGTGTGTCAAACCCTGACGTTTTGACAATACTGTCAATAGAATCAAATAGACACAACCGATCTCGATTTGAATCTGCTTATGCAGCCAAACTATTAATTTGACCAAAAAATTTCATAGTCATAAATTATTCAGAATTTACTCTACTTTAATTTATTATTTAACTATTTTGACGAAATCACAGAAATGGCGGCTCATTAGCAAAATCTATAAAAAATGCTAAGAGTAATGCCAGTGCCTTTGGACCCTTTCGAACCAAAAGCATTTCTAATACACTGAAAGTCACGGAAAGGTGGGTACGCCGGGGTTATGATTTTATCTCAATAATTTTTGGCACAAATATTCGAGAGATTGTAGTAAATTGTAGTAAATAATTGCTTAAAATTTGAAACCAATCTGATGCATCTGATGATGTGATCAATATCCATCAATATTTCATCAACTCAATACGGAAGTAAAAATCTAATCTATTTTAATAGTGAGATGGGGAATTTTCGGAAATATCATTCAAAATTCGTTTCAAGTGAATCAACAATTCACAAGGAGCACCGAAAAAGAACAACAATATAATAAAATATAATCTTACGTAATGTTCGTCTTCATGACCGTCATCTTCATAACTGCTACCAATCGAAGATCCTCCACCAATATTGTACGCATGACCAATGCCAGACGAAGCGTATTCATGTCCTCCAAGATTATTGATAGCCTGAGCAATGTCGTACGTATTCTCGTAGCCACCCAACACACCACAGTGCGCAGCTGTGGCTAAAACACAAACGGCAAGAATCTGCAATAACAAAATTGTTATCTCTCCTATTGAACATTAAAAATCACTGTAATCCAAACACAACCTTAGAGAACATCTTTTGTTGTATATCCTACTGGCTTCGGATGAACACTGGTGATGACCGTCAGTGGCAGGGAGTCTTTTATAGTTAACCTGACCTGTGTGCAGCGCTCTCCTTTATACACCTAATTAACTGAGTTCACCTTAGCCGGGCTATTATGTGTAAGATTTTGAAAGTGTATTGCGAAAATTTTCGTACATCCATTGGTGGCGCACAGTGGGACAAAGCTGCAATTTAACACGACCAAATAGATTGAATTGATAATATGCTTTTTTTGCGGATTATTACTGGAGGGTTCGTGAACTATAACACTTTTTACTGATTCGGTACTCTTGTTATAGCAATTGACGGGGTCTTCTCTAGTGACATAAGTTATCACCAATAATATGTTTATGCAGAAAGGTTTATCATAGCCAGCTTAGATCTCGGGACCAACCGAAACGATTGTCATGTCAGTGTTTTATATTAACGCCCTTAATTCGCGTAGGAATGTGCAGATGGTGACTGTTCTAGATTGACCCTACTCAGATTGCCGATCTGGCGGTCATGGCATTTGAAAGAAAACCCTGAACAAAAAACTCTGATACTTTTCTTTTGTCCGAAAGGGACACCTCATTGCCTGGTGGCCAGTGCAGAACAAAAAAATCCAGGACGAGTGAATATGAATAAAACTGAACTATCTCTGTTTTATGGCCCGACTAATAAAAACTCCTAATGTAAATTTATTAGATTAATCTATTTCTTTTTAAATTAACTGAGTAGAATACAGTCGTGGGCATATATAGTTAATATTAAACTGTTCCGGGTTTTGACCATATACTCTTTACAAGTCATAGTTGTAAGTCTGGTGGTACTAAAAGAAATAACAGAACATCATCCGCAAAATCTTTCATTTTTGTCTTGCTTTTTTATAATTACAATCAAACATTATTCTCTGACATAAACTATATGCACTGTTATGTTGATGCTTTCCAAATTTCCTAACAAATTATTAAGAAAAAACTGTCCCACCTTTTTTTTCTGGTCGTAACTGTTGTACCTAGTTACTACGCATTTATAATGTACCATCGCGATCACTAAAAACGGCTACCGACTACAGTCAAAATTTTATTAACCTGTGCTTCGTAATGTGTCATTTTGTTCACATTAATGTCATTTTAAATGTTGACATTCACCAATAACCTAGGCTGCATTTAAGGATAATAGAAATTATATCGTGACAAATACTGTCCAAGTTATTATTATACAACTAAATTTGCTCAGAATAAAAGTGTCTAACTTCACTTCGTTTTTTATGATCGCGATGGTATACATAACTTGCTTTTATTCGATTTTCAAGAATATAATTGGGATTGAAACATGAAAGACTTATCACTGAATGTGGTCTATGAGTCCAATTCTGTATCACAGTTGCTATTTCGGTTGCTAGAAAAGTGACCTACAATTCGGGCATTACTTGATGTTTATACCCTTGGGCGACTTAAAAAGCTTTTTACCTACGACCGTATGTGTAAATGTCCCTTACGTCACGGACTACTTAGCTCGTATATCGCTTATAACATACGTGTGCCTTTGGCTGTGCGTTTGTGTTTTTAACGCACGACCTAATGTCATAATGACAGATGTCGCGCGAATATTTTCATTATTTATTTGTCATTTTTGATACAATTTATATTTATTGAAATTTTCGGTCGTAAGTACTCGAGCTGTAACGTATTCTTACTAGGACGTGATAATTTAGGTTGAATTTGTACTGGAATTTTCGATCGACACTTCAGACAAAGTTCTCCGTAGTTGCAATAGATGTCGCGCGAATACATTGATTGGTCAACCGTCAAATATTCTTACCTGTATTTGTTTGTCATTTTTGATACAATTTATTGAAACTGTCGGTCGTAGGTAAAATTATGTACAATACTCGAGCTTTAACGCATATTACATACTCGTGGAAAATAACAAAACTCGCCGCTTCGCGGCTCGTATGTTAAATTTCCACTCGTACGTAATATGCTAGTTACAGCTCTTGTAATGTAATATACTATTACCTACGACCGTATGTGTAAATGTCCCTTACGTCACGGACTACTTAGCTCGTATATCGCTTATAACATACGTGTGCCTTTGGCTGTGCGTTTGTGTTTTTAACGCACGACCTAATGTCATAATGACAGATGTCGCGCGAATATTTTGATTATTTATTTGTAATTTTTGATACAATTTATATTTATTGAAATTTTCGGTCGTAAGTAAGTGCAATACTCGAGCTGTAACATATTATTACTTGCACGTGATAATTTATGTTGAATTTGTACTGAAATTTTCGATCGACACTTCAGACAAAGTTCTCCGTAGTTGCAATAGATGTCGCGCGAATACATTGATTGGTTAACCGTCAAATATTCTTACCTGTATGTGTTTGTCATTTTTGATACAATTTATTGAAATTGTCGGTCGTAGGTAAAATTATGTACAATACTCGAGCTGTAACGCATATTACATACTCGTGGAAAATAACAAAACTCGCCGCTTCGCGGCTCGTATGTTAAATTTCCACTCGTACGTAATATGCTAGTTACTGCTCTTGTAATGTAATATACTATTAAACGGTCACCATCGGGGCATAAACATCCGTTTAATACCCTTGGTACATAAATAACTATATCACTATAGCTTTGGTGAGAATTATTGACATTTGACACTTTTGACAAAAGCAATCAATTTCGCTACACTTCTAGTCATGCGGGTGCGTACTTACGCGATTTTCTCAGATCATAACCATCTGACATCTTCGTAACCTAAATACGTAATGTACCTATTGTATCTGCAATAGATAAATATAGCTAATTTTTTCGCTTTTATTTTCGTTAGAATTCTCGGTCGTGTAAAACGGCCAGTACACGTCCGATTTTGTAGTCGATAGTTTTGGCTATTAATTTCGCTATTATTTTCGTTAGAACTCTCGGTCGTGTAAAACGGCTCTAAGAAACAACCGAACATATAGTAGAGCGTGTTGATTAGCGATCATATTTATGTTACAAATACGATGGCTGAAATACATATCGTTATGATGAACGGAGATGAAGATAAAATAAAGCTGCCAGGAATGCAGTTATCAATGAAATATTTACAAGATAAGGTAAAATTTTTTGGTATTCTACTAATAAAAAAACAATAATAAATGTTGAAAAGGAAGCTGCTATCGACGGTGTGTTTGTTCAAAGGTAAATAAAACACTCGTTCAGTCTTCGGTTTTTTGGTCCTTTATTTAATACATTGCCGACGTTTCGCTGATTATCTTCAACATCTTTAGGACCTAAAATATACAATAGTTGTATTTGTTGCTAATATAAAATGGCTACAATATCACATTAAGATTCTATTAAAGCGAGGGGTTTACATACTTGCGATGATAAAGGACTCTCGTCAAGGTAACATGAATAACAAATAGGTACATCAAACGAAAACAATTTTGACGAAACTCTCCATACGTAAAACACCACCAATCCTTGTCGATTTTATGAAAATAGAAAACTATATAGGTACGTTCCCTTCAGGAAATGACCGATCCTGCGGAGCTCTCGGTTAGTTCAAACGCCACCTGTTCAGTTGGTACGCTTGGGCGATCTTAACGCCATCTAGTATGTTATCAAGTAAAAACGAGTACACACACATAACCCTCAAACAGCCTGGTGAATAAAAAATGTTGTTTTGCAGATGATTCTGTGTAATATCTTGCACAGTGTTGCATTGTTATAATCTCCTAATAAAAAATGCAAATATCAACAGGTTAGCGTCTTCTGTATTTAAGTACCTCGTCATAACAAAATGTATTTTTCATAAAATGTATGTATATTTCTACAACTGTATTTGATCATTGATCAACTTACTTTACTACGGTACTGGAATATTTACTGTATCAACAAGAATGCAATGTCCAAAGATTGCCTTAGGTTAAGTTTTGTTAGTTATAGATTTTGCTTATAGAATAGAATAGAATAGAATACTATTTATTTCAGAATAAGACATACAATACATATCTGAAACAGGTCACAAAATACACAAAAGAAAAATCAAGAGTCATTTTGACAAGCTGTGAAAAACTCAGCCAGACTATACGAATTAACACAAAATAAAAATTCTTTCAGAGTATACTTAAATTTACCTATGTTCAATGTCCTAAACTAAACTGGTAGTACATTATATAACTGACAACCCATGTAGTGCAAACTCCTCTGAAAAAGGGCTCCTCTATGAACAGGCGGTAACAGATAATCAGTTGTTCTTGTACCATATCGATGTCGAATACCGCTTTGGAAATAAGGTAAGTACTTACGAACAAAACACAACATCTCAAATATATACAAGTCGTACACCGTCAGGATTCTATTAATTCTGAAAGCTTGCCTACAAGACTCTCGATAACTCAAACCAAACATAATTCTTATAGATCTTTTTTGAATAATAAAAACCCTGTTTACATCCGTACACAGTCCCCAATGAATTAAACCATATCTCATCTTTGACTGAAAACTAGCGAAATAAAACGTTCTAACAACATACGCACTGCATGATTTCTTTAGTTGATATAGCGCAAAACACAACCTCGACAAGCAGTTGGAAACAGCATCGATCTGACTCCCCCAATGTAAATTCTCATCTACTGTAACACCTAAGAATGGACATGTTCGGCTTAAAGGTATTTGATCTGCATTTGGTAATGTTAGTGACTGCAAATTGTATTTTCCACGATTCCTATATAGGATGCATTTTGTCTTTGCTTTGTTTATAATAAGTCTGTTCCTGGCCATCCACCGCTGAACATCCATGTAGACAAGCTGAGCCCGTGCTGTTAACTCACCTAGGGTATCACCCGTTATGATTAAATTTATATCATCCGCATACAATATTACTTCAGATTCAGTACTTAGGTATCTAGCTAAATCATTTATGTATATTAAAAATAATGTAGGACCCAATACTGAACCCTGCGGCACTCCAACATTCAAAATATTATTACTTGATCTGGAATTCCCTATTGATATTGATTGAATTCTCTCCGAAAGGTATGAGCGGAACCAGTCAATTCCAACCCCGTTTACTCCATAAGCTTCCATTTTGTGCAACAATATGGAATGGTTGACACAATCAAAAGCCTTGGACAGGTCTATAAACAACCCCAAACACGGACTTCCCCCATCCAACGAAAAATAGTTTTCAAATAATTGAACAAAGCCGTGTCCGTTGATCTACCTGAAAAAAATCCATGCTGGTTCTTGTAAAACAACTGATTGCCCTTAAAAAAACTTAGAATTTTTTCGTTCATAAGCATTTCGTAAATCTTCGAAAAAACGGGCAAGACACTAATGGGTCGGTAATTTTGTAAATCATTAATATCTCCACCCTTATACAAAGGCTTAATTTGGGATGTTTTCAACTGACTCGGAAAAACTCCCTCTAAAAACGAATTATTGATTAGATAAGCCAGTGGAGTAGAGATATGTGAAATCGACTTCTTAACAATAAAGGCCGGAACTGAATCATATCCCAAGGCAGATGTGGGATTCAACTTGACAACAGCACGAATTATATCCATCTCAGCAATAGGTGTTACATAAAAGGATTTGGAATGTGTAATAATTGAAGTGTTAATCTCAGAAAACTGTATCTCATCAGTATCGTAGGTGTTCAACAACAGATTATCAACCAAAGAAGTGAAATGAGTACCAAACATATTACACAATTGATCACAATCATCATTCTCTGGCAAAGTTGAGAGCTTGGAGAAATTTTGGCGTTTCTTACGGATAAGATTCCACACTGCTTTTGTTTTATTATTTGAAGACAGCACATATGTATCGTTAACCTCAATTTCCTTTAGTTTCATATTTTGTTGGTATAGTTGCTTTTGTCGCAAGTACTCATTAGTGAAAATAGGATACCTATTACTTAAGTGCTTTAATGATAAAACGTGCTCCCTCAGTTTCACGATATCTGGCGACACCCAACATGACCCGGTACCATCAGACAACTTGCATTTTACGTACGGGAAACAGAGATCCATATAGTACAAAAACATCTTAAAAAACACCGAAAAAGCAACGTCAGCGCACACCGGCTCATATACCGCCAACCAAGTCTCGGCCTCTAAATAATTAACAAACATTGAGACAGAATTTGCACAATATCTACGTTTCCACACATATCCGTCAGAGGAGTTGCATTTTTTAGGCAACGCCAATTGAAGTAACTGAGAATAATGATCTGACAAATCGAAATCAATACAGTTTACGAGGTAATCGTCATAAGCAAAGTTTACAAATACGTTATCAATACATGTAGCTGACAAATTCGTCACACGCGTTGGGACATTCAATGTAATATGCGCATTTACAGTATTTAACAAATCTCTTATCATTCTAGTATTCATATTATCTTCACAAAAGTTTATGTTGAAATCACCAGCAATAACAATACCCTTATTCTCAGAATTTATCAAATCAACTAATATTGCCAATTTCTGATAAAAAACATTAAAATCTGATCCTGGTGAGCGATAAATCACAACTACAACAATTTTAGATGCAACCAGTTCGACTGCACAGCATTCGAAATGACTACACAGAGCACTTTCCGTAATATCTTCGCGATTTTTAACAACAACTGATAATTTAGAATAAATAGCAACACCACCGTGTTTATTTAAACTGCGACAATACCTAGATTTTAAACTATAGTTATTAAAGGATATTTCCTTCAGTTGATCATCAGTTTGCCAATGCTCACTGAGAAGTAGCACGTCAACATTATGCTCTTGAAGGATCACTTGCACATTTTGTACTTTGTTATTCAAGCATCTAATATTTTGATGTAAAATTTTGAGATTTTGTACTGTAGAGTCTACTGCAAGGGAGGTCTTTTTGTAAACCGGAATAAAAAATCATTTACACAAACATCTTCGGGCCAAAACTGAGGTTGTCTAATTTCGTTTAAATATTTTGAGGGGACTGAAACCTTAAACGAGGAGTATTCGTCAGGATATTTGCTATTTAGCTGTTCACATTTAACTTCATTAATGTTCTTTGATTTAATATAATTTATCAACTTATCTTTTGTAAGAGTCGGGTCCAAGCGATACACGTGAAGATGCGAAAATTTAATTGCACCTTTTATCTCTGCACTCACGGCACTACCACGGATCACTTCAGTTGGTGGTCTAGATCGTCTTCTTTCAGGTACAGTTTTCCATTCTTCAGCAGCGGCATTCTTTCTAGTATTATCACGAGTTGTCGGTGGTACATTGACACTATCACTCGCACAGGCATGGTGCTGTTTTTTAGGAGCAGTAATGCCAACTCCTTTTAAGATTTCGGAATGTGACAGTTTTGCAGCTTTTGATACTTCTTTACTTATAGGAAGCGCATTATTAATACGGGTATTAGAAGCAGGAGTCCTATTAGATTCCAGTAGATAGATGAGTTGGATATTCGATTCTTTTAAAACCGTTACTTCTTCCCTCAACATGGTGATTGACTGCTGCAGTTGGTTAGTTTCTTTAATCACGATATCCCTTAGTAAAGCGGAAAATTCGTCACTTTTTAAAAAATTCACAACTTCTAGGGACCTATCGCCGTTTGATCTTAGATCAGGTGGCATTTTTAATTTCAAAAAATAACTTATAACGTAAGCACTGAAGAACACAGCGACACACGTGCACACAACTCGAGGTCTCTCGAAGTTCTCGGGTAATATCTTTTACATGGATACGTCGAATTTCCCAATCGATAAGACTTCACAAGTTTATTGTTTTCAAGTCCAGTCCGAGTTTTTTTTTTACTTTTTTGCACTAAACAACCCTAACCTAAAATTCGTATTGGCTGAAATCTTCAAAAGCAGTCGAAAATCTCTCCGATTACCGGCGGGTGAACTTTACTTAGAACCAGTGTAGAACTTTTTGCCCGTTAATTTATGACGCATTGCTGATTAAATACGATCAGAACCCTGAAGACTTATTCATTTCCCACATAAGTTAAATGCAATTAATACTAAAATTGGTCATGCAAACGGGTTGCAAACTTTACAACTGCCAGATTCGTAGTGGTTAATTATCAACTCAGTTGTTAAATATTTTAACTACTCAGTTGCTCAACGGTTCATATAGAATTGCAACTTTCCGCGAAGTTCTTATTTACATACTGACCTTGGCATTAAGCAACTTTCAGGGTTGCTAGCGTTAACAATTTTGATATAGAAAACTTTAGTTTCAAATTTCTTCACATTTTGATACATTTAACAATAATTTTTATATAACAAAGTTTTTTTCTTAAAATTTATCGAATATTAACCGAATGTCGTAGATAAAGATTTAAGCCAAAACTCGTATTGCTATTTTTAATCATATAACTATCATTTTCCCTTTTTGTTCTTTTAGTTATGATTTTGGAAACGAAAACTGTTAAAACAAAACGCTTTTTTTGCCGTTTTTCAATAGCAGTATTTACGGTAGAGGAATTACATTTGAGCTACAAATCACCACCCTGACACATCTAGCCGTGGATGATGTTATCGTATGTATATGTGTTTTCTATTCGTCTAAAAGTGCGGAAATGTGATTTTTTTGGCAGTAAATTCACAGTTGCATCATCCAGGGCTTAGTTCACTATAACGTAGCTCACAAACTTGTTACACAAACTGTAACCGTTCGCACAGCTAATATAATCTTTTGCTTCTGTCATTGAACATTTCACTCATCACTGTATGATGACAACCTTTCAAGAAAATTTAGCTTAACTAGCGTTTTCGATATCCTAACTTTTTAAGGATATCGAAAAGGGCAGTGTTTCAACAAAGTCAAAGCCCTAGTCTGGCTCAATATGCAGGTACTTATAAATTAACAGATCTGCACTGGGGTTTATGTTTTTTTAAACCTCCTTTTTAAACCTTTTTAAACCTTTTTAAAACTCTTTTTTTGGTGCCATTCGAACACAGGTTTCTATATTAAAAAATACAGTTTTCGATGCCAGTTTATATTTACAATTAATAATGAAAAATAATGAGCGATTTTATTAAAAATTGCCATTTTGTCTTTGGATAAGTAGACTACAAATTATTCGTTTATTTATAGAAACATATTTCAATAAATTTATGGATGTCCTACTATTTTCCCGCAAGTTTTGGCAGTAAATGTCATTTTGAGTAACAAATTTTGGATCAGTTCGTACTTTTCTCTAAATTCTTATAAAAATACAACCGTGTGAAACATATGAAAGTAAAGAAAATAAAATAATAATACGTGGAACAATGCGAAAACGTTTACGATTATAACAATAAAAAATAAAGAAATATACTAAACTAGTTTACAAGTATTTAATAAAAATAACAGAAATAGACAAATAGAGAAAGTAATAAATTCATACAAAATTTTTTATTGATTTTTTATAATGTAAATTTAATTCTGAGTAACAAGCTTCAATATCGACGTTAGTTTTTCCAACTCCTTAAAAAATTGCAGTTACTTAAAATACGGTTTTGTTAATCTTTCAAACGACTGTAACTGTAACCCAAAAAAAAGCAGAAAAACAAATTAGCCCATATGAAGCTTTTTACTCAGTACGGCATTTACTATATGAAAAGAAAGGATTTTTTGCATAGAATAGGTTCATTTCATTGATTTCGGTTGCAAAACAGGTTTTTGGAAATTGGGAATTTTAAAACCGGCTTTTTCAAAAGACTGTTTTTGTATAAACCCATTCTACCCAAACTAGACATTCACCCACAAAGTCCATATGTCAAATATACCCTCGTACAAATCTTGGGACAATGGCTGACCTTAAAAATTGACCCTAAATAGCAACCTTCATCGTCCGTAGATGCAAGACGGGCCCTATCCTTTAATTCTTGTCGTCGTTTTTCGGTCTCTCCTCCCTTTCCCTCACCTCATGCTATCTCTGTCTTCTTCAATTGTTTTCAAATTTCGAAATTGGCCAGGAAGTCTACTTATTTATTATTATTAATACTGTTACGAAGTAAATTAAAATAAAGTTATTATTATGTTCGAATAGGTTTTATAAAATAATAATGTCGACGACCTGAATTGCTCAATGCTTGCAGTTTCAAAGTATGGGTTTCAGACGCCGAGTTTGCACAAAACTCAAGTGAACAACCTCGACGTTTGATAACCTAATTAATAGTAATGACGTATTTGGACAATTGATATAAGTAGCCACATAGCGGAGTATCGGGGGATCGTTATTTGTCTGTATTCACGAGTGTGACATCCGACACCCATACGAGAAGGCAGTGGCCTGCCTTCTCAGCTTTTTTCTTATACTGTCTTGTACACATTATACAGTATGTAAAACACCAGAGAGAGTTTTATTTACATCCATCCTGGCCTGGACCAATCCCTATTATGAGCTACGTAACATCGAATCTTAATGGGGGACGGCTCTAGGTCAGGTTGGAGATGTAAATAATAGTCGCAGTGTTGTTTACATTTTTCGTGTATTGCTGACCATGCAGAATTCCAATACTACAGCTGATATCTAAAATACAATAGTCGCGCTACACTACAAGTAGGTGCTGCAAACTACTGATCCCGTTCCCATCCTTTGCCGTGGCTTTTATATTGAATTTGGCAAGACGTCATGACCTGTTTTGAACCCCAAAAATCCTGAGTTAAGATTTTTGGTTGCACACGGCCTTTGATATAAATCAAAGTTAATTTGCACGCTTGCCACAAAGGAATGTCTTTGTTCCGATATGTAAAGCCTGACGTCTGCATTTCTGGACAAGCAACCGTCTGCAAGGATGGGTTGAATGACCTGACCTCAATTGTACAATGCAATTAAACTATACTTCGTAACAACCCTCCTCGCAAACAATGGCTCGACCCAGAGCAATGAAAAGAAATTGTACAGCCACGGAGCGGGATAGGAAAGAACGCACCACTTATAATTTTATTTGCCTAACATAAGAAAAACAATACAAAAAAAGTATCCATAGAAAGAAGTTCAACGTCGTCGTGCCAGTATCGTATGCGATTTGCCCCGTTCTCATCCATCTCCGTCTAGTTCTTGGGTACTCCTGCTAACCTTTTTCTTCTAGGATTGTGATGGTCATCTACGTGAGAGATACCATTACGGTCGGCTTTGACCGTGTACCCAGATCCGTGTTTCAGAATCATCTCCTGTTGCCTCTCAGAATTCTCCTAATTCTTCTTCTCCTTCTACTTCTACTTGTCCCGTGCGAGGTGGTTTGGTAGAATCAAGATACCATGATAGTTCATCTCGACGTCCCAGAGGAGGTACCTGTCCAGTTTCTCCAATTTGTTCCCAATGAGAAATTTATGGTAAAAAAGTTGATATACTTGGAGGATATCTCATTGGACCAACTCATACCCCAAGCCCGGATGAAGTCACGCGCGATGGTCCCAACAACGCTATTCAAGGGAACCACCCTCGGATATTTGCAGGCCCACCAACCTACCGTAAGACCAGAACCAACATCCCAGGACACCATACTATTGACTGAAGTGGACATGGAAGTAGACGAAGGACTGCCCGTATTACAGAAACAACAACTGAGGGCCTTGCTAGGAAGCTACGAAGACTGCTTCTCCACAACGATGGAAACTATGGGATTTACAAACATGGTACAACACACCATTGAAGTGGACAATGGACCCCCTCTCAAGGTTAGACCCTACAGAGTGGCCCACAAGGAGCGAGAGACAATTTCCGAACAAATCCAAGAGATGTTAGAGAATGGAATCATACGACCCAGCCACAGTCCGTGGTCAAGCCCCGTGGTACTTGTCAAAAAGAAGGATAATAAAACAAGATTCTGCGTGGATTACAGGAAACTCAACTCGGTTACAACAAAATCTACTTACCCATTGTCCAACATCGACGATATCCTGATGTACATGGGCGGAGCCAAGTACTTTTCCACGCTCGACCTTTACAGTGGCTATTGGCAAGTCGGCCTTGCAGAGAAGTCGAAACAATATACGGCCTTCACAACCCCCGGACATGGCCTGTGCGAGTTCAACGTCGTCGTGCCAGTATCGTATGCGATTTGCCCCGTCCTCATCCATCTCCGTCTAGTTCTTGGGTCCTCCTGCTAACCTTTTTCTTCTAGGATTCTGATGGTGATCTACGTGAGAGATACCATTACGGTCGGCTTTGACCGTGTACCCAGATTCGTGTTTCAGAATCATCTCCTGTTGCCTCTCAGAATTCTCCTAATTCTTCTTCTCCTTCTACTTCTACTTGGACTAGTCGGGACCCCTTGTCCCGTGCGAGGTGGTTTGGTAGAATCCATAGGACCGTTCCTCTCTAGTCGATTTGTTTGTTTTTTCTCAGACTGGTCGAGACATCCCTTGTCCCGTGCGGGGTGGTTCGGTAGAATCCGTAGCTCCAAATCCCCTCCAGTCTACATCGCCAGCTTCCTCTGGCGGTATCGCCAACCCTAAAACTCGCATATAACTCAATTATGCCGGTATGGTACCCCGTTTCGTCATGTGTCGACTGCTTTTTGTAGATGACCACCATCCGTGTATTTGTCTCTTCGTGATCCCGGACCAGCCAGCTGCATCCATCGAAGTGAGAACGGGCAAATGCATATACTTCCTTACAGTGGCGGCATCAACCTTCAACAATTAAACTAAAAAAATAAACACAATAGGTACTAACTTCTAATTAACTAATTTCTACGACCAAGAGTTGGGCGGTATTTGACCCTAACGCTATCCTTCCATGCAGTTGTTAATAGCTGCCCTTGTAACGGTATATTTCTCATTGGGGGAGTGAGAAATTTTACAAAACCTCCCTGCAGATTGACCGCCAACCCAATTCGCCTTGTCTCCGAGTCGCTTCAGCCATGCTTCTTCTTCGTCGCGCTGGATTTTCTCAGATGTTTCCACCCTGACCAAAATGAGCCGTTCCCGATCTTCCTTGGGACCATTTTGCGCCTCCACCATGTTACGTAGCTCTTAATGGGGGCGGCTCTAGGTCAGGATGGAGACGTAAATAAAAGTCGCAGTGTTGTTTACATTGTTCGTGTATTGCTGACCATGCAGAATTCCAATACTACAGCTGATATCTAAAATACAATAGTCGCGCTACACTACAAGTAGGTGCTGCAAACTACTGATCCCGTTCCCATCCTTTGCCGTGGCTTTTTTATTGAATTTGGCAAGACGTCATGACCTGTTTTGAGCCCCAAAAATCCTGAGTTAGGATTTTTGGTTGCACATGGCCTTTGATATAAATCAAAGTTAATTTGCACGCTTGCCACAAAGGAATGTCTTTGTTCCGATATGTATAGCCTGACGTCTGCATTTCTGGACAAGCAACCGTCTGCAAGGATGGGTTGGATGACCTGACCTCAATTGTACAATGCAATTAAACTATAGTTCGTAACAATAGTTTGTCGGCTTCTAACTCAACTATCTAGAAATTTTATGCACAATTCGTGGCATGCAATAACCGAAGCTGGGCAAAGTTAATAAGAAAGTTTACTTCGTTAATCATTAATCCGTTAACGAAAAAGTTAACTTCGTTAACCGATAGTCCGTTAATTTGCTACAAATGTAACGGAAGTTAACGTTAACCGTTAATCGTTAACGTTTATATAAAAAAAATATAGGTTAAGTTGAGTGCCGATCTACCGGTGAGTATGCAACCCAAATACCTGCGGACCTTTCTTGCGGTAGCATATGTAAAAATTGCCTTAGAAGCTTTTCAAACTAGGTACAGTGGTAACTAAATGAACTACATTGCGAGATACAAAGATGAAAAGATCAACTAAAGCTACTTTTATATCTATGCAGTTCAAACCTGCACTTTCAACAAAGCAGTTTTGAAAAATCGCATGCAATTTTATTACAATTTGTACACCATTTACATCTGTGCAACTACATATAATAAATCGCATGGCTTGAACATCAGTGATTTTTATTTTTTGCATGTAGCAAACATAACCTCCATGCTTTGCTATTAAATTATTGATTACGCTTTTCTTCCACATACAGTTTTTAAATCACAGCAAACAACAAATAACGAAATGCGGAATATGTTATGTTTCGCGTCTATACACAGTGGTGTCACCAAATTTTCGTTTTAGACAAAAATTCGATTAGATTGTTACTATAAACGCACGCACTTGCATAGTTAGAACTGATCGAACTGACCCTAATTCCATGTAACTTGGTAGTTATAAAATGTTTCATAGAGTAAAACAAAAAATCACATCGGACTTGACGAATTTAATTGCGCGTTTTAATTGCACAGAATGACGTAAGGGGGCTTAAGGGGGTTGGAGTTGAAACAACTAAAAACAAAACAACTCGCGCGCATGCTTTATATACGGAGGCCACGTCACACAAAGTAGTACGTCACACATGTAAACAAAACCAAGTCCGAACTTGCACATAATGTCTCTACAACCATTTGAAATATTTATTGATGATATTTCCGATTTAACGGACTTGAATTAACGGATGATGACTGTAGCGGAAGTTAGTCAGTACGTTAATGGTTTTGAAAAACGAATTTAACTTGGAATAGCCTTGGAAACCTTCAAGTTATTGTGTTAGAACCCAAACTGCAAGTCGGATTTGCTTTAATACCGGCCTATTCATTGTCAAGTGTCAAGTGTGTCACTGACATAATTTATAAATTGCGTGAAATATTGCGTTGGTCCCACTGTGCCTCGCGTCGGTATGGGCTTCCTTTATAATCTGTTTTGCGAGCTGCAAGCGGTCCTTTTTCATCGTCTTGTTAATTAATATATGTTTGTTTCTGCGGGAGAGATATTATTATTTTATTTTTCTTATTTGCTGCCGGTAGTATTAGTGGTTCTAAGTTCGTTATGTAAGCATTTAGGTTAATGGAAGGGAATTGATATTGTAATATGGATCCAATCTGGATTAGATGCTTGTCTGTTTATGGTGATTCATTTCCTGTGGCCTCAATGCCTCTATAATCATAGTTATCTGTGCGTTTCTTGTGCAGAAGTGTGAGGCAATGCCGTTAAGTATGGTGTTAATTTATGGTTGTATTTTGTAAGTTGGTGTTAAATTTAACATTCTCTAAGGGCATTTTCTAATTGGTATTGTTGCAAAAGGAAACCTACAATAATGTGCTTGGTTCTAATAACCTCATGTTGAGTCAAAGGTAACTTTTACTGTTTATGAATATTGTTTTTTAAGCAACAACAATTTGTTAAATATGTCAATTATTACAACTAAGTTTAAGGTATTGCACTCGATATCATTTGTTCCTTAGAGTTTGGTGCTTTTAGTTAATTTTTGCGATCAGCTGATTTTCTACATTATGGTTTTGTGATCATGGATCGTGTTTAAGTTAATCCACTAAAATAATAAATTGTAGATCGTTAAAAATAATTGATTAGAAATTATTATAGTTAGTATTTACATTACAGGAAATATTCTAAATAATCCTCTAACTGAACGAGCTTGCATCAATTTTTAGACAAACACCCTTAAATTTATATGTGCCTACACAGCAAACCTACACAGAAGGATTTTAGAATTCTGACAGATCTGTCACATAACTATTCAGGACTTTGTAGGTAGATGAAAATACCAGCCCTTACAATATGAAAATTGTAGGTCTTATTAGAACAGACCCTAGTGTACTATACTGCCGTGTCTATCCATTAAGCCTAAAATGTACGAACGAGTATGCCAAAGAATTAAAATGGTGTATTTGAATTCTTCTGCACAGCACATTTTAAAACTCAACACTTTTTAGAAACTTAGATACGACCTCTATGCTCAACAGGGCATTTCATTTTTTTTTGCACTGAAACAGCTTCTAATAAATAAAAGTTGTATTATGTAATGTCATGTAGCTGCTATTTTGCTAACAAGTGCTAAACGTTTAAAATAATTCTCCAGTAAAATTTACCCACTTTTGACTGAGTCACACAATGTACAACACACAAAAACTTGACAGACGATTTGTTCTATTTGGGGGTTGATCGCAGCCCCGTACCCTTATACTGTATTACTCCCCATCGTGTGCGGATTCAATCTCCGCTCTGTCCTCACCTCCAATAAAACCTAATAAAACTAGTAGCCTCTTTTCTTTGCAATATTTATTTATATACTTGTCTCTACATAAATAATAATAATGCTTATATAATAATGTTTCGGTTTTTCAACCATCATCGGTCTCAAATAGTCAAAAATTTTCAGAGTTTCGAAGATAAGTATTATTTTACAGCAATTTCATTGGAGTTTCTTCTGTTTAATGTTTAATATTATGATTTTTTTAATTAAAAATATGAAACATAAAAGGAAGTGGGTTCGTTGTTAAAATATTGTTTAACAATGACGCTAACCTTTATTTTTCTTCGATTATCTCGTAAAGTATATGGGAAACTTGGGAGTATCAGAAAAGGTTAAAGAAAAAAATAAAGCGTTACTACTATAAAATAAAATGCGTCATACTGTAAATATACCTATAAAGGGTTGTGTCAATTATATTATTAATGTAACGCAAGTCTTATTAATTACAGTTAGATCTAATAATCATCACAAACTCGCATTAGTCGTTGAAACAGGAAGTCTGCGTTACCGTTTATATAAACTGGATATACAAGACAGCAATTAAACTATTTAATTAAAGTGGATTCCTGTCTAGCGTGGGCAGATATGTAGTGAAAGCATGCCATGGAATGCGCCAATATAGTTTACGAGTCAGAAGCTATGTGTACGTAACCGAGAGAGCATTTAGAAAATTCTTTGCTAATACGGTCGCTTTGAAACAATGGGATCCGTTCATTTAGTTTGGTTGCAGCGCCACCTTCAGCTATTGAAACCTTTAATTGCATGGGAATATATTAAAATGGCTCAATTGTTAGCAAGTGTGAAAAGTATCAAAACAAAAGAACCGCAAACAGTTGAGATTGTGATGTCCCACACCAACAAAATAATTGCCTTCAACAGATATTTCCAAAGTACGATTACTGGTGGTTTTCGTTGCTCTTTGTGATTGGGAACACATACAATTTTGGAAGAACACATAACTGTTGATTAAATGACTTTAATATACAAAACGCTTTTATGTGGTAAATTTACTTTAAGCGATAATTAAAAGAGAAAAGAATCCAACACTTACAAGTAAATATACGTAGGTATATATAAGAGCAATGAGATCTTTAAAAGATTACCCAAAAAAGCCATAGTTGAAATAACTAACCTATCCAACGTACCATTTGGGCCTAAATGTGTGCCAACCGGAAAAACTATTTCTAAGCCAGGAAAACCTCAAAATAAAGCATCTTCCTATAGGCCAATTTCTTCATTGCCCACCCAGTTTTAGCCACTGTTAAAACTATTTGAAAAACTTCTAGTAAAATGGCCGAAGCCAATGGAAGATAAAATTGTTGTTCATAATGAGCGGTGTGACAATGATTGTAGATGTTCTACAAACACTGGGTTTGCTGTTCGACAGTTTTCACCGTTGGGATTTTCATATTGAGTCCGTGTGTGGCAGGCTGAGGAAAACATGCTTTTTATTGAAGACATTGGGCGAGATCACCCCTGGCGTTCAAATTAAAACATTTTATCTTGCACCAGCTCAATCTATACTAAGCCACGGCATTCGGCATAGGGAGCTTGTGCTGGCATATACTTTAATAACATTTTTACGCCACAAAAAATAATTATAAAGTCACTATATAAGAAACCACCGATGTACTCTACTGACCTACGATTCCGCGAGTCTGGTCTTTTGCTCCTGAAGCATATCTACTTTGTGTCCATTTTACATTTAACGTACAAAAACCCTGAATATATTAGCATTGCATCCCACGATCACTTTACCAGGAATGGGTTCAGGTGTGTCCTTTATAGGGCAACCAAGGCTACAGTAAAGAGATGCTTCTTTGAGGTGGCACCTAAGCTTACCAATAAGTTTATGGAGTATTTATATGAGCAGTGTGTTTGTACCAGTAACCTACAGTTTCATTATCTGTGTTGGCGTTTGGTCAAGTTGCAGGTCCGCTATTTTGGTCACTCCCTGAGTATGCTTGATGACCTAGTGTAACAACCCTTTAATTTCTATTATTATTATTTTCTTGAGTTTTTTCTCCTCTATTAGTAATACTAATTCAACTAAACACTCAATGAGGAATGTAATTTTGCTTTCATTTTGCCAGTGCGAGTTTAATATATATATATATATATATATATATATATAAAGGAAAGCTGGTTAATCGACGGTAAGATATAAAGAAGAGGACTAATAGTCCGAAACACGTGTCTACGGTTGCTTCTTTGATCTTCGATCTTCGTATGACGGAATTGCCCGACAAATACCTTTCTTCTTTATATATATATATATATATTTAATTTTCTTTATTCGTGATGCTTTTGCCATTGCAATTGCGCTCGACAATTCGTGCTTTTATTCGAATGCCACGTTCAATTTAGTTTTCAATTAAGTAAGTGAATTATTACTCATTTCTTTACTTCTGGTTATTATCATTGCCAAAAGTTGAAAGGCATTAAAGCTGGAGTGTAATGTACTTGGCCCTATTCTGTACCTTGTTTATACATCTTATTTTCCGTAACCAGATGGTGTTGCCCTTGCCACTTTTGTTGGCGACACTGCCATCATGTTAGATACAAATCTTGAAGAAGCAACACTTAATCTGCCGAATGCTATGTGACTGGATGCACTGATAACTAATTGCATCGAACAAAAACAAATCCATTCACATATAAGCGAATACAATAGGTTCAAGTAGAAATAAATAACACCACCGTACCTTACTCGAACACAACACAATACCTTGGTATGGCATTGTACAGATGTACACCAAGTGTTGCTGGAAAGCACACGTTAAGAAGAAACCAGAAGAATTGGGCATAGGAAACAATCAATCTATTAGCTTATTGGTACGAGGTCGGTTTTATCGACATATAATATATTCCTACTTTACAAGCACATACTTAAACCTGAGTTGACTTATGGCTTCCAACTGTGGGGCTGCACTAAGCCAAGCAATATCAGCAACATTCAACGCTTCCATAATAAGGTGCTAAGAAACATCGTGGGGGTATACCTTGGTGTATTAGAAATAGCAGTCTCCAAAGGGAACATGAGATTGAACTTGTAACCAACGAAATTCGAAAGTTTGCAGAGAATCACCAGAATAGCCTTCTTCAGCACGCGAATGTCGGGGCAATCCAGCTCCATGACAATAGTGACATAGTGCGAAGACTCAAAAGCACTAAACCTTTTCAGTTGGTGAAGTGATGTTACAAAAGCAGAGCACAGTGTTTTGTGTGTTATTTTTGACCAAAGCAGAACAACGTCAGTGTGTAAAGTTTAAAGCGTCAGCTGCGTCAGCATTAGTTGGGGAACACTTAATATCGTTTTTATTCTTAGCATTTAATGTTATATTAAATTAGCTTGATAGTCATCAGACTAGGTATTACAAGTGCAAGTGATATTAATTAATAAAAGAAACAAAATGTGGTAAATTTAGTATTTGTGACCTACCCTCATATGGTCCAAACCTTTATAAGTGTGCATGGGAACCCCTAGCCGAAAATCAATTTTCAATTACGACCCAACAGCTGATCGACACCGGTTTGGCTGGGGTCTTTGCGTTGGGATGTCGATGCTCTCGCAATAACCAGTTTGCAACAAGATATAATTAGCCGCGGTGCAGTCAACTAATTAAGGTTCCAGCGTATTTAGTCAACATTTATAACATATAACACAATTAGGTACCTAGATAGGAAATAGTTTTACATACGTGAATACAGATTCCGATTACCTGTTTTTATTCAAATGGGAGGTTGGATAGCATAGTCCAATCATATTCCAATCAGAATGTAAATTACAAAGATTTTGACAAAAGTTAAATTATAATCTAACTTGTTTCCACTATTATTACCGCAATCATTTCAAAACTACACCAACTAAATCCGCTTATTGAGTACAGCACATCCTTCAACAAACCCATCTATTAATATTTACAATGTCCTCTTCAAATCCAAACTCATTAGCGAGTAATTGACGTCATGCGTGACGGTCTTGCGCTGCAATATTTTGCTCAATTCAGTTTGGCAATAAAGCAAGCGTAGTTCAGCATTGGGCCACCTGTATTGTGATAATGCGTTCGGCTTTTGTGAATTTCGCTTTTCTATGAGAACGATCTGCCAATTCTCAGCCATTGTTACTGGATTGATGCTCTTATTTATAGTACGCGAACAATCAAATCTATGTTGTGCCAAATCTGATTTTTACTTGATTTTTACTTAATGCTTTGTTTCCTTATCTTATGACAGGTTAAGCATCGGCGGCCGAACCAGCCCTGACCACACAGAAATCTTGCAAAATCAAAATGAGTAAGACGTCTGTTAAATTAATATCTGAATTGGCAAGATTATATTATAAAGAGCATCTCATTTTAATTATTTCGATTTGTTTGTGATTTTTAAGCATAAAATAACCGCATAAATTAGTTGCAATGGAGACAAAATAGAGATATTAACATTAATGCTCTCCTAAACCAAATGGTGTATATACACCAACATCAAATTAAAGTTTAATTTCCGCGTTTTGTACATTAGTCTCTTAAATAATATGGTGCAAAATGTGTCACTATAATTTATCTGTTGTGATTCCTGTTCGTTTTTATTGACAATTTTAAAGCGAAAGATTTGGAACAATTAGTAAATATCGTTTTGAGGACACCGTCTATCAAGCGCTCTATTTTATCTTTTTGCATAAAAGTAGAAAATATTACAACTTTTTACAGAAGCGTTTTTCTGTCAAATGCAGTGGAAATGAGATATTATTCAAAAGAAAATGAAGATGACTTTCTTTTCCAAGATTGATTCAGATTCTGTAAATATCATCAGAGGCATTTATGTTCAGTTTAATTATTAAATAATTAAGATTCATAACATTAACTCGAGGAGGCGTTATGCTACCTGAGAGGGCTGATATGTGCACTCATGAAAGTTGTAGTTAAATAATTATGATTTATGTAGTTCACAATTATCCATTTAATTATTTATTCTAATAACAGTATTACTGTCACTGTGGTATATGTACAGAAATGCCATTTCTACAGACAACACCACATTTCTACCGAAGATCTCCGTGATTTTGTTCTCCATAGTAATTGGTACGTTCACTTAAGTTTTTCTTAACATGTCCAGAAATAAATAAGTGGAACATGCCATTTAGCTGCCTAAGGTGTTGGACAACTACAACTAACCCAAGGACTCTTTAACTAATTTACAATAAACACACAACGTAAATAAATAATAATAATGTTCAATAATTTTCGACAGGCACCCTAAAAAAATTTAATAAAATTTAAAAATCTAATTCTTGGATGATCATAAATTATTTGTTTGTGTAATACATAGTTGCAGTTGCATCAAGGAAGACAAGAATCACATTTGTGCAATTGTTAGATTGCATTGTGGGAACTAGATTTATTATATTCATTTAAGATTTATTGTGCATAAATTATAAATGTCATATTAGATGCTTACTAACTTTTTAGCTGTTGAGGATAAACCTACCCAGTTAGGCATTTTGAGAATTTCCATTTAAAATTCTTATTTTATTTGACATTTAGCAAACATAAATGTATTCAAGATAAATCAAATTATAATCGCAAATCAGTAGCAACTATTGAAAATTGCGACATTTTTCTATCCAAAATGAGTTGCGTTGTTTCTTTATCGATATTAGTTACCTCAGAATATTTGTTTGAAAAATGCCCGTTTTCGACATTAATTTCACAATATCTCAGAAACAGCTGATAATAGCCTAATACACGTTGATGTCAAAGTGATTAGGATACGAAACTTATCAAATACTGAATAATATAAATAGTGGAAAGCTGGTTAATCGACGGTAAGATTTAAAGGAGAAAGGTATTTGTCGGGCAATTCCGTCATACGAAGATCGAAGATCGAAGAAGCAACCGTATACACGTGTTTCGGACTATTAGTCCTCATCAGTACGGTATAGCCAAGGAGCAAGATGGACACTCAATGGAAAAACACTCAAATGGTTCCCTACAGGGGGTGACCAATGTCGCCAATTTGGTGCTTCAGTCCCAACATCTTCAGGATTCGAAGACAAGAAGTGACGTCGCGCCGGAGGTGACTGGTACACCCCAGGTACACCATAGCCCATGGAAATTAAAGGAAAGCTGGTTAATCGACGGTAAGATTTAAAGGAGAAAGGTATTTGTCGGGCAATTCCGTCATACGAAGATCGAAGAAAATACCTTTCTCCTTTAAATCTTACCGTCGATTAACCAGCTTTCCTTTAATTTCCATGGGCTATGGTGTACCTGGGGTGTACCAGTCACCTCCGGCGCGACGTCACTTCTTGTCTTCGAATCCTGAAGATGTTGGGACTGAAGCACCAAATTGGCGACATTGGTCACCCCCTGTAGGGAACCATTTGAGTGTTTTTCCATTGAGTGTCCATCTTGCTCCTTGGCTATACCGTACTGATGAGGACTAATAGTCCGAAACACGTGTATACGGTTGCTTCTTCGATCTTCGATCTTCGTATGACGGAATTGCCCGACAAATACCTTTCTCCAATATAAATAGTGTTCAATTTAAAAAAGAAACATTGGTTTGTGTTGGTACGCCGCGTTGCGGAACATCCTGTAACAATTTACTTTGCTTACTTTCCTGTTACTTTACTTTGCCTCTGACGTGGGACAGGCAAGCTTAGATGATACGTGGTATTGCAGCTAGGAAATCGATATACATAAGTGGTTATCATGGTGATAGTTATGCAACTGTGTTTGTCCAGCTTTTCGCTATATTTTCGCACTGCGGGTGCTGTAATAGATAGTTTTGCGCCACTCTATTGTCTGCACGCATCTGAACGTCTGCACTTTATTATTATTTAATGTTGTTTCTTTTATCGCTCCAAAGATCAAATGTGGTGTTGGTTTAATGTCGTTGGGACCATTCGAATCAAATAAAAACTTGTATTAAAATTAAAACTAATCGTATTTTGTCATTCTATGATGTCTGTCGACCTAAGCAAATGCGCATTTTGATTAGTTTTAATTTAAGTTTTAGTACCTTCCGTGTGTGCTATGAAAATGAATATGATTTTAAATAAATAGAAACGTCAGGAAGGATGAAATAGTTTTTATTTGATTCGAATGCTCCCAACGCCATTAAACTAACACAACATTTATTATTATTTATTTTGACATCACAGCTGGTTTCTCTTTTATTTTTTTGCGATTGTTAATAAGTATAGGTATACCATATTTTAAAAATTATTTAAGTTGGATATACACACTGTGTGTATCTTTGTTACAACACATTGTTATTGATTTATTCATTCTTGAACATCAAAGTTTACCAAAATATTAGGTGGAGTTTTCTTTCTCGGCAAGTGTAGATTTCCGAGTATTAAATACTAAGTACGGACTCGAAACCGCACACTTAACTGAGACTGTAATAACTGTTTGCTACCTATTATATATAGCGCGACAGCTGAAAGAACTTGAGTGAAAGTAATTACAAAACCCATTTTTACATCGACATAAAATGTAACGGTTAATTATGTAGGTATCGTAATACTGAAACGAACGTATCAACCGAACTGTATTAAGAGGCAGTACCTACAATGTGGGTTAGTTGGGTACAGTTGCAGTTCTATTCAAACATTTGTAATATAATAATATCTAGATACATATGTAATTATGTAATCTAATAAGGCCGGGTATTATAAAAGACCTATCGGATCTCCGAATATTTTAGTAGCGAAGTAAATCTACTAGAGATCAATTTTTACGAGGTTAGTACGATAAACGTAAATATGAGAATCTAATGGGCAGATTTCGGGAGTAAATTACTACTGAAATTCGACAGAGTAAACATTTATTCGGCCAGCTAATTATACGAAAAATTATTAACTAAAAGATATTGGAATTTAGAACAATTTAAAATAAAATTAATAAACTTTTTGTTTCTTCAATATAAATAAAAAATTTTTGGAATCGACAACATACAGTTAAAACTGGTATACGCCACGATAAAGGAGAAAATAAAAATAATGTTGCTGACAAGAAGGTATCTATGTTTTATGATAAAGTTTGCACTACCTACAATAAATTGACACTTGTTTGAAATAGGTAATGCGTGTCAGGTAAAGAAGACGCTAATCACTTGATATTTAATTTTTTTTTATTATTAGATTTTATATAACAATATATCTTTTTAATTATACTAATGTAAAACTGCTAGAAGTAATAATAATAATATTTTTCATTGCAATAAAAATTACAAAAGGTAATAACACATATTGCAAAATCACTTTCCAGCTGTCACCTCCGCTACCAGAGCCATGTTGCGCTAATTCCATATGAATCATCAATTTTCATTGCTTTTTTTTATAAGTAGAATAAGAATACATTTTTCCTTATCATGTAACTATCCATTCCTTATCATGAGACTTTTAAAAATACAAAGAAAAACTAATATGAGACGAATAATGGCATCATGGAACACGAATAAAGAATGTCGAAGACATCCATGCAATTATAGGCTAATAGCTATTCAAAACCAAACAGCTATAATAGTTGAGGTGTTTGCAAGACGACTTGTTGCTTTCATTGAGATAACTTAGTACACTGTGGGCCAAAAAGAAAAACGACACAAATTTTCAATTACTCGTATTTCCTATTGAATTGTTCCTATTATGATATTTAGTCAATTCAAATACCAATAGTTTGGGGTCTATTATCCGTTCCAACCCAGCGTCACTATTAAATCCAGATTTGTCTCTAGCTGTTCATCTCCCACTTTCATGATGTCCATGTCCGTTGTCATTCCATTCTTGCCCGGAGCCTTAGTGTTCTTAAATACCATAACTATTCTTCTGATTTCTTCTTTAATTGGGGATTTGCTACCACGTCTTCATCATCCACAATTTATTTCCATGCCTTTGTTGCATTACATTCACCATCAAACCAGGGTTTTTGTGGTCGATTCTTCCCATATAAAAACTGTGCCCCTTTTTCCATCGTCTTTTCAAACTCTGACCTTGTTTTATTATATTATATTTTCTTTTTATATTTTCCTTTACCTCTATGTTAGCATTTATTTTCCGTCGGCATTCTTTGCCACTCTCATTATTGGAAGTAAAGGGGTATATAACGATTGAAATTACAACGCATATGAAGACGATATTTCCATAATTAATCCCGGTGAGAATAATTTATGGAAAAAATACCTCCGCCTGGATTTGAACCAATACCTCCGATTGAATCTTGAAGTGACAATAAAACCTATAAATTTCCACTGCCTCTGTATGTCAACTGGGAGAGCTGGCGACCGAGAATTGGAATATTCCTGATTCAAATCCAGTCGGTGGTTTTTTTTCAAAAATTATCCCCACATGGATTAATTATCATTCGCTTCTTTAGTTGATTCTACATTACTGGCGGGTACTCGAGCTGAACTTTTTAGTACGGGCTTTCTGCAAAATCAAATTCTTCTCTTTAAATTCTTAAAAACTTTTTTCTCAAGAACCTGACATGATAGGTAACTTTAGACACAGGGCTTATATTCAGCGCAAAAAACGTCCCGGTTTGACAGGGACAATCTCGGTTTGACACATCGGTCCCGGCGTCCCGGCCGGTTTGGTATTATGTCCCTGTTAAAATGCGAAGCAGGCTTTTATAGCAGTAACAAATCGCTCAGATTAAAAGATCGACCGGTACCCGTCGCCATTTAGGGACAATTATGGTTAAACTGATGAATCAGGCATTAGTTTTAAAAAATGTAGCCTGTTGGGCGAAAAACACAGACTTCTATCTTTGAAACCAATCACATTGTCAAGAAAAATACCCTCAGGTTATAAGACTTTTCTATGAGAGCGATACAGATTGAGAGTGAAACAAGTTATCATGATTTAGGGCTAACACAGCATTTAATGGTGACTAACCGATTAATTATTGTGTATCGACTGCTAAATATAAGCATTATTGTAAATGATGTGATGACGTTTTTCCATACGTCAAAATGTAGACTATTTCGATTAGTTAGTTTTACAAAAATTACTGTATATCATTGCTCTTGCTATGTCAAATTGTAGGTAATTAATCGTTGTATTTACCCATAAACTGGAGGATTTACTTCGTGGCACTAACACACCCATTGTAATACAAATATATCTGCGCTCCAGAAAAATATTTATAACTTTTATAGAAACTGTTGAAATATTTTTCTCTTATATGCCAAATTGTTGGTAATTAATTAGGCATTTTACTTTTAAATGCTGCTCGGTGGTGAAAGACACCAGATGACAATATTATGGGCACTGACTGGTTAGAATTGATATTTTAGTTAGCTGCGCTAACAAAATGTTTTGAACTTTTTAAAAAATGTATTGTATAACTTTCCATTATATACCAAATTGTAGGTAATTAGTTAGGGTAGTCATATTCATGAATGTAAAATATTTTGCTACGACGTGAACAACCACTAAATAACAATAGTGTACGTGCATTGTGTGCGTTCAACTGAATATACATTACGGTGTTCTGCTTTAACAAAATGTTTATAACTTCTCCAACGTTTGTTCTATAATTTTTTATCATACGTCAAGTTGAAGGTGATTAATGGTTGTATAATTTGGTAATGATTTCGGAACCATATGTTAAGTACTTAAATTCCTATTATGATTGCTGATGTACACAATTTAATAATTTAAACAAATGCGAATATTTATTAAGTAAGTAAGTAGCGTACATTTTCTAACATAAGGATCGTTAAAACACCATCAGGTTTTGAGATAACGTTTTTTCTGGCTAATTTGATAATATAACATAAGTTCACTCTAGCGAAAGAGACGAGTGCTTTTTGTGTCAGAAAAAGGACGCATAATTTTGATTGTTATTTTTGGATATCACGACGTAGTCTTTCTGGTTTGAAATAATGTGACAAAATTTCTGCAATTTTCACATAAGTACTTCTTGATGAGTTCTCATTTCATCTCCATACCCAATCATTAAAACTTCAATTCTTTTTGTTCTGCTAGCGATGCCATTTTGTTAACACCATAAACAAAATTAAGTCCGACAGCTTGATAATTATTAATCACAAACCCCGACAACGATAATGTAACCCGAAAAAGAAGATAACGATTCAAAAAAATGCCTAACAAAATAAAATTTCAAGAACCCAATCAATATTAAAGTACCTACTCAAAATCAAACCTAAAAGCAAATACGAATTAAATCTCAATTGAGATGAAGATTCTCTGAGGAGAAATGTTCTCAAAAGAAATTATAATCAAACTTAGCTGTGAAACGTGTAAAACGTGTTGAACTTGTCAAAATCCAAATTAAGAGGAAAAAACTGCTATATCTCAAACTCACTCACTAGTAAAAGCGTGCATATCCATATCAGCTTCGGGCAGGGCCGTCCTAAGATAGTCGACGCCCGCGGGCTACTAAAATTAATGCGCCCTCTTCATAAGAAAATACACTAGATAGCTAGCGGATGCGAGGTGACGGACAAAGTTATACAAAAGTGTCAGAACTAGAAACAGCCAATTCATTACCATTATACTAAACAAAAGCAAAATATTTATACAAAATTAAAAAAAAGACGAAATGAAAAACAACGTTTATAGTAAACAAAAACAAAAGTAACTTATATATTTGTTGTCCTTCCTTTTTCTTTTCCAAATTTATATCACAAGTATTTAAGTTATTAAATACCCAAATCATTTAATTTGCTATTCCCTAAAATATAATATATCCTTTTTGTAATCCTTTTCAGTGCTACAAGAGATTTTTCGCCGCTGCAAATTGTAGAGGCATAACTTAAAAAATGCGCAGTGCGTAGTGCTGGGGCGACGTTAGGATATGTAGACGTAATTTTTGAGTCAATTATTATCGTTAAAAAATGCCAAAAGCGGAACATCTTTATGTTGAAACATTTGATTAGATTTGCCATAAAATATAAAATAATCTTAGAAAAACATAAATCAGCAAATTAGCTTTTAAACCATTCCTTCATTTTTGTTTGTACGAAAATAGTCCAAATGCTCACATTTTACCAACATAGCTTTTGTGTTACATAATTCGATAATCAAATTTCTCATCGATTATAGGATGCAATAAGTATAATTAATTTATAGTATAAGTACTTACACCGCTAATAAGTAAAGCAGCTGGTATCCGTCTAGTTCTATACAAATCTGAACCGCTTTTTCACTACTGCAAATGTTATTATTTTGGATTTAAGCCATTTGAGTATTAGGCCAACACTGTTCAACATTTTAGTGGAAGTTGTTATTTTCATATTTATTGTATGTAGGTATACAGTGAGCGCGTAAAGTATGAAAATATGAGAAAGTCTAAATGAAGGTTAGTTATTGTACAAAATTCTCGAACACGTTGATTTTTAACTCTTGGGAACATGGATATTCTGAATGGAATCTGAAAATGCGTTTTGGATCAAATTAGTTGCACTATGTACGAACACGGCCGCTCCCATAAGATTTTCGACAAGTGAAATAGAAATGTAAAAAACCTGAACCCAATGTTCTAGAAACCTCAAGAGGGTCTCATAGTAAACCTTAAACTTTGTACTTGAAATTACCTGAAATCCTGAAAGTTTGTTCACAATATTTTTGAATCATTTACACCGATTTTAAGTAGTGTGCTGATGGTTCAATTCCTATTGCAAACAAATCTACCTAAAACGCCTATTCGCTTTTCATTCACAAACAATCCCCTTAATTTTTAAACATTTCCTCAAAACTTTTCTGATGTAAGGTCATACAATTTTTATGCTACCATAAAAACAATCATCAATCACAACAGATCTATCATAATCAACAAGAAACATATGGAGTTGCCATTTACAAACAGTGTCGATGGCGTCATAAGTACAAAACAATTGAAGTGGAAAATTGAATTTGTTACAAATATTATTAATAATTAAATACGACGTGTTCAAAAATATTTGTAGTTAACAAACAGTTTCTGAGATTTCGTCATGCTCCTATACTTTGCGCAGTGACTAAATATTTCGTAAGAAATAACAAAAAACATCAATACGTAAGAACAGTTCATAATTGAGTACTAACTTATTATAATTTCTAAAAAAATAGCACCTCATAACAAGCCCATATAAAATAAAAGCACCACAAATTTGGAACACCAAAGTAAAATATGCAGTTATCATTATTAACAATGAACAACAATGAAACTCTGATCAAGTAGATGAGTATCTCATATTATTTCATAATCTCATACATGTTTACTAGATGTCTCATATATTTTTATAAGTAAAATATGGCAACCCTAGGCTGGCACATCATAGAAAACTGGCGCTAACCGAACCAAACCCGAATGTATTTCGTTGATACTCTATACTAGTATAAGTGACTTGGGAAATTCTAAGAGCAGACATACAATTTTCTATTTCATTTAGAACAGGTTATTGGGTTAATTTTGTCATGAAGAGATGTTGCATAAAAATAACTAATAATAACAAAAATATAACACCAATAAAAATTGCCGCCCCAATAGGTTGGCGCCCCAGGGCTATAGCCCATTTAGCCCTGTGGTTAGGGTGGTCCTGGGTAGGAATCCAAGGTAGAAACCTGGGACCATCTGCAAGTATATAGTAGTCACTCATCTTTACTCGTAAAATTCTAAGGCCGCTTTTTTGATAATATAAGAAAATAGGAAATATAGGTTACATTAGAAAAAAATGGTTGGCGTCATAAATAAATAATTAAAAAATCTGAAAACAACTTCTTCATATGCGCTGTAAAGTCACTAGAATTGTTACAAATAAACAAAACCATATCAAGCAATATAATGTATTTAATTAACAACAATATAAAAGTAAACAATATAAATTCCTAAATTCGTAATATCAAATAGCTGTGTTCTTCTTAATGTCCATGTCCATAATGCGCTGGATGACTAGCATGTCCGGTTCTTTCAACATGTGCGTTGAATCCATTGTGCTTATCAGCGGTGTAGTGGACGGTCCTGATGGTACCATCAGCCTCATGTAGAGTGTAGTAACCCTTGACCACATCACCGTCGCGTTCTTCATGTTGTTCCTTGTTGTCACCAGTATGGGGATCTTTCACGCCGTATTTGAAGTCGTACTTTGGGTGAGCCTATTACATATGTTACTAAATTAGTAAAACTCTTTTTTTTCCAAAGTTTATTAACTTACGTAATGATCATGGCCATCATGATGTCCTCCTGCTCCGTGCTCATGAGAGTACAGATGGCTGTTGGCATAAGATTCACCACCGTGTGGGATGGCCTGACAGACTACTGCGATGGTAGCAACAAAAACAATCTGCAAAATAATATATTTATACTTTTTTCTATTTTGATTTGGAAAAATTAGCACTGGAACTATTAGGACTTACTTTGGAAATCATTGTTGGTGGTTATGTTGTTGATGATGGTTGGATAATGATAAAAATTTTGAGTTGTCCGCTTATATAGCCGCTTAAAGTTTGGAACGCATTCTCTTAGAGTACAAAAAGTTTCAAGTGTTTTAAGCATCGACACGGTTGATATCCTGTTATATTTCGATATTTCACGTAATATGCTAATCGATTTCATAAGGATTTTTTATAACAAATATGTAACTATTTTAGGACAGTATAGCACAATGAACTTTGTTTGCATTGTTAAAATTTCTCGTTTAGCCAAAAAATGCCGTCATCATAAGGAAAAAATGCCATACTTTTAAAATTCAACTTTGTAACATCCCGCAATTGCCACATTCCTGCCCAGAATATTTTGAATAGTTTCTTGAAAAATAACATTTTATTCCTCCTGTCGTGGATGTGGTCCCATTTGCTTTTTATATGAGAATATAAATCCCAAAACAATTCCAGAAGTTTCATTAAATTAGGCATTTTTACTGTGCAAAATGCTCATTTGGCGGTTATATACGTGTGCGTGGATGTGAAAAGGGACCAGTTGACCGTTTCTAGTTACGCAGATAATCGCAAATAAAGTTAAACTGGTTCAAAATACACATTTTTGTGTTATTAGCTAATTACTCTCCTTATTGTGTTTTTTATCAGATGTGTTCGTCTGAAACCCGTCTGCGGTTGGAAAAGCATGAAAAAATGCGTTTTTATTGCGAACGAAAAAGGGACCAGTTGTCGATGTCACGCTACGCTATAGCGCATTACGGTGTTGCCGCATACAGTGGCAGAAACAAATGTCCGTATGATAGCAGTTTATAAACTTGTTTGTATAAAATATAATTACAAAGTTATATGATATTCCGGGACAATTACTACGCTTATATTAACTTCACTTTTTGTTTGTTTGTTTGTCTGTTTGTTACGTGCAAATCCTGTAATCGATATTATTTCTACTTCCCAGTGTCCAATCAAGTTAAAATTTTGCATGTGGACAGATTTCCGATGACAATACAAGAAGCAATAATTTTTTCAAAAATTAAAAATTTCAAAAATTTCAAAAAAATTTCAAAATTTGGGAAATTTGACTAAATGAGTTGAAATTTTGCCTGTGGACGGATTTCCGGTGACAATGACATGAAGCAATAAAAGAATTTGGAAAATTATCTAAAATTTTTAAAAAAATTTTGAATTTGTACAAGTCTTGTAATCGATATTATTTCTACTTCCCAGTGTCCAACCAAGTTAAAAATTTGCTTGTGGACAGATTTCCAGTGACAATACAAGAATCAATAAAAAAATATGGAAACTTGTCCAAAATTTGAAAAGAAACTCAAAATTTGGACAATTTAACCAATTGAGTTGAAATTTTGCCTGTGGTCGGATTTCCGGTGACAATGACATGAAGCAATAAAAAAATTTGGAAAATTTCCTAACGTTTTGAAAAAAATTTGGAATTTGGAAAATATTTCCAATCGAGTTGAAATTTTGTATGTGGACAGATTTCCGGCGACAATGCTCGAAAAAAATAAAATGAGTAAAAAAATTTGTGAAAATGTGTGTAGTTTTTAGGAAATGCACTTATATATAAATTTATTATGATTGTATTTCCATGTTTTGTGTCCCTAGTTATGTTTATTTCTTATCATTAAACGTTTAAAATAATTTGATACCATCTGATTTATTTGAACTCGCAAATTTGGATTTTTAACTGACATAAGTGTTGAAATCAGACAGCTGCAAAATTATGTAACAGGAAATAGGATGAAAAAAAGTTGCAAATTCACGTCAATTTATTATGGTTGCCAGATTGCACTCGGTGCCATTTTGAATTATAAACATCTAACATCAGAAATTTGTTTTCTTCTGAATCCGACAGTTGAATTTTATACATCTGACAACAGATTTGGAATCCGTAACTTTCATAATTTAATGTTTGTATAAATTCGACACTTAATTACATCTTTGGTCGCCATATTAGATCCGCCATTTTGAATTCTAAAAATCTAAAAATAAATAAGATTTGGAATCAGAGGACCCAATAACCCCTTACGAGAATGCTTAAGTCTTCTTAAGACTCGAGAGATGAAGCTAGGTATGTTACACTATACACTATACATATTGTAGTGCCAATGGCGCTATAGATTAAAAAACCTATAAAACCCAAACGGAATAATGAAATAATAAATTCTACTAAAAATCTTGAAACTAATATCGAAATTGTTCCAAAAATGTTGGAGTCAGCGTAACTTCCAAATATGCGGGAAGTTATTAACATTTAAACTTTGCAAAAGTTTGAAGCGTCATAGCGCAAAAGTTTAGTTTTTGCACCAGCAACTTAAATATTTTTTTTCAATTTCTCTTTATGGTAATCGGCTTAAAATGTTGGAGTATCTTTGCCATAACTTATTCTATCTAAAAACACTCATAACTCAATTTCGGTCAACTGGTCCCTTTTCATATCCAGGCACACAATTACAATGGACAGTGTGTAAAATATTGATTACAAGATTTGAACGTAACGAACCAACTAGAAGTGAAAAATTTGCAACCGTATGGCCGATTTGCCAGAATACCAGACAATTTAATTTTGTATAAAGAAGAAGGGACAAAATTTACAAATATTGTGCATTCATTGTACTATATTGACACCCTGTATTTGGGATATTTGCTTTTACAGACAAACAGTGATTTTTAGAAATGGAATGTATCCAGATAAGCCTTTCGGTCTGTCTACCGCGACGGAGATGTAGAAAAGTCTCCGCGGGCCGGATAAAATCAGATGGCGGATTTTGAAAAACGTGTTTTCAAATTCAAAATTCCAAAATTTCTATTTTCGCAGAATAAATATAATTAAGCTATATAATAAATTTATTGAACTACAAAATTATAACCAAATATGATTACACTTACCTACTCCATACAAAAACGAAAATATTTAAATAAACGAAACATACAATTAAAAAGAAACATACAATTAAAAAGAAACAGAAAATGGCCTGTAAACAATTACTTAACATTGTTCTTAATCTAGATGACAAATTCATTAAATTTTGTCATTCAGCGATCTATTATTTCTTTAGGGTTTTCAATCCACCTATCAATTATTTTTCCCACGACCATAATAATAATTTCATATCGCTAGTTTGTTTAAAGTGTATATGTACGTACCAAAGAAATTAACGCACCTCTGAATTTAGTCACAAATAGTGTGGTGTTCTATCGAACCCATCCGAATTTGATGATTTTCGTATTCAATTGTGACTTGATTTGTCAGGAACGATGTTGTGAAATATATTTTGATTCACGTTGTAGTTTGTTTTATAATAAGAAAAAGTTATAGTTTTCAGCAGGGTGCAGGAATCACATTTGCAGTGCTCGGTGGGTAGCATCAATAAGAATCACTGATCTTAACTACAATCAAGAAGTAATCCCAACATTTTTTTACTTGATGCACGTCATTATCTCTGTTACTAAAGGAGATGGAACAAAATGACAAATAACAAATCAGAAAACTTGTCAAGAGATATTCACGGTTTTTTAGCATTCGATTTACCTTTTTTCACCGAGGGCCAAATGAGAGTTTTAAAATAACGTTATTTAGTGGATGTTAAGAAATGGTATGTACCGTTGTAAGGACCCAATAAAACAATGTATGGGTTAATACCCGCAAAATATCATCAAAAATTAAAACGTGCATGAAATGAAAGTGTTCGGTAGAAGGCCACCCCATGCATAACTTTTTACAGAACCAATATTTTGTAGGGGAATTTTATAAATATTACCTTGAATAATGCTCACTACTATAGTTGACTATAGGACCCTGTAGCGTTGTTTAGAGCTATATATGCTGTATTGTCTCATTTAGTAATTGAAATATATAATGACGTGAATCACGAAAGCAAATATTTAGAGAAAAATGACTGTGTCTTGTTTCTAGTAGATATCGGTAATTGATGCTGATACTCCTCACAAAGCAATGCAGATGTAGGCAAAAACTTACCATCATTCGTGCATATTATGCTTAAAACTGAAACTTGTATCAAAATATATATCACAAAATCGTTTCTGGCAAATCAAAGTCAAATCGATATCGGATAAATTTGGTATTGAGCCTTAATTTTAGTGATGCGTTAACTTCTTTTTTAAATGTTGGTACTGCAATAATGTTGGTACTGCCATCTATATACCCAAAAGGACATATTTCTGCTAAAATCACAAACAAATTTTTCGGATTGAACCTGAAACGTTTTGCTAGCCATTCTTCGATTTTTATTTTAAATTGTTTTATCAGTTTTGGACTTGTTGGTCTAATTGTGGGTCAAGGTTACACTTTCATTTACAACTCAAAATTGTATTCATATTGTTATAGTTTTGACCATTTGTTATAAATCACCCTGAAGGTCATTTAAATATTATGCCCAAATGTTAATACTATGTAGAAAACGAACAAAAAGAACAAACATCATTTATTCTTGATTAAATCCTTTGAGAGATTACAAAAATATGAAACTAAAATGAACTTCAAATCGTTGCATAATGAAGTTCAAGTTAAAAATTCCCGTGAGCAATTGCTATTGACCAAGACATAGCAACAAATATACGCGTACATATACTCTCCATATGTAGGTACATCATCATCCGTCTAAATACTAAACAACTCGGAATTTCATTCATAAAACGAGTAAATACACACTGAGACGGACCATCGGAGCGCATCTCAATTGCACTGAGCACGACCGCAATACCTTACGCAACGTTCAATTAAAACCCAACTTAACGTTACAGAGAGTGTTCAAGAAATATCCGGCTAAACGGCCAATTAACCCTCAAAAATTTTATTGTCAATAGCAATCCCACAATGACGTCTTCAAAGTGATATGTGGAAATTGCTTAATTTGATTAACCTTCGCAAACAAGACACACAGATTTACGTTTGTCGTGAAACCTGTCCTTAGTAGAAATCCTTGTAGAAATTAAGGGTCGACATACACCTTGGTAAAAAATAATAAATTTTTAAATTATATTTCTTTCGATAATCTCACTTTGAAGAATGTAGTTTTAAATTGCTTGTACTTTATGTAACCACTTTTTTCTTGAACCCATGTACTGCAAATCGATGCCAGAAGTATCTTAAAGATTTGTGGATCTTACTCATTTTGATTACGGTTTTTATACTTTATACTATTGTCTCAGAGTTATAGGAGTTTTTGATACGTCGGTCCATTAATAGTATATTATTTGACGAGCACATAAATCAAGGATCTAAATCGCGAGCATGAAGTTTATATGCTAGCCAGGCGAGCGTGTAAACATGCGAGCGATTTATATCCGTTATGTACGAGTCAAATACGACTCATAAATTTCATTTCATATGAAATACGTTAAATGTGTTTGCCAATGGTGGCGAGGCGAAGTGTCAAATAACTGTCAACCACCTATCATCATGGTTAAATCATAGGTGATACGTGGTATTGCAGCTAGGCCATCTATATACGTAAGCAATGAACTTATTATATGTGAGTCGTAAATAAAAGCAGATTATTGAGCTCAGATTGCCTATAAGACTAAAATAGACTATAAGACGTACCTATTAGGTCAAACCATCTGAAGTGGTCCATAAAACATTTTACACAGAATGACATTTGCTTTCTAAAAACACAATTAAGCGGAGAAAAAGAAGGGACGTCCTGTGTAATGCAACAAGCAAATATTATTGAAATACAATAACAAATAAATAGCTTAACAAATAAAAACAAAATTCGTAACTAATATAATATATTCCCTAAATAATAAAATTCTTAATAAATAAAAATAATTATACCAACAATATAACCAACAACTTATGAAAATAAATGAATAAAATCTTACCTCTACAAAGTAAAGTTATGAATGACAAATTAAAAAAACGGCTACATCGGAAATATAATATATCTACTTTTTGTGCTATTTGCGCTGAAAAATTGTCAACTGGTTCATTAGCTACACTGGTTATGTAGGAGCCAATTTTAAACTTCACAGAAGTTCAAATTCTATATTCTTACAACGGGTTTGGGACCCCACAAACAGGACCACTGTAAATTTCAAATTCATTATTCTCACCACAGTAGCTTGTTAATTAATTTATGTCCTACATGATTATAAAGCGACATTTTACATCTTAGTTACCGGGAGGAAAACAGCTACTTTTTGCGCCCTAGGGCGATAAAGATTCTTTATGCGCCCTAGGCCATAAAGGATTGCCATGGTATGTCAAATATGTCAAATATTTGTCAAATATGTCAAATATATCAAATATTTGTCATCAAATTGTAAATTTTAAATCGTCAATGTCAATTAGTGGCGATCAGGGTTATAAGTTTGACAATTAATTGCCTGTATTGTCACTCAACTCCGAATTGTTTGTATGGTTATTCAACTCCGTAGATACGCCGTCACTTGATAACGTCAAAATATTTATTAATATTATTCAAACGGAGGAACAAAACCATTGTAGCACATCAAATTTTGTAAGTACCTCGGGCATTACTTGATGTTTATACCCTCGGGCGACTTAAAAAGCTCTCGGGTCTATCGGCCCTCGCGCTTTCTATACTGTCGCCCTCGGGGCATAAATAACTATTATAGTTTATAACTGATTGCTTTCTGGCCCAACCGACAGGAGCGCTAAATACAAAATTCGATATTCTTGATTTACGCTAATAAGTTTGTAAAAGATCGGTTTCGGGCTCCATCGTGAGGAGCATTACAAAATACAATATACAATTCGATATTCTTGATACGTAATGAATTTGTTAAAGAGCAGTTTAGGGCCTCGCAAAGAGGAGCGCTACATATGCTTGCATATGCCCTGCCAACACGAACACTAAATTTAAAATTGGTAGTCTATTACGTAAATTAGTTTCCAAAGTACTGCTTTTGGATAACGCGTCACTGTTCTTATCCCTTTACTAGCAACCTAAATACTAAGCAAGTACGTAGGCTTTCACGGCCAGAATCATTTAGCAAAATAAACTGCTTCCGGGTTATGCCGTGTATCAAGATTCATAAATGCTGACGTTTCGTGAAACATGTTGCAGAAGCAGTTTATTTTCTAAACTTAAATACTACTTTACCTAAATTACAAATCTGGTTGTGAAGGCAGCAACCAACGTTAAATGTTTTCTGAAAATGTCAAACAATCTATTTTAATCCTATCTAATACTCATCAAAAAAAATAATGGTACATAATAAAATTCTCTAAGTAGGCTAAAATGAAAGTCTGAACCTTAAACTTTAAAGGCAGTAGAAAAAACCTTACGTTATTTGCAATTTGTATCGTTTGACAATCAAATTATTTTTCAATTCTGCATTTTTTAATGACATGCAGGAGATACAAAAGTCATATAGGAGAGTTTCTATAAATCATAACTTTTATCTCTTCGTCTTCGCATAACATTTGTTTGCCGTTTCCTTTTAAATTAAAACTCGAGTTCTCAATCCCAATAGCACGTCGCTGTCGACACGAGTAAGCGTATTAAAATATGTACAGATCTACTTTCAAATATGTACAGAGTAACCGAATTACGCATTTTTGCATCCACTAGTCAAATTTGGAATAATTCGGTATAATGTGGATCTCTTGCAATAGTTCATGAGTGAATGTTACCTGTATATATACAGCTAAATTATAGGGCAAAAGCAAGCAGTTCAATCCTAGCTACCAAACCAACAAAATGATGTCCAAAGTAAGTACCGGTAATAAAATTAATTACCAATTACAAATTTCTTTTTTTTGTTTTAGGCAGTTGTTCTCTTCGCCTTGTTCGCTCTGGCAGTTGCCGTGGAGCACCACAGACATTTTGATTATTATGTAAGTATAAACACAAAATATTAGGTACTGATTATCTCCTCCCTTATAATACCTTTCAATATTCATTATTGTCTTATTTATTTAATAATGATGATTACTATTTTCTTCTTTACTATTTCTTCTTATTCTAATATAAATCTATTCCATAGTTATTACAAAATGGGTTTTAAAAGGCATGATCACAACTTTAAGGGATTGTTAATTTTTATTTTCGGAGTAAAAATTGTTCATTAGCCTTTAGTCAAATATTGCCCACGGTTACTGAGTTATTCAAAAAATGTTGATTATAAAGAATACAAATTATCCAAACACGAAAGAAATGGAATACCAATTTAGTTGTTCAAAATTATTTCGTCCTACACTCATACTCTATTATGATTATGATTTTGTATTATAAATAAATTTATCGACAATTAGTGCATCCAGTAACTTGATAATTGCGCTCAAATTTATTAAAGTTTTTTACTCAGAAAACAAACATGAGCAAAACCTTCATACCTTTTAAAATACCCTGTGTATAGAGACGTTAGGCAAGTATCATGCCCATAATATGACATATTATGTAAAATCAAGTAAAAATATTGAAGAAAGTGTGAATTCCAAAATAATATTATTGTCAATTATATAGTTTTGTTCTGCTCATACCCGTCTTCTTGCGTTGGCAGCTATTGGTATCTTGTACTATTCTGACCTTCTTTTATTCTTTTTTTTCTACATTATTTTCCTGCTACTGATATCAACACAGCAAAAGCGAAAAACAACATATTACGAAAACTGTCGATGCAGTCATCTCGACAGCCTTCTTCGCTAAGTAATAAGCCTTACGTAGTTGGTTGAATTTGATGATTTTTGCATTAATTGTTCAAATTCAAATTCAAATTTTCTTTCTGCTTGGTCTTGTACATATACACGCTTATTATTTTTTTTGCTTCTTCCTTGATAATCTTTCACAATTTCTTCTATCTCTTAAATGTCATCTAAAGTCTGCATGTATCAATTTTGTCAAGCTTCTCTTTATGTTGTTTTGGTACTGTTTTGATGATAAGAACTAATTGCAAATAATGAATCATCAGTTCTTCTTCTTGTTTTACACTCTTCTCTGTCCTTATTCTGCAAACTATAATCACCACTCCTTCTCAGGTCTTCTTCCTTCTCATCATGCTTATTCCTACCTTCAGCAACTAAACAAATATCTTACAGAAACTTTCTAACAAAAACACTATCTTCTCATATTTATTTCTTTTGCATTTCTGGCAATGGTAATCCCAATTGAATATACGAAACGCAATATGATTTAAAAATGAAATTGTAGTCCCCACCAAAATACGAATTCAACTACGCCGTAGAAGACCACCATACCGGTGACCACAAGCACCAACAGGAGCATAGGCATGGAGACGTAGTTCATGGAGAATATTCCTTCATTGAACCTGATGGCACCCATCGTACTGTGTACTACGAGGCTGACGACAAAAATGGTTTCAACGCTAAAGTAGTCAGACGTGGTCCAGCTCACCATCCACAACATTACCGTGTCCATGATGGTGATGTACATCGTGAACATGGCCACCATTATTAAGTAGAGTACCTACCAGTGAATTCATCTTCATCGATTTAACAAGTTTCGGGTGTCCAAAGCGTTTGCTTCATTGTATATAGTACACTTTAGTCAGTATCACCTATCATGTAGTATGTGTTTATTCAATAATGTAATGGCAATGATGATGGTCTGTTTTTATGAGAGAATAAAGGTATAAAACATATTTCTGGTGTTTGTCATAAAATAAATTGATAACAAAATTGCGGATTTGCACGAAATCGTGATGATAGCACTCAGCTGAGTGATTAACGGCAATGACAGTTGTCGATTTAAAGACATTAATACTTTTGGCAATCTGTATGAGTAAAATGTGGAGTAGTCTATGGCTAATTCACGTTCTCATGTTATCTAAACTATCTACGACACATATAATAAGTTCATTGCATACGAATCTATGACTATATAATCCCCATCATTATTACACGCCGATGATTATAATGACACTAGCGTTGTATAATAATGACAGTTCGTACAAATAATGAATTCATTATTTGAACGAACTGTCATCGTTATATGACGCTAGTGTCAAAGTCTGTCAAAACCTACGTAGATGACAGTTATGTGACAGTTCGCCTCGCCACCATTGACAAATACCTTTAAAATATTTGATATACAATGGAATTTATAAGTCGTAGATAAAACGTCGTATTCGACTCGCACACAACGGATATAAATCGCTCGCATGTTTATACGCTCGCATACGGCTCGCGTATAAACTTCTGTTATGTTTATAAATAAAACCGTGGGTTTTCTGGTACTGAGTGTTTATTAGAGTAACAAAGAATACACAGGTACACTTGTCGATGTCTTACAGCTGAGACGTACTAACGTATTATATTCGTATCTGAATCGATAGCGTCTCTCTGAAGCTAGCCACGCACTCCGTTGACATCACGCAGGATTGCCAATCTAACACCAAATACAAAGGAATACAATAAACACTTCATTCTCTCCCCTACAAAATAAAAAAAGAACAACACATACTACTACAAATCTAAACGCTTAGGCGGATGACGTAAACGTTCACTACGGCGTAAATTAGGTTCATTATTTCTAGACGTGTCCAGAGCCGGAGCACCATCTGCAGTAACTGATTCTGTAATGATATGTTTAGGATAATCATTAGATGGTATTCCTACCTCTGACACTGAATTCTTAGGGCTACTTAACATATCAGAATTCTTTGTAATATTAGGCAGCTGTTGGGTAACGTACACTTCCGGTATATGTGGTACTTGTTCTCGAAGGGGTAACAGTTTTCTCAAGCTATTCACGTGCTTGTACATCACTCTAGTATCCACTTCAACCAAATATGATACTGCGCTCACCGCCTTCAACACCACACCCTCTCTCCACTTTTGATTTGAGTAAGGACCCAATTTTCCTACCAATACTCTTTCACCTACAGAAAATATCTCGGGTTTAACAATATCATACTGGTTGCTAACCAGGATTTTGCCGTTCTTTTGTGGTTTCCACAAATCTATCAACGTTTTTGGTTTAGTTTTAAAAATTACTTCATTTGGGCTTAATCCCGTAACCGAACATGGAGTATTTCTGTACATGAATAGAAAATGAACTATTTGTTGCCCCAGTGTTAAGTTCCTTCTTTCTGCTACATATTTATCCAAAACTCTCTTGATTGTTTGAACACACCGTTCTGCACTACCATTCGATTGCGGGTGGTACGGTGGCGTTTTTAGAACATTAATTCCGTTAACATGGCAAAACTTGGTGAACTCCACTGAATTAAATGGAGGACCATTATCGCTCACCAGAATGTCTGGTAACCCCATTACCGAAAATGTTAACTTCAATTTTTCTATGGTTTGCATCGCAGTGGTTCCCTTCGACATCAAATGTATGTCCACCCAATGAGACTTACTATCAATAATCAGCAGTAATGGAATATTATTCCTATAAAAAAAATCAACATGAATGCGTTCGAATACATTTTCCGTCTTTGGCCATGAAATGAGAAATTTTTCCCGTTCATTTTGTGTGGCTTGACACACTCTACACATTCCTATTTTTGACTCGATATCCTGTTGCAAGGTAGGCCACCAGCAAGTAGACCGTGCTACCATTTTAGTTCTCACTATTCCTATATGATCCTTGTGTATTAGATCTAAAATCATATCTTGTAGTGCTGCTGGTATTACTACCCTCATTCCTACCATCAAACAATCGTTCTCTACTGACAATTCGGTTCTACGTTTGAAATAGGGTTTTAACTGATCATCCACCTTATGTGGCCACCCATTTTTTACAAAACAAATAACCTTTGTTATTAACACATCCCTCTTAGAAGCATTAGCAATATCCTCATGAGGTAAAGGCAACTCCTCCAACAGATTAAATGAATTTAAGGAGCTATCTACCTCTGATGGTTCTCTCAAGGGCAATCTAGATAACATGTCTGCCTCAACAATCTGAGTTCCCTTTCGATATTCAACAGTATATTGATAAGTAGACAAAATTATGCTCCATCGTATGAGTCTTGATGCCGTCATTACCGAAATGCTACGTTCAGGACAAAATATAAACTTCAGTGGTTGATGATCTGATATCAGCACAAATTTACGTCCATATATATATTTGTGTAAGCGTTTAACCGAAGAAATGATTGCAAGCGCTTCACGTTCTAACTGTGAATAGTTTTGTTCAGTCTTTGATAGAGTACCTGACACATAGTACACTGGTTTTTCAGTACCATCTGGTTCACGATGGCTTAGAACTCCCCCCACACCATATGAACTTGCATCACAGGTAATACAAATGGGTTTGTCAGGATCATAATGAACCAGGATATCACTATTCTTAATTAAATTTTTACTAAGTTCAAAGACCTCGGAACATGACTGATCAAACTCGAACTCAGTATCTTTCTCCAATAATTGGTATAACGGTTTTAACTTTGTAGACAACATTGGTATAAATTTACTGTAATAATTTATTAACCCCAAATAAGACCTTAGTTGTGTAATATCTTTTGGTTCTGGTGCCTCCGCTATGGCACGTACTTTTTCTTCCGTTGGCCGTATGCCATCTTTATCAATTCTGTGACCTAAGTAAATTACTTCATCTTCAAAAAACTTACACTTAGATAAATTAATCTTTACGTTATATTTGTTCAACCGCTGCAACACTCTATCTAGTAATTCTGTAGCATGCTCTAAAGACTTCCCCGCTATTAATATATCGTCGAGATAACAACTAACATTCGGTATTCCACCCAGAATTTGATCCATGATACCTTGAAAAATTGCTGGTGCACTGGAAATACCATAGGTCAGTCTAGTGTATTGAAACATTCCTAGATGAGTATTTATAGTCAAAAATTTCTGAAACTGTGGGTGAACCTTGACCTGCTGGTATGCCCCAGACAAATCCAGCACACTAAAAACTCTCCCCCCTGCTAAGGTTGCAAATATATCTTCAGGTTTAGGCAACGGATACTGATCTACGGTTAATATTCGGTTAATGGTTGATCTGAAATCTGTACAAACTCTCACATCCCCATTTTTCTTTGGGACTACAACAATGGGTGAAGCCCATTCACTATGCGTAACCTTCCTCAGAATCCCCACTTTAACCATTTGTTCTAATTTCTGCTCAACTTTGGGTTTTAATGCATAAGGCATGGCATAAGCTTTTTTAACTACTGGAATTATATGATCTCCCAAGTTAAACTTCACTTCAAAATCCTTTATGGGACTACAATAGTTATTATTAAATACCTTAGGATAGGCCTCCTTAAACTTTTCTACTTGACCTATAATGTCCAATTTATTGATAAGCTGAAATCCTTCTTGCCATCCCGGAAACAACACGTTTAACCAGTTTCTTCCCAACAATGGTATAAAATCCTCAATTACGGTTACTGGCAAGTTAAATACTTTTCCCTTAAACTGTACCTCTACTACACATTCCCCCAATGCCCCAATTGATTCTCCAGAAACTAAATTGAATTTATACTTTACCGGCTCTAACTTGCCCAAAAACTGTTTACCTCTATTCCGTGTTATAACTGTCTTACATGCCCCCGTATCAACTTCAAACAATACCTATTTACCATTAACATTAACGTTTACTGTATGAGGTGCATGCAACTTACTACTAATGTTATTTAAGCTTAACATATCTAGGTCTACTTCTTCATTTTCCTCTTCGTCACTACAGCTACGGTCCTCTTCCTTGAGAGCTGCGATACCTTGACCTCTTTTTGGACACAGGGCTTTAACATGCCCCGTCTGATGGCACCTATAACATTTCCATTTTGCCGCCGGACAAGCATCCTTTGGATGAATACGCCCACACTTCTTGCATTTCCATTTATGTGACATTCCACCAGGGTTTGGATTTGCACCATGTTTCTTTTCGACCCTCCTTTGCACTAGGTTGATTTCACCGCTATCAGACAGTCCCCGAACCTGCTTTTGAGCTAATTCTGCTGCTTGAGCCTTCTTGCACGCTTCAGTGAAAGTAATACCTGACTCCGCCAACAACATCTTCTGAATACTTTCGGTTTTCAGTCCACAAACAAAACGGTCCCTCAAGGCATCGTCCAAAAAACTACCGAAGTTGCACGAACTGGCCAACTTCCTCAGTTCATTAACATATTCTGCCACCGATTGGTCCGCTCGTTGATTGCACTTGTTAAACTTAAACCTTTCATATATTTCCGATACTGCAGGACAATAATGTTTTTCTAACGCTTTTTGAATTTCTTCAAAGGTAAACTCACTTGGTTTCTTTGGTGACACTAAATTTTTCATTGTTTGATACACCTCTGGCCCCGCCAACGTAATAAGCATTGATACCTTCATGTCCTCTTTCACCTGGTTCACTTTAAATAGATGTTCTAACCTCTCCATGTACACGCCAAACTCGTCACCTGAGCCCTTGAACTGCTCAATACCGCCGATCATCGCCATGACGCCGCAATTTTCTCTGTTTTCACTCCCCGACTGTACACACTTCAGTATCCACACAAATCTTGTGATCCTCGGACTCGTCGCCAAATGTTATGTTTATAAATAAAACCGTGGGTTTTCTGGTACTGAGTGTTTATTAGAGTAACAAAGAATACACAGGTACACTTGTCGATGTCTTACAGCTGAGACGTACTAACGTATTATATTCGTATCTGAATCAGTGTTGCCAACCTCTGGGAATTGAATTACCGCAGATAGTGCGACAAATTACCGTATTTGACACCAATTTACCGTTCATTTCTAAAAGCGTTGATTGTCAATGAATATAGATAGTCAGCCATGGGTTAGTTGGGGCCTTAACATCCAGAGGGCAGGGTTTTCTGCAAGATTCATTCACAAATTATAGCGTTTTCGCCTTATACACTTGTATGCACGCACTTGGTGCGAACTGGCTGAGGTCGAGCATAAATATATCAAATATATAAGTCGAAAAGGCTATAATTTGTTAATGAATCTTGCCCAAAACCATGCCCCCTGGATGTTAAGGCCCCAACTAACCCATGGCTGACTATCTATATTCGTTGACAATCAACGCTAAAAGCAAAGCATTGCTTTAGTATGTGAGTAGTTTATATAGCAAATTACTTACTTGGGCTCGATGTCCACCGTTTTGGACAGTTTTCTTTTTGGCTCCTTTTATGGCTTGAGCCGCGCCCGCATTTTCAGTGTCCGTATTGTATTCACTGTCAGACATTACGTCCATAAGCCTGAGGCCATGAGCGAACTGAACGAAGAAATGAGGCGAATGGCGATGTACGCGTTTGTATTAGTTTATCAAGTGACAAGTGACACAAACACGTACATCCCCGACAAACGTTTTAGCGTTGCTTTGCTTGGACTCTCCTCCACAGATGTCACTACTAACAATACATAGTTTGTAAAGATCTAAAAAGGGAAAGTAAATTTGGTTTTAGTTACTTTCATTATTATAAGTGATTGACTAATGTGTCATATATGTACATTACCGTACAACTGCGTACGGTATTCGCAGTCGGACCGTACACCGTATTTCATCTAGAAATACCGCACATGTACGGTAAATACCGTATGGTTGGCAACACTGATCTGAATCGATAGCGTCTCTCTGAAGCTAGCCACGCACTCCGTTGACATCACGCAGGATTGCCAATCTAACACCAAATACAAAGGAATACAATAAACACTTCAACTTCATGCTCGCGGATTATATCCTTAGTTATGTGTTCGTCAAATAATATACTATTTCATGAGTTTGATTAATGAATATCTCATACCAAGTGTCAGTCAAAAAGGTCAAAACCCGATAATGGATACTTCTGTTGTATTCCCCATGTATTTAATTTTTATACCCCCACATTTACTGTGGTGAGGGGTATATTGTGTTTGGCACAATCGTCTGTCTGTGTACACAATAGGTACCTGCCGTAATTTTGAAGTTATTGATCTGAAATTTGGTATACGAGCTTATCTCTTAAAAGGTAAGGACAAGTTCGTGAGCGAGCAAAATCGGTACACTTTTTTTTATATTTTACGGTGGGGTATTTTAACTTCACCACGGCTGAAGATAATTTTCTTACTAGTTCTTATTGAAAATTTGAAGAATTGTTAAATATTACCTATATTGTGGTCCATGGTGCAAGGTGATGCAATTAATGGAAATAAAAGGCCTATTTGTCTTTGCAGGGTGCAAAGACAAAGAGGTCTTTTATTCCCACTAATATTATCTATATAATTACCTAAAAACTAGTTAGACCAGTTAGAGCAAGAGCCAACAGTTGGTTCCCTTTCTACACCTGCAGGTCTCATTATATGGTACTTTTCGACGAAATGTGCTGAAGAATATAATTCTTCAAATTCTACGTTATTTCTTTAACATGCCATATATTATCTTCAGAATTTGTTGTGGTTCTCTAATCATATAATATAATTTTGATGTGAAATTGACACATACTTACCCTATTTTATAATCATTATTTTTCATCCAAAACTGAATAGAATTTTGCGTCGCTTGTACCGCATCCATCTTTTGCTAGGCGATTTTTAAGCTAGTGTTTCTAATTTTCTTTTTCTTGTGTCCGAATTCTGGCAGGAATTCTGCATTCTCTCAAATAAGTATCACGTCCATTCACTTTTGTATATGCAACCAAGATATCAGGTGAACAGGTAAACGCCAGGTAGACACATGTGTTACCGATCGAGTGAAAGTGAGGTATATTCAGCTGCATATTCACCATGTTATAATGTATGAATTATCCGTATTACATGTAATTATTATTTTCAACACTATTACTCCGTAATGTTGCTATTGATTTAGAACTTTAAACATTTTAATTCATGGTGTACTTAATACCTCAGAATGGACGGTATTTGTAGACAATTCTTTCCCCTGTGAGTGAGGATAAACCACTCTATGAGGCTAAAATCGGGACGACATCGACAGTCCCGTTTCTGAATTTCTTTTTATCCAGTCTTCCAAATCCTCGTAATTATGAATGGAAACAAAACCCAAGCTAAATTCCCTGTTGTGATAATAGGTAGGCAAGGAAAATCTGTGCTCCCCCTAGTTTTTCGGAAGAGTTTGGCATTTCTTGAACATTTAATTTAGTGTGTTCCCCTTCCAAATCCAGGTTAACCCACAAACGGCGTTTATATATACACAATCCTTGAGAAGCTCGGTTTAGGGATTTTATAACAAAAGAAACCAATTAGTCAAAAGCTGGTTGTTTTTAATTTCTAAGAAATTAAACTAACCCCAATAATCTTCAGATTAAAAACGTGTTTTATATATAATTAGATTAAAATTGTATTTTATGGAATTTTCCAAAACTAGTATCCTTTAATAATGTAGATTTAAGAATAAAGTTACACGAGTTTTGGTTTCCGTAAAAACCAAGGCTTACATAAGCCATTTTTTGTAACCTTCTGAAGGACATATCTCGGAAATGGTCAACTTTTATTTGGACGCTATTGTTCTTATTATTTAATATGATGTTCTATTTTTATTGTCTATAAATTCTTTTGCCACACAGATAGAAATTTCCTTTTAATTCAAATAATATTTGTTTGATGAAGGGCAAAAATATATTTATTTGCTACAAAAAATGTTTATTTGAGTAAAAACAAAATTACTTTACTCCAAAGAAATGGTATTTGACTGAAATAAACATTTAGTGGAAAGAAAGAAAAGGCCTCTTTATCTTTGCAGGGTTTATTTAAATGTACACAGTACCGGTTTCGAACAAGCGGTCATCTTCAGCTGTATAGTCAGTTATATAAAAAGATTACGAAGCGGCACATGTCTTATAAAAAAGTGGGGGGGCAGTTCTTCGGTCGGCAGGTGTATAACGTTTAAACGACTCACTGCGCATTTAAGAACAATTTTCGCGGACTGATGTCAAAATGTCCGTTCGTCCGGACGAATACTCATCCGTTCCGATATTTTTTTTTATGTGATGAAGTTATGTTGCGATATTACAACTCAATGATAAAAAGTAGCCTTGACACATCTGTTCCAACACATTGTATCATACCTGATCGGTATTTTGTTTGTGTTGAAATCCACCAATTATTTTCTTAATGTTCAACTGACCCTTGCTTGATATATCGTTAAGCAGACAAGATTATCTTAAGTGTTTTGTATGATTTTTTGTTTTCATCATTTATAGCGAGTAGCGTTTGATTTATAGATTCCACCACTTTACCCTAATCCACAAATACCTATCTTCAGATACATCATTCTAAAGGGGATAATAAGCCATATCCGTTATTCTTAGAAACAAACAATAGCAACCCGATTTATTATGGCTTTCTTGCTTGAGAAATTAGTTACGTTTTACGTTGTGAACAAAAAATTAACATGAGTTTCCCCAGCAACATCAACTGGAAAATTTGTTATTATTATTGATTAGCACTCAATATAAAACATTGATTACCTGTTATTTAACCAACCAGTATATTGTAATGGGGGCGAAGCCCCTTCTCATATTTGACTAACACTCTCTGGCTGAAAGGGGCCCCTTTTAGAGGCTTCGCTGACTGTACCTAACCTTAAACCACATGTTCAAGATGGTGTTCCAAAGCGACGCTTTGTCCGCCATTTTGAAACTCTAAGTAATATGGGGGTTATTACTTATCTTTATAACTTGATCTTAATTACGGTAGCGTGAATTAATTATCTGGTTTACCAGATACTTACGGAGGCTTAAAACACGGGTTATTTCTCTGAAACTTTGTCACTGGAAGATGAACCCCTTCTAGAAAACACAATGCTACTCGGCTTCTATACAACTAAGGCTTTAATTATGCTATAATAAAAATGCAAATCAAAATGCAGAACCGCATACAGAAAATATGACTGTTAAATTCTAAAAAACAATGATAATAATCTTAGGCAGAGTATGGTGCGAACCAGCAAGTACAGACAGCAAATAATTATCTTATTATTTCGGTTGAGAACGAGAAACACAAGATAGCACAGTTATCCTATAACTCGGCCCCATTGGGACTCTACTCCATTGTGCCCACGCTCGACGCGACCGTCTTCTTCTAAGACCGAGTTGTACCAACTGTGGTAACCGGCGGATCTTTTGGTTAGCAGGCCACATTTACATGCAAAAATGGGGCTAACCAAATGATCAACGTGATGGACCGATCATCAGTGTTGGTACAACTCGATACCAAAGAGAGCGTCAGCAATGCTTGGAGGGCGGACGAGCAATTCCACACCCACGCGGTCAGACTTTGAACTACGCCGGCCAGTTGCCGGTTTTTCCTGCGGTTGAAATCAAACCTCTATTCAAAATCACGCGCGAAAACCTGACTCATGACAATATTTAAATAAAAAAAACTAAGCTAAGTTTATACGACGCACGTGTTCTGGTGTGCGGATGTTTTCGAGTGCCTTAACAGTGCTTCAAAAACGGCGTATATTCCTGGGAATTTGTAGGCATAGAGAACTTGTGGTGAATCTTTCCAGTAGCTTATTATGTACTACTAAAAGTTGAGTATAGGTCTGGATTTCCCATTTTTCTTTCGTTCGCTGCACTTGCCTGCTTACGAAGAGTCCAAGGGTCATGCCATCTACATGTGCTCACTGCGCGCAGGTCCTCTCGAGGAAGACACCGGGACTTGCGTGTGACGATTGCTCTGCCGCATACCACGTTAAATGCGTGGGACTGTTTCCGTCCGCAGTCGCCGCTTTGACTGCTCAGGGCTCCAGCTGGAAATGCAGGAAAGCAGTCTTTGCCCTTTGGCGGTTGTCGATTGGAAATTGGAGATGGCAAATATGGGAATTGATGCTGCTCTGGGTAAGTTCTATACAATTTTATTTTCATTGTTTGGCCGATATGTGCCGGAGAGAACAATCAAATCGGGGCGCTTCCCTGTATGGTGCTCACCGTGAACAAGGCGCGTGATTCGAGAAAAAAACAAATTCCATAAAGTGTGGAAAAAATATAGAAATGATATTGATTACTTAACTTATAGTTTCCTCAGAGGAAGAGCAAAGTTTTTGCTTGATCAGGATTATGACGGTTACATAAAAGCAACTAAAAACGGCTTGATTGATCAGCCTCGGTCATTGTTCTCTTATGTCTCCAGGCGGCGCGGAGCTGGAAGTGTACCGCTTTCTGTTCGATTCGAAGATCGGGTTGCATCTGGTGGTCGGGAGACATGCCAGTTATTGAATGAGTATTTTGCTTCAGTTTTTGAGGATGTCTGTCTGCGGGACAAACCCGTAGATGGCATTTTGACCTCATGAGCACAGTATGGCAAAACTAGACAAACTTGACGTTAAAAAGGGTGCAGGGTGTGATGGTGTACCGGCATTAGTCTTGCGGGAGTGCTCGCGATATATTGTGGAACGACTGCATATTATCTATAACAGGTCATTATCGCAGGGATGTTTTCCAACTATGTGGAAACGTGCATTTGTAGTGCCAGTTTTTAAATCCGGTAATAGGGAACTTATGAGGATTGGTGATTAACCAAGAAAAAACAAAATACATGCTAGTAAGCAGAAGGAGTACAGAACAAATACAGGATATAACTATTCAAGATTACAAGTTCCAAAGGGTCACTAATTTCAAGTACTTGGGTGTGACAATAAATGAGAAAAACAACCAAACTATAGAGATAGAGGAGAGACTTAAAGCAGGAAATAGAGCCTACTGGAAATACCAAACTCTCCTAAAAGACAAACACTTGAGCATCAACACGAACCGGAGAATATACAAAGCTGCAATAAGGCCTACAATAACCTACGCCGCGGAGACTATGGTGATAACAAAGAAGGACGAAGATGCACTAAGAATAATGGAGAGAAGAGTGATGCGTAGAATTTTTGGACCAGTGAGAACAAACGAAGAAGAGCTCAGAAAACTCATGAACCATGAAGTTCTTCAAAGAACAGACAACGAAGACATTGTCAAATATATAAAGGCCCAAAGACTGAAGTGGTATGGACACATACAGAGAAGACAACCAGATGCATTGATAAGAAAAGTTACCAGCTGGACGTCTACAATAAGAAGATCAAGAGGAAGGCCCAAGGCAAGGTGGGAGGATCAAGTACATGCAGATATTAAGAAGATGGAAATACATTGATGGAGAAACAGCATCAACGACCGGAAGAAGTGGCAAGAAATAACGGGTGCAAGAAGCCACACAAGCTTATAGAAAAACAAAGAAGAAAGAAAAGCAGGAGAAAAAAAAGAAAAAAAAAAAAGAAGTAATTAGTAAGACAAACAAAATAATGAAAAAAAAGACAAGACTATGACAAAAAAAGAATAAAAACAAGATAAAGAAAAAAAATGATTAAACGAGTAAAAAAAGAAACAAAAAGGAAAAGGAAAAAAACATGAAAAAAATCACAAGATGAACAGAGTGATTCACTGTACATATTTTCGAATCTATAGAGCTTGTACAAGCGGCCACCATTCCGCCATTCCCAGGAATGAATAGCCAATATATATAATAGGGAACAGGTTAATAATTATAGACCTATTTCAATACTCTGTGCTTCTGCAAAGTTGTTTGAGTCAATCGTGTATGACTACATTCTCTCCGACGTGAGAAATTACATTCCCCACAGCAACCAGCAACATGCTTTTTTTCCCGGTAGGTCGACAGACACTAATTTGCTCACATGTACTGAGTTCTTGAAGGGGTGCCTCGACAATAGAGTTCAGGTTGACGCGATTTACACTGATTTCGGTAAGGCTTTTGATAAGGTGGATCACGAGATACTTATAGCGAAACTGAATCAAGTGGGCATTAAGGGTGATTTGATACGTTCGCTTGTGTCATGTCTCCAATAGATCTCAAGCAGTCCGACTGAATGGTTTTGTGTCGTGCCCTGTTGATATCACTTCCGGTGTACCACAGGGTTCCCATATGGCTCCATTACACTAATATTTCTATTAGCGATATCAATACCTGTTTTGAGCACTCCAACTTTCTGCAGTATGCTGATGATCTCAAATTCTACCGCCCAATTAGGTCTCTTGAGGACTGTGGGAAACTTCAATCTGATTTGGACAGACTTGAGGCATATTGTAAAATCAATAAGCTCACTCTCAACGCTCAAAAGTGCTTGTACATACACTTCACGCGAAATAAAAACATAATAGATATGCCCTATACACTGAATAGTGTTGATCTGCATTGTAAGGATCTTGGAGTGCTCATGGACGCAAAATTACTGTTTAAGGAGCATATTGAGAGAATGGCTCGAAAGTGCAACAGACTATTGGGCTTTGATATTCGCAGCACAAGGTGTTTCGCGGGAGTAAAATGTGCTTTGTCTTTATAGTATGCATTGGTAGTCAGTGTCGCGAGTTAAGGTACGGACACACATGCTTATTAAAAGCACGAAAGCATGCTTATTTCGAGCACTTGCTTTTTAAAAGCATGTGTGTCTAGACATTGCTAGTAATAAGTATGCTTATTTCGAGCATGCTGAAAAATCACCAGTAGTTTGATTTATGAGCACGCTACCTGCGGTGCGGTGGAAGGGGGCGTGCTATGAGCACGTGTGAACAGCTTTTAAGCATGCTTATTTAGGGAGCATGCTTAAAACTAGCATGCTTATTACTAGCAAATGTGAACAGCTGACAAGCATGCTCGATTTAAGCATGCTCACTAACATGCTTATTAAAAGCACGAAACCATGCTTATTTCGAGCACTTGCTACTTAAAACCATGTGTGTCTAGACATTGCTAGTAATAAGCATGCTTATTTCGAGCATGCCCAAAAATCACCAGTCGTTTGATTTTTGAGCACGCTACCTGCGGTGCGGTAAAAGGGGGCGTGCTTTGAGCTCGTGTGAACAGCGCTTAAGCATGCTTATTTAGGGAGCATGCTTAAAACTAGCATGCTTATTACAAGCAAATGTGAACAGATGACAAGCATGCTCGATTTAAGCATGCTCACTAGCATGCTTATAAATAAGCATGTGTGTCCGTACCTTTATGCTTCGGCCGTCTGGGCACCACAGTATGCGTTCTATGTCGATAGAATCGAGTCCGTACAACGTAGGCTGATAAAATATCTTCACCGAAAGGATGGTACAGTGTACATCGACTATAGAACTTCATGTAAACAGTACAAACTCATGTTGTTGGGACCCGGAGAGGGTTGACAGATCTTGAGCTTCTGAGAAAACCTATTAGGGGTGACATCGAATCGAATGTCCATCTCTCTTGGAATTGATTAATTTTAATGCATAAAAATGAAAACAATTACGAGGTCTCTATCCCTCGTGCGATAATTGTCCAGGTATTTCGGTTCTTATTCGGCGTTTAATATACACGTTACAATATTTTTTCTTCGATCACGTTCTTCTGGCGACGTCAACATAGATTTTCATCGGACGTCGTCTGACATCATCTTGCATCATCTAATGCCGTCTAACGTGCTCTGACGTTTTATAACAATTTATTATATGAAGGAAGTCTACTAGGTGGAGTTTTTTTATTCTATACATCAATGACCTGCCACTACATCTCAACTGCACCACAATCATCTATGCACATGACACAACGATAAAAACAACCGGCAACAACAACTTTGAGCTACAAACCAAACCTGCAAGAGGAATTAGCAAAGGCAAAAGGATGGTTTACTAAAAACTCCCTCGCCATAATGAACCAGAGATTGACAAAATCACGTTTCAAATGGATAGATGGGAGCAACGAGACGCAGCCGTGCGACTCCTGGGAGTACATAACTGACCCCTGTCTTACTTGGCATGACCCAATCGAGCCCTTGGAAGGAAGCTTGCTGGAGCCACATATGCTACACGAAGAGCAGAGAAAACATCCGGCTACGAGGCAGCAAGAATCGCATACTTCTCACTCTTCCACTCAAGGGTCTGCATTGGAGGTCTGGGGTAACAGTGCACACACAAAAACCATCCTAACACTAGAGAAGAGAGCCGTGAGCCGTGAGCCTTACTTCCGAAAATCCAAAGACACATGCAAACCACTCTTTAAAAGCACAACATACTGACAACGTATGAAGCATATATCCACCTCTGCGTCAATGCAATTCATAAGAATGCAAACAACATACCACGGCAGGCAAACAATCATAATTACGACACGCGAAACAGAGACGCCTCTAGACTGGTTTCCATTGACTGTCAACGACAGCATACCATGCCCAGCAGATCACGCTGTACAACTTGCTTCCTGCAGAATAGAAATTCTAATCGAGAAGGAGCTTCCGGAGAGTTTTGGCCGACCATATCATCGAAACAATCTCGTACAGTGTAGAAAAGTTTGTCAGGGATCTGCCACAGGTCCCAATAATACACACACAACAGTCAACGCTTTGTGATTGAACATGTGATCTTTATTATTATTGTTATTATTGCGTTTTGTAATTTTCTAAATTGACGTAGGTACTCTGTACAGAGTGTTAAATAAATTATTTTTATTTCTATTGCGATAGCTATTGTAACACCGAATAAGAATCGTTCCGTGTCAGTTATCAGCGAAGAGAGTTAATGATTATATTCGTGCGTCTTCAGTTACCCTATATCTTTGGAATAATTAAAGATTTTCTTAACACCACCATTTAGATTTTTTACATTTAGAATTGAATCTACGTTGCGCTCGTTATCGTTAAACATAAATAATTGTTTTTTACTTATACAGGACCTATATAGCTAGCAGCTGAGCTACATTAAATTGAGTATTACGGCTTGGTTGTATAAAATTGGCAACACAAACATTATTGTACAAATAAACTCAATCGTAAAATTTCCAGAGCGAGTTTCCACTTTTCTTACGTCATTCGCAAATTAGTTCGAGAGTACGAAACGCGCTGGAGCTTCGGGCGTTCGCGTCGGCATATCTCAAATGTAAAGCGAGACAGTCAAGCTGGCTAGCAGCATCGACAGCTTAGTTTATGGTATCAATTACCTGGTTTTCATAATTACCGGCGAATTAGCATAAGGAACAGCGGGCAACGGCTATCAAACGTTCAATTAACTCTCGCTTTACACCGGTGAGATCCGATCTAAAGATAACGACACCTCGGTTGCCACTTGCAATCAATTCAATGGAATCAGTGAAAAGTAGTCCTCTTTTTCACTGATGGCCTTACATGTTTTGGGGCTCTTAAGTTTGTCCGTTTTAGCAATTAGCAACAGATATCTTATGTGTGAAGCTTGATACTATTACCATAGTTTGGTTTTCCAGTGCTAAAATATTGTCAAGAAGTTATATTGAAATCAGGTGATTATTATGTCCGAATAAATTGCATAAATGGCGACGACCCCAATTGCTTAATGCATGCAGTATCAAGTACGGTTTCCAGAGACCAGAGGCCGACGTAAACGCAGCGTTAGTGTAGTATTGGGGACGTCTTTCTTTAGGAGAAGTTATCTAACCTGACTATTTGACTATCTAAAAATTACTGTAACCCCTAAAGTGACTTGTCCCGATTTGTGAGCACGAGAAATACTTAGATTAAACCTGCTCTGGGATATTATATGTGTGGATTCTTGTCCTGGAATCTTGTTGAAGAATACTAGCAACAACTATAATAATGGTAGCGTTAATTGTTTACTAAAGTCCAATACTTATCCAATCGTCTTATGTGCTCCTAGCTGATTAACCCTCTGTAATTCTGAATTAAAAGACGGTTGTTCTCAAAACAATATATATATATTAACAATCAAACAAAAATAGGGAAAACTCCTTTACAAAAATTAACGCTAATACAAAAGGGTACTAGTTCGAGAGAGGTTGGCCCGTTAATCGATTTATCACCCTGGTGATGGTTTTATGACGCTTTGAGGAATTCCAAAGGATATGTATATGACTTTCTACCTTTTTATGGAGCTACTGGAAACGTCCGGCTGGTCGGCTAGGTGACTCGTACGTAATTGACCCTCTGGCAATGTCTGCAATGGATCTGGGACTGCGAATTCTGCTATCTGCTAAAAGTGTGTAGTGTGGATTTGGCCTCTCTGGTTTGCTGGTTGGAATGGATTTTCGAGCTGAGTCGAAAAACCTCACAATTCGCACGCACAGAAAAGACACGAGTAAGCGGTTTGGTATCTACTAAGAGATTGAAGATCGAGACGCTATTTCTGTTCCCAAGAAAACATTATGGGCTGTGACATAACGACCCCTAACTATCCAATCATAGCGAACATACCCTCATCAACCAATAATGGGAAACTTCCGCAATCTACGCCCTTTGGCCGTGGTGTCGCTATCTTCTTTATCTATCTTCTTTCCCGTAGTTGAACGGTTTCCTAGAAATGCCCAGAACGCTGAACAAATGGTCCGACAAAACGTGACTTTTGCCAATATGCATATCCGGCCTCACAATACACCACAATAACGTAAATACCCGACTCTGCTTATTCAGGCACGAACGAAAGATAATATTTCCGTCGTCTAGGGACATCAAAACATCAAACCCTCCATAAAACAATAAATTGTACTAAAATTTATGACCACTCCTAAGGATTACGTTCGGACCTCCACGAAGTCCCCTATTATTGCTACAAGATGCAATATAATACAATATTCGGTTCAATATAATAATAGAGCCAAATCTATCACCTATTACATTCCTCGGCGCTTTAGATGAATCATTATTGACAAATTATTCATCACTACCAAACCCAAACACACCAATCAAAAATCAAAACCTGAAATTAGGGCCTTCCTCTCAAACCAAAACTACAAAACACGCTAATAATCCTTAACTAAAGTTACAATTTTTCGGTCGAGATCTTTTCCACACATTCGATCTTATGAGTCTGTCCCGTACACTTCGCTGGGAATCCATCGCACTAATTAAAGCGTCTCTGAGTCACTGCACTTATCAAGTGTCCATAATCCAGGGGCGGGGGTGGTTGTGATGTAGCGGTGTACAGGCATCTCGGTCTCGTATGTCTCCTGTGGATGTGGGTTCCCATCCGGATCGAATGTGAAAAAGTACACAACAATTACTTATGGGCAGTATCAAGTTATAATTGCTTTATACTTAACTTAATTCTTTAATTTCCCCGTCGTCGTCGCGTAGGCTTCTACTTCCAGCTGTTATTCTGGTCTTGGTGATCTACTGTCACCGGGTATAGCTTCGGCTCCATCTCGATACAGACTTGGGGCGCTCGCGCCGCTTGGACCGCTCGGATTGACCTCGACCGCCTCCTGCAGGTCTTCCTTCTGGGTTGCTGTGGTCCTGCTGCGCCGTTGATGCTGCTACTGCTACTGCTGTGTAGGTGGACGTTGCCAATTCATTTGACACCGCGACTATGTGGTGGTGCATCCCAGAATGTGGGATCTCGTGCCATTGTCCTGGTTAAATCTTCTCCGGCCCTCGGTTGTTTTATTGTACGGGGACTCGTATATCCCTAACCTCGTCAGACCAAGTATAGAGATACTTGTACTCTGTCTGTGCAATCTACGCATTCAAATTAGGCAACACCAAATTGTCCCAATTGTTGCCCTCGTTCTACCAGTTTTCTACCTTTTTACGCAAGACACAACTAACTAGTATATACCTTTTACTTTCTATCTACGCTAAAGGACGTCCTATATGTTCTACATTCTATTTACTCTACCTACATAATAACTTATATCTTAACTTTATAAGCGACGTTTTAGCACCCAGGGATGGTCTGATACGCGACCGCGACTCCGGGTGTGGTATCGCCTTGGACTTTGAACCTCTTCTTCCGCATTACCGGGCAATCTATTACCTGAATTTTCACCTACCGTCCGTTCGTCGGTTCGGGAGTCATCATCTTCGTTAATTTCATCGATATGCTCGAGTGGGGCCGGCGACGGAATATCACTGTCGCGTATTGAGCGTGGGGTGCCTATCCATGGTTCATACTCGATTATTTCGTCTCCTACAGGCTCTTCCATCCTTGGTAACGGGAAAAGTCCATCGGTGAACCTCAAACCGCTAGGGGCTGGATACTCGTTATCCGAACCGCTTTCTTCATCGTCGCTTTGATCTACCTGTTTAGATTTACCTGAATCGTACTTTTTAAGTCGATTTACATGAACAATTTGTTCTTTGTTGTTATCCAGTGACTTTATTTTAAAAGTCACCTCGCCTAACCTCATTACAATTTCATGTGGGCCAGACCAAAATTTGGCTAATTTTCTGCTTAGACCGGGAGTACTGGCCGGGTTAAACAAATACACTAGATCCCCTACCTTAAGCGTAACTTCCGCGGATTTTTTATTATAATTCTTCTCTCGCGATTCAGCTTCTTTTTCCATGTTGTGCTGCACAATATCATATACCTGCTTCAGACGTTCTGTCATCTCAGAAGCGTAATTTTCGTCGTAATCATACCTGGTCCGAGATGGGGTAAAAACGTCATCATTAGGTAAGACCATTTCTCTCCCATGCATGAGGAAATATGGTGTATTACCGGTCGTCGTGTGTGTTGATGACCTATAAGCCATCATTGCGAAACTTAGCCATTTGTCCCACGATCTCTGCGATGTTTCTATGTAATGTGATAGAACATCTTTCAAAACACGATGACTTCTTTCTAAACTTCCGTTACTCTGCGGGTGGTAAGCGGATGTCTGTATTTTCTGGACGCCCAGTATCTTACAAATTTCTTTTATAAGTTTAGACGTCACGTTCGCTCCTTGATCCGTTAGCAACTTCTCCGGCACTCCATGGCGGCAAATAATATTTTCAACAAATGCCCTGGCAATCGTATCCGTCTTTTGATCAGGAATCGCGATTGCTTCCGGGTATTTTGTAAAATAATCCTGGAAAGTTAAAATATATTTGTTCCCATCGTCCGATGTCACTAGTGGACCGACAACGTCCATCGCTAACACTTCGAATGGGCGGGTGACCGTCATAAATCTTTGTAGGGGTGCTCTTTTGTTATGAGGTGAAGTTTTTCGCTCGTTGCACGATTTACATTTTCTTACATAGTCCTTTACATCATTCTCCATATTTCGCCAATAAACCCTGGATTTAAGTAAATTGTATGTTTTGTTAGTCCCCATATGTCCTGCGTACGGTAAATCATGATATAACCGAATAACATGTGTTTTCATGTTTTTAGGTATCACAACTCGCTCGGCTGTATTTAGGTTCGTACCTTTTCTAATCAATAATCCGTCCAGGTCAATATAATATCTATCATCATTGTCGTCCCCTTCCAGCTCCCGGATTACCTTTTGTAATTCGTCATCTAACGATAATTCGCGTTTGATGTCCGCCTTTCCAATCACAGGTAGGTACGGCACGTCTTCGTCTACTATAGCGACGTTCACACACCTCTTTATCTCGCTACTTCTGTTTTTATGTGGCGCTTTGAAAGTCACCTGTTTCTTGTTTTTCTGTGTTGTGTTTTCTTTACAGCTGATATCCGAGTTGTCATCCCTGATTCGACTCAGCGCATCTACGTTGCTGTGTGCTTTTCCCGCTTTGTAGTCGATGGAGAAATTGTATTCGGTAAGAAGTAAGGCCCATCTCGCCAATCTGGAGGTAGGGTCTTTTAATGACATTAGCCATTTGAGTGGTCGGTGGTCAGAAATTACGGTAAATTCTGTACCATACAGATAACATCTGTAGTGTTTAATTCCCCAAACCACAGCGAGGCATTCCAATTCGCTAACGCTGTAATTTTGTTCTGCTTTGTTTAATTGTCTACTTGCATAGGCAATTGGCTTTTCTACCCCGTTTATACGTTGGCTCAGAACAGCTCCAATTGCCTTTCCTGACGCATCGGTAGACAAAATGAACGGCTCCTGAAAATTCGGAAAGCGCAAAATCGGCGGACTAATTAACCTATCCTTGAAATACTGGAAAGCTCGCTCCTGCTCATCTTCCCATTGGAACGGCTGGTCAGCTTTGGTTAGCACGGTCAGCGGCTTAGCATGATGTGCATACTCCGGGATAAATTTCCTATAAAAGCCACATAATCCAAGAAACGCTCTAACGTCTTTTACGGTTTTTAACCTTGGATAATTTTTAACTACCTCTATCTTCTCTGGATCTGGGCTCACTCCGTTGCTAGAAACTATATGTCCTAAATATTTAACTTCTTTCTTCATAAACATACACTTAGAAAATTTTAATTTTAAATTTGCACTTCGTAATCGCTTGAAAACATTTTCTAACCGAACCATATGTTCATCGGGGGTTCTGCTAAACACAATTATATCGTCTAAATACACTAAACATTCTTCACCTGTCATTCCTGAGAGAACGACATACATTAAGCGCTGAAACGTACTAGGAGCGTTGACAAGACCAAACGGCATGCGTAAACATTCGTAATGTCCGTCGGGCGTAGAAAAAGCTGTCTTTTCTATGTCCTTGTTATTGACTTTTAATTGCCAATAAGATGCCCGCATGTCCAGCGTCGAAAAATACAGAGCTTTTCCAAGTTGATCCAATGTCTCTTGCAAATTAGGCAAGGGAAAGTAGTCGCGCTTTGTTACTGCGTTCAACGCTCTATAGTCGATACACACACGGATTTTACTTTCTCCTTCCGGTGCTTTCTTCTTTACCATCACGACAGGGAAGCTCCAAGGCGAAATCGATTCGCGAATGACACCTTGTTCCAACATTTCACTAATTTGCTTCTTCAACTCCTGTCGCTGAGAGAATGGAATTCGGTATGGCGGTTTAGTAATCGGTGGTATATCTTCTGTAATGATATTGTGCTGTACGTCGTCTGCACAGCTCAATTTCAGTTCTGGTCCGCTAAAAACATCCTTATATTTGTTTATAAGTCCTGTTAACTTGGTGGCTTGGTCTTCTCCCAAATATTCGAATTTAAAGTCGGCCGTCGTACCTTTTCTTTGTTCCTCGTTTACTGTAAATACGTGTTGCCTTTTTACAGTGGTTTCTACCTGCGAAGAGTGAGCGATCATGGTGTTTTTTAAGAGTTTCACTGGTTCGTTTGATACATTTATCAAACATATCGGTACCTGTTGTGTTGCCTTCGATAAAGACCTGGCTGCTATAACGCCGTGGAATAAAACTTCTACGGGTTCGATAATTATTTCCCGTGTTGGTGATACAATATCCTGCTTTCCTGTGCACATTATTCGGCACCTTGGTGGTACTATAATTGTTTCTACAAGTCGTACGCTTGAATCCGAGACAACTTTTTCCTCCGGTTTCGGCGTTACTTCTTCTTCTTTCGCAATCCTTCTTGGAGTAGTTTTCCTGAGACAATATATATCTATATTGAGTCCACTATCTTTAAAAATGCGACTTATTTCGTCCCTGATATCGTCAAATTGCAGATTTCCGCCAAATCTTGGCATCGCTAGGTGTTTCACGTTATTTTTCTTGCATAACTTTAATAAATTGGTGAAACATTTCTTCACGTCCGATAATTTGGCCTGTTCGGTGCTTCTTCTTTTGTTTATTAAATAATATACAAACCGGTTGATGCCCCTCTTCGTAAAATCGTCCTTGATTACAGCAATATCACCTGTCTTTTTTCCTTGGTTAATTAGTACTGGTTTTCTACCAAATTTTTCCCTGAAACTCGATGCTGACCCTCGCCGCATTTGTAAATCTTCCGCTGCACATGTTACGAGCGAATAATGGTCCGGCGCGTCGAAAATATTTCCTTGAACTTCTCTAATAATTGTTTTCTGCGATCTGTCTACAATTATAGGTTTGCTCTTTTCTTGTATCGATTTTTTTTCATTCAAATGATAAACATCGTTCTCCGATACTGTTATCATTTTTAATCGATATGAACCAAAAGCAATTTCGTTCCCGAACATGTCGATTGTCGCGTGCATTTTTTTTAACGCGTCTCTACCAATTAGCCCTTCGCCGGGTATGGAAACATAGTCCGGGCAGATTAAGCACTCGACCGGATAATGGTTTCTCCCGACGCCAAAATTAACAATACATTGCCCTAAAGGCTTTATACCTGCTCCCGATATGCCCTTTAAAAGCGTATCTTCAATTGACCGCACTTTACATTTTAATTTACTGACTACTGATTCCTTAATTATGCTCCTACTGGCTCCTGTATCTACTAATAATAACACATAATGTCCATTTAACCTAATTTTTACGTGGCAACCCATTTCTGTAACTTGATCCATTTGCGATAAACAGCCAACGCTGCTTAACTGCGGCCCGCCTCCTGGATCTGCAAGACGGACCTGTTTCAGTTTAAAGACCTCCTGCCGTGTTGTTTATTGCCCTGTCGGTTTCCTCTATTAGACCTGTAATTGTTGTCGTTAACGGTTTGGTTATTCTTTATTGCCCGACAATCCCTAATGAAATGCCCCATTCTCCCGCAACCAAAACATCCGCGAAAAACGTTTGCTTCTCTTCCTACGGGTTTTTCTAATCGCCTCTCTCTTCGTTGTTCCCTTTGCGGTGATTTGCTCCTTCTCGCAGTTGCTTGGAGTTCCTTTGTTTCTTCGCAAACCTGCAAGTTTGCATATTTACGCCTCCTGTTCCGGTACGTAAATTCGGCCTGTTGCGCCAACGTGACAATCTGGTCAAACGTGAACGTCGGGTTCCTGTTTAATTCCAGACCAATCAGGTCATCAATCCTTTCGTCCAGCCCGTCCTTTAGTTGCTTGACGAGATCTTTCTCATGCCGCTTCTTGATGCCGTCCATGTCTTCAACAGCTGCGCCCGCTATATTTTCCTCATATAGGTCGACTCCTGCGCTCCGAATTCTTGCCGAAAAATCATCCACGGATTCACCGTTTTTCTGGATACATTTTCCTAAATTTATCGCACCTTGGCCAGGGATTAATTTCTTCCCGAACCTCTTCGTTATTGCCGCCTTAAACTCTTTAAAGGTCGTAATAGCTGCAAAAAGATCCGCCTCCACACGCATATATTTGTATGCCTGTCCTGTGGTTACTAATTTCGCTACATCTAGCGCTTGTTTTGCTGTCCATCCTTCAAGGCGTCCCCTTTGTTCTAATTTAACAAAGAACTCTTCTACGTCTTCGGTTTGTGTACCTGAAAAGGACGGTAGACTCGCGACATTTACCGGGCGTTCGGTCGTAACGGGAATGCCTGGCGATCCTGGGTCTGGCATTGTCGTTTTTTGGTCTTCTCTTTATATTCCCGAATAATAAAATACGACACAAAATATTCAACAGAACACAAAAATATATATAGAAATAAACACACTATAAAACAATCCTGCAAGTAAATAACTTCCTCAACGATCAATTCCGGACACGGCGAATACCTAATTATTTACGTATACACAAAAATCACAAATAAAATATGCAAGGCTGAAAAAAAAACAACACACAATAGATATCTTAGAGAATGTCTCAAAGCTTTCAACCTTATTCAATAAATTTTTCACAAAAATTTCCCCTTGCAAAATTTTCAAATCTAAAAAAAAAATTTTTTTTTTTCTCCTTTTTTTTTAAAATTTTTAGTTACGCCTTTGATAATTAGTTTAATCAAATCCCACCGCTGCCACCAAATGTAGTATTGGGGACGTCTTTCTTTAGGAGAAGTTATCTAACCTGACTATTTGACTATCTAAAAATTACTGTAACCCCTAAAGTGACTTGTCCCGATTTGTGAGCACGAGAAATACTTAGATTAAACCTGCTCTGGGATATTATATGTGTGGATTCTTGTCCTGGAATCTTGTTGAAGAATACTAGCAACAACTATAATAATGGTAGCGTTAATTGTTTACTAAAGTCCAATACTTATCCAATCGTCTTATGTGCTCCTAGCTGATTAACCCTCTGTAATTCTGAATTAAAAGACGGTTGTTCTCAAAACAATATATATATATTAACAATCAAACAAAAATAGGGAAAACTCCTTTACAAAAATTAACGCTAATACAAAAGGGTACTAGTTCGAGAGAGGTTGGCCCGTTAATCGATTTATCACCCTGGTGATGGTTTTATGACGCTTTGAGGAATTCCAAAGGATATGTATATGACTTTCTACCTTTTTATGGAGCTACTGGAAACGTCCGGCTGGTCGGCTAGGTGACTCGTACGTAATTGACCCTCTGGCAATGTCTGCAATGGATCTGGGACTGCGAATTCTGCTATCTGCTAAAAGTGTGTAGTGTGGATTTGGCCTCTCTGGTTTGCTGGTTGGAATGGATTTTCGAGCTGAGTCGAAAAACCTCACAATTCGCACGCACAGAAAAGACACGAGTAAGCGGTTTGGTATCTACTAAGAGATTGAAGATCGAGACGCTATTTCTGTTCCCAAGAAAACATTATGGGCTGTGACATAACGACCCCTAACTATCCAATCATAGCGAACATACCCTCATCAACCAATAATGGGAAACTTCCGCAATCTACGCCCTTTGGCCGTGGTGTCGCTATCTTCTTTATCTATCTTCTTTCCCGTAGTTGAACGGTTTCCTAGAAATGCCCAGAACGCTGAACAAATGGTCCGACAAAACGTGACTTTTGCCAATATGCATATCCGGCCTCACAATACACCACAATAACGTAAATACCCGACTCTGCTTATTCAGGCACGAACGAAAGATAATATTTCCGTCGTCTAGGGACATCAAAACATCAAACCCTCCATAAAACAATAAATTGTACTAAAATTTATGACCACTCCTAAGGATTACGTTCGGACCTCCACGAAGTCCCCTATTATTGCTACAAGATGCAATATAATACAATATTCGGTTCAATATAATAATAGAGCCAAATCTATCACCTATTACATTAGCAACGTTACATATGTCATTTAAAAATGTGATTCACAAATGATTCGTCGATTATGAAAGTATTAAAAGGCGTAAATGTCAGAGCAACAGTTTTACCTAATCATTTCTTTACCACCCACATTTACTGTGGTATGGTATACTCACTTGACCACAACGTTTGTAAACTCCCTTAGGGAAGCGTGGCAGGTATGGCAGTATATCAAAATGCCTGGTCAAATAGATATGGAATCTTCATTGATATTTTTAAAGCTATTTGTATAGGGAAATGTATTTACCAAAACTGATGATAGGCAAATAGCATTTAGTTTCAATAGCGTTTGTAATAAAATTATGTGAGGTTATGTGCTATCCGTGCATGTTTGTTTTCAAATACTTCTTAATTAAAAGTTAGTTTTTGACTACTTCTGGGTTCTATCGTATTTTAACCCTTCGGTACACGCGTGAAGTTATGGAACAGCGGTACACGCCCCGGTCTGACAGACCGTGTAGCGTTAATACGGCTTTTATATAAAAATTTGTTGTTAAAGTGGTTGTTTTGCGATCCAAATATTTTATCGGCGCTAAAATATCACAATTTTATATCACAAATTGGAAGAAACATGCAGTGAAACCTTAATTTGTTTACGTGGTATGACCTTTATAATGTTTTATTATTTACCAAAACATGTTTTGAAATATAGTGCGTGTGGCCCGACACAGATTGTCTTCAAACTCTACAAACTCTATTGTATAATATGATCTTTACACATGCAATACGTGTAACAATAAAGCGAGTAGGTATATCCATGAATAGATGCAGAAAAGAAAGAACATGACTTCTATATATTGATAACTAAATAATATAAACAAAATAACAAATCTATAAAATGAATCATCATTCATCTTTGGGGTGGGGGTATCCATAGGGGAGTGTCGATAGAGGGGGTTGAGGGGGTAAGCTTCCGCACACGATGGGGAGCGGTATGTAATTGGTGGATGTAGCGCGGAACACTGGATCCGTTACGGCTTCTATAAAATAAGGCGTCATTCTGCAAAATGTTCATCATAGCAGTTTTTGCATACTATGGTAACGTGTTCCATAAACTTCGGTTTATGCAAAAGTATCGCACTTTTCTATTCTTCCAGACGCACTAGCTGGATCTACCTGTGCTCTGATCAGATCTTGTTGACGAAGTTGATGGCATATTTTGTTCGAGGCCGCAGATCTTTGATGCGTACATGAGGATTTATCATGTCAAGGGCAAGGGTTTGCAAACATTTTGCGCGTCTTTGGGAGTACTGTTTTATATAATATAAACCGTATCGGACATAGTGCTACGCGCCACAGCCCCATCGCATAACCCTCTCAATTTTTTCTTCAGTAAACTTTCTACCAACGGTCTGCTGGTGAACCAGTTATCTAATGTAACGTTCCTTCCTGAGTTGAAAATTGGCTCACAAAGTCTTGCAGAACTATTGTCTCTTCAGAACTATTGTTTATACGAAAAGAGCGTTTTATGTCTACTTCCATGTTGCATGTACAGTGTAGACTGGCACCCAAAGATCTCTATCCACCGCCATATGTTTGCAAAGAATTTGTTATTTTCAATCTGTCCGCATTTCAGTTCCCACATAATACAATAAACTAATAAATGCTTCTAACTTTATGTTAGTGGTTGGCCGAGCATCGCTATCGCGTGAATAATTCTCTGCCACTGAACTAACAAATTTATTTGTATTTACGACTATCATTATGACAGAAATCATTTCATCAGTTTTATAATATTACAAAAAGGCGTAAAACTTGCAACTCCTTTGTTCAAAATTTCTTCCCAAATGGGAATTTCCATCCCCTATGACAACACTGCTACAGAAAGGTACAATAAAAAGCGCATGCGTGTTGCATCCGGTTTTTATTTTGTGTACATTTTAAAGTCTACACGGTCTCAGAGACCGTGCGCGTGAAGCGAAGAACAGTTTAAAAAACGTAACGTTAACGCACGCCCCGGTCTCTCGCACCGTGATTGCATTTAATTTTGACAACATACGCTCTAGGGCCCATCTAATTGCCAACTGAGGTACATGATGACACTGCCGAAAGGTATACTGAAGGGAATGTGCGTACTGCATCCGGCTTTTATTTTGCACACATTTTAGATTCTACCCGGTCTCAGAGACCGTGCGCGTGTAACGAAGGGTTAATCATCACAACTTCATCAGAAGATGAAGTTACGCCTGATTTGATGTGACAAGCCTCAATAGTCATGAGTGCACAATACCTAAAACCTATTAACCTAAACGAAGACTTTTGGGCGTAACATCTTCTCGGGGAAAATTGACTGTCCATTTCTATTGGCAAGTTTACCAATAAATGTCCCGAGAATGTCATCCCGTCTTGCTCCTGTTTTCAGGGTTCCTGCCGCTAGGACTAACATTCTCGTCAAGTCGCCGATTGGTCATGTCACCCGAAAGATCAACAGGCTTGAAGTTGACTTGTTTGATTGAGGAGCAGCCAGTGGTGGAGTCATTCAGTTCGTTTAGTTTTTTCAGATGTTTGGTTGTGTTATTTTGTGGTTATTATTTTGTCATACTCATCTATTGCGGAATATCTCTTTTTTTAGTTAGTTATTACTAGAAATGTATTAAATGTTACTTATGTTAAATAGTTATAGCTACGGTTTTTTTATTTGGAAATGTATTTCTTTGGTTTGCCCTGTTATTAGTGTAAACTGTTGGGCATTAAATAAATATTATTATTATTATTATTTATTGGAACTCTCCGATACATCTCATTAAATACATTAAACCTAGATAATATAATTTAGATACAACATATAAATACAAAAATTACACTAATAAATTTTGAAAAGTAATGAAGATCATCAGGGCAAATTGGTAGTACCGAGCTTCGCTGAAGCCTAGGGTACTCCCTTTGCGGGTATCACTGCAGCTCAACCCAATTTTGAAAAGCAACGCCCTTTATGCTTTGCAACATTAGGTTGCAAAGCAAAGGAAAACTGCAGAAACCCCGTACAGCGTTGCGTACAGGTCAGTAAAAACACATGCAGACATTTATTAATAGACAATATACAAAGGAAGGGAAAGATACAATATTAATATAGCAGTACGATAGCAGTAAATTTAGGATACTTTATGATAAAACTCTCCTCAAAATATTCGCGCTTCCCAAAACCGCAATTTCCTGAATTTCCCAGGTCGAAATTTTGCACGGTAACTCCTTGACATGTTTACTATAATTTAGAGTAACTGCTCCCAATGAACCTACAATCACCGGAATAATGTTTACTTTCATTCCCCACATACGTCCAACTTCTATTGAGAGATCCTTATATTTAAGTTGTTTTTCAAGCTCCTTCCTTACAACATTCGCATCAGCAGGTACCGAGATTTCTATAAACGTGCATACCTTCCTCTGGAAATCCTTTACCACGATATCTGGCTTATTAGCATCAAGCATTCTATCAGTGACAATAGGCATGTTCCATAATATGGTAATATGATCATTACTCACAACAGGAGATGGAATGTGGTCATACCACCGAGACACATCCATTGCTAAACCTAATAGTTGGGAACACAAGTTGTAATGTATGTATGTTCCCACCCTAGCAATGTAATGCGACTCAGCTAAGACTGGACAAACCGCTAACAAATGATAGACCTGTTCCGGAGCCTGATGACACAGTCTACAACTCCCATCATGAGCAACTTTCATAATCTTCTGTTCATGATATCTTGTACGTATTGCCTGATCTTGCGCCGCTATGATAGAGGATTCCGTTTCAGCCTTAATGTTTCCATGACAAAGCCAAGATAACGATCCAGCCTTTGAAATACCATCACCCTCCACAATTCTTCAAAATTGGCCATGCATTGGCTTACTAACATAATCCTCTCTCATTTTCTGATTCATTTTTAACTTTATCTGTCGCTTTAAACTCTCCACTGAAATTTTATTTTCATAATTACCGAGTTCTTCCACCTGAAATTTTTCTAAAATTAGTTTATGTTTACTAATTATTGACTTACCAGAAGTATCCCTAATTAATTGTTTAATGACTTTATCCTCCTTGTTGGCCTTTATAAAATTTCCTAAATTTAACATTTCCAAATCATAAATATTTTCCAATTGCTGCAAGCCACGACCTCCATCTAAACGGTGCAGATATAGCCTGCAGACATCAGACCTAGGATGAAACATAAAATTTAGTGTTTTCTAGTTTTCTAAAGAAGCTTTGCAATAAAGCGAAACGTCAAACGAAGTTGTTTGTTTCATTCAATTTGCACTGACCGATCTCGGATACCCTTATTTGTGTGTCAACTAGTGCGGTCGAGAGTACTTCCCTCCAACATGATTACAGATCCTGCCACGGGATACTTTTAGGTTTAAGACAATCCAGACACTTTTAGGAAGAATACAATTTTCTGAGCTTTTGATAATAAAAACTTTTAATAAAAACACCCGGTTTATGCAATGGAGTAGGTGATTATAATTTCGCATTTGAGGACCTCTATAATACTTCTAAATACTTTTTTTAAATAACATTTTTGCATACCTTTAACAAATTCATTATACTAATATGTCTTTTTGATCAGCATTGAAAATAACATTTTTGCATAGCTTTAACAAATTGATTATACTAATATGTCTTTTTGATCAGCATTGAAAACTGAACTCGATTTAGCTATGTCCGTCTGGCTGTCTGTGTACACGATAACTGCCGTAATTTAGGAGCAATTGATCTGAGATTTGGTAGTTTGTGAATCAACAAAATCGGCTAATAGCTTTTTTCCAAATTCCACACCAAAAATATTTTGGGAGTGGGGGGCCCGGTCAAAGATAATTTTCTTACTAGTTAATAATATTTCTATTTTATTTGTCAATAATTAATTAATTTGTTATAATGCTGTGAGGTCCCAAACCGTAGATACAATCTGAACCTTTAAGAATCGCCTTCTTACTTACAACTTTTAAAATGAATAGTAGGGTGAGGGAAACATAAGGTGAACAGTGCCGGATCATAATACCTGAGGTGCTAAAAGTCGCCTAATGACATCAATAATACCATCATCTCCTAAAATATTAAGATAATCGATCAATGTTTTGCCATCAAAACTTGCATTGCCGTTTCCGGTGGACAGACAAGACGGTTATTTCTGATTACTACATTATTGTTTATTATATAATTTATATGAATGTATTATGTAAGAGATGTTATAATACTGAAAAAATCTGAGGTGGCCAGGCACATTGACTTTATCACACTTTTTGTGTGTTTAATACTGATTTTATTGAAACAATTATTCGGTTTATTTATATATATATATATATATATATATATATATATATATATATAACAAATCTGATGTGGTCAGGCACATGACTTTATCATCTATAAAATTAATACTTTAGCTGCATGAGATTCTATTTGATCGATATCGATCGTGTCTGCATTAAAATAAAATTGTTAGCCAGGATGTCACAGATATATCAATTCTATTGACTGCGTGGGTATTGTCAAAACATCAGCGTTTGACACTACCTACTAGAGATGCGACTTTTCGTTCTTTTTGATGAACTTAGTTCTCGCGAACTAGTTCATAAAACTGAACAAGTTCAAAGAACTAGTTCAAGCGAACGACTGTTATTTCGCCAGCGCAGCGTCTCTACGAACTACATTATGTTTGTCTAGGGCCGTATCTCCCGTCATGGCATGTAGCGACTTTTCGCTTTCAGTTTGCTTCGATATAGTACGGATATGATTGGTTTAAAACCCTACTTCTTTCTCGCTCTAGTATAATAGCAAAACACGTGACCTGTTGCAGTCGGTATACATTACTGGGATAGATAGTGTGGGATAGTGTGTGATCGATGTTTAGGTATTATTTACATTGATATTTTGGGGGAAATTATCCGATATAAGCCTTTCAGGTCTAAGTTTAGTCATGAAACTTCTAAATATGAAGTTTCACACACACAGACATTTTTCGTACCTTGGTCAAAAATGTTCAAGGGACCCAAAAAGGCATATTTCCGCTAAAATCACAATTTTTTTTCGGCACGATTACAATACTTTATCATACTATGTATGATAAAGTAAAAAATAAAGGATTGATATCTAAGTTAGAATGTGTTTATGCACTTATATAATCAAATACCTATATTATTGAAATTAATAAGTTTTCTGTACCTATTATAGTCAGTGCCAGTAAAAGCAATTATGAATTAAATTGTTGTTTCTTATTGACGAGTGGCCAGATCACAGAAAACTTATTTGTTGACACAATACTTTTGATTTTTGCTGGCCCCCCCATAAAATTCCTCCGTTTGGTATAGGTACATTTAACTCCCCATTTAACTCCCCCCCAGATAACTTAACACCCGCGCGGTGAAAACATCCAACTCCGTAAAGATATATTTTCAACTCCTTGTTAAATAATAGGTAATAACTACAAAAGAAGTGAATGTACCTACTCCGTAAAAATTCAACTCCGTCCGATTTAACTACATGCGCAAAATGGTCGGGAGGGAAATGCATAGCGGAGTTGAATCAGTGTGAAATCCAACTCTGTATTTTTATGTGTGTATTTCCTAATAGGTGTCATGACGGTGTTCGAATGTCTGCATCATTCCTTAAAGTGACAAATCCGCCTACAAATGTCCATTTCTTCGGTAGTTTAACTGGGAGAGCTCCTGACCGAAAATTGGGAGCCCCTGATTCAAATCCAGGTCAGTTTTTTCAAGTGTCTTTCCTGAAACTATCTGCACCTGGATTAATTATAACTTGCATCCTAATTTACTGACGAGTCACACGTAAGAATTACTTCAATTATTATTTATAATTTTAAAGTTCACGGTCTGATATTTTTATGCCTGAAAACAAATGAGAGGGTTCTTCTTAATTGATTGTTTTATATATCGATATGAGACCTGATACCCTTGTTATGAAAAGAGGAAGGTTTGGTAGTTTTAAAACAGTCGAAATTAACAAACAGGCGCTAATTTTCGAAGCCTAAGATTTGAACCAAGAGCAAAGAGATTTAAACGATAGTTCAAGTGGAAAACCGGAACACGAATGAGTGCATTAAAACACTAAAGCGCATTTTGTCAAATTCTTAACATCAACTCCATAAAAACAGATCCTAAGAATAATTAAAGAGCATTATTTTAAATAAAGCGATTGGGCAATGGGCAATGGTGCTTTATTAAGTGAGGTTCAAATGGATATTATCCAGCTGGCGAGTTTGACGATAGGAGAGAAAGGAAACCCGAACACAAATAATATATTCGCAAGTAGGTAATTATTCCACGGCCAATATTCAGTTTTACCTCTAAAAGGCATTAAAAGAGCAATATTACTAAAAACTAAATTTGCGTTACCACATTGGTTTCATATACTTACAGGATTAGTCAAATTAAATTCATGATCTACTATGAACCGGGATGAGATTGATAAACTCGTTGTTGGCGTGATCAATCTCACCCCGGTATATTTCGGAGGTCAGTTGATCAAATAAAAACATATAAGTACGAATCTACAGTTTTGACAATAACCTTCCCAAAGAATGAATGTACAGGTTCGTCTTATAAATAGTTTGGAATATAGGTCGTTAGTGGTCCAGTAAGTAAAAGTTTGAGGCATAATACAAATTGATTCCTTTTCATCGTTTACTTTCAGTCACAAAAAATGACCCCTCCTATCTGTGTGCGGTTCAATGGTGTACTGATTCAAAACAACATATATTAGCACAATCAAATGTCTGAAAATGGCAGTCCACGATGCTAACATGGAGTGAAAATTTTAATTTGTTTAGGAATACGAGTAGGTAATCACCCCGTTTTACGGTAAGACAATAAAAAAAATGTTTTAAGTTAAAACGTAAGTTTTTTTTATTTTAAAACAAAGAAAGATCGTCTAAATATATTTAGATTGAGTTATAAGCAATTAATCGATAATTAACAGACAAAATAAAAACAAAATCAAGAAAAAATTACAAAACAACTGTCAAATTAAAAGAATTGTGTATGTAAGTATGTCGGAAATTATTCTTAATTAGAAGTTTAGGGGTTTTGATTAATTGCTTACCTATAACTAAGAAATGAAGCATTTTATCAAAAATCATTTCTACAAAATATTCTAAGAATTAATCCTAGTTTTAAAATACTTATGTAAAAATATACAAGGTGATCTATCAATATAGGTAGATATATAAAATGGCCACTCTGTATGTATATTAAAAATAGCTATATTTAAACGATAGGTAGCTTGTTTAAACCCAAAAAGACTTGAAATTTTTTACGGTTGGAGAATTATTTAGTTATTCAGGGACTTTTGTATAATTTTGATTAATGGCTTATAACTCAAAAATTATGCAATTAAAAAAATATTCCTACAAAAGATTCTTAGAAAAATTTGAAATATAGATGGTGTTCTATTTAGAAAAGGAAATCTTAGCAAATTTCTAGAATAAAATGAACAACCTCTATATTCAAATATATTAAATGATAGCTTGTTTAAAGGAAAACTACTTTTATTTGAAAAAAGTGTTGAAATTGTTTACGGTTGGAGAATTATTTTGATGTTCCAGTAATTTTGACTAACCCAGTATTTACATCTTCGCTAGCTATACAGGATGTCTCACGGAACAGTAAGTATATGTAGGTACATGGGTATCTGGGTAACTAGAAAAGTTACGATGTCGTTTAAATGAGACAAGAGTTCCGTAAATATGGACTCTTTTCAGAACAGTATTTGATTTGTAAAAGTTTTGTATGTTACAGAAAAAGTAAAAATTGTCAATTTCTTTTTCTTGAATAAATTCGCCATTACAATAAATTGAAAACCAAAATGTTGTATTCTTATATAAGAGCATACTCTGAAGCCATTTTTGTTAGAAAATGTGTCTGTCCGCAAGAGCTGAGCGAAATTCAACTATTTATTTCTTACGGACGCCATATTAATTTTTTACAGATTTAAATAGAATATTTAATATTATTTACAATAATGAACACATTTTTATAAGGGTCCCATTAGATGGGCCGCAAAATCACCCGCGTTAACCCACATGGATTTTTACTATATTATACAAAGTACCTATTGTAATTGTGTCGAAAAAAATTTTTGAGATTAGATTTTAGCGGTAATATGTCCTTTTGGATCCCCTGGACATTTTTGACTAAGGTACAAAAAGATGTCTGTGTGTGTGTATATGTCTGTGTGTACCCGCTTTTTGTGGCGACGATTCCGGAAAAACTACTAAAGGTATCGAGACGAAACTTCATATTTAGAAGTTTTATGACAAAACAGAGCTGAAAAGCTTTTTGTTCAAAAGGCCCAAGTGAACTGGAGGTTTAATCTTAGAATTTTTCCACGGTTTTGCAAATGAGCTGCAATTTCTGTAGTATTGTCAAAATAGTTAAATAATAAATTAAAGTAGAGCAAATTTTGTATAATTTATGTCTATAACATTTTTATTTATCTCTATTGCATCGAGATCGCTCGTGTCTGCATTAATATAAAACTGGTTAGCCAGGATATGACAAATATTTTCATTCTAATGACAGTAGGTAGTGTCCAACGCTGATGTTTTGGTAATACCTATGTCAATAAAATCGGAATATGTGTCAAATCCTGGCTAACTAGATTTTATTGTAATGCAGATACGACCGATCTCGATCAAATAGAGTCTCATGTTAGCTAAACTATTAATTTTATGTACTTATAGTATGATAAAGTCATGTTCCTGGCCAAATCAGATCTTTTTATATAGTAGGGATAGATAAAAATTAGCATCTATGCAATGAACATGTGATACAGTGCATGAGCTTCAGGCGGCATTGGAGAAAACTATTAAGGACATCAGGACGTCACAAACCACTTCAGCTATTGTTAATTCTTGTTTAGAACTAATAATGGTCAACTATGTGAGGTTCCATTGGATATTTGCAGAATTAGCGTAGAATATCGCGAATGCTTTATTACCGCATGTATAATATGTTTATGAAAGAATAACATTTTCACAAAATATTAAATGTATACTTACAGTAAAATTAACAAACTAAAATTTTTACTACTTACCTAGTAATATTACAACAATATCATTATTATTTACGCCTTGAAACGGCAATTCTTTGGTTGTTATGAATTACATATTAAAAACTCACCGAACAAAGTAATTAATTAAGAAAAAAATCATTAACAGAAAGTATTTAATAGACATTAAATTTGGTCGCTATTAGTTCTATTAGTTCTTGGCCATTATTTGTTCTATAAGGCCGTGTCCAGTACACCTTGGTTTCTATTAACCCATGGAAAAAATCCATTGGGGTGAAGTCGGAAGATCTGGCGGCCACCTAAAGGCGTCTTTTGTGAAAATTTCATAAACGTGTTACATATGGTTCAATATTCTGTATAAAATTCAATAAGGCGTCTAAAAGAAATAAAAAAGTTGAATATCGCCCAACCTAATCTTGCAGACAAAAACATTTAAAAAAATGGTTTCAGAATATGCTCTTACGAAAGAATACGATATGTTGACTTTCCATTTAACGTAATAGCGAATTTATTCATGAAAAATTAAATTCGCAGTCTTTTAACTCTGGGAAGCATAGCAAAAAATCATTCAATTTGCAGGAGACTTAATAGAGATTTTTATTATTGTGAATATTCTTCAGATTAGTAGGACCGGTAATAAGAGACGGTAATAACTTACGACCGGTTGCGTGATTTAATTGATTTTTGACCCATAAATCACTTTTCGTCCACTTGTACTAAGTCTGTACATGGTATAATCGAGCGCGCTCGGACCGTTTACTCTTGGGTCCATATTACGCAACTTTTTCTCATTTAACCAACATCGTAGCTCCTACAGTTTCCGAGATTCCCATGTTTTTCATGTACCGTGTGACATCCTCTATATAGTCTATACTCTATAGCAATGAGTTACAGGTAAGAATTATAATATCGCTCAGGATTGAACCCAGTTGAGGGATTCACAGGTGACCAACGTCCAGCAGCAGATGCAAAAGGCTAGGGGATGCAAATGGCTGAATATAATGATGGATACAATGTTTTGCCTGATAATGTAACTAAGATTTCTTTAGTCTTCTACTACACATAAATAAAGATAGGTATAATTATATTGATTGTTTTCTGATAGATTTCTGTTTGAAATTTGCTGCACTCGTACTAAATCATCTGAAAGACCTCATCTGAAATTTGTGAACGTTAAACGATTTAATTGGCGGGATCATAATGAGTGTTGTCAATATATGTAACAGCAATCATTCATCAAGAAAAACATTGACAAATTACCGGTGCGCCTTATTATGGAGGCGGGATGCATATTAAGATGATTTATCGAGGAAGCAGGAAGTGATGTAAGAGACAGGTCGGGCAGATGACAGGTAACGCTTGACGAGCGGTACGATCGTCTCTCGTACGCTGGTAATATTGGCCAAATTATATGTAATTTTTAGTTCGGTAATAGTGGAGCGTATACGCATATTTTCGGTGAAAGGAGCTTCGTAGTAAAAAAAAACAACAAGAAAAAAGGAACAAATTTCTTAGCCGTTTAAAACAATTACGGCGATACACATAACCAAAAATCGACAAATGTTGGATAACCTCGGGTGATAATAAAAATTTAATTTGAATATAATTTATTCATTTACTAATTTGTAACACCTCATTTCCAAGTTATTTTCCGATAGATCTTGAATGTCCGAAAATAATAAAAATTTATAATTGTTGTACACAACTTATTTTAAATATAACTAATTTTTCTACTAACGTAGGTACCTTTATAGGCATTTTTATTCTCCTTTAAAAATAGCAATTTTTGCCATTTAAAGTAAAAACAAACAAAAAATGACATATGAAACAGGTGGGTAATTTGATCTTATATCATAGCGCTTCTCATTTTATCAACATTTTTTTTTTCGCGGCCCGCTTTTTTATAATTTAAAAAAAACAAACATTATGTGTTGCAATCGGCTGTCATAGTAAATCTGGTGTACCCAGAATGATCTAACTATAGGTGCCTGTAAATGAACCAAAGTTTTAATTTCTCGAAAAGAAGTAATGTTTTATAAAGAGTTGTTGCAAGTTGTGTGACTTCTCTCATATATGTATTGAGTTCTTTGTCGAAAACAGCTGTGCAGCTGAAATGCACAAAAATATAAAAGCTTGTGAGCACAACCAATGAGTAGTGTAAATACATGCATAGGTATACAATACCTATATCTGGGCGCATGATACGTATGTAGTAATATAAGTACCTGTCGTTACCTGCCGTACTAATTGAGACGAAATCTTAAATTTCGTTTACAATTCTCATCCACTTTTATTGTTTCCGTTTTTAACGCAGATGAAAATAGACTGCTGCATGCCAAATACTAAAGTGTAACATGTTACAAGTATTCAAAAACTAACTTTACTCAGTTGAAGCCCAGAATGTTAGGGGCACAAGTGACTACAACACAAGTACCGACCGAACTGAGAAGCAAACCGTCTTGGTGGCTACATTATGGTGTACTGTTGTCGCAAAGGGGTAAATTTTTCACTTAACTGAATAAACCGTACCATTTTGGAAATTACCCATTCCACCACGGAGTTCGTATCAACACCAAAAAAAATTATTTATAATATATATATATATATATATACCTGCTTGGTGTTAATTTTCATTTCACACCGCCTCGCCTGTGAAATGTAGTAGTATAATAAAGGATAGATTATAACAGAGTGCCGCATAACACAAATACCAACGTAAGCACTACGCATCCTTAGGCATAGGTATTAGGTTTAACGGATTCATTGATGATATGTACTTTATCCAATAAACATGTTAGTACTGTCTTCTGCATTTAACTTGAAGAACCTGAGCTCCTACCAACCAAGTGCAATACAGAAAATTTTCACCGTTTCGGATATCAACTGTTTTCAACTACCTGCTATGTAGTTAAATTAACTCCTAAATTATGTATATCAACAATTTTTAGGATACACTCAACTGATGTTCAGAGAAAAAACCACTTCGCTTTTTATATGATTAACTGCGAGTACGTGCAAATTTTCTCCGTAAAATTTTTACGTGAGTAAGTAATTTTTCAATTTGATCAACGGCAAAGTATCAATTTTTCATAATTAAATGTAAGATATTATGTGGAACAGTTGTTTAAAATTTAATTGAATGTGCGATGTACCAAATTTGAATATTTTATATCACAATGATGTCTTCAAATGTTTGGCATTATGTAAAAAAATAGACCAGATGATACCATTATCACAGATAATCACAACAGATAGTAGGGATTTGCTGATTAGTTTAAAACAACAAGTGTTGCGTCTTGAGAGTTAGTAACATTGGGTTTGTTCCAACACGAAGAAAACACCGTTTAGAAGTGGAATTCTGTAGCTGGGAAATGACGACCGATATATTCACTGACTCGGCGAATGGCTCTAGTCAGTGATGTTAAATACCCGGGTATTTATTATCAAGGGTAAATACCCCGGGTATATACCTGGGTATTTACCCAAACTGGGTATTTATAGGGGTATTTATAAACATAATATTGTTATTCAAAATAGCAGTAAAATTAAATATTTAATTACTTAATAAAGGTTCGCTTTTTATCACAAAATCAGGAGGTATTCTCTTATCTCAAAATAAAGGTTATTCTTATAAAAATAAAAACATTGTTAAAACAAAGAATAAAAATAATAGTCTCATCTGACGATATATCAAGAGCACACATTTCCTTGTCATCACCGTCCATTCAATCGAGTGAATCTTCCATAATTTGTGTATCGAAGAAGATTTAGCAGAAACTTATGATTATATGTTAAGTTGACATAGCGGCTTTCGTCGTTGTTAATCAATTTCTTATTTTGCTATGAATCCAACTAAATGTCCTGAATGTTCTTATATAACTCAAATATATTACGTTATTTGTAATCAAGAGTACACATCTATAGAGTGCTCACTTTTCCGATTTTGTTCCCACATGACTTTTTTCCTGATAGTAAACACCACAGTAAGCAAAAAGTTTCATATGGACTATTTGTTTTCTTTATTCCCTAAAAAATACAACCGTTTGAAATAATTGTAAAATAATTGCAAAACTGTATATTAAATGACTTAACTTCCTTAGGAATTGATAAACCCAATAAGTCGGCATGAAAGAAACTTTCAGAATGACAATTACTTGTAGAGAAACAAATGTCTAAAAAGTTTCATATGTATTTTGTTTTCGTTAATTTGTTTATTTGCTTATTTTTAACATTTTGAATTTTTTACTTAAATTTTTTTACTTTTAATTTTGTTATGGGTATTGATTGTGCTCTCTCTTAGTTTTAGCATTGTTTGATATGTAGTTTATTGTTTCTTTTTCTTTATTTAGTTAATATTTCAAGCGGCTGTAACTTGGCGTTGAAAAAACAATTAGGTCCATATGAAAAGTTATACTCAGAATGACATTTGCTATCTAAGAACAATTCTTGCGAAAAAAAAAGTGTTATACCCTGTATAAATATCTCTGAAATGTTGTTAAATGGTGTTTTAGGAATAAAAAGGATAAATACCCAAAATTTAGGTATTTACCCTAAGTAGGGGTAAATACCCGGGTAAATACCCATTTTATAAGTTCCCACCCACTGGGTATTTACCCGGCCCACATCACTGGCTCTAGTGGTAGACCGTTGGCCTACTGACTAGGAGGTCCGGGGTTTACACCCAGGACCAACCGAAAATTCGTCCGCCGTCTTTCGGAAGAGACGAAAAATCGTGGAGCCCGGCAACCAGTTGAACATCTCAGGTTGTCTATAGGACTTGTATAGTAGGGAGGGGAAAGCTTAAAGGGCCAATTGTGGCCTAGGACCTACCATACATTTACATTTATTCATTGACCCCTTACCCATTGCTGTTCTACGATATAGACGAATAGAAATCACGTACACATACGGTGGTGAATCAGTGAATATTTCGGGCGTCATTTACACGTATAAAATTTACCTCCAGTTCTGTGATAACGTCATTATGAGATGGACCAGTTATGTTACAATCGACAACTCAATACTTAAAAGTACCTACCGCTGACCCATCTGACCCAACACTGTATTGTACCTAAACGTTATTTTCTGTGTATAGGAGTAAACTTTTTATGGAATAATACGCTAGTTTCTGCTCTTTATTTTTTATATCATCTTGTGACTTGAAGAAGAAATGGCATTCGTGATAAGAGATCTCAATGGAATGAATCATTACCAAAAAGCAGTTTGACCTATTATTTATTCTTATTAATTTTAAGTGTTAGTGTTAGTAAAATATCATGTTTTCAGGTTCTGAGTTGCGTCACAGAATGTTGGCACTTTTTCCATTTCGCTAATGTTCAACCTACTCACTACTACTCGATAGTACTCACTAGTAAGTAAAGATAACAATATCCGCATGAGCCATGAAAGGTGCCAGTAGAAATCGCTGATGTATTTTTATCTGAAGGCGAAGTGTAATGAAGGCTAGGCCTCCCGATTTGTCATTTTACATAAGCCTGTTAACACGGCGAATAAATTGCCGTTACACGTACTAATGTCTTCCAACTTTTATCGCTCTAGATAAAGTTGTCAATGCTTAACCTACACTTGAATCATTGCAGAGATATAGCGGTGTAAACAAACGCCTCTTAGCGATTGTGAGGTGAGATTCAAATGTATGGATGCAACCTTTTCTTAAATGTGGAGTTTTTATTGTTAGTTTATCTACCGGGTGATCCCCGCCATAGGTATGTGCCTTTTATTTTTTTATATATGATGCTGGACTAATTAAATTTTGAGAAGTGCTAATAGACAATCAATGCCATTTTTGGAATACTCTTGAGGTTAGTATAACTACTAGGTTTTCCGGAAATGACATCATCTTTGAAATTTTAAATGGCACCCTATATTATTTGTATGATATTTTCAATCAGGATGACATTCTGAACACAAAAACATATCGATCGTCAATTTTTCTCACCAAGGCGACGAAAAAATAACTTTTCTGTTTATTAGTCTAGGTGGCTATGAATTCGTGAAAATAGTCGAAAATTGTCGAATAAACAAAATCGATTTTGGCCGATATTGTAATCCTGGCGCCCCCTAGGGTGATTTAATTGGTCTTTGGCCAATGAGTCATTTTTTGTGTACCTTAAAGGTGAGCCCTAATCATTCGATAGATAACATTTTTCCGATTACAATGATACCAAATACTGAAAATCGTAGCGTGGAAATGTCGTTTAAAGGAGGGAAATAGAACAACTAGGAAGAACACGGCCAATAGAAACGTAAAAGACGAAAATAATCAAACGGAGGACGAAGAGTACGTAAAGGAGAAAAGCACGTTAAAGGCAAAGAAGACAAAAATTAAGAATAACACAAATAGAGCAAAAATGAAAATTACGAAAAGGACAAAAAACGACTAACAGGATGGATTTAAACGACAAAAACGAATATAACCACGAATAGCACCATCATGTTTTTGTCTTTGGCGTCCTTTATTTTTTTTCCCATATTCAGCGACTTACCAGCCGGTAAATATTTTCATCCTGTAGGTAGTTCCTTCTTGTCTTTTTTAATTTATAGCTGCGCAGTTAACGTTATCCATGCTTATTTCGTAAGCTAGATGCCATTTCGAATTTTGACAAACTATCAGGAGATTTGAACCAGAAATATATCACAGCCTTGCCCAACTATTTCATGTGGAGTTTAAAATGTATGGACTGTTTTGAGGAAAGCAAAATTGTTAATTCCATCCAGAATGCAAACATATTTTCCACGTAACCGTCGCTTTGCAAAAAGTCTAATGAATAAGAGTTACGTGCCTTACCGAATCCATAAACCAGACAACTTTACGATCCAGTTATATAAATGAAAATTCACCGTGCGATCGACAATGCCGGTAATTTACTAAATTTACTAAAAAACTTAAAAAATCTTATGGGTAATAATGGGGTGATATGTGCTGGTAAACTTAGTAACTGCAAGATAGCAAAATTAGCTCCAAATTTGTTTTGGTTAAAACCGAACATAGAAGTACATAAGCACATTTGTTAACTAAACACATATTCTGTCAAGCCATGTTAAGAAAAGTATACTTTAACAAGAAAATTCCGAAGTATCACGTAATAATTCTCATTTTCAGATATGTATTCAAAAACCAGGAAGGATTTATGCAAACCGATCTATGCGTACCTTTGCCTCAAGGTAATATAAATTATCTGCTTGGTTTACAAAAGAGCCTATATGTGCCGCTTCCAAAACTTTTGATTTTTTGGGCTGATAAACATAGCAATATTGTAGCACACCAAAATCGTAGAGGGTCTTTTAATTTTTCATTGAAATACATGTACAACGTTT